>JAQQTO010000062.1:5379500-6009000 GCA_029884595.1 Ormosia semicastrata
GTGATGTTATTTTCACTAAAGGTTTAGGAATAACACCTAAAACTGACTGCCTCCTATAAAAGCAGCAAGTGATACAACCCCCATTAACCCACGATAACCTCCCCCATATACAAGATGAATATTCCTCGCAGCAAGTGATCGACCAAGAGTGCTAGCTACGTTTACAAACTCGAATCCCTTCCCATAACTCGACCCACAAAAAACACAGACATTTTTGAGGTTATGAATAGAAGGCCCCATTCTATACTCTTCCTCTCTTTGAGTGTTTCTGAGTTGAAGGAAAATGGAGAAAATGGAGTGTTTAAATAAGAAAAGAATGGAAAGGGGAATAATTGCACCTATAAGGGTAGGTTGGCTGTTGTCAGAAAAGGTTGAAATTAAGAAACACATAATCTTTTCTTTTTTTTTTTTTTATTTTTTGTTTGAAAGATGACATGAAGAAGAAGAAGAGGATGATATGTACAGATTATTTGTGGATATGGCTCACATCTGCCTCTGGTTTAACGTCCAGTAACGTCTTCTATGAGTCGAGGATAAGCTTCCCATCCAATTTTCTTATAAATTGGCAAATAGGGTCTTTTAGAGTCAAATTCCCAAGACTGTAGCATTTTTCTTCATCCTTGAAGAGATTCCACAATTTAAGAATTTCACGATGCACTAATCCACAAGAATGCGTATCAAGAGTCAATAAGATATCATCTAATGACTCCTTACTCAGTCCATTCTTAATGAAGAAAATTTTATCTTCTCTATATTTGCGGAAACCATCCCCAAAGTACGACATCGCTTGTTACAGTTCCATCGTCCACATTTGTGACAGACTTGTAACCTTTTTGCTCTTCTCCTTTTAGAATATGAACTTCTTCCAAGACCGGGCATATATGAGTCTAATGAAATTGAGGACTCACCTGCTAATCGGACCTTTGCTTCAATTATCCAGCGTACATCTTCTGGCATACCTTTGTGCATTAACAGTCTTAATCTTTCACATCGAACTTTGTAGATTTTTCTCAGAGCATTTTGAGGAAGAGAAGGAAAATGTTTGCTTAGGTTTGAAAGAATGACATCCATTTTGAAGGAGAAGAAGGGTTCAGTTATTTTGGGAAAGCGAAAAATAAAAACCGACTTGAGAGTCACGGAGTACCGTATCCGCCACTTAACCGGCAACACAAAGAACTCAAGAGCTTAGTTTTCCAGGAATGGTTGAGTCTTTGTCCATTAACTTTAAGCGCATTACCATTCCTAGGATCCTCAATATCTACGGCCCCAGAGGATACACGTGTTTGACAACAAAAGAACCGCGCCACCTAGATCTCAATTTTCCAAGGAGTAGGTGTAGATGATAATCTCAAAGTAGAACTTTTTTTTTGGACCAATTTCCACAGCTTTTGCAAAAGGTGTAATAGACCTTGAATAAAGTAGGCCAATAAAATTAATACTGCAAGATTTTCGCAGTTGTTGTCACTGAAGAAAAAATGACCTCCACATGCTTCCGAGTGACAAAATTTAATGGCACTACCTACCTCATTGTCGGGCACACAGCTGTTTTTTTCCCTTTTTTTTTATTCATAATGCTGATGGAGAAGGTTCATCACCTCTACTTCTGCATTCTCTGGAAGTTCATGATACTGTTTGAGGCGGTGTCCATTTACGATGAAAGCTTTGGCAGTGACCTCGGTTTTAATCGAAACGACACCAGAAGGAAAAACCTTAGTAACAATAAATGGTCCATCCCATCTAGACCTTAATTTGCCAGGCATGAGTCGGAGGCGGGAGTTATAGAGGAGAACTTTTTGACCAATCTCAAATGTTTTCCTCAGAATCAACTTATCATGGAAGGCTTTGGTCTTCTCCTTATAAAGTTTGAAACTTTCATAAGCCTCCAAGCGGATCTCCTCCAATTGCTGCAGCTTCCTCTCCATACCTGCTTGATCTGGGTCCAAGTTGCACCTTTTCACCGCCCATAATGCATGATGCTCAATTTCCACTGGCAGGTGGCAGGCTTTTCCAAAAACAATTCGATACAGAGACATCCCGATTGGTGTCTTATAAGCAGTCCGGTAAGCCCATAAAGCATCCTCAAGCCTCTTGCTCCGAGTCCTTTCTGTTAGGTTGAGCTCTTTACGGAGTATCTCGCTTGATCTCCTGTTGGAAATCTCGGCTTGCCCATTAGTTTGGGGATGGTAAGGTGTAGAAACTCGTGCAAGACCCCATACTTTTTCATCAAAGCTTCCATGCTTCGATTACAAAAATGTGAACCCTGATCACTGATGATGGCCTTCAAAACTCCAAACCTGCAGAAAATCTGTGATCTAACAAAATCCACAACAACTTTGGAATCATCAGTCCGAGTAGCTTTCACCTCCACCCACTTGGATACATAATCAACAACTAGCAAAATGTAAACAAAACCAAAAGAAACAGGAAATGGTCCCATAAAATCAATAACCCATACATCAAAAATCTCACAGAACAATAAGGATTTCTGGGGCATCTCATTCCTTCGAGAAGTGTTTCCTGTTCTTTGGCATTGATCACAAGATTTACAAAACACATATGCATCATGAAATAGAGTGGGCCAATATAATCCAGATTCCAAAACTTTCCTAGCAGTCCTTTGGGGACCAAAATGACCGCCATATGCATGTGTATGACAAAAGCTAAGAATAGAATGGAATTCATTATCAGGTACGCATCTCCTAATGACTTGGTCACTATAAAATTTCCACAGATAAGGGTCGTCCCACACATAATATTTTGACTCACTCTTCAATTTATCAATCTGAGCCCTAATAAAATGTGCAGGGAAAACACCAGCAACTAAGATATTTATCAAATCAGCAAACCAAGGAGTGTTACCTTGTAGCTTGAAAAGCTGCTCATCAGGGAAGACATCATGGATAGGAAAAGTATCTGCCTCCCTTTCAATTCGGCTTAGGTGATCAGCCACTAAATTCTCCGCTTCACTTTTATCATGGATTTCAATATCGAACTCTTGGAGGAGCAAAATCCACCTAATCAACCTAGGCTTTGCATCAAGCTTCTTCAGGAGAAACTTCAAAGCTGTATGATCTGAAAACACAACCACTCTAGAACCAAGCAAATATGATCAAAATTTGTCTAAAGCAAAAACAATTGCTAAAAGTTCCTTTTCAGTGGTGGTGTAGTTGACTTGTGTAGGATCTAAAGTTCTTGAAGCATAGGAGATGACATGAGATATTTTGCTGACCCTTTGTGCAAGAATAGCTCCCAAAGCATAATTAGAGGCATCACACATGAGTTCAAATGGGAGTGTCCAATCTGGTGGCTAGATGATAGGTGTACTGGTCAATGCTTGCTTCAAGTGATTGAAGGCATCCTTGCATTTCTGGTCAAAATGGAACTCCACTTCTTTTTGTAGCAAGTTGGATAGTGGAAGAACAATTTTGCTAAAATCTTTTATGAATCGCCTATAGAACCCTACATGACCAAGGAAAGAACGAACCTCCCGCACGCATGTGGGGTAAGATAGGCATAAAATAACATCTATTTTTGTAGGATCTACCTCAATACCCTTGCTAGATATTATATGCCCTAAAACTATGCCTTACTCTACCATGAAATGACATTTCTCAAAATTCAGAACAAGGTTAGCCTTAATGCATTTATGCAAAACCTGAGTCAAACTATCCAAACATGCATCAAAGGAAGAGCCATAGACAGTAAAGTCATCCATGAATACATCCATGCAATTTTCTAAAAGGTCAGAAAATATACTTACCATACACCTTTGAAAGGTGCCTGGAGCGTTGCACAGACCAAAAGGCATCCTTCTGTATGCAAATGTGCCAAATGGGCAAGTGAAAGTAGTTTTATCTTGGTCTTCTGGGGCTATATGGATCTGAAAATAACCCGAATATCCATCCAAGAAACAGTAATGCGACTTGCCAGCTAGTCTCTCTAACATCTGATCAATGAAAGGTAATGGGAAATGATCTTTCCTGGTGGCTTGGTTAAGTCGTCTGTAATCAATGCAAACCCTCCAGCTGTTTTGAATTCTTGTGGGTAGTAGCTCATTGTTCTGATTTTCAACTACTGTGACCCCAGATTTCTTTGGAACAACCTGCACGGGGCTCACCCATTTACTATCAGATATGGGATAAATAATGCCAGCTTGCAGTAGCTTGGTAACTTCCTTTTTTACCACATCCAGTCGGGGGTTCAGTCTCTTCTGGGTGCCGTATTGGTTTAGTATCTTCCTCCAACAAAATCCTATGCATGCATGTGGAGGGACTGATACCAGGAAGATCTGCAAGTGTCCATTTGATGGCTTATTTATTCTGCCTCAAAACCTGCAGTAATTTTTCTTCTTGATCTGGTTGCAAATTTTTAGCAACAATCACAGACAGCTTCTCACCATCTTCCAAATATGCATATTTAAGATGGTCTGGCAAAATCTTTAATTCTAAGGATGGAGGCTGTACAATGGAGGGCAGCAAGCTGTTTGAAACAACTAACTCAGCAACATTAAATTCAACATACTCCTGACTCTCATTTTCACATGCTGCATCATTCAAGTCAGCAGCTACATCACCACTCATAACTGCATAAATCTTAGCACATGCAGCACATGGTACAATATCACAGCCAGCACATGTTTCACAGGTAACAGAATCCAGAAAATCAGCAATATCAGGAAATTCAGCATAAATATCAGCATAAGCATCGTCAACTAGCATATCAATCACATCAACATGGAAAACAGAATGCTCCTCTAGGGGATGTCTCATGGCCTCAAAAATGTTAAATTGTACCACATCGTCGCCAAATTCCATGGAAAGGGTGCCATATTACACATCTATCTTGGTCCTGGCTGTCTTGAGGAAAGGTCTGCCTAGGATCAATGAAGCATGGTTTGTTGAAGACTTATCTTCCATGTTCAGAATATAGAAGTCCGCTGGAAAAATTAGCTCATTCACCCGAACTAACATATCTTCTAGCACTCCTGTAGGATGAGCAATGGTCCTATTTGCTAACTGAATCACTATACCAGTAGGTTGCAAAGTGCCAATGTTCAAGGACTGATATATTGACATAGGCATGACATTAATCGAAGCACCCAAGTCTAGCATTGCATGTTCAAATTTGGAGTTACCTATCGTGCAAGGAATTGTGAAAGTTCTAGGATCTTTGCATTTTTGTGGCATGCTTGGTAGAATCATTGCAGAAACATTTCTGCCCATGCTTATTTTCTCGGTACCCCTTAAGTCTTCTCTTGTGAGTACACAACTCTTTGAGGAATTTGGCATACTTGGGAATGCTTGATTGCATCAAGGAGGGGAATATTGATTTCCACCTTCCTGAATGTGTCCATGACTTCTCTTTCTATTTCTGTTTGCGCAATATGCTTGGACTGTGTGACTCTGTTTGGAAAAGGTAGTGGAATGGCCAGATTTGAATTCTCTGCACATTTCTTCTGTGTCACAGATTTTTGGACTGAGCTATCCACTTTCTTCTGTTTCTGGTCACCTTCTGGTTGCTGCACTTGTAGTTCAGGTTGTGGTGGAGTAGGACCGTCAACTTCTCTGCCACTTCTTAAGCTAATGGCACTTACATTGCCTCTTAGGTTGTTAACTGTTTGTGAAGGCAATTGGTTCGACCCTTGACTTTTCAGCTCACTCAGAGTGGTTGCCATCTGTCTAATTTGAGTTTGTAAATTTTGGATAGTGACATTGACATTCTGTTGAAACTATTTCATCAAGTCTTCGAAAGGTGGCTCGGTGGAGTGGGTCAGCTGGAGCAGTATTTGGAGAAATTTCTTGCATGGGTGGCGGCTTGAGTTGTGCTTGCCTAAATGCAGGTGGTTGGTACTTGTTGCTAGGGCCTATAGCTTGGTATCTAAACTGCGGTTGCTACTGTTGGTAGGGCTGTTGTTGTTGTTAACCAGAATTTCAATATCTCAGGTTGGAATGGTCCCTCCAGCCAGGGTTATAGGTATTAGAAAATGGATCATATACGAAATTTCTGCTTTGTGATTGCGATATTGGGGTCTACCAGGAAAATACCAGCTACTGCAACAGATTGCTCTGAAAAAATAGAACCACCATCCTGAAGTGTGGGACATGCATCAGTAGGATGAGATGAACAAGAGCAAATGCCACACACAGTTGCAGCCATCTGCATTGGTGCTTATTGTCCCACTACTAACTGCCTCACCAAAGAAGTTAATTCATCAAGTCTGTGTTCCATTCTCTGTTGGTCTACATGAGATGATTGAATCTCATTGACTCCTCTGGTTGAAGTAATAATTCGTGTGCCAAATTGTTAGGTGTTGGCTGCCATGTTTGCTATCAAATCTCTCGCTGCTACAGGGGTCTTGTCTACTAAGGCTCCTCCAGAGGCAGCATCCACCATGCTTCTGTCATTTGACAACAAGCCTTCATAGAAATTTTGAATTAAGAGTTGATCAGTGATTTGGTGGTGGGGACAGCTCGAGCACAGCTTCTTGAATCTTTCCCAATATTCATGCAAGGTCTCTCTTGTCATTTGTCTTATGCCACATATATCTTTTCTAATGGCAGCAGCTCTAGAGGTAGGGAAAAATTTCTCTAAGAACAACCGCTTCATGTCAGTCCAACTTGTTACTGAACCTGGTGAAAGATAAAATAACCAATCCTTGGCTGTATCAGCAAGTGAGAAAGGAAATGCCCTCAGCTTGATGTGCTCTTCTGAGATCCCTTGTGGCTTCATGGTTGAACAAACCACATGGAACTCCTTTAGATGCTTATGGGGATCCTCACCTGCAAAACCGTGAAACTTGGGCAACAAATGTATCAATCCAGATTTTAACTCAAAATCAGCATCAAGATCTGGGTATTGAATACACAAAGACTGGTTAGTTATATCAAGAGCAGCAAGTTCCTTAAGAGTTCTATTCTGTATGTTATTAGCCATGGTTTTAGAATTATTCAAGATCTCAAGTTCACTCCCAATATTAAGATCAAATTCAGAAGCAATTCTTGCACTTAGCCTACGAGCTCTAATCAACCTATGCAAGGTTCTATCAATCTTAGGATCAAAGTCAACCAAGTTATCAGGCTCGGACCTAGTCATGCATTACACAAAAATAAATAAATAAGCAAAATACACTAGACAATGGATAAAAATGTTAGAAAAGTTAATAAAAAGCAAAAGTTAGTAAAAACACTTAAAATGAAAAGATTACACTTACTAATCCCTAGAAACGGCGCCAAAATTTTGACGAGCGCCGAACTCAGTCAACATTATAACCGAAGTTATTACCTAAGCTTGTAGCACAGTGATAACACCGGATCATCTCCACGAGGATTGTAGATGCAATTTAATCAAATCAAGTGAAAGTTTAGCAAATGGGGGTTTGACAGTTTAAGATCGCACTTAACAAAATTAAAAGAAGAAATAACAATTAAAGAGCAGCCAATTTAGAAACCTATCCAAGATTAGGTGGATTCAATCATAGACCCTTCATAGAACACTTGAAGCACAATTGAATTATTAATTTGGATCTAACTGAGATCTCTGCATCAAATCCAGAATTCATACTAGACGATCGTCTAGAATTCAATTAACAAGTGATAAACACAAATCCGCAATCACACCATTCATGAAGATCTATGTTAATTTCAAGTACCAAATTCAATTAACTTAGGCACAAATCAGTAACCTAACCTTTTCAATTCTGTGATTAATTTAGATCAATCAGCTCTAAGTTTCATCACAAATCTCAATCTTCATTTACGTGATTAGTTTAGATCAATCAGTTATAAGTTTCATCACAAATCTCAATCTTAAACCAAGATCAAATCATATCAACATAAATAGAATCACCATTCATGCATTCAAGATCAAGAAGAAGAAAAAAAAGAAGAAGAAAAGAGAAATTCAATTACAAATCAAATACAATACATAACCAAGGTCTCAAGAATCCAAACCACAATCTCTTCAAGAGTTCTAAATTGACCGAAAGTAGCTTAGCCCTCCATTACCATGAAGGGGAGCATCAAAATATACAAAAGCTATGAGAAACTATGAAGAAATAAGAAGAAACTATGAGAGAAATGAAGGAGAATACAACTTGTCATTCATGATAACCAATGGTGCCTTTTATAGAAGTCTAGGGTAACAAAAGGACAAAGGGGAGTGGGTGGATGAGTGGGTTGGTGGAGTGGAGTGGTTGAGTGGGTTGATGGAGTGGAGTGGTTGAGTAGAGTGGTTGAGTGGAGTGGTTGAGTGGGTTGGTGGAGTGGAGTGGTTGAGTGGGTTGGTGGAGTGGAGTGGTTGAGGACGAAAATTTCTTGTCTGACTTGGAAGCCAAAAACAACTAACTAAACTTTAGATCCATGAAAGGTACTCTCCATGAAAGTTGTAGATCTTTGCCTTAGCTATAACATGCATATCTGGATCGTCCAATTTGGCTTCCTACAGCCCAAGATATGACCCAAATACCATAGGTTGCTCAAACCCAACTTCAGCACCTCTGTTCTGACTTGCAAGCTCAAACTGACTCATTAGACTTCATTTTTTCAAAATGTGTTCTTCATGAAAGTTGTTTATTTGGATCTTAACTATCAATGATCCAAATTTCAGCCCATCTCCATTATTACAGCTTGAGATATGATTTTATGAGTGCACACCGTTCGGATTCTAGTGACAGAACCCATATTCTGACTTCCATGTAAACTTAGGTCCCTTAGACATCTGTTTAGGACTTCGAGCTCTTCATCAAAGTTGTAGAGCTTCCTCTTAGCTTTCCTACAAGATAAAATTCATGATTATCAGATATCAGGAACTCAAGTTATGGCCAAAATACAGAAACAGTGTCAATTTTGATGCTCCCCTTCATGGTAATGGATGGCTAAGCTACTTTCGGTCAATTTAGAACTCTTGAAGAGATTGTGGTTTGGATTCTTAAGACCTTGTATTTGATTTGTAATTGAATTTTTCTTTTCTTCTTTTTTTTTTTGCTTCTTCTTGATCTTGAATGCATGAATGGTGATTCTATTTATGTTGATCTGATTTGATCTTGGTTTAAGATTGAGATTTGTGATGAAACTTAGAACTGATTGATCTAAACTAATCACATAAATAAAGATTGAGATTTGTGATGAAACTTAGAACTGATTGATCTAAATTAATCACAGAATTGAAAAGGTTAGGTTACTGATTTGTGCCTATGTTAATTGAATTTGGTACTTGAAATTAACATAGATCTTTATGAATGGTGTGATTGCGGATTTGTGTTTATCACTTATTAATTGAATTCTAGACGATCGTCTAGTATGAATTCTAGATTTGATGCAGAGATCTTGGTTAGATCCAAATTAACAATTCAATTGTGCTTCAAGTGTTCTATGAAGGGTCTATGATTGAATCCACCCAATCTTGGATAGGTTTCTAAATTGACTGCTCTTTAATTGTTATTTCTTCCTTTAATTTTGTTAAGTGCGATCTTAAACTGTCAAACCCCCCTTTGCTAAACTTTCACTTGATTTAATTAAATTGCATCTACAATCCTCGTGGAGATGATCCGGTGTTGTCACTGTGCTACAAGCTTAGGTAATAACTTCGGTTATAATTTTGACTGAGTTCGGCGCTCGTCAAAATTTTGGTGCACACCGTTCGGATTCTAGTGACAGAACCCATATTCTGACTTCCATGTAAACTTAGGTCCCTTAGACATCTGTTTAGGACTTTGAGCTCTTCATCAAAGTTGTAGAGCTTCCTCTTAGCTTTCCTACAAGGTAAAATTCATGATTATCAGATATCAGGAACTCAAGTTATGGCCAAAATACAGAAACAATGTCAAATCTCAATAATGCTGAAAATATTCAATTAGGACCAATTTGAGTTCACACTCACAAAATCATACCAAACTCAATCAATTAAGAATATGAAGAGTGTAAATGACTAAACATAAGGGTTTCTTAATGAATAAAATTTGTGATTATCAACTCACCATTCACGAGAAAAGAAAATTTCATTCTCAACCTCAACCGAATCCCAAGGGTCAGTACAATCTAAATGAGGGTAGTTCAGAAAAGTCAGCAAATAGATTAAGTCAAGTCAGTGATAACTCATAGGAATGGAAATATTGTTAAAAAAAAATTCCTGAATCTTGTGAGAGAGATGATGAATCAATTCCCCAAGATAAGGAAAGGTTTGATAAGCCACCTGCCCAAGAGGAGACCAAACTCTCACCTTCACCCCCATTTCCTCAAGCATTAAACAATTCAAGGAAATTGAAGTACAACACTGAAATTTTTAAAATTTTTAAACAAGTGAAGTTCAATATTCCTCTATTAGATGCTATCAAATAGGTTCCCTCTTATGCCAAATTTTTGAAGGACTTATGCACTACTAAAAGGAAACTAAATGTGAAAAAGAAAGCTTTTTTAGCTGAACAGACAAGCTCTATTCTTCAGAACAATAATGCCTTGAAATGTAAAGACCCTGGTTATCCTACAGTTTTATGCATTATTAGAGAACATAAAATTGAACAAGCTTTACATGATCTTGGTGGTAGTGTTAATTTGCTTCTATATTCAGTTTATCAGCAACTCAACCTAGGTGAGTTAAAACCAACTTCTGTAATTCTTCCACTTATTGAAAGATCAGTTAAAATTCCAAGAGGAATAATGGAATATGTGTTGGTACAAGTTGATAAATTCATATATCCTGTGAATTTTATTATCTTGGGAATTAAACCTGTAGTTAATAGTTGGAAGTCAATTCTTGTTATTTTAGATTACCCATTTTTAGCAACATCTAATACTTTGACAAATTACAGAAATGGAGTGATGAAGCTAACATTTAGAAATATGACACTGAAGCTTAATGTTTTCAACATGTGCAAGCAGCCACAGGAAGTCCATGACGAAAGGGAGAAAGTTGACAGGATTGATGCCATTATAGATGATCAACTTCAAACAAGGAGTTCTTTTGACCCATTAGAAATTTGTTTAATTAATTCATTTGACTCAGGTATGCAATTAGATGATGATATTTCTGAAATACGCTCTTTGCTTGATTATACACAGGTAAAGGAATACAAAGGATGGAAGCCGAGATTCGAAGAGATAAAACCGATAAATGATAATACCCATGAAGAAGTACCCACACTGGAACTAAAGCGATTACCTGTTGGGTTGAGGTACACATTTTTGGGAGAAGAACAAAGCTTTCTAGTGGTAATTTCCTTGACCCTTACTAGAGAATAAGAATGTATATTGATAGAAGTACTTAAAAGGCATAAAAGTGTAATTAGATGGACATTAAAGGACATAAAAAGCATTAATCTATTAATTTGTACATATAAAATACATTTAGAGTATAATGTTAAAACATCTCAACAACCTCAAAGAAGATTAAATCCACACATGAAAGAGGTAGTTAGAGCTGAAGTTCTCAAATTACTTGATGTTGAAATTATCTACCTTATCTCTGATAGCCAGTGGGTAAGTCCTACACAATTTGTGCCTAAGAAATCTAGAATAACAGTGGTTGAAAATGAAAAATATGAATTAATACCTACGCGAGTCTCATCCAATTGGCGTATGTGTATTGATTTTAGAAAATTAAATGCTGCGACTAAGAAAGATCATTCTCCCTTGCCATTTCTTGATCAAATTCTAGAAAGGGTAGTAGGACATCCCTACTACTGTTTTCTTGATGGTTATTTAGGCTATTATCAAGTACCCAATGCATTAGAGGATCAAGAAAAGGCCACTTTTACATGTCCCTTTAGTACTTTTGCATACAGAAGAATGTCTTTCGGCCTTTGTAATGCTCCGAAAACATTCTAAAGATGCATGCTATGTATTTTTAGTGACATGGTTGAGCATTATTTAGAGGTTTTCATGGATGACTTGACAGTTTTTAGAAATTTATTTGAAATTTGTCTTGATAATTTGGAAAAAGTTATTAAAAGATGTGAAGAAAAAATAATTATGTTAAACTGGAAAAAATGTCATTACATGGTTACCTCAGGAATAGTGTTAGGTCATGTGATATATTCTAAAGAAATTGAAGTTGATAAGGCCAACGTTGATTTAATTGCCCATTTGCCTTCACCATAAATAGTTAGGGAAGTTCGTTCATTTTTAGGACATGCAGGATTTTACAGAAGATTCATTAAGGACTTTAGTGCCATATCTAGACCATTATGTAATCTTCTAATAAAAGATGCACCATTTGATTGGACTCAAAAGTGTCAGAAATCTTTTAAAAAATTAATTGGTCTTCTAACATCTACTCCTGTCATGCAAACCCCTGACTGGTCTTTGCCTTTTGAGTTGATATGTGATACTAGTGATTTTGTTGTTGGTGTTATTTTGGCCAAAGAAAAGAAGGTAAACCTCATGTAATTTATTAAGCAAGTCAAACTTTAAATAGTTCACAAATGAATTACACCACTACTGAGAAAGAACTACTTGCTGTAATTTTTGCATTGGACAAATTTCAAGCTTATTTAATTAGTTCTTCTACTGTTGTTTTCATTAATCATGCTACTGTTAGATATTTAATGTCTAAGCAGGATGCCAAACCTAGGTTGATACAGTGGATCTTGTTGCTTCAAGAATTCAACATCACAATAAAAGATAAGAAAGGACCAAAAATATTGTTGCAGATCATTTGTCTAAACTTACAACAGACTCACCTTTTGATATCACATTTATCAATGATTCTTTTCCCAATGAATTTTTATTTTCTGTCAATTCCATGCCTTGGTTTGCTAACATAGTTAATTTTCTTACAATAGGAAAGATGCCGCCTCAATGGATGCACCAAGACAGAAGGAAATTTTTGACTGAGGTAAAAAAATTTTATTGGGACAACTCATATTTGTTCAAATATTGTCTTGATCAAATTATTCAGAGATATGTACCCGACAGTGAAATAGGTAGTGTCATTAAATCTTGCAGTGTGAATTTTATTAGTCCACTTTATTTAAAGATAACTATACATTTTGTAAAAGTTGTGAAAACTGTCAAAAATTAGGTTCCATTTCTAAACAAAACATGATGCCTTTGAACCCTATCCTTGTCATTAAAATTTTTTATTATTGAGGAATTGATTTCATGGGTCCATTTCTATCATCATTTGGATTTATGTATATTTTGGTTGTAGTTAATTATGTCTTAAAATGGATTGAGACAATTCCATGTCGACATAATGATCATAAAACTATTCTTAAACTTTTAAAAGAAAATGTCTTGAGTCGATTTGGAATCCCTAGAGCTATCATCAGTGATGGGGGAAACATATTTTTTCGATAAACCATTTGAATCTTTAATGAAGAAATATGACATTACACACAAAATTGCCACCCTTTATCATCCTCAAACAAGTTGACAAGTAGAATTAGCAAATAGGGAGATTAAACAAATTTTGAAAAAAAAATGGTTAACCGAAATCACAAAGATTGGTCTTTAAGACTAAACGATGCTCTTTGGGCATACCGTACTGCTTTTAAAACATCTTTAGGTATGTCACCCTATCGGTAGTCCATAGAAAACCTTGTCACTTTCCTTTAGAACTTGAGCATAAAGCATTTTGGGTCATTAAAGCTTTCAACCTAAACCTTGATGATGCTTGTAAGTTATGCAAATTGCAATTAAATGAACTTGAAGAATTAAGAAATGATGCATATGAAAAATCAAGTATTTATAAAGCTAGAGTAAAAGCTTTTCATGACAAATCAATTTTGAGAAAATCTTTTGAAATTGGTCAAAAAGTTCTATTTTATAATTCTTGTCTTCACATATTCCCTGAAAAATTAAGATCTAGGTGGACTGGCCATTTCATTGTCAATATATGTATCCTCATAGGGCAATAGATATTGAGAACCTTAGGAATAGTAATGTGTTTAATGTCAGTGGACAAAGACTCAAACTATTTCTAGAAAACCAAGTTGTTGAGGTAGAATTCATTTCCTTTTTTATTCCTTATTATGAGAAGAATTTATTTTAATTTTGTGGCTTTCTTTTTGCAGTTTTTTGTGGCACCGGTTAAGTGGTGGATAACGGTACTCCGTGGCTCTCAAGTCGGTTTATTTTTTAGTTTCCCATAAGAACTGATTCTTTCTCCTTTAAAATGGATATCATTCTTTTGAATTTAAGAAAATATTTTCCTTCTCTTCCTCAAAATGCTCTAACAAAAATCTACAAATCTAAGTGTAAAAGATTAAGAATGCTAATGCACAAGGGCATCCCCGAATATATACGCTGGATAATTGAAGCAAAAGTTCATTTGGTAGGTGAATCATCAAATTCATTTGACTCATATATGCCAGGTCTTGATAAAAGTTCATATTCTAAAAGGAGAAGAGCGAAAATATTACAAGTTTGTCACAAATGCGCATAGTGGAATTGAAATAAGCGATGTTATTCTTTGGGGATGGTTTCCACAAACTGAGAAGATAAAATAAACTTTATTAAGAATGGACTGAGTAAGGAGTCATTAGATGATATTTTATTGACTCTTGAAATGTATTCTTGTGGAATTGTGCATCGTGAAATTCTTAATTTGTGGAATCTCTTCAGGGACGATCATAAACATTACAGCCTTGGGAATCTGACTCAAAAAGACCCTGTTTGCCAATTTATAAGAAAATTGAATGGGAAACTTATCCTCAACTCATAGAAGGCATCTAATTTTTTTTAGGGCGAGCTTTGCGTACCATGCCTTTCACTAGGTGTGGAGCCCCTTGCTTATGCTAGACCCACCATTGATTTGGTGAGACCTTCATATGCCAGTCTTTAAATAAGGTTCATGTGCCATGCTCTGTAGAGAGCCATATCTCACAGCCCAATGTTTACCATTCAGGCACTGTGGGATTGATGGACAAAAAGAAGCGTCCCATGTTAGCCAAAAGTGTTATAAAGAAACTGAGCTTGATCCTCTCATTAACTTGAGATGGCTCTCAGCGACCTAGAATAGGATGTCAATATCCAATGCATTCCACTTAACAGATTTGCTTTCTTTAACTAGAAGGCCGTTGTGAAAGCACTGGCTCTATGAGTCCAAGATCTAGAAGGGAACCCATGATGGTTCTATTTACTGCACTGATGACACGCAATATAAAGATATGCCATCTTTGTTGAATAAACGGGCGTGAGAGCCTAGCCTCTAGTTTTGGACTGGTTCCAGCTCTCGTTTTCTTTAAAATAATAATAATAATAATAAATCTTTATTTTTTTTTAATTTCAAACTTTTTTGACAATAGCCAGCCTACCCATATAGGCGCTATCACTATATTTTCCATTCTTTTCCTTATTTAAATACTCCATTTTTTCATTTTTTCATTTTCATCTAACTCATAATCATTAAAATGTGTGTATTTTATGGGTCAAGTTTTGGGAAGGGTATAGAGTTTGTAAAAGTAGCAAGCACTCTTGTTCAAGCGCTGACTGTAAGGAAAATTCATGTAGTATATAGGGGAAGTAGCATTAGGTTAATGGGGGTTATATCAAATCACTGCATATCTAGGAGGCAGTCATGTTTTAGGTGTCATTCCTGGAGCTTTACCTCAAAGGAACATTACTAGAAAGACAATTGGGGAAGAACTATGAGTATCAGCTATGCATGGACTAATGGCTAAAATTCTTTACAATTATAATGCATTCATTGCCTTACCAAGTGGCTATGGTACTTTGACAGAAGTTTTTCAAATGGTCTCTTAGGCCTAACTGAACATCCACCATAAACTCATAGGTTTGTTGAATGTTAATAATTTCTTTGATGGTTTGTTATCTCTTCTTGACCATATTGTGGAATAGAATTTTATCACACATTCGACAAGACGGATCCTTATCTCTGCTTCCACTGTCGATGAGTTAATTGATAAATTATAAGCTTTTGTTTGTGAACCTAATCCAGTAATAGCTCAGATAGATTGGTTAGAGGGAAGTAGCAAAGAGCGTGGGTTTGATCTGACACTCCATCTATAACTTCCCTTTACCTTTGATTTTATTTATCGTACTTTGTTTCTGTTTAAATTTGTGTTAGGTTTCTCTTTTCAATAATTGCCACAACAGATAATATCTTCTATCATTTACTCATCTATATTTAAACATTGGGGACAATGTTGTGATCTAGTTGGGGGAAGGATAGTTGACATAAAAAAATAAAAATAAAAATGAGAAAGTATGTTTATAATATGATTGTTAGCAACTTACTAATAGCAAAACCAATTAAGCATGGTAGAGTAAGGAGTAAATTTTACTCTTAAAATAATTTTACTCTTGAGACACATCTAAATTAGGGAAGTAACTATTTTGTGTTGAAGTAACAAAGTTTTATTGTTTGATTTCCTTTGAAGGATTCAAGTGAATGAACTCTTGCATCCTTTGAAGCAATTGAAATTTAGGGATGATAGCTTGATTGAATAAATTATCTTTTTTCTTAAAATTCACATGCTTGGTTATGGATGTTGAATTGGTGGACTAAGAATGATAGATGTATGCCTTGTGAGATTTTGAGCTTATTTATGAATGTATTCAAAATTTGTACTGTTCTCTTCTTTCTTGTGTGATTTTCACTTATGGAATTGTTACTCTAGAACTTACTTTAATTCTTTTCGAGGCTACATTTTCACATGCATACGTAAACATGATTAAGACATTTTTCTCAAAATAGCTACTTTAATCAAATAGCCAACCTTGCATATTTTCCCTTGCTTAACCCTTTTGAGCTTATTTGACTATTCCTTGTTTCTAGTTCATTACGCGCCTTAAATGAAAAACTATGTTCTTACCCAACCTTAGGGAATAAGAGAGCATTGACTTTGTTATTGAATGAGTTCTTGAACAAGTGGGGGTGTGTATGTGCGCAAAATGGTTAGTGAAAAATGAAAGAGTGGCCAATTGTGTGTGTGTGTGTATATATATATATATATATATATATATATATACATTTATTTATAAAAAAAATGTGTGTAAAGAAAGGTTAACAAGGCAAAAAGGGAAGGGAAAAGAATATGTAAAAGGAATTTGTGTTATGTTTAGTTAGGATGAGCTTTTCATGTTTGTTATTTAAACTCAATCCTAATGTTTTTTTATTCTCTTTGGTTTTTAACTTGTCATATCCATATTACCCTTCTCATTTACCATGACCCTATTACAACCTTGAATAAAGTTCTCTTGATTTGTGTGTGCATGTGTTTTGAGTAGTAGAGAAGTTAAAGATAAACAAGCTTATGGTAGTGTAAATTTTCATGGGTTTAATTAAGTGAAATACCTACCTTTCAAACACACGAGGGATTAAGAGTGAATCTTGTGAGAATCTATCATTCTTGACTCATGCTTTTCAATTGAAGTTTCCTTGCTTGTTAGTTGGAGATGAGAAGAAATGTTACCTCATAAATGTTTTGATCCCTTGAATCTTTGGTTGCTCTTCTTGCTTATCAACTTTTGTATTATTGAATATCATTTGGAAATTGAGTCTTTTAAAGTTTTTAGGTTTTGAGTTTGTGTTGTTTTTCCTTGTTCCCTAGTTTTGGTCTTATGTGTTTTGCCCGGGAGTACAAAAGCCAAGTGTGGGAGAATTTGATAGCAATATATTTTATTCATTTAATAATCCTCTCACTAGACTTCTTAAGGTTCAATTGGGCTTAATTAAGTTAGTTCTGTCACATTTTATGATATTGGGCCTAATTGGATCATTGAAGGAATTATTGCATGAATTGGCCTTAATTTGTCTATTTGGTAACGTTTAATAAATTGACTATAATTTGAGTTGTAGATATTTGATTGATGTGATTATGGTATTGTAGAAAAGATAAGACAATTCGCTACAAGTTTCATGGAGACCTCAAGTGTTGAATCATACGTTTGTATAATTTAAATTGAAGTGGAAGCAAGAGCCAAAATGTTGATCTTGACAGCTTGACCTCTACACACTCATCAGTCCATATCTTGAATTGTAGGATTTCAAATAGATTCCAAACTAAGCCCAAATGAAAGCTAAGACCCAAATATACAACTTTGATGGAACTCAAGAGGTTAATCGGTTGTCTAGTGGATCAGATTATGCCTGTAAGTTAGAACAAAGGTGCTGTAGCTGGAACCTAAGCAGTATGCAAAGATAAGGCCATAAGTTGGGTTATAGGAGTTGGATTAGGATGAAACTGGTGCCATTGGAAATTTAAGACAAATTTCTTCAACGTTCATAAAGACCACTTATCAAAATGGTGACGCTTTCATAGAGTTATAGTCATATTAAGACATCTGAGAGTTAGGCATCGAATTGGTTGGTGAGCATGACACACATTTTCCACTCATTCACACTCACCAAACAAGTCTATTGTTATTTTGTACTCTTTATGCTCTATGCAAAGCAGCATTGGTTGCTCATTGAAGGCATCTTGGTTGAGAGATTACAACCATGTTCTTGTATCATTTGTTTCTCTTGTTGTAATTTTCTTTTGCTCTAAATAGAAGTTATGTTCATCTCCTTCTTCTTCTCTCTTTCTTTCTTCTTGTTCATGAGTAACTAATTCTTATTTTGCTTGGGTGAAAAGGTGAAGCTTTTAGCAATGAAATAAGGTTAGATTAATATTTTTCTTGTGCTTGAATGATATACTATCAAGTGATCATTATATATGTTGTATTTTGTTTCCAATTAATTTAGAAACCCTCTTTGTAAAGCAGAGATCTTGATTCGTTGTAGACAAGAGATTGACACAATGAATGCTTGAACTCATTTATAAGTGTTGGCGTTAGTGTATTATTAAAGGAACCATAATATTACCACATATATAACCTTAAACAAACTTTGAATGTTATATTTTCTAATTAGAACCTCCGTTATGCGTGGATTCCAACTGAGTCATGAAAAGAAATAATCTTGACCTTAACTTATTTACCGAGAGTGGATCCCCTAACCCATGTAAATCCTTTTCGTTCGTGAACAATTTTTTATCACTTTTATTGTTGTGACAAATCCTTTCCTTACCTCAAAGAATTTTCTTCATCAATTCCCTATGGATCGACCTCGAATTCCTGAGAATTTATTACTTGAGACAACCTGCACTTGGGTTTGTAACATATCATTCGTATCAATATCTAAACTCAAATTATTTGTAGTCTGGGGTTTAGGGTAATTGTTTCCAATTTTATTTTCCATGGTCCTTCAACCAGTCCCCTAACTTCTTATGCATAAAATATTAGGATTTAATATTTTTTTACTTGTTAGCTAGGGAAAAACCACACCTCACGTCTGGTCAATATAGCAATCCAAAACAATCTAGATTCAACATACAATTATCGTAGCTCATGAGCTTACAAACAATATCAATAATGCATTACAAGTCATTATACCAGCCAAGTAAACATAAGAGTCAATTTATATTACACTTGGTCACATAGAATAAAAGCCATAGAGGCAGCAATTCTCAATATTAGCACCACACATATGTATGATCAAACCATTAATTAAATAGTCACAACTAATTTCATAATTTCACATCCACCATAATCAACCTTAGCCCAAAGCCTCATTAATAGTAGAGCAACAATTTACATATCAACATGTTATATAAAATATGCCTTCCAACGAGTAATACATTTTGTCACCATAAATAAAGAAACATAATATAGGAGAATAGCCCGTAGTCTAGTTGAAAGGCAACATTACATAGTTTTAATGTCATTAACTATCATACTAGAATAATGGTTTCATTCAGCCATCACTAATTCCATACCTCATATTAAAAAAACATTTTGGTATAATTCAACAACTCTCCTCCCCATTCACCTTCCACTTTACAATTTGCTTATCAATAAATGTACAATCCAATATAGAATCAATTTTCATGCACAATGTTGAAACATGACAGAACATTATCATATAAAATTTCAACACTTGAAGGTACATGTTGAAGCATTTAGCAACATATACACCTAAGAATTACTAGGCCATTATTTTCGAACATTAAAACTCACCAATTGGATTCTCAAATTTTTAATTCCTAATAAGCTAAAAATGAAACATAATATCAACTTTTTGTTTTGTATTCTCCAACTCATGCTAATTATAAAAATATTTTCAAACTATACTTACTACTTTTATGATCATGAGGATTTGGGATAATATGAATAACATTAGAAGGTAAACAAATAATATTTACAAGAAAAGTCTTATCCTCTAATTATCTTTGATTATACACCTACCTTGTATCAGATCAGGAGATCGACTTGCCTCTTCTTCACTCAGAGTGAAAACTCTTTCCTTAGCTTGTGGTTTAGGATTAGATTTCACTTCTTGGCCCTGGGTACAACCTCTAGCATAATGTCTTGTTTTACCACAGGTGTAGCACACTACCTTGTCCAACCTGCAAGCTTTAGTACCATGATATTTTCCACATTTTGCACACTTTGGTCCCCAAGTTTCTAACTGAACCAATTTTCCTTTATCCTGTTGGTACTTGGATCGAGAAGCACCTCCTCTAAACTTAACATTTGACCTTTTCTTCTTTTTTGAATTCTGTAATTTATGCTCCTGTGGGGTTTTAGAGTCATAAGTCTTTATAATCCTACACTTATTAACTAGAGTAGGAAACGTATTAATCTCCAATCGCCCTACTGTTCTCCGAGTATCCTCTCTCAATCCTACCACAAATTTCACACACTTCCAATCTTTATCTGGATTGTACTTAAAATAAGAGGATAACTTAGATAATTATTTGAATTTGGCCACATATTGTTCTACAGGCATATCCCGCTGCTCAAGCCTCAGAAATTCTAACTCTTTTACATTCTACAAATTACTGGGATAATAATTATCTAAAAAAGCAATTCTAAACACCTTCCAAGTAATTTGGGTACTTGTTGTCTCTAGTAATCTCCTAGTATCAACCCACCAACTTTCTACCTCTCCTACCAACATATAAGAGGCAAAACACATCATATGTTCATCAGTGCATGTCATAATAGTAAAAATATTTTACATCTCTTTAATCCATCTTTCAGCTTTAATTGAATTATATTCTCTTATAAAGAATGAAGGAGTAGCCTTACTAAACTCTGAGAGATCCAGAAAGTTCTGATTTCTAATGAGTTCTACATTATCTACTAGCTGTCTAGGTGGGTTATTTCCCATCCTTCCTAGCATTCTCTTAGTAATGGCATTCTGCTTCCTCATAGCAGCATCCATCTCTTTAAATGCTCCTATTATTTCTGTCGTATCTCCTTTAGCCAGTTCCTTAGAAACACGAGTTCACTTGGTAGGTGTCATAGTTTCCTATACACACAAAATAATATATATTGAGTTGATCAATCTCAATATCATGTAACAATGCGACAGTAACTATTGACATTCATACCCAAGGTTGTTATGCAATTCTACCTATATATCTTACCATCAAGATATGAAAAATGCATAATATACATTAGGAACATCCAATTATGGCAAAAGCATAGTCAATCCATACCCCAGGCTCAGCAGGATGAATTGCTTTGAAACCACTAATGTAACGCCTTAAAACTAATACTCCAATTATATCTAGATTACACTGAAGTTCTTAGGCTTAGGCACATCATGACTAAAATTTTATTATGCTAGGTAATAACTCCACTAAGTTACCATCCATTATTTATTCATTTCTTTATTATCCAATTATATGTCCTTCGAATCTTTCTGATAGAACTCTAGGTATACATTTACCTAATCAGGTTTTAAAGAAATTTCATTTTCTGCCTTGAAATGCTAACATATTTCCATAGTCCACAAGTATATATATATATATATATATATATATATATATATATATATATATATATATATATGTCATATATAAATTACAACATTATCGTAATCTACATAATCTAGTACACAAGTATCAAAGTTCTACATTTTAAGCCTTTATAGGCATAAATACAAACCATTGTATAATTATAAATACAAGCAATGTTCAAAAAGAGCATATAACTTTATATTATATTTTGCATCTACTTCACTACTCTGTGGGTAAGTCACATGTTGGAATCATCATCGGAAAAAAAATAAAGGGGTGAGAATTCTAGGAATTCCTAGATTATCAAATCAAACATATGTCATCACAATAATTTCAATTGCTTCGGGGAATCAAATCAATTTTAAAATATTTCATAGAAAGGTGGCAAAAGCCAAATTAGTTCCTTTCTCTTCTCGAGGGCAGAAGTTCAATTTTAATTATTGATCATCATTATATGCTCAAATAGCATATAGATTTACAAGCACATAATCAAATAAATCAAAGGATTCATTAGAAATGTATCAACTCATAAACCATCTCACTTATCATTAGAATATTTACAATTATTCAAGATGTAAATATTCAATATCAAATCTATGACTTACATATATATATGATATATTCATGATGATGTACAAATGCTCAAATAATGCCATAAATCTGTCATTTAGTGCTCATTGTTTATCATTTTTCTTGGCATATTCCTCATACCTAAGTTCTTGTATATCAAATAGGTAGAGAGGGAATGTCGCATCCTCACACTACCTTGGTAAGGAGCGAATGTCGCATCCTCGCAATACCAAGCACTAGGTGATAGTTGATGCAGATTAAAAGTTACAAATCCAAGTGCAGGTTATTTCAAGTAATAAATTCTCGGGAGTCCGAGGTCGATCCACAGGGAATTGATGAAGAAAAATTCTTCGACATAAAGTAAATATTTTGTCATAATAATAAAAGTGATAAAACTTAGTCATAAATAAAAAAGACTTACTTGGGTTAGGAGATCCACTCTTGATAAGTAAATTAAGAACAAAATTAATTCTTTTTATAACTCAATTAGAATCCACACATAATGGAGGTTCCAATCGAAAAATATAACATTCAAAGTTCATTAAAAATTATATACATAATTATACTATGATTCCTTTAATCGTCTATTAACACCACCACTTATATATGGGCTCAAGCATTCATTGTGCTAACCTCTTGTCTATAATGAATCAAGATCTCCACTTTACAAGGAGGGTTTCTAAATTGATTGAAAACAAAATACAACACGTATAATGGCCACTTGAAAATATATCATTCATGTACAAGAAAGAAATTAATCTAACCTTAACTCATTACTAAAAGCTTCACCCTTTCACCTAAGTAAAATGAAAATTAGTTACTCATAGAATAAGAAGAAAGAAAGAGAGAAGAAGAACATAACTTCAATTTAGAACAAAAGAAAACTGCAACAAGATAATCAAAGAACACAATAGCATGATCTTGATTTCTAAGACCAAGATCCTTAAATGATCAGCTAAGGCTCCCTTTTATAGAGGATTAGGGATACAAAATGACAAGGGGGCTGATTCATAAGTGACTGAATGAGTGGAAAATGCGAAATAACATTTGATGAGTGAAAAATTATTGAGATTCTTTGTCTCTAAAATCATTCAGTGGTGAACTCATTGAATGCATCAGAGAATTGACAAATGTTTTCATAAAATTGTAGGCCTGGATCTTAACTTTTAAATGTCGTTAGTTTAAGCCCAGAAGCATTCATACAACTCGAGATATAGTCTGATTACTACACACTGCTCAGGCCCAGCTATAGTTCCTCTATTCTATCTTGGAAGCTTAATATGACCTCTAAGCAATCTGAAATGAGTCTTATGTTCTCATGAAATTTGTAGATATGAGTCTTAACTTGTAGATGCCAAAATTTCAGCCAAATTAAGTTCTTACAGCCCGAGTTAAGCTCTGATTACTATACATTATTCAGGTTCTAATCACAAAACCCGTATTCTGACTTCCAAGCCTAATTAGTTTCACTAGATGTCTGATTTTCACCTAGAACTCTCATGAAATTGTAGAGCTCTCTCTTATCTTTCCTACAAGATAAGATAAATAATTATTAGACATTTAGAACTCAAGATATGGCTAAAATACAGAAACAGTGTAAGACATAAATCTTGCTAAAAAAAATTAATTAAGTCCAATTTGAGTTCAAACTTACAAAACATAACCAAGCTCAATCAATTAAGTACGTGAAGAGTGTAAATGACTAAAAATGAGGATTTTTTAATTATTAAATATATGATTATCAAATTCTCCCACACTTAGCTTTTTACATTCCTAGGCAAAACAAACAAGATCAAAACTACGAAAAAAAAATCACATAGACTCAAGTTAAACACTCTAAAAGACTTAATTTCTAATAATATTTAAGAATGAAAAGCAACCAATCATTCAAGGAATCAAAACATTTATGAGGTAACGTTTCTTCACATCTCAAACTAACTAGCAAGGAAACTTCAATTGAAAAGCATGAGTCAAGAATGATAGATCTTCACAAGATTCACTCTCAATCCCTCAAGTGTTTAAAAGGTAGGTATTTCACTCTATTCAATCCATGAAAATTACACTACCATAAGCTTGCTTATCTTCTACTTCTCCACTACTCAGAACACATGCACACACAAATCATGAGGACTTTATTCAAGGTTGTAATGGGGTCAAGGTAAAGGAGGAGGTAATATGGAAATGATAAGTTAAATACCAAAGAGAACAAAAGAGCATGAGAGTTGAGTTCAATTAACAAGCATGAAAGTTCATCCCAACTCCACCTAATACAAATTCCTTTACACATTATTTTCCTTTCCTTTATTTCCTTGTTGGCCTTTCTTTACACTTATTATTATTATTATTATTATTATTATTATTATTTTATTTATTTTATTTTTTTGTTATTTTTTTTGAATTTTTTTTACAAGATGAACATAATATATACATTTAAACAATTTTTTTTACCTATTCTACACACACACACCCCCACACTTGTTCAAGAACTCTTCCACTGACAAAGCTAATGTTCTCTTATTCCCTAAGGCTGGGTAAGAACATGGTTTTCCATTTAAGGCATATAATGAATTCGAAATAAAGAATGGTCAAATAAGCTCAAAGGGGTTAAGCAAGGGGAAATAGGCCATTTCCAATGCCTTACGTTGGTAGGAATCAAAAAATTTCCAAGAAGTCATAAGAGTGCTTGATATCATACTAAAAATCAGAGAATTTTCAAGAAGTCACAAGAGTGCTTGATATCATATTGAGACAATATGCTGCTGAGCAAGGCTGCCTATTTGTGCGCCAGTCATTCTTGGCTATTTGGTTAAAGTAGATATTTCAAGAAAAATGCCTCAATCATGTTTATGTATGCATATGAAAATGTAGTCTCAGAAAGAATCAAAGAAAGTTCTAGAGTAACAATTCTATAAGTGAAATTCACACAAGAAAGAAGAGAATGGTACAAATGTTCAATCCATTCATCAATAAACTCAAAATCTCACAAGGCATAATTCTATCATTCTCAGTCCACCAATTCAACATCCATGACCAAGCATGTGATATTTAAGAAAGAAGATAATTTACTCAATCATGCAAATTTCTCTGAATTTGAATTTGCTACTTCCACACAAACTAGTTACTACCCCAACTAAGATGCGTCTTAAGAGTAAAATTTACTCCTTACTCTACCATCCTTAACTGGTTTTACTGTGAGTAGGTTTCTGACAATCATATCAATAAACATGCTCCCCAACTAAGATGCGTCTCAAGAGCATAATTTACTTCTTACTATGCCATCCTTAACTAGTTTAGTAAATTACTGACAATCATATCATACTTCCCAATTTTTTTTTGAACAACTATCCTTCCCCCCTAACTAGATCACAACATTATCCGCAATGTTAAAATATAGACAAGTAAAGGATAGAAGACATTACCTGTTGTAGCAATTACTGAAAAGAGAGACCTGACACAAATTTAAACAAAAACAAAGTACAATAAATAAAACCAAAGCTTGTAATTATTTAAATAGTTGGAGTGTCTGATCTAACTTGCTTTTCATACTGCTTCCCTCATCGCTTCGTTCTGACTAATCTATCTGAACTGTTATTGGATCAGGTTCATAAGCAAAAGCTTCTAATTTATCAATCAACTCATCAATAGTGGAAGCAGAGATAATGAGTCATATTGCTGAAGGTATGATAAATTTTTATTCCACAACATGGTCAACAAAAGATAACAAATTATCAAAGAAATTATTAACATTCAACAAACCTATGGGTTTATGGTGGATGTTCAGTTGGGCCCGAGAGATAATTTGAAAAACTTCTTCCAAAGTACCAAAACCACCCAGTAAGGCAATGAATGCATTAGAGTTTTCAAGCATTGCCTTCATTCGTCCATGCATAGATGATACTTGAAGTTCTAGTCCAATTATCTTTCCAATGATGTTCCTTCGAGTTAAAGGTTCAGGAATAACACCTAAAGCTTGACCACCTCTTAGATGTGTAGAAAGTGATACACCCCCATTAACCCAACGCTACCTCCCCCATATACTACACGAATGTTCTTCGCAGCAAGTGTTCTATCAATAATGCTTGCTACATTTACAAACTCTAAACTCTTCCTATAACTTGTCTCACAAAATACATAGATACTGGTAAATCTATGAACAGAAGAAGATCCCTCCATTTCTGCACTCACACTTTCTTTGAATGATTATGAGTTGGAGGAAAGTGAAGAAAATGAAGTGTTTAAATAGGGAAGAGAATGGAAAAAGGAAATGATAACACCTATATGGGTAGGTTGACTGTTGTCAGAAAAGTTTGAATTTAAGAAACTTTTATTTTATTTTATTTTTTTATTTTTTTTATTTCAAGAAAACCATCAAGGTAAAGAAGTTTAGAAACCCCTGAAGGACCCTGCTCAAAGGATCATTTGTCCAAAATCAAAATATAACAAAATCATACAAAAATAAAATTATAATAATAAATGATGGCATACCTTTATATACAGTTTTAATGGCGTATCTTTATACTGCGCGTCATGAGTGTAGTAGCCTTCACAATCTTACCGTCCCTTGAAAGAGACATTGAATTCCCTTAAGGAATTTCAGACTTAAGGCACTCCTTCCGCTTGTGGGATATCCCAGCCTATGCATCGTCCCTCTAGTTAAAGAAAGAAAATTTGAATACGTCGACCAGTGACCACAGGCAGTGGAGCTACACTCAGGAACCCAATAAATCAATACCAGGAATTGAGCTTAGAGGCATTGTCATGTGAGAATGCAAACACGAGACGCTTCTAGTTATCCATCAACAAGCATAGCCTAAGGTAAAACCCTAAGAATGCTTGCACAGTTCTCTACAGAGCATGGCACACGAACCTTATTTACAGACCGACATGCGAAGGTCCACTCGAGTCAATGACGGGTCTGCTATTAGCAGAGACTCCTAATCTAATTAAAGACCAAGTACAATCGAAGTATCACTTTTTTTCTTTTTTTTCTTTTTTTCTTTTGAAGATGTACAAGATAATATATACATGTTGTTGTGATTGTGGCTCACATCTTCCTCTAGTTTTACATCCAGTAATGGCTTAAACGACTTCTATGAGTCGAGGATAAGCTTCCCATCTAATTTTCTTCTAAATTAGTAAATAGGATCTTTTTGAGTCAGATTCCCAAGACTGTAACGCTCTTGCTTGTCCTTGAAAAGATTCCACAAATAAGAAGTTCATGATACACAACTCCACAAGAATGCATCTCAAGAGTCAATAAGATATCATCTAATGACTCCTTACTCAGTCCATTCTTAATAAAGAATATTTTATCTTCTCGATTTACGAAAACTATTCCCAAAGAATGACATCGCGTGTTATAATTCCATCCCGCACACTTATGACAAACTTGCATTCTTTTCGCTCTTCTTTTTATAGAATAAGAACTTTTATCGAGACCCGGCATGTATAGGACAAATGAATCTGAAGATTCACCAGCTAAACAAACCTTTGGTTCAATTATCCAGCGTATATCTTCTAGGATGCCCTTGTGCATTAACAGTCTTAGTCTTTCACGCTTGGCTTTGTAGATTTTTGTTAGAGCATTTTGAGGAAGAAAAGGGAAATGCTTTCTTAGATTTGAGAGAATGACATCCATTTTAAAGGAGAAGGAATCAGTTATTATGGGAAACTGAAAAATAAACTGACTTGAGAGTCACGGAGTACCATTATTCGCCACTTAACCTGGGGCACAAAGAACTCAAGAACTTGGTTTTTCTAGAAATGGTTTGAGTCTTTGTCCATTGACTTTAAATACACTATCATTCCTAGGATTCTCAATGTCTATGGCCCCATGAGGATACACATGTTTGATAATAAAAGGGCCACGCCACCTAGATCTCAATTTTCCAGGGAATAGGTAAAGACGAGAATTATAAAATAGAACTTTTTGACCAATTTCAAAAGTTTTTCTCAAAATTGATTTGTCATAAAAAGTTTTTGCTTTAACTTTATAAATCTTTGTATTTTCATATGCATCATTTCTTAATTCCTCAACAATCAAAAATTTTAATGACAATGATAGGATTCAGAGGCATCCTGTTTTGCCTAAAAATGGAACCCTATTTTTGACAGTTTTCACAACTTTTTCAAAATATATAACTATCTTTAAATAAAGTGGGCCAATAAAATCCACACTGCAAGATTTTTGTAGTTATTTTCTTTGACGAAAAGAAACCTCCTCATGCTTCTGAGTGACGTAATTTTATTGACATTACCTACCTCACTATTGGGCACACATCTCTAAATGATTTGATCAAGATAACTGAGGCAGAATCTTTCATGTTATAAGAAAATTGATTATGTTAGCAAACCAAGGTTTGGAATTGACAGAAAATAAAAATTCATCGGGAAAAGAATCATTGATAGATGTGATATCAAAAGGTGAGCCTGTTGTAAGTATGGACAAATGATCTGCAACAACATTTTTGGCTTCTTTCTTATCTTTTATTGTGATATTGAATTCTTGATGCAACAAAATCCACCGTATCAATCTTGATTTGCAAAAACTTGTTGAGAAAATCGACAAGTGCATCGAATCGTCAAAGAAATAAAGTAGTTGATTAAGTGGGGAAAAAACCACACTAAAACACACAAAATTAAGAGGGAAAAGATAGAACAAAACACGTGAATGCAAAACACATTAAGGATGTAAACACATGAAATTAAAACGCTAGGGATCTGACTTCACCTGATTCAACAATCTATCATAGACAATAGAATAACTTTGAGACATTCATTCTAATTAATTTTTAATCATTCAATTGATGGGGAGAATCCCTTAATTAATTAAAATTCAATTCCTTGGTCAAAACCCTAACTCTTAAAGGCATGACATTTACTCTATGGATTCTTATGGAAAATACATACCACAATTATCCTACACAACCTATAGCCTCTATTCCTAGATGATTATAAATCATGACACTTATTATTTATGGTGTAAGTTATATGTAAACCTTCCAATTCTGCATACATCTCACTAGATCAATTTATGAGTGGTCAATTCATAAAAGCATTAAGAATCATAATAAGTACTCAAATTGAATAAAAAAGAAATTAATTAAAATTCTAATCTTAATACATGTCGATTGAATCAAGTTACATCTTCACCCTAGAAACACACGAATTTAACTACACATGACAAAAGAGAAGAAAAAGGAAGAATAAAATAAAAATATATACAGAGCTCAACCTTCCATAAAAAAAATTAACAAGTAAGCGGTAAACCTGCCATGGTAAAAAAAATATATAAACAAGTAGGCGGTAAACCTGCCATGGTAATATATATATATATATGTAAACCTGCCATGGTAAAAAAAATACATAAATAAGTAAGCGGTAAACCTGCCATGGTAATATATATATATTAACAAGTAAGCGGTAAACCTGCCATTAAATATTAATAAGGGTGTGGTATAAACTAGATATCAAATAAATATTAATAAGGGTGTGATATAAATTAACCACCAAATATATATTAACACGTAGTAAATAAATATTTACAAGGGTGTGGTATAAACTAATCACCAAATAAGTTAATAAGATAATAAATTAAAAAGTTAGTAAACCGATAAATTAAAAAAGTTAGAAACAAGTAAATTAAAATATTAGATGCAAGTAAATTAAAAAGTTAGAAAAATTAGTAAGAGAGTTAGATAGTTAGTAAGTTAGTAAGCAAGAAAATTAAAAGGTTAGTAGGTTAGTAAGTTAGAAATAAAATACAGAAAGTAAAATATAGAAAATAAAGTACGAGAAAGTAAAGTGCAGAATGTAAAATACAGAAAATAAAGTGCAGAAAGTAAATTTAAAGTATGAAAATTGAAGAATCGGCAAGCCAATTTTTTGCTCGATGAGAGAGAAGAGAAGAAAAAAGATTATTTCATTAATGATTAAAGAGGGATAAGGGAGAGTTTCTCCCACTAAGTTAGTATGTTAGTAAGTACAAAGAAAAGAAAGAAAGAAAAATTTAAAAAGTAGAAAAAATATATATATACAAGATCCACAGAAAAAATATAAATATATATATACAAAATATTTACACCATAAATTTATTCTTCAAATTAAGTCCCCGGAAATGGTGCCAAAAACTTGATGCGGATTAAAAGTTACAAATCCGAGTGCAGGTTGTTTCAAGTAATAAATTCTCAGGAGTCCGAGGTCGATCCACAGGGAATTGATGAAGAAAAATTCTTTGATGTAAAGTAAATATTTTGTCACAACAATAAAAGTGATAAAACTTAGTCACAAATAAAAAAGACTTACTTGGAATAGGAGATCCACTCTTAGTAAGTAAATTAAAGACAAGATTATTTTTTTTTGTAACTCAATTAGAATCCACAGATAATGGAGGTTCCAATCAAAAAATACAACATTCAAAGTTCATTAAAAATTATATACGTAATTATATTATGATTCCTTTAATCATCTATTAACACCACCACTTATAAATGGGCTCAAGCATTCATTGTGCCAACCTGTTGTCTACAATGAATCAAGATCTCCACTTTACAAGGAGGGTTTCTAAATTGATTGAAAACAAAATACAATACGTATAATGACCACTTGAAAATATATCATTTAAGTACAAGAAAGAAATTAATCTAACCTTAACTTATTACCAAAAGCTTCACCCTTTCACCAAGTAAAATGAAAATTAGTTACTCATAGACAAGAAGAAAGAAAGAGAGAATAAGAAAAATAAGAAGAACATAACTTCAATTTAGAACAAAAGAAAACTACAACGAGATAATCAAACAACATAATAGCATGATCTTGATATCTAAGACCAAGATTCTTAAATGATCAGCCAAGGCTCCCTTTTATAAAGGATTAGGGGTACAAAATGACAAAGGGGCTGATTCATGAGTGAGTGGATGTGTGAGAAATGAGTGAAAAATGCCAAATGACTTCTGATGAGTGAAAAATTATTGAGATTTTTTGTCTCCGAAATCATTCAGTGCTGAACTCATTGAATGCTTCAGAGAATTGAAAATTGGTCTACATGAAAGTTGTAGGCCTGGATCTTAGCTTTCAAATCCGTTAGTTTGAGCCCAAAAGCATTCCTACAACTTGAGATATGGTCTGATTACTGCACACTACTCAGGCCCAGCTACAGTTCCTCTGTTCTATCTTGGAAGCTTAATATGACCTCTAAGTAATTCAAAATGAGTCTTGTGTTCTTCATAAAAGTTATAGATATGGGCATTAACTTATAGATGCCAAAATTTTAGCCAAATTAAGTTCTTACAGCTTGAGTTATGCTCTGATTACTGTACACTATTCAGGTTCTAATCACAAAACCTATATTCTGACTTCCAAACCCAATTAGTTCCACTAGATGTCTGATTTTCACCTAGAGCTCTTCATGAAAGTTGTAGAGCTCTCTCTTATCTTTCGTACAAGGTAAGATACATAATTATTAGACATCTAGAACTCAAGATATGACTAAAATACAGAAATAATGTAAGACATAAATCTTGCTAAAAAAAATTAATTTAGTCCAATTTGAGTTCAAACTTACAAAACATAACCAATCTCAATCAATTAAGTACATGGAGAGTATAAATGATTAAAAATGAGGGTTTATTAATGTATTAAATATGTGATTATCAATAGTCTGCTTATCAAGCTAGTGCACTCAGCCTATATGTAACAGTCCTTTGTTACACAACACTATCCCAAGTAACCCTGACCAAATTTAATGAGGGTATGTCTCTTCCTTAATCTAGAATCACAGGTAGAGAGAGAATGTGGCCTCCTCACACTACCCTGATAGAGGGAACGTCACATCCTCATACTACCAATCATCTAGGATCACCCCAGGTAGAGAGGGCATGTCTCATCCTCAAACTACCTAACATCTAGGATTAACCCTAGGTACGAGGATTATTTCCAATATCAATTACTAGCCAAATCAATTAATTATGTAATTAATGGGTTACCCTTCATAAGGGAATAACCATAGGTAGAGAGGGCATGTCACCTCCTCAAACTACCAAACATCTAGGATCACCTCTAGGTACGAAGATCATGTCTAATGTCTTTTAATCTTTGAGCACTTATAGATACACTTTATATTCTCATTCATTTACTAGCTCAACTTTAACATTCTAAAGGAACAATTATCAACTTTCAGTGCATTATGATTCATCTCATAAGTGTAACAAGTGCACATTACAACTCAACACATAGATATATGAAGAGCACATCACAACTCATTACATAGATATATCATGTGCACATCACAATGCGCCATATAGATATATCAAGAGCACATCACTATTCATCACATAGATATATCAAAAGAACATCAAAACTCATCACATAATACATAAGACAACTTGAAATACTAGCTACTCACATAGCTTATATACTTCCAATTTGGGTTTCATAAAGCAAAGAACTAATTTTCTCATTATAGAGACTTGGTAATCGATGACTATGCTTGGTAATTGATTACCACAACTTAATTTTCCAAAACTGGAGCTTGGTAATTGATTACCATAGCTAGTAATCGATTACCATGTTGCAAATTGGTCATTTAGTCACTTGGTAATCAACTAGCACAACTGGTAATTGATTACCACAATTCCAACAAGTTGGTAATCAATTACCAACCTCAATAATCGATTACCCTACTGCTAATCCAAAACCAGAATGAGTTCTATGCATATTAGTATCATAAATTCCATCAAACACCTAATTTTATGACAAGAATAATTCAAACCATACTCAAAACTTCAACATACTATCCATCTTTCATTACTCAATCAAAAATCAAACTAAATTCCTAAAACTCTATCAAAAGATAAAATTTATGGAGATAAAGGCTGTAACACCCCAAAAATTATTTATTTCTTCATAAATAATCATTTTATAATATTTATGTTTTTTAGGAATTTTTTTGAAATTTTCTGGAAATGTCGAATATCTTAATATATTTCTCATTTTACGTGCACACTGAGCAGAGTCAGTGAAACATCCCGGAAAGTGTTTGTTTTGTGATGAATAGCCATTTTTCAATATTTGTGATTTTTGAGAATTTTTCTGGGTTTTTCTAGAAACGTTGAATATTTTAGAATATTTCTCGTTTTACGTGCGCACTGAGCGGAGCCGGGAAAATGAAATATTTTCCCTGAGGCTGAAAAACCTTGAACTGTGGAAGTGTCGACAAGGGATCTTACTAAACCTGAGATCGGGCACAGTTTACGAGGTTCATATTTTTTAAGATTTTATCTGATAAATAAAATCACTGTACTAAATTTTTTTTGATGAATAATAAAATACCATTTTCATTAACTGTAACTTTTGTTCATTGAAAAATAATTCTAGCAGAGTAATTAATCATCTGTTCTAGAGTGTTTAATTAAGGAGACAACCTTACTTTTCACTTTATCGAGAAACGTGTGAAACTTCTTAAAGAAGCTTCAAGGAAACTTCAAGGAAGCTTCCTCCCAAGCTTCTCAAGGAAGCTTCCTCCCAAGCTTCTCAAGGAAGCTACTCACTCCCTCTCTCCTCCCTCTCACTCACGGCTGCTGCACTTCTTGGGAGCCAAAATTGTGCATCAATTTAATTAATCAATCTATTCAAACTTTCAAAAATCCTAAAAGCTATCATCTTTATTTTTCTATTCACTTCTCTCTCTACCTTCTTCTTCCTTTGCATTTTCTCCTCCTTCTCTCTAGAAGAGGCTCACGGCCAGCACCTCCTCAAGCCCTCCACCATCACAAAAATTCCAACTAAATACATTTTCTTCATCTCCTCCATCATCTAAACACTTCTCTAGTTAGTGGTTTCTTGAAAAGCTTTCATCTTCACCACTTTCTTCAAGCTTTAAGCTTAGGGTTTTTGGGTAAGGTTCTTGATTCCTCACTCTCTTTTCCCCATTTTCATTTTTATGGTCTCCTTTGTGACCATCTATACCTTATTTTTCAAGCATTGGTGTTATCTTGATGAGATTAAAATTTTAGGGTTCTTGGAGGTGCCAAATCCGAAAATTGTAAGGAGCTTAAAGGGGGGTTCTCATGTTTTCTTCCCTTTGGTAAGAGGAAGATACTCCTCCTCAACCTCTATTGGTAGTAAGAAACATTGTGTTGTGATTGATTGTGAGAAAACCCTATTGAGAGTTATTCTTTATTTGTATGAATTATATGATTACATGTTGTTGTTAATTTGTTTAAGTTATTTGATTTATTAGTTATGTATATTGATATACTTGGATGGATTGGAACACTTGAAATGGAAGAAAATGACCTAGATTTCCTCTAGGGGGCTCACGATTTTGGGGCCAAAATTAGAGATTCTTGGTGAAAATTTATAACAAGTGGAAGACATAGCAAATCAAGTGAACAACATGTAATTAATGGATTGAAAATTTGAAATCCTAAAAGTTAGTGAAGCTCACGGCCTTTAGGGTTAATAATAGCCTAATCATGTAACTTCATACAACTATGACATTTAATTAATCAAGTAAATAAATAAGAGGATTATGTGATGGAAGGAAATTAATTAGGTAACCAAATGGAACCCTTTGAACTTTAAGAACAAATAAGGATGTGTGAGACTTGGTAAGACTTAGGATTTCATAAGTTGGAAGCAAATAAGAATAAAATTTTACCATAAGACTTACGTAATTTTAATTAAAGAAAGAACAGGAGAGTGTGAGTAAGAGTGTTAAATAATTCCATAATATATATCCTAAAAACGTAATATATTATTTAAGGGTTTAATTATATTGATTGCGGGTCCATGAGTTGACCCAGAATATGTTGATGCTTGTCTTAGCCGAAATATGGCATGTCATGAAAAGCATATTTTGCTGAATAAACATTGTATACATGCATTGAGTCGTCATGCAATGTGAAAGTCTGTTGGACTATTGTTAAGGTCATGTTGCCTAGGAGATTGAACACACCTCTGTGCGGGTGCGAGTAGACTAGTGTAGGTCATACTGTTGACCTTGGGGGCATCGGGGTGCAGGTACCTCACAATGGACAATTGGTGGCTCTTCTGTCCGTGGGGCAAACCGATGCAAACGCACCGACGATCCAGACTGAGACACTGTCCTATATCGTGATCTAGCATAGAATGTCTGTACAATGCCTTGATGTGCACGTGGATAAACTAATGAATTATAGCACTTTGACCGCGGCAGCCGAGTTGTAGACATGTCTCCTGATCTTTCTCTCCAACTATTTGTGTCTAGCTCCATAGAGTAGGATTGTGGTGTTGTATGCATGTGCATAATGAGTCCATATATTATGTGGCATTTTAATTCTTATGATATATTGGAACAGTCACTGTACTGATGTATAATTGCCTGGAACTACTTAACTATTTATTGTTGTTATTTAATGTTTATTATTATTACCTCTTGAGATGCTATGTGGGTACTTTGCACCGTTTTGTTTCTCAACTGCCATAATTAGTAATGATGGTAGGATATCCTACTTCTTTCCTGTGTTTTTATTATTTCTTCTTGTATATAAATATGTTTCATCAAAGACGTCGAGAATGAGGGTGAAGCTCCCAAATTTTTTGACTTCTGGCCCGACCGCGACTAGCACCTACTGTTGGATCATGGTGGTATGCTCACATGGATTTTTAGGTGATGTGCGTTTGACCTTCCTTGGAGGGCCATACTGCTGGCACATTAACCTAAATTCGGATCGCTATGTCTACCTGGGGGACGTGTCGATTTCACTAGCTTGGAGGCGTCATGAACCGCCGATCTTCACTTACAACGTCAATTTACGTTTGGAGTTTTATCTGCCCATCAGGGAGATGTGGGGTGATCGTTATTTCACCCCACAGAAGGATTCTTTTGATTCCACTACTCGGGCTCTGGCCCGTAACTCGGTGGCTCCTATAGAGGTTTCCTCGAAAGAGGAAGATCCTGAGGAGGATCCTGACACGATTCCTCCTCATCTTAGGGATTAATACTGTCGATAGCTACTGATGGCTATCATGGTATATTTTGGGGGCCTGATGTGTCATTATTTTGGTGGGCTGTATATTTATGATCTCTTGGGGCATATATGTATAATTTTGATTTTTGTATATTCAGGCACTGTAATCAAACAAGTTTAATATAATGATATATCGTTGTTCATGTATGATTAGTTTGATGTATACTTTATTACCATTTTACTATTCATTACAATTACGTCTTATCACTATTTTTATTAATTATAACAAAAACAAATATACTCGCTAATTTAATCACACGATTACAACCAAGTAAATTCATTTTTATATAAAGAACCGGGTCTTAACATTTATTTTTATTTTCTGCATTGTAAATGACAATGTGACGTTCCCTCCCAAAAAGAGGCATTACATTAAATTGGTATCAGGCCCCAGTTTATGTTTCTTTGGGTCTTGTGATTGAGTCTGTCTTGTTTGTGCCGTGTGAATCTCTATGTTTGGTATTCCACGAGGATACAACTGACTTTCCTTGTGTCTTTCAGTTACTTTGAATTGAGAAAGTAAGATGGCATGAGGTGGAGACATGACAGCTGCTATAGAGGCGATGCAAAGGATGGTTGAGGTCATCACACAACAGACTGAACGAGCTACTCAGCAACAAGAGAGAGTTGCTCAACAACAAGAAAGAGCTGCTCAACAGCTCGAGGCTACTGCTGACTCTCAAAACTTGGTGGAGTTTCGTCGCCACAATCCTTCCCAATTCAAAGGAGAGTTCAATCCAGATAAAGCCAGTCTATAGATCAAAGAACTAGAGAAAGTCTTCCGAGGTATGAATTGTGCCGAGAATAAGGTGACTTATACTACCTTTATGTTGGTTGGCAATGCTGAGAACTGGTGGTGCGGGACACAAAGAATGCTAAAGGCTAAAAATCGCGAGATCACTTGGGATTTATTCAAGGATAAATTCTTGGATAAGTACTTTCCTGCGAGCGCGAGGCACGCGAAGGAGATGGAGTTTCTCAACCTAAGGCAAGGGAACATGACCATTAGTGAATATGCAGTGAGATTTGAAAACTTGTCACAATTTTCAACGTACTTTCAGCACTAGCCGAACGAAGCCTGGAAATGTCAGAAGTTTATAGAAGGACTGAGATATGAAGTGAAGAAAGCTGTTATCACCCTAAAAATTTATGAGTTCTCGGAGCTGCTAGATACGTGTTGCGAAGTGGAAGCTCTAGAGCAAGTTAGAGATACAAGGAGCAAGAACTTTGGACCTACAAGGTTCCAAAGGGGAGGTGGCAATAGTCCTAATCGCTTTCAAAAGAAGCCCTATTCCCGGCCAACGGGGAATCGGCAACAAACAGCGGGTGGAAGTTCTGGTGGAGGTTCTACTGGGAACCGGACTGGCCAAAATGTGGCATATCCCTCTAAATGCCTGAAGTGTGGGAAGGATCATCTCACGAAAGATTACACTATAAGGGGAATTATCTGTTTCAGATGTGGCAAGCCTGGCCACGTATCCCGAGACTGCAACCAAGCAAAGGCTGAACCTTCAGTCAATGCTGCAAGGGCTAATAAATCGCAAGCAGGAGGACGAGTCTATACCATGAGTGGAGCTGAAGCCTCCGAGTCAAAATATTTGATTCAAGGAGAAGGCACCATAGAAGGTAACCTTTTAACTGTGTTGTATGACTCTGGGGCAACCCATTCTTTCATATCTTAAGACTGTGTGCTACGACTTGGTTTACCAATGTCTACCTTACCTTTTGATCTGATTGTTTCTACCCCTACTGATAAACTGGTAGTTACTACCAAAGTCTGTTTAAATTGTCCCTTGATTGTTGAAGGTCGAATCTTTTCTGTCGATTTGATCTGTTTACCCCTTTCTCAGCTAGACATAATTTTAGGGATGGACTGGTTGTCTTCCAACCATGTTCTATTAGATTATTCAAGAAAAATCATAGTTTTCCCTGTGGATGAGGATTCTAGATTCTTGACGGCCAACCGAGTTCAAGCTCTCTTGAAAGAAGGAGCTCACGGATACATGCTACTGTCTTCATTGAGGGATTCTCCAAAATTGCAGGATCTCTCACTCAACTCATGAGAAAGAACTAAGCTTTTGAGTGGATCGATCGCTGTGAACAGAGTTTCCAAGAGTTGAAGAGATAGCTAACGACCTCGCTAGTGTTAGTGCTACCTGATCCAAATGAGCCCTTTGAGGTGTATTGTGATGCTTTACACCAAGGACTAGGGTCTGTGCTTATGCAACATGGAAGAGTGGTGGCATATACTTCAAGGCAATTGCGAGTGCATGAGAAGAATTATCCAAGGACGCACGAGTGGTGGCGTATGCTTCAAGGCAATTACGAGTGCATGAGAAGAATTATCCGACGCACGATTTGAAATTAGCGGCTATGGTTTTCGCTTTGAAGATATGGAGGCATTTCCTCTATGGAGTGACGTTCAACATCTTTAGTGATCACAAAAGCTTGAAATATTTGTATGATCAGAAGGAGTTGAACATGAGGTAGTGAAGGTGGCTGGAGTTCCTGAAGGACTATGATTTCCAACTTCTGTATCACCCCGATAAGGCAAACGTCGTGGCAGACGCCTTGACTAGGAAGATGATCAGTGTCTCTGCCCTGATGATCAAGGAAAAGGATCTAATAGAGTAGTTCAAAAATGTATGGTCTTTTGTGGAATTAGAACCAGGAAAGATCTGCATGAACAAGGTCACCATCTCAAGTGAGCTGATGGAGGACATATGGGAAAAGCAGAAGGTCGACAAGTTCTTGCAAGAAGTAAAAGAGCTAATGAAGCAAGGTAACAAAAAAGCATTTGTGGAAGGAACTGACGCAATTCTGAGATTCTGAGGTAGGGTCTGTATTCCCCGTGACCAAGAGCTTAGAGAGTATATTCTCGACCATGCTCACACGAGCCAGCTGAATATGCATCCGGGCATAACAAAAAATGTATCAAGACTTGAAGAAGTTGTTTTGGTGGCATGGAATGAAGAGTGACGTCACTAGACATGTATCGACTTATCTAGTTTGTCAGAAAGCTAAAGTGGAACATCAAAGACCGGCAGGATTGCTGCAAGCATTATCTGTTCCTGAATGGAAGTGGGTCATCATTGCAATGGATTTTGTAGTTGGTTTGCCAAGGACAAGGAAAGGACATGACTCAATTTGGGTAATTCTGGACCGACTCACAAAATCAACACATTTCCTCCCGATTAACATAAGGTACAAACTGGAGAAACTGACCCAGCTGTATATTGGAGAAATTGTTAGACTGCACGGTGTGCCTACGAGTATTGTTTCAGATAGGGATCCGAGATTCACTTCAAAGTTTTGGCAGAGTCTATAAGAATCGTTAGGGACAAAGTTATGTCTAAGTTCTGCTTATCACCCATAAACCAATAGCCAATCGGAGAAGACGATCCAATCATTGGAAGATTTGCTTAGAGCTTGCACCATAGAATAGACTGAAAGTTGGGATGACGTTCTACCGTTGATAAGTTCACCTACAACAATAGTTATCATTCAAGCATAGGGATGGCACCCTATGAGGCTCTGTATGGACGGCGGTGTCGGACACCCTTATGTTGGTACCAAGATGGTGAGCGCCTTACTATTGGACCAGATGTTATACAGTAGACTACTGAAAAACTTAAGATGATTCAGGAGAAGATGAGGACGACTCAGAGCCGACAAGAGAGTTATGCAGACAAAAGAAGAAAGCCTCTTGAGTTTGAGGAAGGTGAGCATGTATTTTTGAAAGTCATACCTACGACTAGGGTAGGCCGGGCCTTAAAATCTAGAAAACTTACTCTTAAATTCCTTGGACCTTACCAGATTATTCACCGAGTAGGTCCAGTAGCCTATCAAATAGTCTTACCTCCTTTCCTCTCAAACATTCACAATGTCTTCTATGTGTCACAACTGCGAAAATACATTCCTGACCCAAGTCATGTCATAGCACCAAATACAGTATAATTAAAAGAGAACTTAACCTATGAGGCACCTCTTATAAGGATTGAGGATAGAAGGATAAAGCAACTAAGAGGCAAGGAGATCTCATTGGTAAAGGTAATCTGGAATGAAACGACTGGAGATGCAACATGGGAGCTAGAAGACAAGATGAATGAGCAACACCCACAACTATTCTAAGGTATGAATATTTTGAGGATGAAATTTCTTTTTAGAAAGGGAGAGTTGTAATACCCCGAAAATCATTTATTTCTTCATAAATAATTATTTTATAATATTTATGATTTTTGAGAATTTTTATAAAATTTTCTGAAAACGTCAAATATTTTAATATATTTTTTATTTTACGTGCACATTGAGCAGAGTCAGTGAAACACCTCGGAAAGTGTTTGTTTTGTGATGAATAGTCATTTTTCAATATTTGTGATTTTTGAAAATTTTTCTGGGTTTTCTGGAAATGTCAAATATTTTAGTAAAATCCCCATTTTACGTGCGCACTGAGCGGAGCCTGAAAAATGAAATATTTTTCCTGAGGCTGGTAAACCTTGAACTGTGGAAGTGTCGACGGGGGATCTTACTAAACCCGAGGCCAGGCACAGTTTACGAGGTTCACATTTTTTAAGATTTTATCTAATAAATAAAATTACTGTACCGAAATTTTTTTTGATGAATAATAAAATACCATTTTCATTAACTGTAACTTTTGTTCACGGAAAAATAATTCTAGCAGAGTAATTAATCATCTGTTCTAAAATGTTTAATTAAGGAGACAACCTTACTTTTTACTTTATCGAGAAACGTGTGAAGCTTCTCAAGGAAGCTTCAAGGAAACTTCAAGGAAGCTGCCTCCCAAGCTTCTCAAGGAAGCTACTTACTCCTTCTCTCCTCCCTCTCACTCATGGCTGCTGCACTTCTTGGGAGCCAAAATTGTGCATCAATTTAATTAATCAATCTATTCAAACTTTCAAAAATCCTAAAAAGCTATCATCTTTATTTTTCTATTCACTTCTCTCTCTACCTTCTTCTTCCTTTGCATTTTCTCCTCCTTCTCTCTAGAAGAGGCTCACGGCCAGCACCTCCTCAAGCCCTCCACCATCACAAAAATTCCAACCGAATACATTTTCTTCATCTCCTCCATCATCTAAATACTTCTCTAGTTAGTGGTTTCTTGAAAAGCTTTCATCTTCACCACTTTCTTCAAGCTTCAAGCTTAGGGTTTTTGGGTAAGGTTCTTGATTCCTCACTTTTTTTTCACCATTTTTATTTTTATGGTCTCCTTTGTGACCATCTATACCTTATTTTTCAAGCATTGGTGTTATCTTGATGAGATTGAAATTTTAGGGTTCTTAGAGGTGCCAAATCCGAAAATTGCAAGGAGCTTAAAGGGGGGTTCTCTTGTTTTCTTCTCTTCGGTAAGAAGAAGATACTCCTCCTCAACCTCTATTGGTAGTAAGGAACATTGTGTTGTGATTGATTGTGAAAAAACCCTATTGAGGGTTATTCTTTGTTTGTATGAATTGTATGATTACATGTTGTTGTTAATTTGTTTAAGTTATTTGATTTATTAGTTATGTATATTGATAAACTTGGATGGATTGGAACACTTGAAATGGAAGAAAATGACCAAGATTTCCTCTAGGGGGCTCACGGTTTTGGGGTCAAAATTAGAGATTCTTGGTGAAAATTTATAACAAGTGGAAAATATAGCTAATCAAGTGGACAACATGTAATTAATGGATTGAAAATTTGGAATCCTAAAAGTTAGTGAAGCTCATGGCCTCTAGGGTTAATAATAGCCTAATCATGTAACTTCATACAACTATGACATTTAATTAATCAAATAAATAAATAAGAGGATTATGTGATGGAAGGAAATAATTAGGTAACCAAATGGAACCCTTTGAACTTTAAGAACAAATAAGGGTGTGTGAGACTTGGTAAGACTTAGAAATAATTCTTTAAGTGCAACTTAATTAATTTGGGCAATTAGAAATTAACTTAGGATTTCATAAGTTGGAAGTAACCAAGAATAAAATTTTACCATAAGACTTAGAGTAATTTTAATTAAAGAAAGAACAAGAGAGTGTGAGTAAGAGTGTTAAATAATTCCATAATATATATCATAAAAACGTAATATACTATTTAAGGGTTTAATTATATTAATTGCGGGTCCATGAGTTGACCCAGAATATGTTGATGCTTGTCTTAGCCGAAATATGGCATGTCATGAAAAGCATATTTTGCTGAATAAACGTTGTATACATGCATTGTGAAAGTCCGTTGGACTATTGTTAAGGCCATGTTGCCTAGGAGATTGAACACACCTTTGTACGGGTGCGAGTAGACTAGTGTAGGTCATATTGTTGACCTTGAGGGCATCGGGGTGCGGGTACCTCGCAATGGACAGTTCGTAGCTCTTCTGTCTGTGGGACAAACCTATGCAAATGCACCGACGATCCGGACTGAGACGCTGTCGTATATCGTGATCTAGCTTAGCATGTTTGTACAATGCCTTGATGTGCACGTGGATAAACTGATGAATTATAGCACTTTGGCCGCGGTAGCCGAGTTGCAGACATGTCTCCTGATCTTTCTTTATGACTATTTGTGTCTAGCTCCATGGAGTAGGATTTTGGTATTGTATGCATGTGCATAATGAGTCCATATATTATCTGGCATTTTAATTCTTATGATATATTGGAACTATCACTGTACTGATGTATAATTGCCTGGAACTGCTTAACTGTTTATTGCTGTTATTTAATGTTTATTATTATTACCTCTTGAGATGCTATGTGGGCGCTTTGCACCGTTTTGTTTCTCTACTGCCATAATTGGTAATGATGGTAGCATGTCTTACCTCTTTCCTGTGTTTCTATTATTTTTTCCTATTTATAAATATATTTCATTGAAGACGTCGGCAAGGAGGGTGAAGCTCCCGAATTTCCCAGCTTCTGGCCCGACCGCGACTAGCACCTACTGTTGGATCATGGCGGCACGCTCACGCAGATTTTTAGGTGATGTGCGTTTGACCTTCCTTGGAGGGCCAGACTGCTGGCACATTAACCTAAATTTTGATCGCTGTGTCTACCTGGGGGACGTGTCGATTTCATTGGTTTGGGGGTGTCATGAACCGCCGATCTTCACTTGCAGCGTCAGTTTATGTTTGGAGTTTTATCTGCCCATCAGGGAGATGTGGGGTGATCGTTATTACACCCCACAAGAGGATTCTTTTGATTCCACTGCTCGGGCTCTGGCCCGTAACTCGGTGGCTCCTATGGAGGTTTCCTCGGAAGAGGAAGATCCTTAGGAGGATCCCAAGGAGGATCCTGACACGATTCTTTCTTATCTTAGGGATTGATATTGTCGACAGCTATTGATGGCTATCAGGGTATATTTTGGGGGCCTGATGTGTCATTATTTTTGTGGGCTGTATATTTATGATCTCTTGGGGCATACATGTATAATTTTGCTTTTTGTATATTCAGGCGCTGTAATCAAACAAGTTTAATATAATGATATATCGTTGTTCATGTATGATTGGTTTGATGAATGCTTTATTACCATTTTACTATTCATTACAATTATGTCTTATCACTATTTTTATTAATTATAACAAAAAAAATATACTCACTAATTTAATCACATGATTACAACCACGTAAATTCATTTTTATATAAAGAACCGGGTCTTAACATTTATTTTTATTTTTTGTATTGTAAATGACAATGTGACATTCCCTCCCAAAAAGGGGCATTACAAAGGCAATAACCCCTACCTAAGCTCCTTTAAGTTCTTAGAAAATGGAGGAAAGAACTTGATGTATACTTGATGATGAACTTAAGAACACCACTAGGTAGATCTTGTTGAGTAGATGAACTCGTCCAACTAAAGTTTTGGAAAAATGAAGGCTAGAAAGTCTTCAAATAAGGTTTAGAAATAAGGTGGCCACGATGCTTCTTTTCTCTTCTCCTTTCTTATTGTTTTCAACTGAGAGAATATGGGAAGAAAAGTGAGAGGTGAGGGTGTTTAGGTAGTGAGGCGGTAGAGAGAAAAGAAAAAGGATAAGAAGAAATAGTTTGTGTGGCAATTATTAATTATGAGAGGTTTTGTCTCTTAGGGATATTTAAATCTTTCAATAATAAGTTTCTTGCTTCTATGTGTGTTATAGAAAAATTCTAAGATTCTATTAAGTCCCTATACACGCCATTTAATAGCTATCTATACACTCCATTATATAGTCGTTAGGCTCTATTACCTTTTGTTAACTTAATATAAACTTAAGGATGTTACCAAGTGGTTTCAAGACTCAAGAGGGGGGTGAATTGAGTATTTTAAAACTTTTCAAAAACAAGCCCCTTTTAATTTTTGTTGAAGTTATTTTCTTTGAATTGAATTGATTTATGATAATATCAAGAGCTCACACAAGCTTATATAGAATGAATGAATATATGAACAAGCAACAAATATGCAAATGTAATTGATAAGCTTGAATGTAAAGGGATAAGGTTGAAAAGATTTATACACGGAGATTTATACTGGTTCAATCACCCTTGTGATCTACGTCCAATCCCTAGGATCATCCACCCCAAGAGTTTTTGTAACACCCCAAATTCTGGCTATATGAATAGTAATAGCAGAATTGCACTGTTTTGTATTTTCTGTGTGGTATAAAAATAATTTGACTGTTCTGAGATCATATTTGATCATTTTGTGTGATTGCTCCTGGCCAGGGAAAATAATAATTTTTAGGCCGGGGAAATTCTGATCTGCTTCATTTGGAGACGGGGGATATTACTAAACCCGAATCTGAGTGACACAGAAAAGAATCTTTTAATTTTTAGAATCTATCTGTAAAGATAAAAATATTGTACCGATAAATATCTGTGGATATATTTATAACAGTCGTTGCTATGAATGTTGGACCCGATAAGTTTTAATTAATAGAAAATGTGTTTAGAATATTTCTTGTAATTAAAATTAAAATGATCCAATAGGATATAGTCAAAATAAATGGTTGGACTTTTCTAACCAAAGAGAATTGGTCAAGGAAAGAAGCTTAGACTTCCTTATAGACCATTAGATTTGAAGCTTGACTTAAAAGCTTGATCTTCACCATTGATTCAATCAATGGTGTAAAACAAATCCTACCAAAACTATCAAGTAATATTCACCATAGATAAAATTAATGGATAGGAAATCAAATTGATTTTCAATGGATAGGATTGAGTCAACAATAATTGCTTGACTATCGCTTAGGAAACTAATTAACCTTAATTTAGTTGACCTAATTACCTAATTAAGAAATTAAGTAAATTAATTTAATTAGGGATTAGTTATAACTTAATCCTTAATTTAATATCCTAATTCTAATTAGAGGTGATGATGCATGCTAAATATGAATTAGATGCATGCTAAATATGTTAAACTAAATTAGTTTTATACGTGGATGATTAAGTAAGAATGGTTAGGAAATTAAACTTAATTAATTAACTAATCAACAAACTAGTAATTAGGCTTGAACTAATAATGAATTAAGGACCTTAAACTTACCTAAACAACCATGGTCCAGCAGAAGAATTGGACGGCCCAGCAGCACAAAGCTCCACGGTCCAGTAGAAAACTTGGAGCAGCAACACGGCCCAACAGCAGCAGAATTGGACGTCCAGCAGCAGCAACCATGGTTCAAGCAATTTGTGAAGCTTCTATGTAATATTTGAATACTCAAATGTCATGCAAAGTCAAGTGTGTAACCAATGAGAAGTGAGTGTCCTTGTGCAATTAAAGAATGGATACTTACTCAAGCAAAAATGTCATTCACGGTCAATCACAAAACAGCATGCAGCAGCTATAAAAATTGGGAGAATTATCCAAATAATTCTCTTCATTTCTCCTCACAAATCACACGGCAACAACTCATGGTAGCAACTGGAAAGATTGGACAAATTACTCAAGTAAAATCATTTCAAATCTCACAAATTATCACACGGCTGGCAGCTGTCTTCATGCATTCAAAAATTGAATAATCACTCAAGTAATTCACACGGTCAGCAACACAATTTCATTCACGACATGCAGCTGGAAGGAGGGGGATAATTATGCAAATAAATCTCTCCAAATGTCACAAGTTATTATACGGCTAGCAGCTTCTTGAAACTTCCTCATCCTTTGCTTTTTATATTTATCAAATATAAGCTTATTTCTCTCAAACACCAAGGAACTCACGCACCTCTCTCCCATTTCTTTTCTTCACATTCGGTCACCACTTCCAAATCACACCATCAAGCCTTTAAACATTCATCTCTTGATTTTATTTTGACTCAAGTTGTATTCTAATCATTTCTCTTTCACAAGGTTTTGTCACAAAACCTATCCTATCTTGTTCAAAGCTTCTTCAACCTTTTCCTAAAGAGGTAAGCTTTGAGTTAATGATTCAAAGTTTGATTTTAATTCTGTTAACCATGATTTTTCCATGGTTCTCAATCTTGATTCTGGTATGAACATTCACTAATTTTCTTGGAATTTTGGGGTTTGTTTAGGAAGTGAACAAAGTTTCAAGGAAAGGAGGAAAGCTTAGAAAGCTTGTCTTCAAGAGGTAAGAGGGAGACTCAACCTTACCACCCATGTTCTGGTAGTGTGAGGATGGTTTGTTCGATGAAAAATCCTTAAGGATTTATTCACCTATTGTTTGAGATTCTTGGGTGTATTTGGGATGTGTCTGCTTGTGTTTCTATGTTTGGAATTTGTATTTGGGATGTGCACTCGCTTGTGTTTTTATATTCATATGTGTAGTATCTGTGAGGTATAATTTTATTTCAATGCTTGCCTCGTATCTTTGAAATGCTTATGCTTGATATTATGTATGTATGTGAAATATATACTGTAAAGAAAATTTATACTATATGTATGTGAAATTTATACGGTAAATTTTATGAGGAAGGGGCTCAATTGGAAATATTATGGAAATATGGGGTCATTATGTAAATATAATATTTTGAGGGACTATAGTGAAAATACTATATTTTGAGGGACGAAAATGTAATTTATGTGTTTTGAGGGACGAAAACATAATTAATCTATTTTGAGGGATGAAAATGTAATTTACGTATTTTGAGGGACTATTTTGCAAATATGAGAGAAATACAGTAAATTTTAATATTAAATTGAGTAAAACAGTAATTCTGATTCAAAACGTATGAAAAATATTCACGCGATTGGAAAACGTTAAAAAAAAATCACTACGTGATTTGAAAAGGCGACAGAATTGAGTTGCGAGTGAGAAAATATAAAAATATGACTACGTGATTAAATTACAGTAATACTACTGTTTAATTATTATATGAATCCTGTACATGTGATATTAATGGAAATTATGAATAGTGCATAGTACATGCATTAGAAAGGTCCAAAAGACTGTGTAAGGCAAGTTGCCTAGGAGAGGTTACACTTCTTGAGTGGGTGCGATAAGCGTAGTGTAGGTCACTTGTTGACCTTGGGGGCATTGGGGTGCGAGTTGCCTACAATGGACAGTTGGTAGCTCTTCTGTACCGTGGGTTAGATCGATGCAACACACCAATGATCCGGACCGAGACACTATTCCTAATCATGATTTGATAAAGACTGTCGTGCATATGCTAGATGTGCAGAATTTGAGCACGTGGTCTGAAGCATGTTGGTACCGACAGATCTTTTCAGTCATTCTCTCCAACTTGAGTCGTAGCTCCATGGAGTAGGATATTGAGTCAGTGTACATTTGCATTCATAGAGGATATACCATTGTAATTCTTACTCATGTGTAATTATAGCTCGTAATAATTAAAATATTGCATACTTGAGTATTGAAAATAGCGTAATCGTAGTTCTTGTTTTATTTCCTGTGTAATTGATGATATATATAAGGTTAATGGCATAATTGTAATTATAGTATGACATCTGTATGACATTTTGGATGTGTTTATCTTCACTGCTACCATACTGGTATTGGCGTAGGTGATCTCACCTCTTGCATATATATGTTGTATCATGTTTATATATTGTTAAGATACTGAGCCAGACTTAGAGCGAGAAGCAGAGAAAGGTTCAGATTCCGTTAAGAACTTCGAGTTTTGATGGCTGTGGAGATCCCTAGTTTCTTGGGTTACATGAGACTGACGTTTATCGGAGGGACGAGGCATGGGTGAAGATCTTGAGAGAGAGAGTATATATTATCTAGGAGATGTAAATATTAGACTGAGTAGGCTACAGTCAGGGAACCCTTACTTTTCTGTTACTACTTATGTACAATTAGAGTTCCCTATATCCATCAGGCAGCACTGAGGAGTGTACTATCGCACCCCTAGAGATAGTAGTGTCGTATCGTCCGCTCAGACATTTGTCCCCGGACTTTACGTCGGGTTAATTCCCCCCCGGGGAGTCGAGGAGGACCCATCGAGGGTCGGCTACTTCTGAGGGCTCAGCTGCCTAGTAGTACTTGGGCAAATATGTCAATGTAAATAGTGTTTAAAATTTTTGGAGTGACTAGTTTGTAATATTTATAGTATGATAGTGTTAAAGATTGTATATGTATAACAAGAGACTTGAATATGTATAAATGATGTAAATTATTTGTAATGATGCTGTGATGTTTTTATTTTCTGCTAAGTTTATTTTCTTGTAATTAAGAAATTTTGTATTTTGTATTTTTCCCTACAAAGTACGTTATCTAAATAAGGTTAATTTGGTAATTATGTAACATAAATGTGGCATCCTAAGGTGGGTGTTACATTAGTTGGTATCATAGCCCAAGTTAGAGTCTTTTGGGTTTGTGGTTAGGTCTGTCTTGTTTAAGTTGCGTGTTTCTCTGTGTTTGTTTGTCGGAAAGGAAACCATATTACTAGAAGATTGATTTCAACTATTATTTGTGTTGTCCAGTTGACTTGAGAAAGACAAAATGGCTGGACGAGGTAGAGGACGTGTTAATACTAGAGCAGAATATGAGAACGCCGGCAATGAAAATCAGAATATGGCTGCAGCTATAGCAGCAATACAAAGGATCGCTGAAGTTGTTGTCCAGTAGAATCAGAGAGCAACTGACGATGCTCATAGCTTGTCAGAATTTCGAAGGAATAATCCGCCTAAGTTTCATGGAGAGTTTGATCCAGAAAAGGTTGATCTGTGGATTAAGGAGCTAGAGAAGATATTTGATGGTATGGGTTGTACTGATGAGCAAAACTTACTTTCGCGACGTTTGTGCTAGTTGGTGATGGAGAGGCCTGGTGGGCAGGAGCTCGAAGATTAATTGAAGCTGAAGGAAGAATTGTAACATGGCAGCTTTTTAGACAGAAGTTTTTGGCAAAATATTTTCTAGCGAGTGTGCAACATGCTAAGGAGATGGAATTCCTTAGTCTGAGGCAAGGAGCAATGACTGTGAGCGAGTACGCAGCAAGGTTCGAAAGCTTGTCTAAGTTTTCGAGGTACTTTCAGATGCATCCAGATGAGGAATGGAAGTGTAGGAAATTCGAAGAGGGGTTGAGGCTTGACATCAAGAGAGCTTTAGCGACGGTGGATATTGATCAATTTCCAGTGTTATTGGACAAGTGTCGCAAGATTGAGGAGATCGATAATCAACGGGCGCCAAGGACTAAAAACTTTGGACCAGCACGGTTCCAACGAGGAAGGGGTAGCGGTGGCAACCGTTATCAACAAAAGCCCTACATTAAACCAGCAGCAAGTCAGAATCGACAACAGTCAGTTGGGGGAAGTTCAAGTGGTAGTAAGCTTTAACTGGAACTTCTGCACTTAAATGTTTTAAGTGTGGGAAAGGACATCTTACTAGGGACTGTCAGCATAAGGGGGTGATCTGTTATAGATGTGGGAAGCCTGGACATTTTTCCAGAGATTGTGATCAGTTGAAGGCAGAGCCATCAGTGGGCAATGTTCGCCTTTGCAAGGCCACAGGCGGGTGGTCGAGTATATACTATGAGCGGGGAGGAAGCCGCTAAATCGAGGATTTGATAATGGAGGAGTGTGCCATTAAAGGTAACCCTTTAACGAGTGTTATATGATTCGGGAGCAACACATTCTTTCATTGCATGTGATTGTGTGGAGCATTTGGGATTATTTGTGACTACATTGCCATATGATTTGACCGTGTGGTTACTCCTCTTGATAAACTGTGATAACTACAAAAGTATGCTTGAATTGCCCTGTTTGTGTTAGGGATAGAATCTTTCATGTGGATTTGATCTGTTTGCCTCTTTCTAAGATTAATGTAATCTTAGGAATGGATTGGTTATCTTTAACCATATCCTGATTGACTGTTCAAGTAAGGCGTTAGTTTTTCCTAAGGTTAAGGATTCTAAATTCTTAACGGCTACTCAAGTGGAAGCTTGTTTAAAGGAAGGAGACCTAGGGTACTTGTTGATATCTTCTTTGGAGGTTCACTGTGAAGATGTTCGAAGGATATCTTTGTAGTGAATGAATTTCCCGAAGTGTTTCCTAAAGATATACCGGGATTACCGCCGAAAAGGGAGATTGAATTCTCTATTGATTTAGTACCTGAAGCTGGACCTATATCTATGGCACCTTACAGAATGTCACCAATAGAGTTGGCCGAACTGAAGAAGCAATTGGAAGATTTGTTGGAAAAATAATTTGTGAGACCAAGTGTATCACCTTGGGGAGCTCCAGTGTTGTTGGTAAAGAAGAAGGATGGGACTTCTCGGCTATGTGTGGATTATCGACAGCTGAACAAGATTACAATCAAGAATAAGTATCCTCTACCGAGGATTGATGATCTGCTGGATCAATTGCGAGGAGCCACCATATTTTCTAAGATTGATTTACGTTCTAGTGTGTAAAGGTGGAGGATATCCCGAAGACTGCGTTCCGGACTCGATAAGGGCATTATGAGTACCAAGTGATGCCTTTTGGTGTGACTAATGCACTTGTAATATTTATGGACTTCATGAACAGACTTTTCCGTTCATACTTGGATAAGTTTATTGTTGTCTTTATTGATGACATCTTGATTTATTCTCGAAGTCAGGAGGAACATGCTGAACACCTCAGAGTGGTTCTACAGATTTTGAAGGAAAATAAACTATATGCCAAGTTGTCCAAGTGTGAATTTTGGTTGAGCGAAGTACAATTCTTGGGGCATGTCATATCGGCAGATGGAATTGAAGTTGATGCGTCGAAGGTGGAGACAGTTGTTGAATGGGAGAGACCGAAGACTGTATCGGAGATCCGTAGTTTCATCGGATTAGCCGGTTACTATCGACGATTCATAGAAGGATTTTCAAAGATTGCAGGACCTTTTACCCAACTTACATGAAAGAATCAACCGTTCTTGTGGACTGATGCATGCGAGCAAAGTTTTCAGGAGTTGAAACGACGACTGACTACTTCACCAGTTTTGATTATACCTGATCCGAATGAACCTTTCGAGGTGTATTGTGATGCTTCTTATCAAGGATTGGGTTGTGTACTTATGCAGAACCGTAAGGTTGTGGCATATGCATCGAGGCAGTGGAAAGTGCATGAGAGGAATTATCCGACTCATGACTTGGAGCTAGCAGCAGTGGTATTTGCGTTGAAGATATGGAGACATTTTCTCTATGGAGCAATGTTCACTGTATTTAGTGACCATAAAAGTTTGAAGTATCTGTTCGACCAAAAAGAGTTGAACATGAGACAAAGGCGTTGGCTTGAGTTTCTGAAAGATTATGACTTTCAGTTACAATATCATCCCGGAAAGGCGAACGTCGTAGCGGATGCTTTGAGTAGAAAATCGCTTAATGCTTCTGTTATGATGATGAAGGAGAAGGAATTGATAGAAGAATTTCGGGATATGCGATTTTCTGTGAAGTTGACACCGGGGAAGATGTGTTTGAATATGATCACCGTTTCAAATGATCTGATGAATAAAATACGAGAAGGACAGAATAGTGATCAATATCTGCAAGAAGCAAAGGAAGCAAGAAGTCAAGGAGCAGAATTAGAATTCAGCGAAGGTGTTGATGGAATTTTGAAGTTCAGAGGGAGAGTTTGCGTACCAAACGATCCAGAACTTAGGAGATCGATTTTGAATGAAGCTCATAAAAGTAAGTTGAGTATGCATCCAGGAGCCACGAAGATGTATCAAGATCTGAAGCAGCTGTATTGGTGGCAAGGAATGAAGAGGGATGTCGCAGGATATGTATCATCCTGTTTAACTTATTAGAAGGCCAAGGTGGAACATCAACGACCATCAGGAATGTTGCAACCTTTGCCTATTCCTGAATGGAAATGGGATGACATAGCAATGGATCTCGTCACGGGGCTACCAAGAACTCGGAAAGGTCACGACTCTATATGGGTAATTATTGATCGGCTTACAAAGTCGGCGCATTTTCTACCGATTAATATTAAGTACTCAATGGAGAAGTTGGCTCAGATATACATCAATGAAATTGTTAGACTTCATGGTGTACCATCCAGTATAATTTCTGATCGAGATCCGCGATTCACATCAAGATTTTGGACTAGTCTACAAGAAGCGATGGGAACCAATCTATATTTGAGTTCTGCTTACCATCCACAAACTGATGGTCAGTCAGAAAGAACAATTCAGTCGTTGGAGGACTTGTTGAGGGCTTGTGTTCTAGAGCAAACTGGTGGTTGGGATGAATTTCTACCATTGATAGAGTTCACCTACAACAATAGTTTCCATTCGAGTATAGGGATGGCACCCTATGAAGCCTTATATGGGAGAAGATGTAGGACACCATTGTGTTGGTACCATGATGGTGAAAATCTTGTGATAGGACACTGAAATTGTGCGACGGACAAGCGAAAAGGTAAAGATGATCCAAGACAAGATGAGGACAGCTCAGACGCGGCAAAAGAGCTATGCAGATAAAAGGCGAAGACCACTGGAATTTGAAGAAGGTGACCATGTATTTTTACGTGTGATGCCTATGACTGGAGTTGGACGAGTAATCAAGTCGAGGAAGCTTACTCCCAAGTTTATCGGACTGTATCAGATACTTCGTCGGATAGGTCCGGTGGCTTATCAAGTCGCGTTGCCGCCGTTTTTATCAAATTTTCATAATGTATTTCACGTGTCACAACTACGGAAATATATTCCAGATCCGACTCACATTATCGAACCAGACACTGTACAACTAAAGGAGAACTTGACCTATGAGACAGTTCTAGTCAAGATTGAAGACCGAAGAATAAAGCAGCTTCGAGGAAAAGACATTGCTTTAGTTAAAGTAGTTTGGAACGATGTAAGTGGTGAAGCCACATGGGAGTTGGAAGAAAAGATTAGAGAAGCGATATCCGTTTTTGTGTTAATTGTATGTCAAGTTTCGAGGACGAAACTTTATTTTAGAGGGGAGAGTTGTAACACCCCAAATTAAGCTATATGAATAGTAATAATGAGAATTGCCTTTGTTTTTGTATTTTCGTGTGGTATAAAAATAATTTGACATTCGAGATCATATTTGATCATTTTATGTGATTGCTCCTGGCCAGGGAAAATAATAATTTTCAGGCCGGGGAAATTCTGATCTGCTTCATTTGGAGACGGGGGATATTACTAAACACGAATCTGAGTGACACAGAAAAGAATCTTTTAATTTTTAGAATCTATCTGTAAAGATAAAAATATTGTACCGATAAATATCTATGGATATATTTATAACAGTCGTTGCTATGAATGTTGGACCCGATAAGTTTTAATTAATAGAAAATGTGTTTAGAATATTTCTTGTAATTAAAATTAAAATGATCCAATAGGATATAGTCAAAATAAATGGTTGGACTTTTCTAACCAATGAGAATTGGTCAAGGAAAGAAGCTTAGACTTCCTTATAGACCATTAGATTTGAAGCTTGACTTAAAAGCTTTGATCTTCACCATTGATTCAATCAATGGTGTAAAACAAATCCTACCAAAACTATCAAGTAATATTCACCATAGATAAAATTAATGGATAGGAAATCAAATTGATTTTTAATGGATAGGATTGAGTCAACAATAATTGCTTGACTATCGCTTAGGAAACTAATTAACCTTAATTTAGTTGACCTAATTACCTAATTAAGAAATTAAGTAAATTAATTTAATTAGGGATTAGTTATAACTTAATCCTTAATTTTATATCCTAATTCTAATTAGAGGTGATGATGCATGCTAAATATGAATTAGATGCATGCTAAATATGTTAAACTAAATTAGTTTTATACGTGGATGATTAAGTAAGAATGGTTAGGAAATTAAACTTAATTAATTAACTAATCAACTAACTAGTAATTAGGCTTGAACTAATAATGAATTAAGGACCTTAAACTTACCTAAACAACCATGGTCCAGCAGAAGAATTGGACGGCCCAGTAGCACAAAGCTCCACGGTCAAATGAGAAAACTTGAGAAAGAATACGGCCAAAGCCAATGAGGAATTGGACGCCCAAAGGCGGCCTATGGTTCAAGCAATTTGTGAAGCTTCTATGTAATATTTGAATACTCAAATGTCATGCAAAGTCAAGCGTGTAACCAATGAGAAGTGAGTGTCCTTGTGCAATTAAAGAATGGATACTTACTCAAGCAAAAATGTCATTCATGGTCAATCAATAAACAGTATGCAGCAGTTGTAAAAATTGGGAGAATTATCCAAATAATTCTCTTCATTTCTCCTCACAAATCACACGGCAACAACTCATGGTAGCAGCTGGAAAGATTGGACAAATTACTCAAGTAAAATCATTTCAAATCTCACAAATTATCACACGGCTGGCAGCTGTCTTCATGCATTCAAAAATTGAATAATCACTCAAGTAATTCACACGGTCAGCAACACAATTTCATTCACGGCATGCAGCTGGAAGGAGGGGGATAATTATGCAAATAAATCTCTCCAAATGTCACAAGTTATTATACGGCCAGCAGCTTCTTGAAACTTCCTCATCCTTTGCTTTTTATACTTATCAAATATAAGCTTATTTCTCTCAAACACCAAGGAACTCACGCACCTCTCTCCCATTTCTTTTCTTCACATTCGGTCACCACTTCCAAATCACACCATCAAGCCTTTAAACATTCATCTCTTGATTTTATTTTGACTCAAGTTGTATTCTAATCATTTCTCTTTCACAAGGTTTTGTCACAAAACCTATCCTATCTTGTTCAAAGCTTCTTCAACCTTTTCCTAAAGAGGTAAGCTTTGAGTTAATGATTCAAAGTTTGATTTTAATTCTGTTAACCATGATTTTTCCATGGTTCTCAATCTTGATTCTGGTATGAACATTCACTAATTTTCTTGGAATTTTGGGGTTTGTTTAGGAAGTGAACAAAGTTTCAAGGAAAGGAGGAAAGCTTAGAAAGCTTGTCTTGAGGTAAGAGGGAGACTCAACCTTACCACCCATGTTACGGTAGTGTGAGGATGGTTTGTTCGATGAAAAATCCTTAAGGATTTATTCACCTATTGTTTGAGATTCTTGAATTTGTATTTGGGATGTGTCTGCTTGTGTTTCTATGTTTGAATTTGTATTTGGGATGTGCTGCTTGTGTTTTTATATTCATATGTGTAGTATCTGTGAGGTATAATTTTATTTCAATGCTTGCACGTATCTTTGAAATGCTTAAGTAAGCGATATTATGTATGTATGTGAAATATATCTTGTAAAGAAAATTTATACTATATGTATGTGAAATTTATACGGTAAATTTTATGAGGAAGAGGCTCAATTGGAAATATTATGGAAATATGGGGTCATTATGTAAATATAATATTTTGAGGACTATAGTGAAAATACTATATTTTGAGGGACGAAAATGTAATTTATGTGTTTTGAGGACGAAAACATAATTAATCTATTTTGAGGGATGAAAATGTAATTTACGTATTTTGAGGACTATTTTGCAAATATGAGAGAAATACTGAGTAAATTTTAATATTAAATTGAGTAAAACAAGTAATTCGATTCAAAACGTATGAAAAATATTCACGCGATTGGAAAACGTTAAAAAAAAATCACTACGTGATTTGAAAAGCGGCAATTGAGTTGCGAGTGAGAAAATATAAAAATATGACTACGTGATTAAATTACAGTAATACTACTGTTTAATTATTATATGAATCCTGTACATGTGATATTAATGGAAATTATGAATAGTGCATAGTACATGCATTAGAAAGGTCCAAAAGACTGTGTAAGGCAAGTTGCCTAGGAGAGGTTACACTTCTTGAGTGGGTGCGATAAGCGTAGTGTAGGTCACTTGTTGACCTTGGGGGCATTGGGGTGCGAGTTGCCTACAATGGACGGTTGGTAGCTCTTTCTGTAAGTGGGTTAGATCGATGCAACACACCAATGATCCAGGGACAGAGACACTATTCCTAATCATGATTTGATAAAACTGTCGTGCATATGCTAGATGTGCAGAATTTGAGCATGTGGTCTGAAGCATGTTGGTGCCGACAGATCTTTTCAGTCATTCTCTCCAACTTGAGTCGTAGCTCCATGGAGTAGGATATTGAGTCAGTGTACATTTGCATTCATAGAGGATATACCATTGTAATTCTTACTCATGTGTAATTATAGCTCGTAATAATTAAAATATTGCATACTTGAGTATTGAAAATAGCGTAATCGTAGTTCTTGTTTTATTTCCTGTGTAATTGATGATATATATAAGGTTAATGGCATAACTGTAATTATAGTATGACATCTGTATGACATTTTGGATGTGTTTATCTTCCTTTGCTACCATCTTGGTATTGGCGTAGGTGATCTCACCTCTTGCATATATATGTTGTATCATGTTTATATATTGTTAAGATCTTGAGCCGGACTTAGAGCGAGAAGCGAGAGAAAGGTCCAGTTAGTTGAGAACTTCGAGTTTTGATGGTTTGTGGAGATCCCTAGTTTCTTGGGTTACATGAGGCCGACGTTTATCGGAGGGACGAGGCATGGATTGAAGATCTTGAGAGAGAGAGTATATATTATCTAGGAGATGTAAATATTAGGCGAGTAGGCTACGGTCAGGGAACCCTTACTTTTCTGTTACTATTTATGTACAATTAGAGTTCCCTATATCCATCAGGCAGCACTGAGGAGTGTACTATCACACCCCTAGAGATAGTAGTGTCGTATCGTCCGCTCAGACATTTGTCCCCCGGACTTTACGTCGGGTTGGAATTCCCCCACCCGGGGAGTCTGAGGAGGACCCATCGAGGTCGGCTACTTACGAGGCTCATTTGCCTAGTAGTACTTGGGCAAAGATGTCAATGTAAATAGTGTTTAAAATTTTTGGAGTGACTAGTTTGTAATATTTATAGTATGATAGTGTTAAAGATTGTATATGTATAACAAGAGACTTGAATATGTATAAATGATGTAAATTATTTGTAATGATGCTGTGATGTTTTTATTTTCTGCTAAGTTTATTTTCTTGTAATTAAGAAATTTTGAATTTTGTATTTTTCCCTACAAAGTACGTTATCTAAATAAGGTTAATTTGGTAATTATGTAACATAAATGTGATATCCTAAGGTGGGTGTTACAGTTTTCACTATAATTAAGCTTCACAAGGTACTTGATATACCCTTTACAATAGTTGAGCTCTTTTTATACTTCTAGGATTATCCACCTCTTGTGTAGAAGCCTCTAAGATTCTCAAGGGATCCTCCACCCTTTCAAACAAATGAATAGAAATGAATTTAGCTCACTCAATGAGCAGATATACAAATTGAAGATCTAATGAAACTCTTAAGATATCTCAATCAATTTCTTAAAAATAGTGCACAATTTATGATTCACGGATTAAATGCTTGGGAGATGTTTTTCAGAGTATTAGCTAACTGCAATAATTGTCCCAAGACTTGAATTCATAGTCATTAACGAAAAAGATTTGTTAGAGGGGCATTTACTTAAGCATTAAATGCTCTAAAACTAACCATTGCTGGTTTCAGACTCATGGTAATCGATTACCATATGATGGTAATCAATTACTAAGTGTTCAAAACGTGTTCTGGGCTTTTCTGTGCAGTGGTAATCGATTACCAGCATATGGTAATCGATTACCAAGACTTCTGTTTGGATGGTAATCGATTACTATAGCTTTGTAATCGATTACCAGGCCTCTGACTTTTGAAAAATAGGTTCCTGCATGCATGTAATTGATTACCAGCTTTCAAAAAGGTTGTTAATTGATTACTAAGCCATTGGATGTGATTACAAACATCCTAGAACTTATTTTTTAGCCCAATTAAGCTTGGTAAACAATTCCAACTTAGAATACTTGGATTTTTGAAAGATTTGAACAAATTTTCAAGATCCAATATTTAAACATCGTTTGTTTGTAAAACAACCCACCAAGTAAAATAGTTTTCAAGAGAACTCTTTTAAAAAGCATTGTAAAACATTTTGAGATATTTTAAAGAGCTGCTCACATAAAGACCCTAAGTCCTATAAACTATACCGATTTAGCTTCCATTAGACATAGTCTTTGGCTTAGCTTTGTTATCGTCAAAACTTTCATGATCTTCATGACATAAGCATTCACATTCTCCCCCTTTTTGAGGATGACAAAAGATAGGTAAAAAGCAGCAATTATATAATTTATCAGAGATTAAAGTGTAACTCTCCCCTTTAATCCATGCACGAGGTTTAAGTTGGAAAAACTTAAGTAGGGTTCAATAATAGAAAATTTTCCATGCAAAGCTCCCCTTCACTCATACAATCCATACTCTCCCCCTTTTGGCATTATCTAAAAGATATGTCAACAAATGCATTTAATAAAACCAACAACATGCAGAACAACATTCAACATTTTAACTAGCAGCATTCATATTTGGTATCAAAGCATTTTCAGCTCATATAACTAGTCATCAAAACAGATTAACCAACAGTTCATAATTAGCTCAAAAAACATATCAATAGTCATAAGATTAATCAGCTTATATAAAGAACAAAGTTATAAGCCAAAAGAAATGTCAAGATGCTAAAGGGTTAGGCAAAATAAGACATCAAGAGTAAAAATTACATCATGACTATGCCCTGTCTTCATTCTGTCTCCTCACTATCATCCTCATTCTCAACATCATCACCATGCTTCTCATCATCATCATTAGCATCATCATGAGTATGTTGTAACAAAGGATGTGGGAGCACTGGCAGCTCTAGTCCATATAAAACCTAGCCCCTCTGGCATGGATCGAATGGAAGCTAACTGATGTGCGTATAAAATCCACATATTATATATTTGTTTAAACATGGATTTGAATATTTTGAGATAAGAATTAAGCTATTTATTTATGATATTGAGTGAATTATAGGCCCACTGAATTAAATGTATTTTTATTGTGTTTTGGAGGAATTTAAGGGCTTTTGTAGTGTTTTAGGCATGGTTATTAAAATCTTGATGAAGAGCATAAGAACATTGTTACAATATTTTGAACATAACTTTTGCTACAGAGCTCAGATTAAGCTTTAGTGTCTATGGAAAGATGACAAAATTTTCTACAACTTTTATGAAGACATTGAAGCTCAGTTCTTGCATTAAAAAGGTGAAAACCTATGTGCAAAGTGGATGACAAAGTTTGACCATGTCAACTAGCATTCATACATTTTAAGGCTCAAGTTAGATTGTTAATTGAAGTGCAAATAATCTCTACTTAATGACTAAGTATCTATACGCTTAATGCAAGGATCTCAAGGAGTTCCTTAATTTGAGTGGGATATTTGTTTCCTAATTTATATAGATTTAACAAAAAGAAATAAGAAACAAGAGATTTAGTCAAATATTAATTAAGAAAAGTATCACTATCAAATCTGTCTCAATAAATTAGGGATAACTTTTTCTATCAGTTTGTGATTTACCTTATTTTGGTGGCGTTTGAAAGCTAAGAAAGAGATATACAAATCTCATGTAGACAACTTTTTGTAATTAAGTCGCAATTAATATTGAAGATTGGATAAGGATTCTCAAAGAGATTTGAGTTAGATTCTCACACTATCCTGACCATTCCTTATTAATAGAGCCATATCTTGAGCTACAGAGATTAAATCGATGCGCCGTTTGTGGCAATGAAAAGAAAATAGAAAATTCCTACAAATGATCTATCTCGAGGGGAAATTTAGTCATCTGAAGTGTGAGAAAAATCATACAAGTTAGATACAAAAAGTTGTCAGCATTTTTATAAAAAGGGGAAAATAAGTTTAGCAAAGTAACTCTCTTTTTGTTCAGAAAATACATAAAAAATTCAGCAACCGTCACAGAGAGAGAACCAGAGGCACAAACTCTAATTTGGTGTGGGCATATTCTGGCTTAAAGATTAGAGATTTTCTTCAACCTTTCCACCTATCTTCCATGGAGTTTGTCGAATTCTTCTCTTTGTTTTTTTCTTTCTCCATGTGTAACTAAACTTCTCTAGTTACGGTGATGATGGATCTTATTCTTGGATGATGTAAACTTGATTTTGAGTTTAATTTAAGTTTTTATTTCATGATTTATGTGTTTATCTCTTCTCTTAATGTTTTTCTAAACCTAATTAATTTGGAAATGATTTTAGGGTTATTGTATGATTTGGGAAAATTGTGCATGAACCTAGAACTTGTGATAAACACCTCAATTTCTCCAATCGCTAGGAATAGACGTTGTGGGTTGTGTGGTCTTGCTTTTAATTCCCTTATTTTTATAAAGCCTTCTCTATTTGGGGTTATACTAAGGGTTTGGTTAACTTTAAATAGTGTGAAGAGGATTAATATACCAAGGGATTGGATATTGATTAATTTTGAGAATTTGACCATGAATCATTGAAATAGAACTTGATTAAACTAATATTTGAATTTACATCAAAAGAGTTCAAGTTAAATCAGAACCCTAGCACTTTGATATCATTGTCTTTCACCCTTAATTTTATTCTTAATATTTTAATTACTTTCTTGTTATGTTTTCTTTTGATTTAAATTCTTATCAACTCTCATTTTTCGATAGCTTAAGTAGTGTTGATTTAACGAACTTAGTAATTGACATTATAATCCTCATCGGAATGATACTCTGCTCATCATTTATTACTTTTGCGATTTAGTACACTTGCCAAAATTACAAGTTTTTGGCGTCGTTGCCGAGGATTATTGATTATTAATATTTTTATTTTTAATTATTTTTTAGTTTTTAATTATTTTCCCTTAATTCACTCTTGTTGCTTATTTGTTTATGTGAGGTACTATGAATCCAGAAGAATATCTTTTTGATCCAAAAATTGAGAAAATAACAAGAGCAAACAAAAGGGTAGCAAGATAAAGAAGGAGACTTGAAGAAGAAAATATGGTTGAAACAAATGAAGAACGAAGATGCATTTTGACAAATTATGCAACTCTGTCTATTGAAAGGGTTATAACTAGTATAGTACGACCCATAATACAAGCTAATAATTTTGAGATAAAATCAGCTGTTCTACAGCTGGTGCAACAAGATCAGTTTGGGAGAAACCAGTCAGAGGACCCCAATTTGCATATCACTAATTTCTTGCAGCTGTGCGATACCATCAAATACAATGGAGCAAGTGATGATGCCATTAGGCTAAGGCTTTTCCCATTCTCTCTAAGGGATAAGGCTAAAACCTGGCTACAAGCCCAACCACAAGGAAGCATCACTTCTTGGGATGACCTAGTAAGTAAGTTCCTCACTCGATATTTTCCTTCATCAATGTTTGTGAAGATGTGGAGTGAAATAGCATGTTTTACTCAAAATCAGGGGGAATCTCTTTACGAAGCGTGGGAAAGATTCAAGGAATTATTGAAAAAATATCCTCATCATGCTTTTGAAGTCTGGTAATAGGTTCGGATCTTTTATAATGACTTGAATCACTCTGCAAGGGTTATGGTTGATGCATCTGTAGGTGGGTCTCTTAACACTAAAACTCTTGAAGAGGCTTGGGAATTTTTTGAAACAATGGCTACTAATGAATATCAGATGCCTAGCAAAAGAGCAGTGGTTAAATAGGGAGTTATGGAGCTTGGCACCCTTGATGCCATACTTGTGCAAAATAAAAGTCTTTCGCAGTAAATCGCCAACCTCATAAAGCAAATTGTAGTATGCAATTAAGTTCAATCAACCATCAAGTTTTAACTTGTGATTTCTGTGGGGGTAATCATGCTAATGGTGAATGTGAGACAAGCAACTCAAGTGTTATTTCTTAAGAGCAAGTTAATTACATAGGTAATCCTTCAAGACCCCAAGGTAATTCGTACTCAAACACATATAATCCAAGGTAGAGGATTCATCTCAATTTCTCTTAGAATAATCAAATGGTACCACTGAATACTCAACCAAAGAAGAAACTTCCTTTAGAAATTGCACTTGAAAAACTATCTCAACAGATATCTTCTTTTGTGCAACAGACTTCCAATTTCATGTAGGAAATGAGAGCTAATTTTCAAAATCAAGAGCTAGCTATTTGAAGTCTGGAAACTTAAGTGGGGCAAATTTCAAGATAGCTTGTAGAGAAACCTCCAGATAGCCTACCTAGTGATACTGTGGTCAACCCAAAGGAGTATTGCTTGACGATTACTTTGAGAAATGGCAAGACAGTGGAAGGACAAGCAAAGGAAGTGTAAAGTTCCATGGGAATAGCGAAGGAGAAAACTAATGTCCCAAAGGATAATGTCTCAACTCAAGAGAGCAATAAAGAAGAAGCTAATGATGAATAACCAAAGTGGTAGAGAAAGAAATAGGATCTTAAGTATAACACACCATATGAACCATCACCATATACCCAGATCCCATTCCCGTAGAGGTTGAAGAATGAGATCAAGAGAGGCAATTCTCGAAGTTCCTAGATGTCTTCAAGAAACTGCAAATAAACATCCCTTTTGTCGAAGCTCTTGAACAGATGCCATCATATGCTAAGTTCATGAAAGAGCTTTTATCTAGAAAGAGGAAGCTAGAGGATGGCGTACTATGACACTTACTGAAGAGTGCAGTGCTATTTTACAAAAGAAGTTGCCACTAAAGCTCAAGGGCCCGAGTAGTTTCACCATTCCCTATGAGATTAGTTCACAATTTTCAAGAAAAGCACTTTGTGATTTGGGGGCTAGTGTCAACTTGATGCCATTGTCTATCCACGAAAAATTAGGTTTGAAAGATCCAAAACCCACCTTTACTATACTGTAACTTATTGATAGATCATATGTATATCCTTAGGGTGCGATTGAAGATGTGCTTGTAAAAGTAGACAAATTCATTTTTCCTATGGACTTTTTCATCATAGACATGGAAGAAGATCACCACATTCCATTGATCTTTGGGAGGCCGTTTTTAGCAACATCCAGAGCATTGATTGATGTACCTAGAGGCGAACTCATTTTGAGGATGGATAGAGATCAAATGACTATCAATGTCTTTGATAAGTCTTCACCAACATTGGATCTTTATGCCCCCATTTATTGCATTGATGATAAGTCTCAAAAGGAGTTGACTAGTAAGAGCTCTTCACCATTAATTAATGTTGACCCTCCCATTTCTAAGATGGTTGAAACAAAGAATCTTTTACCTGCAAACTAGTCTCTCACCTATTGATCAATTTAAATCACCTTGGCCTAGTGGAATCTTTCATGCCAAGGTGCATTCAGGACAACCAAGTCCATGTCAAGTTTAAAATGCCTTTGGAGGCATTTCCAAGGTCAGTGACCAAGGATGGAAGCATTACTTTGAAAAAGTGAAAGAGTCTTCTCATTTCTCTTACTTTAAGCCACCTTGAACAAAGGGCAACATCGAGCTAATGATGTTAAATAACCATTCTTGTGAGGCAACCTAAGTTTTCTTTCTTTTTCTTTACTCTTTTATCCTTTCAATTTCAGTTAGTTATTTGTTTTTGCTATTATTTTGTTATTCTTATTTTATTAACTAACATTTTTTTGTTTTTTGTTTTAAGTTAATGTTAAGTCAGTTAAAGTGCCTCCCCGACTTTGGAGCCTTTGTAGGAGGATGTATATAGTTGTCGCCCATCAAAAAGATTTTTCTTTCTTCCTTTAGCATTTTAGTTTCACATTTATTTATTTATTTATTTATTTTTATTGATTTTATTTTGTCATCATCACCCTACATCCATGTTCACTTAAGCATATACATGAACTAATTATTGGTGTATGCCCTAGAAGTTGATACATTTGTCTGTATTTATATACATTCTATTATGCTTATTTTAATATATGAGGCATTTCATTTATTGTGTTCTTTTTTAAAAAACATAATAAAGTCCTCAAAATAGTAAGTTTGATGTCATAGGACATCAAGTGGTTCACTTGATCGTGAGATCCTATTGGATATAATTAGAACACTATTCTTAAATGTCCTTACTCAAGTATTATTATTAATTAGGACAACAATAATGCGTTGAGATTAGTATGTGCATAGACTAATGACCACATCTCATGAGTCATGAATATGAGATATCAAGTCTTCACATAGGTACATATTAGAGTAATGATGTACTGGACTGACCCGCCATGAGAACGCTACATGGATCATTACGTGAGTGTCATAAGCGATTCTCATAGTGACAATGGTGTCTATGGTCCTTTGACATGAAATCACTACGATTCCTATATGAGAAGTTATGTGTTTTAATGTCATCAAACGTCATCTATAACAAGATGATTATAAAGTTAGTTATTGGACATATCGCGAATCATGCAGAGGGATGTGAGTGACCTAGATGGGATTTGTCACTCCTACATAACAGGAGCGATATCTTCAGGCCCCCTGATTGAGTGAGACTGCGAAATGCATGGTCATGCTCAAATGAGTCAATATAAGATATTGATTTCATTTGTTGTTACAAAGTCTACTCGAGTATCAGGAAACAAAAGATTGGACTATACAAGGGTGACACATTCCATGCCTTGTGTTCAATCTAGATATCTTGACAAAGGGACTAAACGACACGGAAACATTGGTCACGAAAAGGTTATATCAAATCATTAACATTCTTATTACTTGGGTAGCAGCCGTGTGTTGCTAGATACCGCTCACTGCTTGTAATATTAAAATTGGATTTTAATATTACTGCCAATGTAATGAGAACCTACAGGGTCACACACATAGAGCAGACTAAAATTGGAGCAATAAATCCAAGTTGGACTCGGATTCAAATATGGGCCAGACTCATAACAGATGAGTTTAGGGTTACACAACTTACCTTGTTGCTGCTCACACTCACTTAAGGCAGTCACTATTATAAATAGTATTACTAAGGGGTTGCTAAGACATATATATTACATAACCCTAGCCGCACCTATAGAAAAGTGAGTGAGAGAGTGACAGGTTTCTTATCTTCTCTTCGCAGCTAGCACTGTGAGAGAGACGTGAGGCTCCTCTTTGCAGAAGCTGGACATTCGTGAGTCTATTCGTGTGGATACCGCAGAGACATCATTGCTATTACGGTATTGGTGATTCACGTCGCTTCCTTTTGATCACGCTTTAAGATGTAAATATTTTAAAACTCGAATTATGACTTTTCGCATAGATCCTTGGTGGGAATCCTATTTTTTCGCTGCATGATGTATCCACAATTCCCAACAATGGTATCAGAGTGTCTTGCGAAACCATGATTCAACTTTCTATTTTCGTTTTGCATGAGATAACATGTTTGTTGTTCTTATTTTTTTTATAAAAGATATGATCTTTAATATGTTATTTCAGAAAACGAATGAAATCCTTTTGCAAAAACATATTCTGTTTTATGTGTTGTATGCAAAACTGTGATATTGTTTTAAAAAAAACATGAAGATATTCATAAGTTCTGTGAAAACCATTTTGTATCAAGATGTATGTTTTTGCGAAGCTTTCTGGTATGTATGTGATATGTACAATGTTATTGAATCCTTATTCTCAATGCGCGACGCAAGGGTTTGGGAAACCTTGTTCTTGGTTTGCGGTAGCAAGGGTTATGGAATCCTTATTTCTGCACAAGCGGCGCAGCGCAAGGGGTTTTGGAAACCCTATTCCTATTTTGTGGTAGCAGCATCAAGTGTTGATGTTAAGCCATCATGGGAGGCGTAAGGGTTCAAATGTTGAACAACAGCACAAGGGTTCCCTGTGGCGTAGTGTGTTATTCAAAAGCGCGATATTTTCTATCCTATTTTATAACTCACAAAAATATTAATGTATTATTGTTTTGAGTTTATATGTTCTTTGTGATGCATTGTGCATGGTTATGGCCTTAGTCCTTTTTTTATGCTATTTTATTTTTTTTATAAATACGACTTGCGTGTCATGCCTTTCTCTCTACATTCTGATTGTACATTCTCTTCTTACCTAACTCCCCTCGAATGTAAAAGAGGTTTCTATATAATGTAATTATGATGTGGAGGCAAGAAGACGGCAACAAGTAAGGACGTTGATGGGAGACGCTTAATGAAGCTAGCTTAGTTAATGTTACTCTCTTATGGGCCATAACCATGTCATTTTTATTATATGCTTTATATGTATGAGATGCATGGATAATGTTTATGGTATGATAAATAATTTAATAAATGGTGAGATCTAATAATAATAAAAAATTCCCTCAAAGCAAATATTAAGTCATTTTGTGATGCCTTCCAATGTGTGGCACTCGTCAAGACTAGTATCGATCAAATGCAGGTCTGCCAAAGCAGGATGCCTTTATCTATATTAGTAAGACGCGATGGGATAAAGGTAATATCCAACTGCCAACCATTGGGTCTGACTTAACTAGGTCATTTCAATAGGATTGAAGGCTTAGAGGAATGAAGTTGGGCTTTGGTCCATTAGATGGATTTGAATAAGTGTTATTCACCTAACTATCCAAGAGTTACATGTGATGTAATTGGAAAGTGTTTCCTACCTAAATAACTAAATTTTGGGTGATTAGCCAAAACTGATTCAAAACTAGGTGAAATATGGATCTTGGCCTACTAAGAAATCTTACGATGGAATTTTCTGAGTCAATGCTGAGGGTCATTGACTTGAATAAAATAGTGGGAGGCATATTTAATTAAAAGGTCTCATTAAATATGTTTATAGTATGATACTTATATTTTACATATTTCTGTTGATAGATTACCATGGCAACAAACACATCAAGTAACTTGTCACTGCAATCGATCCTTGAGAAGGACAAGTTGTCTGGAAAGAATTTTCTACATTGGTACAGGAATTTGAGGATTATCCTCAAGTAAGAGAAAAAGCTGTATGTACTAGAACAATCTATTCCTGAGCCACCTGCTACTAATGCCCCTAGAATTGAAAAGGATACTTATAAGAAGCATCAAGATGATGCCTTGGACATCAGATGTCTAATGCTGGCCACCATGAACTGTGAGCTCCAAAAGTAACACGAGAACATGGATGCCTATGATATGATCGTATACCTTAAGAAGCTTTATCAAGAGTAGGCCAGGCATGAGAGATTCGAGGTCTCTAAAGCACTGTTTCAGTGCAAGCTGATAGAAGGAAGCCCTGTTGGTACTCATGTACTCAAGATGATTAGGTACATTAAAAACCTAGAGAGACTTGGTTTTCCTTTGGGCCAAGAGTTGGCCACTGACTTAGTCCTACAATCATTGCCAGAAAGTTTTAGCAAATTTGTCATGAACTACAACATGAATGAGATTGACAAATCACTACCAGAGCTGCTAGGCATGTTGAAAACTGCTGAGCAGAATATTAACAAAGGTAAAGGAAAGGCCATAATGATGGTCCAAAAGAATAAGGGCAAGAAACAGTAGAAAAACCCAAGGACAACTGGAAGGGCAAGGGCAAGGATAAGTCCAAGCCCAGCACTTCTGGCTTGAAACTAGTGGGTAGAGTGGCTAAGGAAGGTACATGCTTCCACTGTGGTCAGACCTAACATTGGAAGAGGAACTGTGCCAAGTTTCTTGAGGAGCTCAAGAAAAAGAAGGGAAGTGAGACTTCCACTTCAGGTATTTTTGTTATTGAAGTCAATTTATCTACTTCTGCATCATGTGTATTAGATACTGGATGTGGATCTCACATTTGTATAAATGTGCAAGATCTAAAGAGCAGTAGACCATTGTTGAAGGGCGAAGTCGACCTACGAATGGGAAATGAGGCAAAGGTTGCTGCATTAGCTGTAGGGACTTACTTATTATCTTTGCCTACTGGGCTTGTAATATAGTTAGAGAACTGCTATTTTGTGCCTGCTATTAGCAGGAATATCATTTTTGTTTCTTGTTTAGACAAGAAAGATTTTTCTTTTATTATAAAGGACAAATGTTATTCCATTTATATGAATAATATTTTTTATAGTAGTGCACAATTGAGTAATGGACTTTATGTCCTTGAACTCGAAATGCCCGTCTATAACATAAATACAGAGAGGTTTAAATCAAATAATCTGAACCCAACTTTTCTCTAGCATTGTCGTTTGGGCTATATAAATGAGAAACACATCTCTAAACTCCATAAAGATGGATTCTTGGACTCATTTGATTTTGAATCATATGAGACATATGAATCTTGTTTATTAGGGAAGATGACAAAGGCCCCATTCACTGGACAAGGTGAAAGGGCTAGTGATCTTTTAGGCCTTATACATAGTGATGTATGTGGGCCACTAAACACACTCGCTAGAGGCGGTTTTCAATACTTCATTACATTTACTGATGATTTCAGTACATATGGATTTGTATATCTTATGAAGCACAAATCAGAATTCTTTGAAAAGTTCAAAGAATTCAAGAATGAAGTACAAAACTAACTAGGAAAGAGTATTAAAATCCTTCAATCAGATCGAGGAGGTGAATACTTAAGCCAACAGTTTGATGATCATCTGAAAGAATGTGGGATAATATCTCAACTCACTCCACCAGGAACACCACAATGGAATGGTGTCTCTGAAAGAAGGAACCGGACCTTGTTAGACATGGTCCGATCCATAATGAGTCATACAGACCTTCCATTCTAGGGACATGCTCTGTTAATAGCAGCTTTCACACTTAATCGTGTTCTATCTAAGATGGTTCAAAAGACACCATATGAGATATGGACTAGGAAATGGCCAAGTATGTCTTTCTTGAAGATTTGGGGCTGCAAAGCTTATGTGGAACGTCAAGTTTCTGATAACCTTGGACCTAAATCAGATAAATGCTTCTTTGTAGGGTATCCAAAGGAAACAAAGGGATACTTTTTCTATAATCCTACCGAGGGCAAAGTGTTTATCGCACGGACTGCTGTATTTCTAGAAAAGGAGTTTATCTCCAAAGGAATCAGTGGGAGGAAAGTAGAACTTGAAGAAGTTCAAGTTTCAAAAAGCAGCAATGAACCAATGGTAGAAATATAGCAGCCTCAACAAAATGTTGTGGAGTAACAACCTGCTCTAGTAGCACAAGATCTGCGTAGGTCTAACAGGATATGTCATCAAGCAGAGAGATATAGATTTCTCATGACCCAGTAAGGTGACGTATTGCTCATGGATTAAGATGAGCCTGTAACTTACCAGGAAGCCATTATTGGCCCAGAATTTGAGAAATGGCTTAAGGCCATGAGATCTGAAATAGATTCCATGTATGCCAACCAGGTATGGACCTTGGTTGACCCACCTGAAGGGGTAAAACCTATTGGATGCAAGTGGGTTTTCAAGAAGAAAACTGACATGGATGGTAATGTGCATACCTTTAAGGCGCGATTGGTGGCTAAAGGTTTCAAACAAATTCATGGTGTAAACTATGATGAGACTTTTTCCCCAGTTGTGATGCTTAAATTTGTTTGAATCTTGCTTGCTATTGCAGCATACCATGATTATGAAATCTGGTAAATGGATGTCAAAACTGCTTTCCTTAATAGAAATCTTCTCGAGGATATGTACATGACACAACTTGAGGGTTTTGCCACTCCAGAGGATGCTAGAAAGGTGTACAAGTTGTAACGATCTATTTATGGATTGAAGCAAGCTTCCAGAAGCTGGAATCTTCATTTTGATGATACAATAAAATAGTTTGGTTTCATCAAGAATGAAGAAAACTCTTGTGTCTACAAGAAAGTTAGTGGGAGTACTATTATTTTTCTGGTATTGTATGTAGATGACATACTACTTATCGAAAATGACATCCCTACCCTATAGTCCGTAAAGACTTGGTTAGGGAACTGCTTCTCTATGAAGGACTTGGGCGAAGCCACCTATGTGTTAGGTATCAGGATCTATAGAGATTGATCACTAAGACTGCTTGGCCTAAGTCAGAGTACATACATAGACAAAGTGTTAAGATTGTTTAGCATGCATGAATCCAAGAAAGGACTCTTGCCTATGTCGTATGGTGTAAGCCTATCTAAGGCTCAATCCCCTTCCACCCAAGATGAGAGGGATCGCATGAGCAAGATTCCATATGCATCTGCAATTGGATCTATCATGTATGCCATGTTATGTACTCAACCAGACATCTCGTATGCTTTGAGCATGACGAGTAGGTACCAGTCTGATCCTGGTGAGAGTCACTGGACTGCTGTCAAGAATATCCTCAAGTACTTAAGAAGGACTAAGGATTTGTTCTTAGTATATGGAAGCGAGGAAGAGCTAGTCGTAAAGGGTTACAGTGATGCTAGCTTCCAAATTGATAAGGATGACTCCAGATCGTAATCGGGTTATGTTTTTTGCCTAAATGGTGGGGCTGTGAGCTGGAAGAGTTCAAAGCAGGAGACAGTCACCGATTCTATCACAGAGGCTGAGTATATTGCTGCCTCCAATGCAGCAAAAAAGGCCGTTTGGATCAGGAATTTCATTACTGAACTTGGCGCTATTCCTAGCATTGTGGACCCAATGGACCTCTATTGTGATAATAATAGAGCCATTGCACAAGCTAAGGAACCTAGATCTCACCAGTGATCCAAACATATACTTAGGTGCTTCCATCTCATTCGAGAGATCATAGATAGAGGAGATGTGAAGATATGCAGAGTACCAACAGATGATAACATTGTTGATCCATTGACGAAGCCTCTTGCACAGCAGAAGCATAAGGGTCACACTAGGTCTTTAGACATTAGACATATGCCTAATTGGCTCTAGTGCAAGTGGGAGATTGTTGGTGTTACAAAGTCTACTCGAGTATTAGGAAACAAAAGATTGGATTATACAAGGGTGACGCATTCCATACCTTGTGTTCAATCTAGATATCTTGACAAAGGGACTAAATGACATGGAAATATTAGTCACGGAAAAGTTATGTCAAATCACTGACATTCTTATTACTTGGGTAGCAGCGATGTGTTGCTAGATACCACTCACTGCTTGTAATATTAAAATAGGATTTTAATATTACTGCTAACATAATGAGAACCTGCAGGTTCACACACATAGAAAAGACTAAAATTGGAGCAATAAATCCAAGTTGGACTCGGATTCAAATATGGGCCAGACTCATAACAGATGAGTCTAGGGTTGCACAGCTTACCTTGCTGCTACTCACACTCACTTATGGCAGTCATTATTATAAATAGTACTGCTAAGGGACTGTTAAGACACATATATTACATAACCCTAGCCGCACCTATAAAAAAGTGAGTGAGGGAGTGACAGTTTTTTTCTTTTCTCTTCGCAGCTAGCACTGTGTGAGAAACGTGAGGCTCCTCTTTGCGGACGTTGGACATTCGTGAGTCTATTCATGTGGATACCACAGAGATATCATTGCTATTACGATGTTAGTGATTCACGTCACTTCCTTTTGATCACGCTTCAAGAGGTAAATATTTTAAAACTCGGATTATGGTTTTTCGCATGGATCCTTGGTGGGAATCCTATTTTTTCGCTACGTGATGTATCCATAATTTTCAACACTAATTTGTTTTAAAAATAAGAGTATTGCTTTGAAGATTGATCTTAGGCCAAGAGAGTTTGATTCATGTTAGCTCAAGATTATACAGGTTGGAGATTTGTTCATGATTATCATGTATATTTAGCTTTGGGCATTCAATTTTTCTTTTGCATCAGTTTATTAAAATTTTGATTGAATTTGTGTGTTCCTAGAGAAGGACTATGTATGCAAAAGTGAGTATCTAATTGCCTCACTGGTCCTAGAACAATTCCACTGCATCCTTTTGAGGCAAAATCCTAATGTGCAATTAAAAGTAGATGATCTAGACGTTCTTTCTTTAACCTCATCATGACCTTAGACCTCTTACTCATAATTATTATCCATTGAAACCCTATTTGAGTCTTTTATTAGCTTATTTTCTTTCATTTACCCACATTCTACCTTTACCCTTAACCTTTAAACACTTACCTACCCTTTTGTGAGAGGGGATTGAATGTGGAAGGGAGAGACTTATTGAGGATCCAAGTGAGATGAACATTGAAGATAAAGGGAGAAGAAGGAGAGAAAAGACAAAATCTAGCATCAAGAGAAAAAAAAAGTCCACCCAATATGTTGCAAAGAAATAAGTTTGGGGGTGGAGGTCAATATTTAAAAAAAAAAAAAAAAAAGTGTGCTAGTAAATTGAAGTGAAGTTTTTCCTTTATATAATATATCTTGATTTTCAATGTGTTTTAAACTTCTTCGCACGACTCTCTCATATTTTACTTTTCCTTTTCCTTTTCCTTTGTTTTATGATGCACAATTTTTTATTGTCGTATTTGCAAATTCAAGTGCAGGTTGTCTCAAGTAATATATTTCTCGGGAGTCCGAGGTCGATCCACAGGGAATTGTTGAAGATTAATTAAAGTGAAGTGAATATTTTGTTACTACGATTAAAATTATTTACTTGTGTAAAAAGATTCATTCTTGGTAAATAAAATAAAGGTAAGATCAATTCCTTTTATAACTCAATTAGAATCCTCGTAACATGGAGGTTCCAATTGGAAAATACAACATTAAAAGTCCAATTAAAATAATATATACGTAATTATATTATGTTTCCTAAAAATATTACCACCACTTATAAATGGGTTAAAGCATTCATTGTGCCAATATTTTGTCTACAACAAATCAAGAACTCCTCTTTACAAAGATGGTTTCTAAATTATAAGAAACAAATTATAATACGTATAATGGTTACTAGAAAAATATAAATCATTTAAGCACAAGAGAAAAATAAATCTAACCTTACTTTATTACCAAGAGCTTCACCCTTTCACCTAAGTAAAATGAAACTTAGTTACTCATAGAGAAGAAGAAAGAAAGAGAGAAGAAGAAGAAGAAGAAGAAGAAGAAGAAGAAGAAGAACATGACTTTAATTTAGAACAAAGAAAAATTACTACAAGAAAACCTAGTAACAAAATGGCATCATTTTAGTAACTAACACCTAACACCCTTAATGATCTACCAAGGCCTCCTTTTATAGAGGATTAGAGATACAAAATGACAAGGGGGCTGAGTCATTAGTGGTTGGATGAGTGGAAAATGAGTGAAAAATGCCAAATGACTTTAGGTGAGTGGAAAATTATGAAGATTCCTTGTCTTTGAAATCATGTAGCTCTGACGTCATTGCATTCATCATTTTTGAACCAAGTGGTCTTCATGAAAGTTGTAGGCCTAGATCTTAGCTTTCAAATAGATTTAGTTTGAGTCCAATATCATTTCTCTAACTCCAGATACGTTCAAATTACTGAACACTGCCTAGGCCCAGTCACAGCTCCTCTATTCTGACTTCCAAGCCCAATATCACCTTCCAAGAGTCCGATTCTGAAAAGGTGTTCAACATGAAAGTTGTAGATATTGGTCTTAACTATTCAGAATCCAAATTTTAGCCCATTTTACAACTTCTCTCCCGAAATATGTGATGAACAGTACCCATAGGTTAAGCCGTCAGGAAAAATACTCTGGTTCTTGCTTCAATCCCAATTTGAGTTATCTATTCGTGTGATTAGGCCTTTGAGGTCTTCATAAAAGTTATAGAACTCTCTCTTATCTTTCAAATGCCACTAGAATCACCTCCAAAGACTACCTACAGCCCAAGATATGACCCAAATACAGAAATAGTGTAAGATATGAATCATGTTGAAAAATTCAATTAAGTTCAATTTGAGTCCAAACTTACAAAACATAATAAAACTCAATCAATTAAGTACATAGAGATTGTAAATGACTAAGAATGAAAGCTTATTAATGTATCAAATATGTGATCATCAAACTCCCCCACACTTAGCTTTTTGCACTGCTGAACAAAACACATAAGATCACTCACAAAAAAAAAAACGAAACAGACTCAAAAGCTAAACACTCTAAAAGACTCAATTTCTAATAATATTTAAAAATGAAGAGCAATCATTCAAGTAATCAAAACATTCATGAGGTAACATATCTTCACTTCTCAAATCAACAAGCAAGGATATTTCAATTGAAAAGCATGACTCAAGAATGATAGATTTTCACAAGATTCACTCTCAATCCCTCAAGTGTTTAAAAGGTAGGTATTTCACTCAATTCAACCCATGAAAATTGCACTACCATAAGCTTGCTTATCTTCTACTTCTCCACTACTTAGAACACATGCACACACAAATCATGAGGACTTTATTCAAGGTTGTAATGGGGTCAAGGAAAAGGAGAGGTAATATAGATATGACAAGTTAAACATCAGAGAATAAAAGAACATGAGAGCTGAGTTCAATTAACAAGCATGAAAATTCATCCCAACTCCACCTAATACAAATTTCCTTTACATATTCTTTTTCTTTCCTTTATTACCTTGTTGACCCTCTTCTTTTTATAATTTTTTTTGATTGATTTTTTTTTATTTTTTTACAAAAAGAACATCATATATACATTTTTTTTAACCATTCTGCACACACACCCCCACATTTGTTCAAGAACTCATCGAATGACAAAACTAATGTTCTCTTATTCCTTAAGGTCAAGTAAGAACATGGTTTTTCATTTAAGGCACATAATGAGTTCGAAACAAAGAATAGTCAAATAAACTCAAAGGGGTTAAGCAAGGGGAAATAGGTCATTTCTAATGCTTTATGTTGCCAGGAATCAGAGAATTTCCAAGAAGTCATAAGAGTGCTTGATATCATATTAAGACAACATGCTGCTAAACAAGGCTGGCTATTTGATTAAAATAGCTATTTAAAAAAAATGTCTCAATCATATTTATGTATGCATATGAAAATGTAGTCTCAAAAAGAATCAAAGCAAGTTCTAAAGTAACAATTTCATGAGTGAGATTCACACAAGAAATAAAAGAATGGTACAAATGTTCAATCCATTCATCAATAGGCTCAAAATCTCACAAGGCATAATTCTATCATTCTCAGTCCACCAATTCAACATCTATAACCAAGCATGTGAATTTTAAGAAAGAAGACAATTTACTCAATCATGCAAATTTTCCTGAATTTGAATTGCTACTTCCACATAAACTAGTTTCTACCCCAATTACTCCTTACTCTGCCATCAATTTTTGATGCATCTCAAGAGTAAATAATTTACGCTTTACTCTGCCATCCCTAATTACTTTTGTTGTTAATAAATTGATGATAAACACAATAAACATATTAACAAACATACTTCCTAATTTTTTTTTGGGTTTTTTTTAATATAAACACAATAAACATATTAACAAACATACTTTTGATTTTTTGTTGTTGTTTTTTTTTACAACCATCCTTCCCCCCAACCAGATCACAACATTGTCCTCAATGTCAAAACATAGATAGGAAAAAGGATAGAATATATTACCTGTTGCTACAATTACTGAAAAGAAAAACCTCACACAAATCAGAAACAAAGTATGATAAATAAAACTAAAGCTTGTAATTATTTAAATAGTTGGAGTGTCTTGGCTGGCTTTCTTTTCATTTTGCTTCCTTCACCACTTCCTTCACCGCTTCCTTCGGACCAATCTATCTGAGCTGTTACTGGATCAGGTTCATAAACAAAAGCTTCTAATTTATCAATCAACTCATCAACAGTAGAAGCAGAGATAAGGAGTCGTCTTGCAGAAGGTGTGACAAATTTCTGTTCCACAGCATGGTCAACAAAAGATAATAAATTATCAAAGAAATTATTAACATTCAACAAACCTATGGGTTTATGGTGGATATTCAATTGGGCCCAAGAGACAACTTGAAAGACTTCTTCCAAAGTACCAAAACCACCAGGTAAGACAATGAATGCATCAGAGTTTTCAAGCACCGCCTTCATTCGTCCATGCATAGATGATACCTGAATTTCCAGTTCAATTGTCTTTCCAACGATGTTCCTTTGAGTGAAAGGTTCAGGAATGACACCTAAAACTTGATCACCTCTTATATGTGTAGAAAGTGATACAGCCCCCATTAACCCAATGCTACCTCCCCCATATACAACACGAATGTTCCTCGCAGCAAGTGTTCTACCAACAGTGCTTGCTGCGTTTACAAACTCTAAGCCCTTCCCATAACTTGTCCCATAAAATACACAGATACTGACAAATCTATGAACAGAAGAAGAAGCTTCTTCTATTTCTACACTCACACTCTCTTTGAATGATTATGAGTTGCAGGAAAGTGAAGAAAATAGAGTGCTTAAATAGGGAAGAGAATAGAAAAAGTAATAATAGCTCCTATACAGGTAGGTTGGCTGGTGTCAGAAAAGTTTGAAATTTTAAAAATAATAATAATAGTAAATTTTTTTTTTTTTTTTTTATTTTTTTTGTTTTTTTTTTTTTTTTTTTTTGACTTCAAGAAAACCATCGGGGTAAAGAAGTCTAGAAACCCCGAAGGATCCCATCCAAAGGATCGTCATCCAAAACTAAAATTCAACAAAATCATACAAAGATAAAATAATAATAACAAATGATTACATACCTTTATGTACAGGTTTCATGGCAGATCTTTATACTGCGCGTCATGAGTGCAGTAATACCAAGACGGCTCAGCCAATCTGGGCATTCTTCTCCCTCCCGCTTGTGGGATATTTTGGATTAAGCTACGACGTCACTAATTAAAGTGCGTAAATCTGACAGCTACCACCAACGACCACAGCCAGTGAGAGGTCGTTGAAGAGCCCATGGCATTAAATCACAGGATTCACTCAAAGGCATTGTCACGTGAGAATGCAAACACGGACGCTTCTTTACGTCCATCGGAAGCGAGCCTTTGGTTAAAACACAGGAATGCTTGCGCGCTGACTCTCTACGCAGTATGACACACGAATCTTATTTACCGGCCGGCGTGCGAAGGTCCACCCGAGTCAATGATGGGTCTGCAACTCCACCGGCGGGGCTCCTAATCTAATTAAAGACTAAGTACAACCGAAGTTTAATACTTTTTATTCTTTTTTATTTCATTTTTCTCTTTTTTTCTTTTTTTTTTTTTTTTTTCTTTTTTTTTCTTTTTTTTCTTTTCTTTTTTTTTTTTTTTCTTTTAAAAATGTACAAGATAATATATACATGTTGTTGTAATTGTGGCTCACATCTTCCTCTGGTTTCACGTCCAGAAACGGCTTAAACGCCTTCTATGAGTCGAGGATAAGCTTCCCATCCAATTTTCTTATAAATTGGCAAACAGGGTCTTTTTGAGTCAGATTCCCTAGATTATAACGCTCTTGCTCGTCCTTGAAGAGATTCCATAAACTAAGAAGTTCACGCTGCACAACTCCACAAGAATGCGTCTCAAGAGTCAATAAGATATTATCTAATGACTCCTTACTCAGTCCATTCTTAATGAAGAATATTTTATCTTCTCTGTTTACGGAAACCATCCCCAAAGAGCGACATCGTGTGTTGCAATTCCATCGTGCACACTTGTAACAAACTTTCATTCTTTTTGCTCTTCTCCTTTTTGAAAATGAACTTTTACCGAGACCAGACATGTATGGGACAAATGAATCTGAAGATTCACCAGCTAAACAAACCTTTGCTTCGATTATCCAGCGTATATCTTCTAGGATGCCCTTATACATTAACAATCTCAGTCTTTCACACCTAGCTTCATAGACTTTTGTTAGAGCATTTAGAGGGAGAGAAGGAAAATGTTTTCTCAGATTTGAGAGAATGACATCCATTTTAAAAGGAAAAGAATTCAGTTATTATGGGAAACTGAAAAACGAATCGACTTGAGAGTCACGGAGTACCGTTATCCGCCATTTAACCGAGAACACAAAGAACTGCAAAAAGAAAGAAACAACATTAAAATAAATTCTACTCATAACAAGGATTAGAAAGAGAAATGGATTCTACCTCAACAACTTGATGTTCCAGAAATGGTTTGAGTCTGGATTCTACCTCAACAACTTGATGTTCCAAAAATGGTTTGAGTCTTTGTCCATTGACCTTAAATACAATACCATTCCTAGGATTCTCAATGTCTATGGCCCCATAAGAATACACATGTTTGACAATATAAGGACCAATCCACCTAGATCTCAATTTTTCGGGGAATAGGTGAAGGCGAGAATTATAAAGCGAGAACTTTTTGACCAATTTCAAAAGTTTTTCTCAAAATTGATTTGTCATGAAAAGCTTTTGTTCTAGCTTTATAAATCTTTGAGTTTTCATATGCATCATTTCTTAATTCCTCAAGTTCATTCAATTGTAATTTACATAATTTGGAAGCATCATCAAGACTTAAGTTGAAAGCTTTAATGGCCCAAAATGCTTTATGCTCCAATTCTACAGGCAAATGACAAGGTTTTCCATAAACTAACCGATAGGGAGACATGCCCAAAGATGTTTTAAAAGTAGTACGGTAAGCCCAAAGTGCATCGTTTAGTCTTAAAGACCAATCTTTACGATTTGGGTTAACCATTTTTTCCAAATTTTGTTTGATCTCCCTATTTGCTAATTCAACTTGTCCACTTGTCTGAGGATGATAAGAGGTTGTAATTTTGTGGGTAATGCAATATTTCTTCATTAAATATTCAAATGATTTATTGCAAAAATGTGTTCTCCCATCACTGATGATAGCTCGAGGAATTCCAAATCGACTCAAAACATTTTCTTTTAAAAATTTTAGAACAGTTTTATGATCATTGTGCCGACATGGAATCGCCTCAATCCATTTTGAGACATAATCAACTGCAACCAAAATGTACACAAATCTAAAAGATGATGGAAATGGGCTCATGAAATCAATTCCCCAACAATCAAAAATTTCAATGACAAGGATAGGGTTCAAAGGCATCATATTTCTTTTAGAAATGGACCCCAATTTTTGACAACTTTCACAACTTTTGCAAAAAGTATAACTGTCCTTGAATAAAGTGGGCCAATAAAATCCACACTGCAAGATTTTCGCAGCTATTTTCTTTGAAGAAAAATGACCTCCACATGCTTTTGAATGACAAAATTTAATGACATTACTTACCTCATTGTCGGGTACACATCTCCGAAAGATTTGATCAGGATAATATTTGAACAAATATAGGTCATCCCAAAAGAAATTTTTGACCTCAATCAAAAACTTTTTTCTGTCTTGGTGTGTCCACTGAGGCGGCATCTTACCTGTTACAAGAAAACTGACAATGTTAGCAAACCAAGGCATGGAATTGACAGAAAATAAAAATTCATCAGGAAAAGAATCATTGATAGGTGTGCTATCAAAAGATGAGTCTGTTGTCAGCCTTGACAAATGATCTGCAACAACATTTTCGGCTCCTTTCTTGTCTTTTATTGTGATGTTGAATTCTTGAAGCAACAAGATCCACCATATCAATCTAGGTTTGGCATCCTGTTTAGACATTAAATATCTAACAGCAGCATGATCAGTGAAAACAACAGTGGATGAACCAATTAAATAAGCCCAAAATTTGTCCAATGCAAAAATTACAGCCAGTAGTTCTTTTTCAGTAGTGGTGTAATTCATTTGTGCACTATTCAAAGTTTGACTTGCGTAATAAATTACATGAGGCTTACCTTCCTTTCTTTGGCCTAAAAAAACGGCGCCAAAGACAAAATCACTAGCATCACACATTAACTCAAAAGGTAAAGACCAGTCAGGAGATTGCATGATAGAAGCAGAAGTCAAAAGACCGATTAATTTTTCAAAAGATTTTTGACAATCTTGAGTCCAATCAAATGGTGTATCTTTTGTTAGAAGATTACATAAAGGTCTACATATAGCACTAAAGTCCTTTACAAATCTTCTGTAAAATCCTGCATGTCCTAAAAAGGAATGAACTTCTCTGACTGTTTTTGGGAAAGGCAAATGAGCAATTAATTCAACTTTGACCTTATCAACTTCAATTCCCTTAGAAGATATCACATGACCTAACACTATTCCTGAGGTAACCATGTAATGACATTTTTCCCAATTTAACACAAATCCTTTTTCTTCGCATCTTTTAAGAACTTTTTCCAAATTATCAAGACAATTTTCAAAAGAATTTCTAAAAACTGTCAGATCATCCATGAAAACCTCTAAATAATGCTCAATCATGTCACTGAAAATACTTAGCATGCATCTTTGAAAAGTTGCCGGAGCATTACAAAGACCAAAAGACATTCTTCTATATGCAAAAGTGCCAAAGGGGCAAGTAAAAGTGGTCTTTTCTTGGTCCTCTAATGCAATTGGTATTTGATTATACCCTGAATAACCATCAAGAAAACAATAGTAGGGATGTCCTGCTACTCTTTCTAGAATCTGATCAAGAAATGGCAAAGGGAAATGGTCTATCCTAGTGGCTGCATTCAATTTTCTGAAATCAATACACATACTCTTAGGCACAACTTGTGTAGGGCTTACCCACTGGCTATCAGAGATAGGATAGATAATTCCAACATCAAGTAATTTAAGAACTTCAGCTCTAACTACCTCTTTCATGTGTGGATTTAATCTTCTTTGAGGTTGTTGAGATGTTTTAGCATTATCCTCTAAATGTATTCTATGTGTACAGATTAATGGATTAATGCCTTTTATATCCTTTAATGTCCATCCAATTGCATTTTTATGCCTTTTAAGTACTTCTATCAACTTACCTTCTTGTTCTTTGGTCAGGGATGAAGAAATTACCACTAGAGAGCTTTGTTCTTCTCCCAAAAATGTGTACTTCAACCCATCAGGTAATGGCTTCAGTTCCAGTGTGGGTACTTCTTCATGGGTATCATCATTCATGGATTTTAGCTCTTCGAATCTTGGCTTCTATGCTTTGTATTCCATTTCCTGTGTACAATCAAGCAAAGAGCATATTTCAGAAACATCATCATCTAATTGTGTAGCTAAATCAAATGAATTAATTAAACAGATTTCTAATGGGTCAGAAGAACTCCTGATTTGAAGATGATCATCTATAATGGCTTCAATCCCTTCAATCTCTTCCTTTTCATTATAAACTTCTTGTGGTTGCTTGCACATGTTGAAAACATTATGCTCCAGTGTCATATTTCCAAAAATTAGCTTCACCACTCCATTTCTGCAATTTATCAAAGCATTAGATGTTGCTAAAAATGGGCGACCCAAAATAACAAGAACTAACTTAGAACTATCAACCATAAGTTCAGTTTCCAAGACAATAAAATCCACAGGATATATGAATTTATCAACTTGTACCAACACATCTTCTACTATTCCTTTTGGAATTTTAATTGATCTATCAGTAAGTAGAAGAGTTACAGAAGTTGGTTTTAACTCACCAATGTTGAGTTGCTGATAAACTGAATATGGAAGCAAATTAACACTAGCACTAAGATCAAGTAAAGCTCGTTCAATTTTATGTTCACCAATAATGCATGAAACTGTAGGACAACCAGGGTCTTTATATTTCAACTCATTATTGTTTTGAATAATGGAGCTTACCTGTTCAGTCAAAAATACATTCTTTTTCACATTATGTTTCCTTTTAACAATGCACAAGTCTTTCAAAAATTTGGCATAACAAGGAACCTGCTTGATAGCATCTAACAAAGGAATATTGACCTTCACTTGTTTAAAGATTTCAAAAATGTCACTGTTATAATTCACTTTACTTGAATTGTTTAATGCTTGAGGAAATGGGGGTGAAAACGAGGGTTTGATCTCCTTTTGGCTAGGTGGCTGATCAACTCCTTCCTCATCTTTGGGAATTGACTCATCATCTTTCTCAAAAAGTTCAGGAATTTGTTTTTCAACAACCTTTCCACTCCTAAAAGTTATCATTGAGTTGACTTGATCTATTTTTTGACTTTCTGAACTACCCTCATTTAGGCTAAACTGACCCTTGGGATTTGGTTGAGGTTGAGAGGGAAACTTTCCTTTCTTATGAATGGCAAGTGCAGAAGAAAGTTTAGCAAGAATGTCTTTTATGTCAATCATGGTTTGATTGTTGTGGTTATTGATGGCCTCTTATTTTTCCATGAATGCATGCAATGTTCCTTCAAGGTTTTTCCTATATGGTGGGACATAGGGTGCATATCCTTGAGGATTTTGAGAATCTTCTTTGTGCACGAGGAGGTGGTGGTTGCATGAATTGTGGCTGGTTGCTATTCCTCCAACTGAAGTTCGGGTGATTTCTCCATCCCGGATTGTATGTATCTGAAAAAGAAGAAGTGAATGGCTTTTTAAATTTGGTCATTGCATTTACTTGCTTATGCACAACTTCTTTAAAAATAGGAAGTTTTGGACATTCATTTATTGAGTGTCCTAATTCATCACAAATGCCACAAATTTCTTCACTTTGCACAGATTTGATTTCTTTTACTTTCCCGGATTCCATGGCTTCAACCTTTCTAGCCAAACTAGCGAACCTTACATTTAGATCTTCTTCTTGACTAAGATGATATTTTCCTTTACTAGTATTTGCAAGGTTAAATCTAATTGAATTTTCAGAAGGATTAGTACCATGCCAAGATTGAGAATTTTCAGCCAAATGGTCTAAATAGTCTAAAGCTTCTTCAGGTTCTTTATCAAGAAATTCACCATTGCACATTGTTTCCACAAATTGTTTGGTTTCGGGTGTTAATCCTTCATAAAAGAAGCTTATAGTGCGCCATTTTTCAAAACCATGATGTGGGTAAGAATTCAACAAATCTTTAAAACGTTCCCAACTTTGAAAATATGCTTCATTGGAATTTTGGGAAAAATTTTGGATTTGTCTTTTCAAAGCATTGGTTTTATGTGTTGAAAAAAATTTCTTCAAAAACTCACATTGCATTTCTTGCCATGTGCCAATTGATCTTGGTTTCAAAGTGTTAAGCCAAGTTTTTGCTTTATCTTTCAAAGAAAAAGGAAATAATTTAAGCTTAACAACCTCTTCAGTACAAGTTTGATCATGAAAAGTAGTACATACTTCCTCAAATTCTTTTAGATGTAAATATGGGCTTTCAGATTCTAAACCATGGAAATTAGGAAGTAAAGAAATCATACCTGACTTGAATCTAAAATTGTTGGCATTGAGTGGAAAGATAAAACATGATGGACTAGAATTTCGAGATGGTTGCAGATACTCATGCATAGTTCGCAACAGTTGATTTTCATGTTCATCATGCACACTTTCGTTTTCAGCCATTGTGCTTAATGTGTGTGATTGTGATTCAAATAAATCAATATGTAAAGTACCTGGATTAACTCTAACCAAACGACCAGAATTTAAATCACGATACCAATTAAGCATAAACAAGTAACTTACAATAGAAAAGAAAATGTACAAGCTAGTAATATAAACTGTCCATTAAATATTAACAAAGGTGTGGTATAAACCAACCACCAAATATATATTAACACTTAGTAAATAAATATTAACAAAGGTGTGGTATAAACCAACCACCAAATAAGTTAATAAGCATAAAAATTAAAAAGTTAGTATCCAGATAAATTAAAGTGTTAGAAGCGAGATAAAGTAAAATGTTAGATAGTTAGTAAGAGAGTTAGTAAGTTAGTAAACAAAAAAAAATGAAAGAAAATAAATACAGAAAATAAAGTACAAAAAAAATAAAAGGGAGAGTTACCCCACTAAGTTAAAATGTACAAGAAAATAAAATGGAGAATTACCCCCAATACGAGAAATTAAAATGCGAGAAAATAAAGTGCAGAAAGTAAATTACAAAAAAATAAAATAAGTAAAAGGGAGAGATTCCTCCACTAAGTTAGTGTGTAAAATAAAAAGGAGAGGTTCCCCACTAAGTTAGTATGTTAGTATATATACAAATTTTTACACCAAAAATTCAGTCTTCAAATCAAGTCCCAAGAACGCGCCAAAAACTTGATGCACAATTTTTATTGTCGCATTTGCAAACCCAAGTGCAGGTTGTCTCAAGTAATATATTTCTCGGGAGTCCGAGGTCGATCCACAGGGAATTGTTGAAGATTAATTAAAGTGAAGTGAATATTTTGTTACTATGATTAAAATTATTTACTTGGGTAAAAATATTCACTCTTGGTAAATAAAATAAAGGTAAGATCAATTCCTTTTATAATTCAATTAGAATCCTCGTAACATGGAGGTTCCAATAGGAAAATACAACATTAAAAGTCTAATTAAAATAATATACGTAATTATATTATGTTTCCTAATAATATTACCACCACTTATAAATGGGTTAAAGCATTCATTGTGTCAATATTTTGTCTACAACAAATCAAGAACTCCTCTTTACAAAGATGGTTTCTAAATTATAAGAAATAAATTATAATACGTATAATGGTTACTAGAAAAATATAAATCATTTAAGAAGAAGAAGAAGAAGAAGAAGAAGAAGAAGAAGAAGAAGAAGAAGAAGAAGAAGAAGAAGAAGAAGAAGATGATGATGATGATGATGATGATGATGATGATGATGATGATGATGACTTTAATTTAGAACAAAGGAAAATTACTACAAAAAAACCTAGTAACAAAATGGCATCATTTAAGAAGAAGAAGAAGAAGAAGAACATGACTTTAATTTAGAACAAAGGAAAATTACTACAAGAAAACCTAGTGACAAAATGGCATCATTTTGGTAACTAACCTAACACCCTTAATGATCTGCCAAGGCCCCCTTTTATAGAGGATTAGAGATACAAAATGACAAAGGGGCTGAGTCATTAGTGGTTGGATGAGTAGAAAATGCCAAATGACTTTAGGTGAGTGGGAAATTATGGAGATTCCTTGTCTTTGAAATCATGCAGCTCTGACGTCATTGCATTCGTCATTGTTGAACCAAGTGGTCTTCATGAAAGTTGTAGGCCTAGATCTTAGCTTCCAAATGGCTTTAGTTTGAGTCCAATATCATTTCTCTAACTCCAGATACGTTCAAATTACTGAACACTGCCCAGGCCCAGTCACAGCTCCTCTATTCTGACTTCCAACCCAAGATCACCTTCAAGGAGTCCGATTCTGGAAAAGTGTTCAACATGAAAGTTGTAGATATTGGTCTTAACTATTTAGCATCTAAATTTCAGCCCATTTTACAATTCTATCCCGAAATATGTGATGAACAGTACCCATAGGTTAAGCTGTCAGGAAAAACACTCTGGTTCTTGCTTCAATCCCAATTTGAGTTATCTACTCATGTGATTAGTGTAACACCCACCTTAGGATGCCACATTTATGTTACATAATTACCAAATTAACCTTAACAAAATAATGTACTTTGTAGGGAAAAATACGAAATTTTAAAATTTCTTAATAACAAGAAAATAAACTTAGCAGAAGATAAAATATCACAGCATCATTACAAATAATTTACATCATTTATACATATCCAAATCTCTTGTTATACATATACAAGTCTTTAACACTATCATACTGTAAATATTACAAACTGGACTCTGAAAATATTTACACATTAATTAAACTACATAATGCCCAAGTAACTCTAAACATGCAGAACCCTTAGACGGGTACTCCTCAGATTCCTCAACAGGGAGGAATCCAACTTGACACAAAATATACAATACTAACCGTACCAGGAGTGCGGTAGTAAGTTCCCTATTACTGTTTATGTGAGAAATACATTTTCCATCCAACTCGACGCACTATGCCTCTGGTTCCCAAATACCTTACGAAAAACTCAGCATCTCCATCTCTTTAGAACTCAACTTCCTTCTCGAAAATCTGATCTTCCTTGCGTTCTCACTCAACGTCTTGGTCAATCTCTTTACAATTATAAATACAATACAGAAATAGACAGACAAGAGGTGAGATCACCTATGCCAATACCAAAGTATGGTAGCAATGAAGATAAACACATACAAATTCTCATATCAATACATCATATCTCATACCAATACATCATACATAATTACAATTATGTCATCAATATCATTTATCTAACACATATCATATCTCATATCAACCCATCATATCCACCATATCATTTATCATCATAATTCTTACAATAATTCATAATCACATCCATGTCCTTATCAATATTCATTTATTCAATAATTCGGTTATCAAAATCAATAATTATGATAATACCCTCAGTATCTCTGTATATGTATCTAGACTCATGCACCTAGACTCAATTTTCCTACTCCTTGGAGCTAAGACTCGGGTCGGAAAGAGTGATCGAAAAGAATGCACCGCACTACATGCCTCGGACCACGTGCTCATTCTCTTTGCTCATTTAGCATTTGCACATCTAGCATATGCATCACGGTCTTTTTCGGATCTCGATTATGGATAGTGTCTCGGTCAGGATCATCGGTGTGTTGCATCGGTCTAACCTACGGTACATGAAGCTTTATTCTCTCTGTCCATTGTAGGCAACCCGCACCCCGATGCCCCCAAGGTCAACGAGTGACCTACACTACGCACATCGCACCCACTCAGGAAGTGTATTCTTTCCTTCTTTTCAGCAATCACCTTATTCAACCCATCGGACTTTTTTTTTCAATGCACATTTGAACGTACCTTTCTCAGTTCAATTCATTCCCTCATCTTCTCAATTCAATTTTCTTTATTTCATATTCTCAATTCATTTTCTTTATCTCATACTCGGGGTCCTCAAAATTGGCCCAACAGTATCATTACCGTATTTTCATCGTGAAATTATATTTTTCGCATTTTCTTAATCACATAACAGTTCTGTCACGTTTTCAAATCACATATCAATTTTTCATCATTTCTCATATGTTTTAAATCAAAAATACTATTTTCCTCAAAATTCAATTCCATTTTTCATATTTGCATAATAATCCCTCAAAACATAATATTTACTTTATAATCCTTGTTTAAATAATATTTTCATAATGATCCTTCATAAAATTTACATTTATAAAATAATTTCTCGTAAAATTCATATTTATGAAATTATCCCTTAGAAAAATGATATTTACAAAATAATCCTTTATAAAATTCATAATTACAAAATAGTCCCTCCAAATCATAATATTTACTTTCGGTCCCTCAAAACATATGAATTACCTTTTAGGCCCTCAAAAATAGAATAATTACTTCCTTGTCCCTCAAAACATATAAATTACATTTTTAGTCCCTCAAAATATAATAATTACTTTCTTGTCCCTCAAAACATATAAATTACATTTTAATCCCTTAAAAATAGAATAATTACTTTCTTGTCCCTCAAAACATATAAATTACGTTTTAGTCCCTTAAAAATAGAATAATTACTTTCTTGTCCCTCAAAACATATAAATTACGTTTTAGTCCCTTAAAAATAGAATAATTATATTTTCGTCCTTCAAAACACATAAATCACATTTTAGTCCCTCAAAGCATAGTATTTTCACTATAGTCCCTCAAAGTTTTTATATCTACATAATGACCCCATATTTCCATAACATTTAAAATTGAATCCTTTTCTCATAAAATTTGAGTATCAATTCCACATACGTACGGTATAAGTTTCTCTACGAGTATATATTTCACATACATACATATTATCAATTTCTTAAGCATTACAAACATACGAGGCAAACTTTAAAATAAAATCATATCTCACGGATGCTACACATACAAACATAGAAATACAAGCGGGCACATCCTAAGTACGGTCAAACACACAAACACAATCGAGACACATCTCAATACGGTTCAATCAATACGGTCAAAGACCTTCAAACAATAGGTGAATAAATCCTTAGGGATTTTTCACCAAACATACCATCCTCATACTACCGAACATGGGTGGTAAGGTAGAGTCTCCCTCTTACCTCTTGAAGACAGGCTTTCTAAGCTTTCCTCCTTTCCTTCTAGAATTCGTATACTTCAAACCAAAATTCCTAAAATTCTCAAATAATTAGCACACACACATACAAGGTTTGAGAATGATAAACCATGAAATAAACATGGCTTAGAAATTCAGAAAAATAAATTTGAACCAAAGAAACCAAAACTTACCCTTAGGGAAATAAGCAAAAAGCTTGAGTTTGGACTAGCTAGAGTGGTTTTTTTAGCAAAACCTTGAGAATAAAAATTGCTTAGAATGGTGTTGATAAAAATTATAAGGGAGTGAGTATGTGGGTTGAGATATTGACCGAATAAAAGAGAAGAAAATAGGAGAAGAAATAGTTAAAGCACAACTTGAATTAAAATAAAACCAAGAGATGAAGGATTAAAGATTGGATGGTGTGGTTTGGAAGTGAAGACCGAATGGAAAGAAAGAAAATGGGAGAGAAAGCTGCGTGAGTTTCCTTGGTGTTTTGGGAGAGAAATTGGCTTATATTTGATAAGTGTAAAAAAAAAAAGAATGAGGAGGATTCAAGGAGCTGCTGGCCGTGTATATTTGGGAGGCAAAAGGACTTATATTTGAGGAATAAAAATGAAAAATGAAGATGTGGAGAAGTCTTTCACCAGTAGTGTAAATTATGGGAAGAAAAAGAAGAAAATTGCTTGGATAATTACCCAAAATTGAGTGCATAAGTACAGCTGCCATGCGTGAGTAATTGTGGTGATAAAATAAGGATTTTATGGCATATCTATCCTCTCCAACCAGCTGCCCATGTCTTTCTTTTTGCCGTGTGAGACTTTTTGGTGGTTTTAAGTCATTAAAAACACATGCAATTTATCCTAGCCATCCATCCCTTCAATGGTTGGGATCATAGCTAGTTGGTGTGCTTAGGAAGCTTTGTAAAGCTTATCCTACAAGCCTCTAAAGGCTGCTGCCCAACGTATCCTCCAAGTCCAAATTCAAGAGTTTAATTTGTTTATTTACATGTTAATTAATTAGGAAGTCTATTTGACTAAATATCCTAATTAAATCCTAATTAACATTTTAATCCTATGACTAATATATCTAACATATACTAACATATATCATAACCTTTAATTAATTTTAGAACTTTTAATTAATATTTTAGATTATACTTAGTTAAGAATTAAACTAGTTTACTTAATTGTTTATTCTAATTACATAACTAGTTAATTAAACAAATAATTACATAATTTATAATCTCTAAACAATATTAGCATATTTAATTAGTATTTATATTATAATTATTTAATAACTAAATTAGTTTAATTAGTTTGCTAATTAAATAATTAATCTAGTCAAACTAAGCTTAATTAATTTACTAATCCTAAAGTCAAGTCTACAAATTTTTGACTTAATCCTAGCCATTGATTCTTCTTTAAATCCTATCCATTGATCAAATCCATGGTCATCATCCAAACTTATCCATCAAGATTCAATCCTAGTCATTTATCAAATCTATGGTCATTATTCAAGCTTATCCACCAAGATTAAATCTAATGGTCCAAAATGGTCAAGCCACTTTTGTTGACTTCTCTTTATTAGTTTGACTTCTAGGTGTCTTATTTCTATTGGTCCAAGTTTCTTGTTTCTATTGGTTACTTTATTTATACGTGAGTTCGCATTACACACACTTGTGATGTCGGGTCCTTTGTCAAAATTTATCTTGAGGAATAAAATAATACTAAAAATTATTTTATCGCATGATTAAATTCTAAAAATTCTGAAACTAATTTATATATCAATCGAAGGCCCGGGTTTAGTAAGATCCCCAACTCTAATTAATTAAAATAATATTTTTTTTCCGGTCGAGAAAAATTATTATTTTCTGTCCGAGCAAATCACACAAAAAGTCCAAATAAAATCAGACAAGTAATATCAAACACTGTATCACATAGAAAAACCAAAAAAAAAATAGTAAAACAGGAACACAACGGTCTTTTACCCAAAAATTGGGGTGTTACAACTCTCCCCCTCTAAAATAAAGTTTCGTCCTCGAAACTTGACACACTTAAAATAAAAACGGATACTACTTTCTTATCTTATCTTCCAATTCTCATATTGCTTCACCACGTATATCGTTCAAAACCACTTAACCAATGCGATTTCTTTACCTCGAAGTTGTTTTGTCCTTTGATCTTCAATCTTGACTGGAAACATCTCGTAGGTTGAATTCTCCTTCATTTATACAATCTCCAACAGAGTATCCGATACGATTCGATAAACTTCAGAGTGGGTTTCCTTGACTTAATCGCTCGTACAATTTTAGTCATAAACGTCACACGTAGAAGTACATGGTCACCTTCTTTAAATTCAAGCAGTCTTCGTCTTTTATCTGTATAACTCTTTTTATCGCATCTGAATCATCCTCATCTTATATCGAAGTATCTTCACTTCATTAGTTGGCTGCCGCACAATTTCTGGTCCCACGATGTTACTTTCACTAGTACGATACCAATGCAAAGATGTTCTACAGCGTCTCCCATATAATGTCTCACAGGGTGTCATCCCCATGCTCGAATGAAACTATCATTGTATATGAATTCTATCAATACCAGAAATTCATCTTAATGAGTCCTTTGAAAATTCTAACTATTCGTCTCTTGCTGATATCCAAGTCCTTCTTGATTGAACAGGTACTTCAAGCCCTTGAAATTATTATGAATTTTATAAGAAAGAAAACGTCTTTAGGTTTTCCTTGCAAAACAACTATCGCGTATCCTAGAACGTAACTCGAATAATTCTTTTCATGCGCGTTCCACCGTCTTGAAGTATACGTCACCACCTTTCTATTCGGTGTCAATACTTAATCTAAATCCACGAGTTGAACTTCTTCTAACGAGAACTTACGTTTGACTAATTTTACACATAACTCCTTCTTCTTCTTCAAAATTGAAGAACTGCATTGAGATTCTTCAGCATGCTCCTTGGAATTTCGAGAATAGGTCAAAATATTGCCAATAATGACAAATTTTGCCTAGATGAAAAAGAAAGATCCTATTTATAGAATTCACGAACATTGTCAAAACATTTCCTACCCCGAATGGTAGTACTGACTATTCACAGTTCTTGTAACGCATCTGAAAGATTGTCTTGGAACATTCTCTACCTTCACGCGAATCTGATAACAACCAGTACACAAGTCGATCTTGGAACGAAGAATGATTCCCTTCATTTGATCTTCTGGCTCTCCTGTCGTCACATCATCCCAGATTTTCTTCATCAAGATAAGTTGTTCTACTTGCCTATTTTTACCCTTAACAGAAATTGTCTCATAGATCAAGTTTTCTTCTAATTGTACTGTATTTGATATTATGACACAAGTTGAATCAGGAATGATCCTTTTTAATTGAGATACATGAAAGACACTATGAAGGTCATAAGGAAAAGTAATAAGACTTTTCAATAAATTACTAGATTAGTCCGGACAAAGAATTTGAGATGGTCTAATAGATTTTGAAACGAACATAGTCCAATAATTTTAGAAATGAACTTTACGGATTCAAATCCAAAAATCTCGGGTCAAGGAAACACTAAGGTTACATTGTAACAATCTAGTAGGATATGGTTGGAAAATAACGAATCCATTTATAAAGTCGAGGTTCTCAAATAGATGAAATTTTAGATAAACAAATCAAATCAACGAGAAAAGATTTGATATTCAATAGATATGAAAAACGTTAGAAAACTTGAGTATAAACAACAAGTTTAACAAGAAGCGTAGAAATACTATGATCACACTATAACAAAGACACAGATAAGTCGAATTGATTTACTCAGTCTATTTGAAAAAGAAATAGACAAACCAGATTAATAGGGAAGTTTCAAACTCAAATAATAACAGGATAGTTTTATACAAACTCAAATGGTAAGAACAAGCTTAGAAGTTGACGTAGTATTATGAAAAGAACAAAACACAGATAACCCCAAAAGATTTACACAGTCACAGATCACAAAAGACTGGGTTACTTTACACATCATACAGTACAGTTTTAAGATTACCCTCTATGCACAACTTCCTCGTTTCTTAAGTTTTTGTATTTGAACGTTCTCACTACACTCTCTGCACCGACTCTTTCTTCTTCTTGAGATTTTGAAATACGTGTATCACTAATGGAAAGTTCCATCTTCAGTTGATCACAATCTCTGGAGAAATGTCCAGGCTTCCCACATCGATAACAAATAACCCCTTTATGCTGACAATCTTTGGTAAGATGATTTTTTCCACACTTGAAACATTTCAGTGATGATGCCACAGTCTGACCAAAATCATTGCCACTAGTACTCCCCCTCTTTGCTTGTTGTTACTTTCCCAATGGTCGTACATTCGACTTTTGCTAAACACGACCGACTTTACGCTTCCTTCCATCTTGTATTATTGAAGACTCTAAATTACAGTTTCTTGCATCCAGTGGCTGCTCCAATCCTAATAAGCTATGAAGTTCGATTATCAGTTCCTGCTGTTGAGTGATCATCTGTCTCTGTTGTACTGCTACTTCAATCATCTTTTGCATTACACTTCTAGCTGCGGCAATACGATCTTCATCACGTCTCGCGTCTACATGCTCATGTTCGCTACGTTCCATTATCTTTCTTCAAAGATAAATAAAATCAAAACATGACGAACTTAATGCAACTATTTCACATAACATCGTCTCTTTTCGGAAACCAAAATATATCTCTGTGTTCAACATCAGAGATTCACACAGCACAAACAAGACAAGCCTACCCACAAACCCAAAAGACTCTAACTTGGGCTCTGATACCAACTAATGTAACACCCACCTTAGGATGCCACATTTATGTTACATAATTACCAAATTAACCTTAACAAAACAATGTACTTTGTAGGGAAAAATACGAAATTTTAAAATTTCTTAATAACAAGAAAATAAACTTAGCAGAAGATAAAATATCACAGCATCATTACAAATAATTTACATCATTTATACATATCCAAATCTCTTGTTATACATATACAAGTCTTTAACACTATCATACGTAAATATTACAAACCTGGACTCGAAAATATTTACACATTAATTAAACTACATAATGCCCAAGTAACTCTAAACATGCGAGAACCCTCGAGACGGTACTCCTCGAGATTCCTCAACAGGAGGAATCAACTTGACACAAAATATACAATACTAACCGTACCAGAGTGCGGTAGTAAGTTCCCCTATTACTGTTTATGTGAGAAATACATTTTCCATCCAACTCGACGCACTATGCCTCTGGTTCCCAAATACCTTACGAAAAACTCAGCATCTCCATCTCTTTAGAACTCAACTTCCTTCTCGAAAATCTGATCTTCCTTGCGTTCTCACTCAACGTCTTGGTCAATCTCTTTACAATTATAAATACAATACAGAAATAGACAGACAAGAGGTGAGATCACCTATGCCAATACCAGTATGGTAGCAATGAAGATAAACACATACAAATTCTCATATCAATACATCATATCTCATACCAATACATCATACATAATTACAATTATGTCATCAATATCATTTATCTAACACATATCATATCTCATATCAACCCATCATATCCACCATATCATTTATTATCATAATTCTTACAATAATTCATAATCACATCCATGTCCTTATCAATATTCATTTATTCAATAATTCGGTTATCAAAATCAATAATTATGATAATACCCTCAGTATCTCTGTATATGTATCTAGACTCATGCACCTAGACTCAATTTTCCTACTCCATGGAGCTAAGACTCAGGTCGGAAAGAGTGATCGAAAAGAATCTGTCTGCACTACATGCCTCAGACCACGTGCTCATTCTCTTTGCTCATTTAGCATTTGCACATCTAGCATATGCATCACAGTCTTTTTCAGATCTCGATTATGGATAGTGTCTCGGTCCGGATCATCGGTGTGTTGCATCGGTCTAACCTACGGTACAGAAGCTTTATTCTCTGTCCATTGTAGGCAACCCGCACCCCGATGCCCCCAAGGTCAACGAGTGACCTACACTACGCACATCGCACCCACTCAGGAGGTGTATTCTTTCCTTCTTTCGGCAATCAGCCTTATTCAACCCATCGGACTTTTTTTTTCAATGCACATTTGAACGTACCTTTCTCAGTTCAATTCATTCCCTCATCTTCTCAATTCAATTTTCTTTATTTCATATTCTCAATTCATTTTCTTTATCTCATACTCGGGGTCCTCAAAATTGGCCCAACAAGATGTCATTCCGTAGTATTTTCATCGTGAAATTATATTTTTCGCATTTTCTTAATCACATATGATTCATCACGTTTTCAAATCACATATCAATTTTTCATCATTTCTCATATGTTTTAAATCAAAAATACTATTTTCCTCAAAATTCAATTCCATTTTTCATATTTGCATAATAATCCCTCAAAACATAATATTTACTTTATAATCCTTGTTTAAATAATATTTTCATAATGATCCTTCATAAAATTTACATTTATAAAATAATTTCTCGTAAAATTCATATTTACGAAATTGTCCCTTAGAAAAATGATATTTACAAAATAATCCTTTATAAAATTCATAATTACAAAATAGTCCCTCCAAATCATAATATTTACTTTATGGTCCCTCAAAACATATGAATTACCTTTTAGGCCCTCAAAAATAGAATAATTACTTCCTTGTCCCTCAAAACATATAAATTACATTTTTAGTCCCTCAAAATATAATAATTACTTTCTTGTCCCTCAAAACATATAAATTACATTTTAATCCCTTAAAAATAGAATAATTACTTTCTTGTCCCTCAAAACATATAAATTACGTTTTAGTCCCTTAAAAATAGAATAATTACTTTCTTGTCCCTCAAAACATATAAATTACGTTTTAGTCCCTTAAAAATAGAATAATTATATTTTCGTCCTTCAAAACACATAAATCACATTTTCGTCCCTCAAAGCATAGTATTTTCACTATAGTCCCTCAAAGTTTTTATATCTACATAATGACCCCATATTTCCATAACATTTAAAATTGAATCCTTTTCTCATAAAATTTACAGTATCAATTCCACATACGTACAGTATAAGTTTCTCTACAGTATATATTTCACATACATACATATTATCAATTTCTTAAGCATTACAGCATACAGGCAAACTTTAAAATAAAATCATATCTCACAGATGCTACACATACAAACATAGAAATACAAGCAGGCACATCCTAAGTACAGTCCAAACACACAAACACAATCGAGACACATCTCAATACTAGTTCAATCAATACAGTCAAAGACCTTCAAACAATAGGTGAATAAATCCTTAGGGATTTTTCACCAAACATACCATCCTCATACTACCAGAACATGGGTGGTAAGGTAGAGTCTCCCTCTTACCTCTTGAAGACAGGCTTTCTAAGCTTTCCTCCTTTCCTTCTAGAATTCGTATACTTCAAACCAAAATTCCTAAAATTCTCAAATAATTAGCACACACACATACAAGGTTTGAGAATGATAAACCATGAAATAAACATGGCTTAGAAATTCAGAAAAATAAATTTGAACCAAAGAAACCAAAACTTACCCTTAGGAAATAAGCAAAAAGCTTGAGTTTGGACTAGCTAGAGTGGTTTTTTAGCAAAACCTTGAGAATAAAAATTGCTTAGAATGGTGTTAGGCTTTAGGAAATGGTGTTGATAAAAATTATAAGGGAGTGAGTATGTGGGTTGAGATATTGACCGAATAAAAGAGAAGAAAATAGGAGAAGAAATAGTTAAAGCACAACTTGAATTAAAATAAAACCAAGAGATGAAGGATTAAAGATTGGATGGTGTGGTTTGGAAGTGAAGACCGAATGGAAAGAAAGAAAATGGGAGAGAAAGCTGCGTGAGTTTCCTTGGTGTTTTGGGAGAGAAATTGGCTTATATTTGATAAGTGTAAAAAAAAAAAAGAATGAGGAGGATTCAAGGAGCTGCTGGCCGTGTATATTTGGGAGGCAAAAGGACTTATATTTGAGGAATAAAAATGAAAAATGAAGATGTGGAGAAAATTTGTTTTGCCGGTAGTGTAAATTATGGGAAGAAAAAGAAGAAAATTGCTTGGATAATTACCCAAAATTGAGTGCATAAGTACAGCTGCCATGCGTGAGTAATTGTGGTGATAAAATAAGGATTTTATGGCATATCTATCCTCTCCAACCAGCTGCCCATGTCTTCTTTTGCCGTGTGAGACTTTTTGGTGGTTTTAAGTCATTAAAAACACATGCAATTTATCCTAGCCATCCATCCCTTCAATGGTTGGGATCATAGCTAGTTGGTGTGCTTAGGAAGCTTTGTAAAGCTTATCCTACAAGCCTCTAAAGGCTGCTGCCCAACGTATCCTCCAAGTCCAAATTCAAGAGTTTAATTTGTTTATTTACATGTTAATTAATTAGGAAGTCTATTTGACTAAATATCCTAATTAAATCCTAATTAACATTTTAATCCTATGACTAATATATCTAACATATACTAACATATATCATAACCTTTAATTAATTTTAGAACTTTCAATTAATATTTTAGATTATACTTAGTTAAGAATTAAACTAGTTTACTTAATTGTTTATTCTAATTACATAACTAGTTAATTAAACAAATAATTACATAATTTATAATCTCTAAACAATATTAGCATATTTAATTAGTATTTATATTATAATTATTTAATAACTAAATTAGTTTAATTAGTTTTCTAATTAAATAATTAATCTAGTCAAACTAAGCTTAATTAATTTACTAATCCTAAAGTCAAGTCTACAAATTTTTGACTTAATCTAGCCATTGATTCTTCTTTAAATCCTATCCATTGATCAAATCCATGGTCATCATCCAAGCTTATCCATCAAGATTCAATCCTAGTCATTTATCAAATCTATGGTCATTATTCAAGCTTATCCACCAAGATTAAATCTAATGGTCCAAAATGGTCAAGCCACTTTTGTTGACTTCTCTTTATTAGTTTGACTTCTAGGTGTCTTATTTCTATTGGTCCAAGTTTCTTGTTTCTATTGGTTACTTTATTTATACGTGAGTTCGCACACACACTTGATGCTCGGGTCCCTTTGTCAAAATTTATCTTGAGGAATAAAATAATACTAAAAATTATTTTATCGCATGATTAAATTCTAAAAATTACGAAACTAATTTATATATCAATCGAAGCGGGTTTAGTAAGATCCCCACTCTAATTAATTAAAATAATATTTTTTTCCGGTCGAGAAAAATTATTATTTTCCTGTCCCGGAGCAAATCACACAAAAAGTCCAAATAAAATCACAGACAGTAATATCAAACACTGTATCACATAGAAAAACCAAACAAAATAGTAAAACAGGAACACAACGGTCTTTTACCCAAAAATTGGGGTGTTACAATTAGGCCTTTGAGGTCTTCATAAAAGTTATAGAACTCTCTCTTATCTTTCAAATGCCACTAGAATCACCTCCACAGACCACCTGCAGCCCAAGATATGACCCAAATACAGAAACAGTGCAAGATATGAATCATGCTGAAAAATTCAATTAAGTTCAATTTGAGTCCAAACTTACAAAACATAATAAAACTCAATCAATTAAGTGCATAGAGAGTGTAAATGACTAAGAATGAAAGCTTATTAATGTATCAAATATGTAATCATCATTTTACCTTTCACCTCTTGGCCCCATTACAACCCTAATAAAGACCTTTTGATCCTTTGAAAGTGTGCACTATATTAGTAGAGAAAGGAGTAGTGGTTTTGCCTATGGGATTTGGGACGTACATTCATTCATCAATTTAGTTATGCCATTGAGGTTTTAGATAAAGCTTTGTGTGCATAGTCTCATCTGGGTACATATGGATTCATGATTTTGTTTATGAAAACTTACTTAAGTTAAGTTGTTTGCGCATTGTTAAATTTGTATGCTTGATTGAGTATTTTAACATCTTCGCATTTGAATGAGTTATGAATGGATTTGGATTCTTGAGGTTTCTTTGAGAAGTTTTGAATTGTAATGCTTAACATCTTTATAAAATAAGTATCCCTACTGTGATTTTTACTGTTTATTCATTACTTGAGGACAAATAATTGTTCAAGTTTGGGAATATTTGATGTGTGTATAAAATCCACATATTTTATATTTGTTTAAACATGAATTTGAATATTTTTAGATAAGAGCTACGTTATTTATTTATGATATTGAGTGAATTCTGGACCCACTGAATTAAATATATTTTTATTGTGTTTTGTTAGAATTTAAGGGCTTTTGTGGTATTTTAGGGATGATTATTAAAATCTTGATGAAAATCATAAGGATATTGTTACAGTATTTTGAGCATAACTTTTGCTACAGAGCTCAGGTTAAGCTAATCTTAGTGTCTAAAGAAAGATGAGAAAATTTCCTACAACTTTCATAAAGACATCAAAGCCCAATTCATGCATTAAGAAGGTGAAAAAATATATGAAAAGTGGATGATGAAGTTTGACCAAGTCAACTAGCATTCATAAATTTTAAGGATCAAGTTAGATTCTTAATTGGAATGCAAATAATCTCTACTTGATGACCAAGTATCTCTGCTTAATGCAAAGATCTCAAGGAGTTTCTTAATTTGAGTGGTATATTTGTTTCCTAATTTATATGGATTCAACAAAAAGAAATAGGAAACAAGAGATTTGATCAAAGATTAATTAAGGAAAGTATCGCTATCAAACCTGTCTCAGTAAATTAAGGACAATTTTCTCTATAAGTATGTGATTTACTTAATTTTAGTGGTGTTTGAAAGCTAAGAAAGAGATATACAAATCTTATGTTGACAACTTTCGATAAGTAAGCTACCATTAATATTAAATATTGGATAAGGATTCTCAAAGAGATTTGGTTCAGATTCTCGCACTATCTTGACCATTTCTCATTAATTAAGCCATATCTTAAACTACAGAGATTAGATTGATGCACTATTTATAACATTGAAAAGCTAATAGAAAATCCTATAAATTATCTGTTGAGATCGAGGGGAAATTCGACCATATGAAGGGTGAGAAAAATCATGCAAGTTAGATATGAAAATTTGTTAGCTTTTCTATAAAAATGGGAAAATGAGTTTAGCAAAGTAGTTGTCTTTTGGTTCAGAAAATACACAAAACATTCAGCAACCATCACAGAGAGAGAAGCAGAGGCACAAACCCTAATTTGGTATAGGCACATTCAGGTTTGAAGATTAGGGATTTTCTTTAACCTTTCCACCTATCTTCCATGGAGTTTGTCGAATTATTCTCTTTGTTTTCTTCTTTCTCCATGTGTAACAAAACTTCTCTAGTTAAGGCAATGATGAATCTTATTCTTGGATGATGTAAACTTGATTTTGTGTTGAATTTAACTTTCTATTTCATTATTTATGTGTTTATGTCTTCTCTTAATGCTTTTCTAAACTTGATCAATTTGGGAATGATTTTAGGGTTATTGTATGATTTGGGAAAATTGTGCACAAACCTAGAACTTGTGATAAACATCTCAATTACTGCAATGGCTAGCAATATATGTTGTGGGTTATATGGTCTTGCTTTTAATTCCCTTGTTTTTGATAAAGTCTTCTGTATTTGGGGTTATACTAAGGGATTGGTTAACTTTAAATAGTGTGAAGAGGATTAATATACCAAGGGATTGAATATTGATTAATTTTGGGAATTTGATCATGAATCATTGAAATAGAACTTGATTAAACTAATCTTTGAATTTGTATCAAAAGATTTCGGGTGAAATCGGAACCCTAACACTTTGATATCATTGTCTTTCACCCTTAATTTTATTCTTGATATTTTTAATTACTTTCTTGTTAGTGTTTTCTTTTGATTTACATTCTTATCAACTCTCGTTTTTTGATAGCTTAAATAATGTTGATTTAATGAACTTAGTAATTAACAATATAATCCTCGTGGGTGATAGCAATATATTTTATTCATTCAGTGATCCTCTCACAAGGCATCTTAAGGTTCAATTTGGCTTAACTTAATTGGTTTTGTCACATTTTATTATATTGGACCAAATTGGATCATTGAAGGAAATATTGCATGAATTAGCCTTAATTTGTCTATTTTGTAGTGTTCAGTAATTTGGCTATAATTTGAGTTTCAAATATCTGATTGATATGATTCTAGTCTTCTAGGAATGGTAAGACAAATTTCTACAAGTTTCATGAAGACCTTAGGATCTGGATCATACATTTAGATAATTTAAATTGAAGTTGAAGCAAGATCCAGAATGCTGATCCTGACAGCTTGACCTCTACGCACTCAATAGCTCATATCTTGAGTTATAGGAGTCTAATGGATGTCAAATCAAGCCCAAATAGAAACTAAGACACAAATCTACAAATCTTATGATAGACTCCTAAGTTGAACTACATCATTTTGGGCATGCAATTGAAGATAGAAAATAGAGGCGAGTTACTGACGAGTTAGGTCACTTAATTGAGCATAACTTGAGTTTAAGGCCTTTAAATGACATGAGACTTAGGCCCAATGATTCAATATTGACCCAACTTTATACCCATTAGAATTCTAATCATGTAGGGCCAAATTAGGAGTTAGGTTTAATAAGTTAGAGTAGTAGAATGAAAAGGATCTTCTTATTCAACACTTTTCATTCTCTCTCTTGATCTTTCTTCCTCTCCATTCTCTCTAGATTTTATCTATTTTTCTGTAGTTCTTCCCTGTAATTCATGGAAGGCTAGAGCCTTTAAGCAATTCTAGGGATTGACAATCTTGATGCTTAATTTTGAGATTCTATTTTAATTGTTCTACATTCAATTATTAATCAAGTTTCTTTCCTTCTTCTTTGTTTAATTCTTATTGATTTGCTTAATTTGATTGAGATTTTCATATGATAATTGCATAATTATCATGTGTTAATGGAGGATTGTAGAGACTAAACAAGGCATCAAAGGTGTTTGTTGAAATGTTTGGGTTGGTTGGATCCTGTTTCTTAGATCAAATTGGGATTAGATAGATACTTAATTTGTCTAACCTTGATTGATCGAATTCTGGATGCTTATCTAGTAGAAGATCCATAGATCATCTTGAGGCTTCTTGATGTGAGTAATGACTATCCAGTAATCTGAGTCCAGTGTTCTCATATCTTAATCTAGTAATCTAAGTCTAGTGTTCTTGTGTAATAACTATCCTGACCTTCTTCACTTCAGCTATCAATGCAGCATTCTCATATCTTAAATTTGCATAAAACATGTGAACTAAATCTGGGTAGATATCTCATCTAATGCTTAGAAAATCAATCAATCCAACATGCTCTATGAGCCTAAAACATTGTAGTGGTTCTTTTGAGCAAAAAGTGGCAGTGAGATACCTAGGCTAAATGATTTTTCGAGTTTGAAACTTTGCCCTAAAGTTTTTCGCAAGCTTTGCACTACTAAAATGGTAAAGATCCAAAACAGGAATTGGAGCCTAAGGAGCTTGGGGTGCTTTTCCTGCGGCAGCCCCTGTTTGTGACCTCTTAGCCCTTTGAAATGATTTAGCCATCTGGAGGAATAAGGTGAAAGGAATGGAAGGATAGTGGAAGGGAGAGTGTTTAGGAGTGTTTGATGGTAGGAAAAGGTGGAAAAAGATAAGGATTTGAGGGGAAAATGAAGATTAGGTCGTGGGTTCTAGAGAGAGAATGGGACGTATGGTTATGGTGGATTATGTGAGTGATTTTGAGTGTTTTGATGTATAAAAAGTTAGGGGTTTTGTAGAGAGGGTGTTTTGGAATGATTTAGAGGTGGAATGGTGAGATTTGGTGAAGAAACGAGAGAGAAATGGAGAGATTTGAGATAAAGAGTGTGTGGGTTTTAGAGCGAGAAAGGTAAGAGTTGCGTGAAAATGGCTGAAACGTATATCCTGTCTCTTTAAATACTCGTGGTAATCGATTACCACGGGAAGGTAATCAATTACCAAGTGGTGGTAATCAATTACCACCATTCTGTTTGGAAATCCCACGCTTGGCAGAGCCTTGGTAATCGATTACTAGGCTCTAGTAATCGATCACCAACCTTCAAAAACTAGTTTTCTCACTTCAAACAATAAAAGGCTAACCAATTCCAAAAGCCTAACATACCAAAATTTCTTCTTTTGGAGACTTGTTTTGATCCAAAAACCATTTTTTTCTCGCAAATTTACCATATTCTCCAAAAATAAACCAAATTCAAGAGATTCACTCTATTTTTCAATGAACAAACTTTAGCAATTGTGAAAATGATTTCTTGAGTAATTGGAGGACTTAGTCATGATTAGGGCACCTTCAAAACAAACTTAGGGGAACCTCTGATGCTCAAGTCAGTATTGGATTCAAAGGATAACCAAAGCAATAATTATGCTGCAAAAGTATTTATCCAAATTAAATACATGATTGATCTAAATTGCCTAGTTCTCTTCTAATGTAAAAGAATACTTCTTTTGCTAAAAGTTTGGTAAATATATCTATAAGTTGTTTACCTTTTTCAATAAATTCTAGCATGCAATCTCCTTTTTACACATGATCTTTTATAAAGCGGTGCCTAATTTCAATGTGCTTAGTCCTAGAGTGCAAGATGAGAATCTTAGACAAATTGATTGCATCAGTGTCATCACATCTTATATGGATATGATCAAACTGAAGTTTATAGTCTAAAAGTTGTTGCTTCATCCAAATGATTAGAGCACAACAACTTCTAGCTGCAACATATTCAGCCTCAGCAGTAGACAACGTCACACTATTTTGTTTCTTGTTATGCTAAGAAACTAAAGAGCTTCCAAGCAAGTGGCATGTCCCATTAGTGCTTTTCCTATCCAATTTGTATTTAACAAAATCAGAATTGGAATAACTAATTAGACTACAAGAGAAACCTTTGGGGTACCACAATCATATTTGTGATATGCCAACAAGATATTTTATTATTCTTTTTACTGTACTTAAGTGTGATTCTCTAGTATTAGCTTGATATCTAGCACACATGCACACACTAAACATAATATCTGGCCTACTAACAGTAAAATAAAGGAGTGAGCCAATTATACCTCTATACTTTGAGATTTCTATAGGTTTACCTCATTCATCCTTGTTCAAATAACAAGAAGTTCTCATTAGTGTATCCATATGCTTAGAGTTATCCATTCCAAATTTCTTGAGCAGCTCATTGCAATACTTGGATTGACTTATGAAAGTCTCATTCCTTGTTTGCTTGATTTGGAGTCCAAGGAAGAAGTTGAGCTCACCCATCATTGAAATCTCAAATTCACTTTGCATAATGTTAGCAAATACCTTCCAAAGAGACTCATTAGTAGCACAAAAAATTATGTCATCAACATATATTTGCACAAGGAGAATATCATGCACTTTTTTTTTAATGAAGAGAGTAATGTCAACATTTCCTCTTGTAAAGCCTTTTTCCAAAAGAAACTTGCTCAACCTTTTATATCAAGCTCTAGGAGTTTGTTTTAAGCTATACAAGGCCTTTTTCAATTTAAAAATATGGTTGGGTAGCCAAAAGGCTATTCCACATACACATATTCTTGTATAAAGCCATTTAGAAAAGCACTTTTAACATCCATTTGATATAATTTGAAATCCATGATGCATGCATATGCAACTAGCATTCTAATGGCCTCTAATCTAGCTACGGGTGCATAAGTTTCCTCATAATCTATGCCTTCTTCTTTATTATACCCTTTAGCTACAAGTCTAGCTTTATTCTTTATTATTAAGTTTGTTTCATAAAGTTTGTTCCTAAAGACCCATTTGGTGCTAATTATGGGATGATCATTGGGCCTTGGAATTAATTCCTAAACTTAATTTATTTCAAATTGGTTTAGTTCATCTTGCATAGCCAAGATCCAATGTTCATTACTAATGGCATCATTTATGTCTTTAAGTTCAACTTGAGAAACAAAAGTCATGTGATTCTATGCATCTCTAAGAGAGTTTCTAATAGTTACCCCTTTTGAGATATCACCTATAACCTTGTCAAGATGATGGTTCCTTGAAGTTCTCCATTCTCTTGGAAGTCCATTTGAAGGTTGCTCCTCTTGTTGAGGTGGTGCTTCCTCTCTTTGGTTTTATCTGTTTTGCTCTTCTTCTTTGCTTCTCAAGTGTGTGTTGGACAAGATTTCTACAACATCATCAACATCATCCTTTCCCAACTCAATGGGGTTAGTTTCATCAAATATAACATGAATTGATTCCTCAATAGTCATAGTACACTTATTATAAATTCTAAAGGATTTACTACTTAGAGAGTAACCAAGAAATATTCCTTCATCAGATTTTACATCAAACTTGCTCAAGTTATCTTTATTATTATTTAAAATAAAACATTTACACCCAAAGACATGAAGATGGGAAATGTTAGGTTTCCTTCCTTTGTATAAATCATAGGGGATTTTTTTTAAAATTGGCCTTATTAAAGCCCTATTCATAGCATAACAAGTGGTACTTACCGTATTCGCCTAAAAATACTTAGGAAGGTTTATTTTATTCAGCATAGTTCTTGATAACTCCTCTAAAGATTTATTTTCCCTTTTAACTACTCCATTTTGTTGATGAGTTCTAGGAGCAAAAAAACCATCTCAATGTCATCTTCATTGCAAAATATTTCAAATTCTTGGTTTTCAAATTCCCCACCATGATCACCTCTTATGGATGCAATGCTACAATTTTTCTCATTTTGAATAACCTTTGCAAGTTTTCTAAATGCACGAAAGACATCATTCTTATGAGCAAGGAATAGAGTCCATGTATATCTAGAGTAATCATCCACAATCACAAAAGCATAGTAATTACCCCCAAAGCTCATAATTCTTAATGGTCTAAAAAGATCCATGTGTAAAAGTTGTAAAGGTCTAGTAGTAGAAACAAGATTTTTAGCTTTGAAAAAGACTTTTACTTATTTACCCTTTTGACATGCGTGACAAAGTTTATCTTTCTCAAGATTGAGCTTTGGAAGACTAATTACTAATTTTGTAGAGACAAATTTGTTTAAGTGATCCATGTGAATGTGAGCAATTCTCCTATGTCATAACCATGACTCAATTTCTTTACTCATAAGACATCTAGCATCTTGAGAAGTAATATCATCAAAGTTAATCATATATATGTTATCAACTCTATGGCCAACAAATTTAACTTGCTTATCATCCTTACCTTCAATTATGAAATAATTAGAATCAAAGATAACTCTATTTCCTTTGTCACATAATTGACTTATGTTTAGCAAGTTATGTTTGAGTCCTTCTATATACAAGACATTATCAATTGAAGTAGAGGGATTCTTACTAACTTTTCTAACTCCAAGAATCCTTCCTTTGTTGTTGTCCTCATATGTGATATGACCATGTTTCTTAGGTGCAGAAAAGGAGAACTTGGATCCATTACCCATCATGTGCTTGGAGCAGCCATTATCAAGGTACCAATTTGAGCTATTGGCTTTCAAGCACACCTACAAAACATATTTAGATTTTGGTTTTAGGTACTCAAACCTTTTTGGGTCCTTGGGCGTTAGTTTTAGGCAAAGAGTCCTTTGGAACTCATATTTTCTTTTGTCCAACATATGATTGCTTCCTAATTCTATATGTAGATGCACTATGTCTTTTTCGAATATATATCTTTGTTTTTTAAGTATGATATTCAAGTTTTCTCTACCAAAAGTGAATCTAGCAAGAATATTTTTCAAATCTTCAATATCTTTTTCTAAGGATAAGCATAAACTATATGAATAGGATGAAGAGGGAGCATCCTTATATGAAGAGCAAGTAGTGCATGAGGAGTTTGCATCAATTAGCCCAAGAGTTTCATTTTCTGATTTCAATTCCTCTAATTCTTTGTTTATAATAGAGATTTGACTCTCAAAAGAGGAAATTATTTTCTTTGACAATGAAACCATTTTTCAAGCTTCAAGGACTCTTCATGCAATTCCTCAAAGGTTTATTGCAATTCATCATAAGAGTGTTAACATTCAAGGGTTTGAGAATCTACCTCAAGATCATCTTTGGCCATGAGACAAAGGGATACTTCATCTTCCGATTCATTCGAGGAGTCCATGTCATTGTCCTCCTAAGCCATATATACTCTTCTCCCTTTGCTCTCTTTGTTGGACCTTCTTTCAAACTTTTCTCTCTTCTTTTGGTCAAGAGGACAATCCATCTTCATATGGCCAAGTTTCCCATATCCAAAGAAAGTGGGAGGAGTTGGAGTTGAGCTCTCACCCTTTACATCGTTCATCTTTGGTGGGAAGTGTGGTCTTTTCCCATTTCATTTCTTTTTAAGAAACCTTCCAAATCTTCTAACTAAAAGGTTGAAGGTCTCTTCATTCATCACCAAGTCCTCTATCTCATCTTCATCATCATCTTCATCAATGTAGGATGAGGAGGCCTTGAGTGCTAGACCCTTCTTCTTTCTATCAACATCCTCATTTTGGTGAAGCCTTGACAATTCCATTTCATACTCTTGTAGCTTCCCAAAGAGTGTTGGAAAAGTCATAGTTGCAAGGTTCCTTGATTCAGCAATGGCAATCACCTTGGGCTGCCATTCTCTACTTAGACATCTCAAAACTTTGTTAATCAAATATTCATTTAGAAAAGTTTATCTCGATGAGGCAAGATGATTAACTATGTGAGTAAATCTCTTTTGCATATCTTGTATGATCTCAAAATGATTCATTATAAATAATTCAGATTCATGTGTGAGAGTGTTTATTCTAGCCCTCTTTGTAACACCCTAACACAAATTTATTATAAAATAACCGGAATATTTCAAGATAAAACGAATCAAGTATGTCACCTTCTAAAAAGCATAAAACATAAATCCATAATAACTTGTACAGTTATTATAAAGAGCCACGAAGATGAAAAAGATCACATATATACATCACTAGCTAGAAAGCTACATTATAATACATAAACTTTTATACAACTATTCAGCAAAGTAAATAAATACAAGTTGATACAAAAAGAAACAAATAACTAAACTAAGTCTTTCGCTTCTTCTTTATCTTGCCCTTTTTGTAACACCCCGAAAATTGCTTATTTTATGATATATATTCATTTTATAATATTTGTAATTTTTGTGATTTTTTATGAAATTATTCGAATTGTTTAATTATTTTAATATATTTCTTGATATGTGTGCACATTGAGTGGGGTCAAAAAAATAAAATATTTTTCCCCAGACCGAAAAACTTTGGACTGTGAAAACATCGACGAGGGATATTACTAAACCAGAGGTCGGGCACAATTTACGAAGTTTATTTTTCAAGATTTTATCTGATGAATAAAATTGCGGTACATTTTATTATCTGTTGGGCAATAAATACTATTTTTGCTAACTGTAACCTTTGTCCACTGGATAATAGCTTTAGTAGAATGTTATTCATCTTTTCTGGAGAGCATTTTAATGATATCACCAAGATGACATCATCACCATGACATCACCCTTGACTTTTTTAAAAAGTGTGTGAAGTTTTTCAAGGAAGCTTTGTATCAAGCTTCTCAAGGAAGCCACTTCCCTCTCTCCTCTCTTTGTGAGCCCACAGTTTTGGGGGGGAAAGGTGACCAAAAAGTTGTCATCTTTTCACTTACCTATCACTTTTTCCATTTCAAACAAAATTCCATTTTCTTTCTCTCACTTTTTTTTTCTCTCATTTTTCTCTTTTCTCTATTTTCTCTTCATCCTCACGGCCACTACACCATTTTTAGCTATCTATCCTTGTTTCCTCCAACCAACCTTGGTTCTTGATTCTCCTTGTCACCTAGAAGCTTTTCTCTTTGGTGATCATCTCTTGATTCCTCCATCTTCATCATTTTCTACTAAGCCCTAAAACTTGAAGCTTTGAGGTAAAGTTCTTAACTTTCATCTTTTCTCTTCTCATTTTCGTGATCCTTGGTCATCTTTGTGATCAAGGACTCTTCTTTTCAAGCTTTGGTTGTTGATTGGGTGAGTTTGACTATCCTAGGGTGGTTTTCTTGGTGGTGGTGGACAAAAATCACAAGGAGGCATCAAGGAGTTTGCTTTCTTTTGTTGTCTCTTGAGGTAAGAGGGAGATCATCCTCTTCAACCTATCTTGGTGGTGAGAAACACGTTTTTTTGGGTTGATAGTGAGAAATCCATGTGTGGGTTGCTCACTTTGTTGCATGATTTTGTTTGGTAATGTTGTGATTGGTCATATTGTATGACTTTAATACTTGCTATTGTGTAACTTAATAGATTTGGAATGCATTGGGTGCTTGGATGTGTATGTGGAAAGCAAGGGATTCTTACCCCTTTTATTTGGAGGTTCACGGCCAAGAGGCCTTTAATGGGTCCAAGATGGAATTTTTGTGCTATTTTAGGACTTATGCAATCAAGTAATATGTAATTAATAATGTGGTGAAAATTTTGGGTTCCTAGCCCTTGGGAGGTCACGGCCATGTAGGGCACCCATGGACAAAAATTTTGTATCAATTAAAACTTAGGTACTTAGGTGATTAGATAATTAATTAAGAATTGATAATATGGAAAGAGTAAAGAACAAACCCTTATCTTATAGCCTAGAGTGATTTTTGGACAAAGAAAGAACATGAGTGTGGGTGAGATTGTGAGGAACTTAAAATAATTAATTTAAGTGAGTTGGATCTAAAACAAAGGAGAGAACTTCTCTAATTAAGAGCAATAAAGGTTGAATAAGAAATACTAGAGAACTTCCCTAGAGAGGTTAATAGAAAAATATAATGAAATTGAGGTGCAACTTTCGTACTAAACTTTAAAAAGTATATCTTTACCCTTGAGATTTTGATATTGACTTGTTGTGGGTCCATAAGTGGGACTAAGGATTATTGATAATTGATTGGGCCTAATGTGGCATGTAATCATGGACAAGTCACACTATTATTGAATATCTATATATATATATATGCATCGAGTCATCATGCATTGTGAAAGTCCATTGGACTCTGTTTGTAAGGCTATATGCCTAGGAGATGAATCACACCTACGTGCGGGTGCGAATAGACTAGTGTAGGTCATTTGTTGACCTTAGGGGCATCAAGGTGCGGGTATCTCACAATGGACAGTTGGTAGCTCCTCTCTGCCATGGGACAGACCGATGCAAACGCACCGACAATCTGGACCGAGACACTGTCCTATATCGCGATCTTGTGAAGAATGCCTTGTATAAGCCATGTTGCGCAATTTGTTGATATTGAAAGCACTTGATTTGAGGTTGATGAGAAACATGCATGTCTCCTTGATCATTCTCTCTGATGTTGTCTCTAGCTCCATGAAGTAGGATTTTGACACTTTGTGCATGTGCATAGTCTGTCAACATATTTATTTGGCATGAAAATGTATATGATTATGGAACTGTTTCTTGTAATGATGTTATGACTATCTATATTATTAAATTACATATCATCTGAATTTTGATGCTGCTTATTATGTTTGCTATGCTGTATGGCATCCTGCGCCGTTTCTAGTTCTTTACTGCCATAACTGGTATTGATGTTGGATATCTCACCTCTTTTTGTATTATGCTATTTTGTTTATATTTATACTTCTTAAAAGACCGAGGCGTGGAAGAGCCTGAGTTTCTTGGTTTGGGGGCGAGTTGGTTTTCTGTTTAGCTATGGCATCCCGATGAGGTTTCCTAGGGTATGCCAGACTGAGGCTCCACAGAGGCATTGATTATTGGCACGTCAACTTGATCACCGAGCACTTTGTCTACGTGGGAGATGTGACTATATCTTTGGCTTGGGGTCGCTATGATCCACCTATCTTCTCTTTTGACATTTTTGTATAGTTGAAGTTCGACATGCCGATGTGTGAGCTGTGGGGCGACCGTTGTTACCAAGTGGCCTTAATACTCAAGAGGGGGGTAAATTGAGTATGTAAGACAAGTTCACAAATCTTTCGCAAATCGTTTGATAAACAATTTTCGTTGAAGCTATTTGATGATTAGAGTTGATTGGATATATGAGATAAATACTTTTACTTATAAATGCAATAATCAAGAAGAACAATATTCAAGTAATTCAATGAAACAGTGCTCAATGTAAAGAGAAGGGTTTAGAGAGAACAAACACAACGATTTATCCTGGTTCGATCACCAAACCACTTGTGATCTATGTCCAGTCCTCAAGCAATCGCTAGAGATTTTTCACTATTTCTTCAAGCTTCAATAGGTGCTTGACAACCTTTACAACCTTGAGTACTCAACACCTTGGGATACTTCACCCTTATGCTTGAGCCTCTATTTCCAAGGGATACCTCACCCTTACAATACTTGACGGATACCTTACCCTCTCTAAACAGATTGTATAAGATTTAAATGGAAGAAACTCTCTCTAGAGCAAATATTACAAATTGAAGAGCTATGGTATTTGGGATTTACACAAGTTCAAGCTCAAAACAGAGGATTTTGTAGAATGATGAGAAAAACTTGTTTAAAGCTTAATAGTAATTTTCCAGAATGATAGACTTAATTTTTCTAACCCCTCATTGAAGCCCAATAACCAAATATATAGGTAAGGGTCATTTAGTGCTGTTGGAAATGGTTGTGAGCAATTAATGCTCATTAATATAGCCGTTACAGGCTTCTCATTATTTTTCAGAACATGGGCTAACCGGTTAGCCAAGCATCCTAACCGGTTAGGGACTCATTTAGGCTTATAAGAAATTATTCTGGTTTGATAACTAACTGGTTAGGAATGTGTCCTAATCGGTTAGGACATTACCAACATGGGTTCTGAGTTGATAAATAACCGGTTAGGTCTTCTACCTAATTGGTTAGGACAAAACGTTTTTGGCTTTTGAGTTATAGAATAACCAGTTAGGCCTTCTACCTAATCGGTTAGGACAGGATTAGAATGGTTTCTGAGTTTATGAATAACCGGTTAGGTATTCTCCCTAATCGGTTAGGACAAAACGTTTTTGGCTTCTGGAAGTGAGACTAACCAGTTAGGTCTCTCACCTAATTGGTTAGGACAATCATATTTTGGCTTCTGAGTTATTAAATAACCGGTTAGGCACCTTGCCTAATCGGTTAGGCATTTGATAGAACACGAGGCAAACCTCTGTTTGAGCAAGCTAACCGGTTAGGAGCTGGTCCTAATCAGTTAGGGGCCTTAGAATTTTGATTCCTAACATTTATAGAAGCAGTTTTGTATTTGTTAAAAGAGTTGGTAAATTCCAAAAAGGCTTGTCTCAATTTTGACATGTACAGGGAGACTTACTTGATAGAGGATATAAGATTTCAAAGAGTTTATTGCACAAAAACCTTTTTGATCCTAACTTGAAAAACCATTTTGCAAATTCATTTTAAGGAAGCTATTTGAGCTTGAGGTGAATCCTTAATATACATTTACACTAGATCTATAACCTACATGCTAAGCTTGAGTTCCTTATGACTTGATCATTGTGTTCCCATTGCTTTCTTGTTTGTCGACATCAAAATCATTTGCATCTAGTCCATGTCATTCATATTCTCCCCCTTTTTGATGATGACAAACACTTATTGAGAAAGAGATTAGTTCAAATGATAATTGGAATTCATAATAGAATTTAGAGACTTACCCCCCCTCTTTTGTTCAAGAGGTGCTTGAATCAGAGATGCACAACTCCCCCTTTGTTTTGGGATTCCAGGACCACTAACAGATAATACATTACATTATCATAACACATTCAGTTACTTTTTTCAATAAATAGAAAGACCCTTATCATTCTCCCCCTTTTGTCATAATCTAAAAAAATTCAGTAACCTAGGGTATTCGAGACCAAGCATGCAAAACAGAAACTGATTAATAAGATTAAGCATAGTTTCCAAAAACTCATAAGCAGTCATACAAAAACGCATTAGCAGGCATACCATAATTAAATATGTCCAAGATTCAAAATAATAGTCAAAGATCACTATTAAGATTACCAAAAAAAAGTCAAAGATTAGCAGTCATCAGTCATGTTAAATAATTCTCCCAAAATATCCAAAATAAGATAATTGAGCAAAGTCAAAATAGAGCCCAGAGACAATTAGTGCAGCAACACAACTATGATAGAAACAGAGAGTCCATGCCTAAGCCCCAGGGTCTTCGGGTACTAGGAAGCGACTCTCAATCCTATCCAAGCGGTTCTCCATAGCACTCAACTGATCAAACATTAATGAGTTGCTATGCTCTTGGTAGGTTCATAGATCCACGATGGCTGCAAGAATACGGGCTTCACTTGTGGCTGTGGAGATGCTACTCATATCTGGTGCCTCTTCCATAAGGACATCAGCCGTGTTAGCAGGAATTTCTTCTGGTGGCGCTCCTCCCACTCATGCATGACCATAAGTCCATTCACCATTGACGTTCTTCATGTGCATTCTATTAAGAGAGGCAAAACCAAATTTATGAGGGCCGACAGTGTTTACAATGCCATCGTCCAATAGGGGAACCTTATGGTGGTCTAGGATTCGAGCAACCAGAAGGGCATACGGAAGATCCATAACTACCTTGTTTTTAGCTTTCATCATAGTGTGTATAATGTAAAAAGGTCAGTTGATCTTTATGCGTTCCTTGAGAAGCCACATCAGGAAGATGTCTTCTTCTTCAACTAGGACATAGTTACTAGCCCTTGGGGTGAGAATATGAGTGACAATGAAATGAAGAAGACGATCATGTATCTTCAGAAGCCCGATAGTAAAAGTTCCTTTAGGCATTGGAACACCAGGTTGAAGCATGCCCATTGCAGCATCATCTCTCTTATAATTTTCCCACTGGCTATGTTTTTCCAATCGAAGCTTTTCACTGGAGTGGGGAAGATCAAACAAAGGGACCCACTCACTGGGATTCACAACAATCTTATGCTTTTTAACTTCAGAAATTAAAGTTCCACCCTTAATAGATAAATTACAGAAGAAGACTTTAGTAGGTTCAAGATAGAAGTACCCTTGATTTGTGGTGATGACGGTTCTCAACCCATGGAATTCAAGAAGCTCTGTGAGAGGAGTGAATCCTTCTTGGATGAAAAACTCCCAGTCCATCCATTTCGGTGAGATAATACGCCTTGCATGAAATTCCAATTGAAATTTCTTCATCTGAGCAGGGTCAGTGAAGTATCTCCAAAGATTCAAAGCTACTAAAAAATCTGGGTCAGTGTTAGTAGGAGTTGTTTCCTTTGGGACATTGGGATTTTTGTACGTGATCTTTTGGGGAAGGAGGAGCTGCTGGCCATGGTGGGAATGGAGGCTTAGGGCACGGTGGTAGAGAGAGAGAGTGTAAGGGAGATTGAAATGTTGAAGAAAAAATAGAGGTTTAATCAAAGAAAGATGATGGAAGATGATGGAATGTGAGAGAAATAGGTTTTAAAGACTAAATTTATAGTGGATTTATGGTGAAGGATGAATGTGAGGGAGTGGGCGTGAGAGAGCTTAAGAGGATGAAGATGATAATGGAGGGAGGGTGCGTGAATGGAGGGAACCACGCTATTTGGGGTGTTTAAGGGGAGTGACCTACCTGGTTAGGAAAGGTGGGTAACCGGTTAGGGCCATTGGAAATAGCCATCTTGTGTTTTCCAATAACTTAGGTTAGGATGGGTGGCTAACCGGTTATTGTGCAAAATCAGAACGCACAAAATGGTTTCCAAATACAGGGTAACCGGTTAGGAACCATGCCTAACCGATTATTTGGTCATGACAGAGAGCCCATCAGGATTCCAAAACACTTCCAGATCTCAAACGAAATTTTACTTTTCTTCTTTTACTTGATTATTTCACTGATAGCACTATAACAAACTCATGGGAATAATCCTTGACATATAAGTTCAAGTCTTCTTGAAGTTCATTTTGGCTTGCTCCATTTTCATTGAGAAACAAATTCCTCCCAATGTCAGATCAAGTAAGGGGAACTTTAGAGAACATTTTTCATAGTAGGAACTTTGAGCTTTAAGATTAGGGAACTTAAGCATGGACTGAGCTCCTGCAAAACAAAATAAGGGGACACTCCGACGCTCAAGTTAGTATTGGATTTAAAAGAGATTTACCTATAAAATTTCACAGTGAAACAATGATACTATGCAGTAGAGGAGCAAAAAAGGTATCATAGAGGATAAGTTATGCAGCAAGTAATCAACTTATGCATGATTGATCCAATATTCCGAGTTCATTTCTTATATAGAAGAATGCTTCTTTTGCTAAGGGTTTAGTGAAGATGTCAGCTAGTTGTTTAGTGGTTTCCACAAATTCAAGTATGCAATCACCCTTTTGAATATGATCTCTAATGAAATGATGTCTTATTTCAATATGTTTAGTCCTAGAATGCAAAATGGGATTTTTTGACAAGTTAATTGCACTAGTATTATCACATCTTATGGGGATATGATCAAGCTTAAGACCATAATCCAAAAGTTGTTGTTTCATCTAAAGGATTTGAGAACAACAACTCCCAACTGCAACATATTCAGCTTCAGCTGTAGACAATGCCACACTATTTTGTTTCTTGCTATGCCAAGAAACTAGTGAGCTTCCAAGCAAGTGGCATGTCCTACTAGTGCTCTTTCTATCCATTTTGCATCCAGCAAAATCAGAATCGGAATACCTAATAAGGCTACATGAGGCACCTTTAGGGTACCATAAACCCATTTGTGATGTGCATATTAGATATTTCATTATTCTTTTAACAGCACTTAGGTGTGATTTTTTAGGATTAGCTTGATATCTAGCACACATGCATACACTAAACATTATATCAGGCCTACTTGCAGTGAGATAAAGGAGTGAGTCAATCATACCTCTATATTTGGTAATTTCAACAGACTTACCTCCTTCATCCTTGTCCAAATAGCAAGAGGTGCCCATAGGAGTAGTCATATCTTGGCACTGTCCATTCCAAACTTCTTGAGCAGCTCTTTGCAATACTTGAACTGGCTTATAAACGTTCCTTCTCTTGTTTGCTTGATTTGGAGACCAAGGAAGAAGTTGAGCTCAACCATCATGGACATTTCAAACTCACTTTGCATAATATTTGAAAATTCTTTACAAAGAGAGTTGTTAGTAGCTCCAAATATAATGTCATCGACAAAGATTTGAACTAGAAGTATGTCATGCATTTTATGTTTTATAAAAAGAGTAGTGTCAACTTTGCCTCTGGAAAAACCTTTTTCTAAAAGGAATTTGCTCAACCTTTCATACCAAGCTCTAGGAGCTTATTACAAGCCATACAAGGCCTTTTTCAGTTTAAAAACATGGTTGAGCAATTCAAAATCTTCAAAACCAGGAGGTTGTTCCATATACACCTCTTCTTGTATGAATCCATTTAAAAAGGCACTTTTGACATCCATTTGATAAAGTTTGAAATCCATGATGCAAGCATATGCAAGTAACATTCAAATGGCCTCTAATCTAGCTACGGGAGCATAAGTTTCTTCATAGTCTATGCCTTCTTCTTGATTATATCCCTTAGCTACAAGCCTAGCTTTATTTCTTATTATTAAGCCCGTTTCATCGAGTTTGTTCCTAAAGACCCATTTGGTGCCAATTATAGGATGATCATTGAGCCTTGGAACTAATTCCCAAACTTGATTTCTCTCAAATTGGTTTAGTTCTTTTTGCATGGCCAAGATCCAATGCTCATCATTAATGGCCTCATTTATGTCTTTAGGTTCAACTTGAGAGATAAAGGCTAGGTGATTACATACATTTCTAAGTGAGTTTCGAGTGATTACCCTTTTCGATACATCACCAATCACCTTGTCGAGAGGGTGATATCTTGAAGTCCTCCATTCCTTGGGTAGGTCCAAGATTTCTGAATCTTTTTGCCATGAGTGATCAAGGAGTCTCTCTTCTTACTTCTTGGACTCTTTCTCTTGATCTTCCAAGTGTGTTTTTGCCAAGATTTTTCCAACATCATCAACAAGATCCTTTCTCGGCTCATTTGGGTTAGTTTCATCAAATGCAACGTGTATAGACTCTTCTATGGTCATAGTTCATTTATTATAGACTCTAAAGGCCTTACTATGTATAGAATAGCCAATGAATATTCCCTCATCAGATTTTGCATCAAACTTTCCCAAGTTATCCTTTCCATTATTCAAAACAAAGCATTTACATCCAAAGACATGAAAATTTGACACATTTGGTTTCCGTCCTTTGTACAATTCATATGGGGTTTTCTTTAAAATTGGCCTTATTAGGGCTCTATTCATAACATAACAAGCGGTGTTAACCGCATCCGCCCAAAAGTACTTAGGAAGGTTGGCTTCATTGAGCATAGTTCTTGTCATTTCCTCTAAAGATCGATTTTTCCTTTCTATAACACCATTTTGTTGTGGTGTTCTAGGGGCAGAAAAATTATGCTCAATGCCATGTTCATCACAAAAAGTTTCAAATTCATGATTTTCAAATTCACCACCATGGTCACTTCTTATGAATGCAATACAAAAACCTTTTTCGTTTTGGATAACTTTGGCAAACTTTCTAAATGATTGAAAAGCATCATTTTTGTGGGCCAAGAATAATATCCATGTAAACCTAAAAAAATCATCCACAATCACTAGTGCATAGTAATTCCTACCAAAGCTCATAGTTCTAGAGGGACCAAAAAGATCCATGTGCAAAAGTTGTAAAGGTCTAGAAGTTGAAACTATGTTTTTACCTTTAAAAGAGACCTTTACTTGTTTCCCCTTTTGACATGCATCACAAAGTTTGTCTTTTTCAAATTTGAGCTTTGGAAGACCAATTACTAGTTGTTTAGAAACTAATTTGTTTAAGTGATCCATGTGAATGTGAGCAATTCTTCTATGCCATAACCATGAATCATTTTCTTTACTCATAAAGCATTTAGCATCATTTGAGGAGATATCATCGAGACTAATCATATATATATTATTGATTCTATGACCAACAAACTTAAGTTGCTTATCATCCTTTCCCTCAATTATGCAACAAGAAGAATCAAATATAACTCAATTGCCTTTATCACACAATTGACTAATACTAAGCAAATTATGTTTAAGTTCTTCAACAAGCAAAACAATATCAATAGATGATGAAGGGACCTTACCAACTTTACCAATTCCAAGAATCTTCCTTTTGTTGTTATCACCATATGTGACATGACCATGTTTCTTGTGTGTAAGGGAGGAGAACTTGGAGCCATCACCGGTCATGTGCTTGGAGCAACCACTATCAAGATACCAACTTGAGCTCTTGGTCTTCAAGCACACCTACAACACACATTCAAGTTTTAACCTTTGGTACCCAAATTGTCTTGGGTCCTTGTGTGTTAGAATTAGGCATGGTGCCTTTAGGAACCCAAACTCTTTTCATTCCAACTTTAGTATTTATGTTCTTTCTAACATTGTAAGTTGATGCACTATGCCCTTTCCTACCACAGTGAAAACATTTAACAAAAGGACTACTTGAAGTATTTGAGGAAACAAAGAAGTTCTTATAAGATTTTTGATGGTTGTTTGGATTAAATCTCAAACCGGCTTTTTGAAACACATTTTTTTGTTTCCCTAACAACACATTCAAGTTGTCTCTTCCAAAATTGAATTTTGCAAGAGTGTTGTTCAAGTCTTCAATTTCTTTTTCAAATACTTTGCATGATGAACAAGGTAATGATATGGATGTGTTATCATGTGAAGAGCATGTCATGCATAGTGAATTAGCATCTATAAGTCCTAAGGTCTTATTTTCAATCTTAAGCTTATTTATCTCCTTACTGAAGATAGAAACTTTATTTACCAATAAGGAAATTGTTTTGTTAGAGGACAAAACCATTTTTGTGAGCCTTAAGGATTCATCATGCAATTCTTGAAAGGCATCTTGCAATTCATCATATGAAGGTAGAGATTCTGAGTTAGAAGAAGTTACCTCGGTGTCGCTCTCTTCACTTTCTTCTCCTTGAGCCATAAGAGAAAGATGAGCTTCTTCATCTTCTGAATTATCGGAGGAGCTTAAGTCATTGTCCTCCCAAGTTATGTATGCTCTCCTTCCTTTCTTTTCTTTGGTGGGCCTTTTCTCAAACTTTTCCGTCTTCTTGAGATACATAGGGCACTCCATTTTCATGTGTCCCGATTTTCCACATTCATAGCATTTTGGAGGAGTAGAGGATCCTTCTCCTTTGTGATATGCTTTCTTTTGAGGAAAGGGTGGTCTTCTTTGAAATTCCTTTTTCTTTAGGAATCTTCCAAATTTTCTCACAAGGAGACTAAGATTCTCCTCACTTAGCTTAACACTTTCAGCATTCTCTTCACCATCTTCATCATCATTTTCAATTGTAGAGGAGGTGGCTTTGAGTGCGATTCCCTTCTTCTTTTTGTCATGCTCTTCATTTTGATTGAGCCTATTTAGTTCCAGCTTATGTTCTTGAAGTTTTTCAAATAGGGTGGCTAGAGACATTGTTAATAAATCTCTTGATTCCGCAATCGCTGTTACTTTGGGTTGCCAATTCCTGCTTAGACATCTCAAGACTTTGTTAATAAGATCCTCATTAGGAAATGTCTTTCCCAATGAGATAAGATGATTAACAATATGAGTAAACCTCTTTTGCATATCTTGAATACTTTCCCCTTGGTTCATTCTAAACAATTCGTATTCATGAGTAAGAGTGTTTATTCGAGATCGTTTTACCTCACTAGTACCTTTATGAGTTACTTGTAGGGTATCCCAGATTTCTTTTGCGGTCTTATAATTTGACACCCTAAAGAATTCATCATACCCCAAGGATGTGGTGATGATGTTCTTGGCTCTCAAATTGTATTGAACCTTCTTTTTATCATCATCGGTCCATTCATTTCTAGGTGTATTAATTTTCACACCATCTTTAGTCTGTGTTGGGACAAAAGCACCATTTTCAATGGCGTCCCACACATCTAAGTCAATAGCTTCAATGAAATTTTCATCCTTTCTTTCAATAGGCATAACCATCCCCATTGAAATAAGGAGGTCTATTTATAAAAGAACCTTCATTTGAAAAACCATTTGAGGCCATCACTTCTCTTGAAGCTTGTAAGCTCTTTATACAAGAGTCTAACTCTGATACCACTTGTTACCAAGTGGCCTCAATACTCAAGAGGGGGGTGAATTGAGGTTGTAAGACAAGTTCGCAAATCTTTCACAAATCGTTTGATAAACAATTTTTGTTGAAGCTATTTGATGATTAGAACTGATTAGATATATAAGATAAATACTTTTACTTATAAATGCAATAATCAAGAAGAACAATATTCAAGCAATTCAATGAAACAGTGCTCAATGTAAAGAGAAGGGTTTAGAGAGAACAAACATAACGATTTATTCTGGTTCGATCATCAAATCACTTATGATCTACGTCCAATCCTCAAGCAACCGCTAGAGATTTTCCATTATTTCTTCAAGCTTCAATAGGTGCTTGACAACCTTTACAACCTTGAGCACTCAACACCTTAGGATACCTCACCCTTATGCTTGTGCCTCTATTTTCAAGGGATACCTCACCCTTACAATACTTGAGAGATACCTCACACTCTCTAAACAGATTGTATAAGATTTAAATGGAAGAAACTCTCTCTAGAGCAAGTATTACAAATTGAAGAGCTATGGTATTTGGGATTCACACAAGTTCAAGCTCAAAACAGAGGATGTTGTAGAATGATGAGAAAAACTTGTTTAAAGCTTAATAGTAATTTTCCAAAATGATAGACTCAGTTTTTCTAACCCCTCATTGAAGCCCAATAACCAAATATATAGGTAAGGGTCATTTAGTGCCGTTGGAAGTGGTTATGAGCAATTAATGCTTATTAATATAGCTGTTACGGGCTTCTCCTTATTTTTTAGAACATGGGCTAACCGGTTAGCCAAGCATCCTAACCAGTTTGGGACTCGTTTAGGCTTATAAGAAATTGTTCTGGTTTGATAACTAACCAGTTAGGAATGTGTCCTAATCGGTTAGGACATTACCAACATGGGTTCTGAGTTGATGAATAACCAGTTAGGTCTTCTACCTAATCGGTTAGGACAAAACGTTTTTGGCTTTTGAGTTATAGAATAACCAGTTAGGCCTTCTACCTAATCGGTTAGGACAGGATTAGAATGGTTTCTGAGTTTATGAATAACCGGTTAGGTATTCTCCCTAATCGGTTAGGACAAAACATTTTTGGCTTCTGGGAGTGATACTAACCGATTAAGTCTCTCACCTAATCAGTTAGGACAATCATATTTTGGCTTCTGAGTTATTAAATAATTGGTTAGGCACCTTGCCTAATCGGTTAGGCATTTGATAGAACACGAGGCAAACCTCTGTTTGAGCAAGCTAACCAGTTAGAAGCTGGTCCTAATCGGTTAGGGACCTTAGAATTTTGACTCCTAACATTTACAGAAGCAGTTTTGTATTTGTTAAAAGAGTTGGTAAGTTCCAAAAAGGCTTGTCTGAATTTTGACATATACAGGGAGACTTACTTGATAGAGGATATAAGATTTTAAAGAGTTTGTTGCACAAAAACCTTTTTGATCCTAACTTGAAAAATCATTTTGCAAATTCATTTTAAGGAAGTTATTTGAGCTTGAGGTGAATCCTTAATATACCTTTACACTAAATCTATAACCTATATGCTAAGCTTGAGTTCCTTGTGACTTGATCATTGTGTTCCCATTGCTTTCTTGTTTGTCGACATCAAAATCATTTGCATCTAGTCCATGTCAATCACAACCGTGAGTATACCCCACACGAGGATTCGTTTCTGTCTTCTGCACTAGCTCCTGCTCGTGAATCTGTTGCTCCTGTGACGATTTCCTCTTCTAAGGAGGATCCTATGGAGAAACCTGAGGAGGACCCCTCTGAGGTTCCTTCTCAGTAGCCGTTGGGGGCATGATACTTTTTGTAGCCTTGGTGGCTGTCTGTATAACCTTTTGGGGCATGTAAAGCTTCTGCTTTCTTTTGCAAACTATTGATGTATTTAATGACTTATGTTATATATCTAAATATATATATTAAGTATCTTTTGGATGAATGTATGGTTTGATCTTCATGTTGAGTTCGCTAAGTTTATGTTTTTTCGCTTGCAAATATATATATATATATATATATATATATATATATATATATATAATTAAAAGAAAATGGCTAAATTAGGATACTTTATTGATAAGTAGGCTAATACATATAAATAGAATAAATTGGGTCTTAATAATAGTTTTCTTTTGAATTTTTGTACGTTTGGTGTGACGTTCTCCTCCCGAAAAAGGGGGCAATACACTAGTTTAGTATCAGAGCCCCAGTTTGAGTTTTCTTTTGGGTTTTGTGGTTAGGTCTGTCTTGTTTGTGCTGTGTGATTATCTTTAGTTAGTTTCTGAAAGGTCACATCTAAACTTTCCTTGTGTTTTGATTAGTTGACTCTAGAGAAAAGTAATGGCATGAGGTAGAGGAGAACGTGTCAATATGGAACATGACAGCGAGGCGAAGACTATAGCTGCTGAAGCTATACAGTGGATGGCAGAAGTTATTGTGCAACAAAATCAACTAGTATCATAACAGCAAGAGGCGAATACTGATGTCCAGAATTTGTTTAAATTCCATCGAAATAACCTGTGATTACCATGCAACACTGAGTTTTGATGATAACAAATATGGAGATGATGAGATCATGAGAAGATCAAGTCCAAGGCGTTCAAGCTTAGCTTTAGGACTTAGGATCTTTATTGTACAGAGCTTTCATAGGTTATCTCAGTGTTTTAGTCAAAAGATCTAAAAACATGTTTTCTCATAAACCAAATTAAAGTTCTTAAAGGTGTTTATAACGTTTTCAAACAGAAGCATTCGAATAAACTTAAAATCATTCGAATACTGTCCTCTAAAAAAGTCTCTTCAAACGTGGTTTTTAATAAGGTATTCAAATACTCCTCTGAGGCATTCGAATACAACGTGTTTTTATAGAGGTATTCGAATACCATGTAAGGCATTCGAATACACTCTTTCAAAAGGCTTTAATAAACATGTTTTCAGCTAAAGGCATTCGAATACCGTGATATGGTATTCGAATAACGTGGGTTTGTTTTGTTGTTTTATACACTGATATAAAAGGTATTCGAATACCTTATAACGGCATTCGAATACTTCAAGTTTAAACCGTTTTTATATATATATATCAGTGGTATTCGAATACCACAATATTGTATTCGAATATCCCACGTTTTTCGGCTTGTTTTTGAAATTGATCAAATGGATTTATGCATTAATTATGTAATCAATTTCTCCAAAGTGAAATTTTTCGATCGAGGCTCTATAAATAGAGACCTCCCTCATGATACAATTGCAAAAGCACGAATCCTTATTTCTTATTTTTTGAACTGTGCTAAAATACTGTTTGCATACTTCCTCTCCTTTTCTCTCTGTACTCTTTTGGTAAAATTCTGAGATATTGTTAGAGAGCTCTATAGTGCTTCAATTTGTATTACTTACTCTGAGTGAGAGTTTCTCTTCATCTATTTCCTGATATTTTGTATCGAGGGTGAGGTATCCCTGCAGGCTGAGTCTTTAGCACAAGGGTATAGTGTCCCTGTGTGTGAAAAGAGCTCTATTTTGTAATGGTAGCAAGCACCTATTGAAGCTTGTATACTTAGTGAAAAATCTCGGCTTTCGAGGACTGGACGTAGACCACAAGTGGGTTAGTGGTCGAACCAGGATAAATATTGTGCCTGCTTCTCTTTTCCTTAATCTATTTATTTTAAGCAATTTATTTTATTGCACATTTATTTTACACTGTTCTTTATTGTTTATTATCTTCTTCTCATTCTTTCTGTGCATTTATTTATTAAGCTTTTGATATTTGTTTTAATTAAAAAAAGGTTTTGCGAAAAAGTTTTTATACTCAATTCACCCCCCCTCTTGAGTACTGGAAGCCACTTGGTAATATAACCCTCCACAGTTTAGAGGTGAGTTTGATCCGAAAAAGGCAAGTTTGTGGATTCAAGAGCTGGAAAATATTTTTGAAGTAAAGGGATGTGTGGACGACCGCAAGGTAACTTATGCTGCATTTATGCTGGTGGGAGACGGTGAAAATTGGTGGAAGGGAACTCGGAGATTGCTACAAGCAGAATAAAGGGAAATTACATGGGAAGTATTCTGTAATGCATTTCTGGAAAAGTATTTTTCGGATAGTTGATAGCTCTACAAATGTAGAGTTAAATGAGCACCAATTATGTTAATTTGTGTTAGTTTCCTCATATTTTCTTGATATATTGAGCTTGAAGTTAATTGTAGCAGCTTTAGTAGAGTTGAAACCTATTGAGCACTCTTTTGATCAATATGAACAAGTTTTAATGAATTGTTTTGGAATTGGTAATCACTTAATTTTTATGCTTGATAGGTGGTTGAATTCCTTAGTTCATGAAGAATTGGAGAAAAGGAAGAGTGTGAAAGCTCAAGAAGGATAACTGAATTAAGGGAACAACATAAGGGACCTAAGAAGTCAAGTATTAGGTGCATTTTGAAGAAGAAAATGGCTTTTAAATGAAAACCACAGGAGGCCGCGATATCCCTCTCAAAGGTCATAGTATGTCAGTTTAGGAAGCATCCTCGCAAGAGGCTGAGGCATCCTTCCAGGAGGCCGAGGTATCCTGTTAGATTTTGGGCAGAAGACCGCGACATAGTTCCAGGAGGCCGCGACATCATGTTAAAATCTTATTACGTCATTTTGGCTCCAAAAAGAGGGTTTTTAATGAGCTAAGGCATCCATTTCGTGGGAGACTCATTCCAAAACACTCTCTTGACATTCTTGGAGCCTTAGCAGCCGTAGGAAACCTGAAGAAACCTAGGCAAACTTGATTGAGAGGTTGGGCAACAAGGAGATTCTTGAAAATTTGCTTGCATCCCACCATTGGAGCTAACTTGTTCTTCATCTTCTTCATCATTTCTCTTGGGTTGCTTTTATGGTTTTCTTACTCTTTGTGTTTTGGCTTTGATGGATGTAATATTTGGTTTGATTGATTGTCTCCAAATGTTGAACATGAGCTAAATTTGTTTCTAGGATTGTAACTCCTATTGATATGTAGCTTGGTTTATTTAATGCTTGTTTACCTATTTCAATGTTATGAGAAGTTTTTATCCATTCTTATGCTCCATGTTATTGATTGTTTGGCCACCAATTGATAGATATTTGGATTTGATTTGAACTTGGGAAAGGGAAATTGAATCTAGAACTAGAATGGGTGACACTTAAACTTCTAACTCAAAGGTTGAATTGGGGGTTTTGTTCTAAGACATAGGGATACGCTTAGGATCTTGTGTAATCTTGCATAGAACTTATTCGATATAATGCTTCTTTATTAAATGACTCTAATAGGGATATTATATGATAATTAAGAAGGAAAGGTCATATTGCCATCGGGAGAGAGGTATGTTTACACTAGAGTTCTAGATTAATTCTTCAAGTAACATTGAGTAGGCTAATGGGTATGATTTAAACCAAGTGAAATATCAAGAAGGGTTACAATCCTAGGTTTTTACCATTGTGGAAATTTGATATTTAGTTAATATTATTGCGTGTTATTTGTTGTTTCAAGTTAGGTTACTCTAAGTCTTTATTCTTTACACCTCAATTTATTGTTGTTTGGATATTAGTAAAGCTTTCTATACTAATACTTAGTTGGAAAATTAGTTCTAGTCCTTGTGGGATCGACTTGTACTTTTCACTTTATTACTTGAGTAACGTGTATACTTGCACAAAAAGTCTCATCAATAGTGCAAGGTATACCAAGGAAATAGAATTTCTTGGGTTACGACAACGTGTGATGATGGTTAATGAGTATGCTGCAAAGTTTGAGAGCTTGTCAAAGTTCTCACGGTATCTTCAAATCTAACCTAATGAGGTGTGGAAATGCCGTAAGTTTGAAGAAAGTCTAAGGGTTGAATTGAAGAGATGAGTACTGCCAATGAGAATGAATTAGTTCTTAGCCTTGATAGATATGTGTTGCAGACTTGAAGCCTTAGAACTATCCCGAGAGATAAGGAACCATAACTTTGGACCATCTAGGTTCTAAAGGGGAGGAAACAACAACAACTGCTTTTAGAGGAAGCCCTATTCCAGACTACCGGGAAGTCAACAATAATCACCTGGTGGAGGCTCTAGTGGAAATTCTGGTGGCAATAGATTTAGTCAAACTCTGGTGTCTTCACCAAAGTGTATGAAATGTGGAAAGGACTACTCGACAAGGGACTGTACAATTAAAGGGATTATCTGATTCAGATATGAAAAGCCTGGACATCTCTCCTGAGATTACAACTAACCCAAGGCGGAGCCTTCTGTCAACAATGCATGAGTTGTAAAGCCTCAGGTAGGAGGTAGAGTTTACACGATGAGTGGAGCAAAAGCCTCTCAATCTGAAGATCTGATAGAGGCAGATGGTACCATAGGAGGCAATCTTTTATCTGTACTATATGATTCGGGAGTGACACATTCTTTTATTGTTTATGATTATGTGCATCGATTAGGTTTACCTGTGTCTTCCTTACCTTTTGATTTGAGTGTTTCTACCCCTACCGCTAAACCTGTTGTTACCACCCAAGTTTGTTTGATTTGTCCTTTATCTGTTGAAGGTCTAGTCTTTTTCGTTGATTTGATCTGTTTACCTCTTTCTCAAATAGATATAATTTTAGGAATGGATTAGTTATCTTCTAACCATATCCTGTTAGACTATTCCAGTAAAACCATAGTTTTCCCTACGGTTGAAGTTTCTAGATTTTGGACGGCCAACCAAGTTAAAGCTTTCTTGAAAGAAAGAGCTCAATGATACATGTTATTATCTTCCTTAAAAGTTGAGAGCAAAATGGATATGAATACTATTCCGGTAGTCAATGAGTTTCCTGAAATCTTTCCTGATAAGGTACCTAGTTTACCGCCTGAGCGGGAGATAGAGTTTACTATCGATCTTGTGCCTGGATCTAGTCCTGTATCCATAGCACCCTACAGGATATCACCATCGGAATTAGTTGAGCTCAAGAAGCAGTCGATGGAGCTCCTGGAAAAATAGTTTGTCAGGCCTAATGTGTCACCCTGGGGAACACCAGTGCTATTGGTCAAGAAAAAGGATGGAACTTCATGCTTATGTGTAGATTATCATCAGTTGAACAAAGTCACGATCAAGAACAAGTATCTACTTCTGAGGATAGAAGATTTGATGGATCAACTAAAAGGAGCTTCTGTTTTCTCTATGATCGATCTGCGTTCGGGTTATCATCAGATCTGAGTGAAAGTAGAGGATATTCGTAAAATAGCTTTTCATACACGTTACGAACATTACGAGTATCTTGTGATGTTGTTCGGAGTGAGGAATGCACTTGCCATATTCATGGATTACATGAATAGGATTTTTCATCCTTACCTAGACAGATTCATTGTCGTCTTCATCGATGACATTCTGATCTATTCTCAAAATCAGGAGGAACATGCTAAACATCTCAATATTGTTCTCCATATTCTAAAGGAGAAGAAGTTGTATGTCAAGTTGTCGAAGTGTGAATTTTGGCTGGAAGAGGTTAAGTTTTTGGGTCATGTAATCTCGAAGGACGAAATTGCAGTGGATCCGTCAAAAAGCAATTCTATAGTGGGAAAGGCCGAAGACTATGACAGAGATCCGTAGCTTCTTGGGATTGACTGGTTATTATCAAAGATTCATTAAAGGATTTTCTAAGATAGCAGGACCTCTCACTCAACTTACGAGAAAGAACCAAGCTTTTGTATAGACCGATGATTATGAAGAGAGTTTTCAGGAATTGAAGAGACGACTGACTACGTCACCAGTTTTGGTTCTACCTGATCCCAATGAACCCTTTAAAGTGTATTGTGATGCATCACATCAAGGATTGGGATACGTGCTCATACAAGATAGAAAGTGGTGGCTTATGCTTCAAGATAACTGAGAGTACATGAAAAGAATTATCCTATGCATGACCTGGAGTTAGCAGCAGTGGTGTTTGCTTTAAAAATACGGGGACATTTTTTGTACAGAGCAACGTTCAATGTCTATAGCGATCATAAGAGTCTGAAGTACCTGTTCAACCAAAAGGAGCTGAACATGAGGCAAAGGAGGTGGTTAGAATTTTTGAAAGACTACGATTTTCAACTCCAGTATCATCTTGGAAAGGTAAACGTGGTGGTAGACGCTTTAAGTAGAAAGATGCTTAGTATCTCTGCTATGATGATCAAGGAAGAGGAATTAATATAACAACTCTGGAATATGTGGATGTCCGTGGAGTTGACACCGGGGAAGATTTGTTTGAATATGGTTACTATCTCAAGTGATTTGATGGAAGAAATCTGAGAGAAACAGAAAGATGATGAGTTTCTACAAACTGAGAGGGAGCTGATGAAGCGAGACATTATGTCAACAGTTTAGGAAGGACATGGCAGTATTCTAAAGTTCCAAGGTAGGGTTTATGTGCCTAGTGATTCAGAGCTGAGGAAATTAATTCTTGATGAAGCCCACACGAGCCAGTTGAGTATACACCCTGGAATGACTAAAATGTACCTAGACCTGAAGCGGTTATTTTGGTGGCATGGAATGAAGAGGGATGTTGCCCAGTACGTGTCATCTTGTTTGGTTTGTTAGAAAGCCAAGGTTGAACATTAGAGGCCTTTAGGAATGTTGCAACCTTTAACTATTCCCGAATGGAAATGGGATGGCATTGCAATGGATTTTATGGTTGGGTTACCAAAGATCTGAAAGGGTTACGACTCAATATAGGTAATTATGGATCGGCTTACGAAGTCTGCTCACTTTTTACCAATCAACATAAGGTATTCGATGGAGAGGTTAGCTCAACTGTATATTGGCGAGATTGTTAGACTTCATGGTGTACCTTCCAGTATTATCTCTGATAAAAATCTGAGATTTACATCGAGGCTTTGGCAGAGTCTTCAAGAAGTAATGGGAACAAAACTTCATTTGAGTTCTGCTTATCATCCTCAAACCGATGGTCAATTCGAAAGGACGATCTAATCACTAGAAAATCTACTGTGAGCTTGTACTCTAAAACATACTAGAAGTTGGAATGAAGTTTTGCCTTTGATAGAGTTCACCTACAATAACAGTTTTTACTCGAGCATAGGGATGGAACCCTATGAGGCTCTATATGGATGACGATGCAGAACACCCTTGTGTTGGTACCAAGATGGAGAGCACCTTACAATCGGACCTGATCTTGTGCAGCAAACAACGGAGAAGTTTAAGATGATTTGGGAAAGGTTACTGTCGGCTCAGAGTCGATAGAAAAGCTATGCAGATAAAAGAAGGAAGCCTCTTGATTTTAAAGAAGGTGAGCATGTCTTTTTGAAAGTCAAGCCCACGATTGGGGTCGGCTGAGTTCTAAAATCTAGAAAACTCACTCCAAAGTTCATCGAACTTTATCAAATTCTTCGTCGGATAGGTCCAGTAGCTTACCAAATAGCCTTACCACCTTTTTTTTCTAACCTTCACAATGTTTTTCATGTGTCGCAATTGGGAAAATACATTCCTGATCCAAACCACGTCATAGCACCGGATACAGTATAGTTAAAAGAGAATTTGACTTATGAGACACTTCCTGTAAAGATTGAGGATAGGAGAGTGAAGCGACTTAGAGGAAAGGAGATTCCATTAGTAAAAGTGATTTGGAATGACGTAACCGAAGATACAACGTGGGAGGTAGAGGACAAGATGAAGGAACAACATCCACATCTATTTTGAGGTATAAAAATTTTGAGGATGAAATTTCTTTTTAGAAGGGGAGAGTTGTAACACCCCAAAAATTACTTATTTTATTATATATATTCATTTTATAATATTTATGATATTTATGAATTTTTTTGAAATTATTTGAATTATTTGATTATTTTAATATATTTTTTGATTTGCTTGCGCATTGAGTAGGGCCGAGAAAATAAAATATTTTCCCTGAGGCCGAAAAACTTTGGACTGTGAAAATGTCGACGAGGGATCTTACTAAACCCGAGGCCGGGCACGGTTTACAAAGTTTCATTTTTTGAGATTTTATCTGATGAATAAAATTACGGTACATTTTATTATCTGTTGGGCAATAAATACTATTTTTGCTAATTGTAACATTTGTCCACTGGATAATAGTTCTAGTAGAGTATTAGTCATCTTTTCTAGAAAGTACTTTAATGACATCACCAAGATGACATCATCACCATGACATCACCCTTGACTTTTTCAAAAAGTATGTAAAGCTTCTCAAGGAAGCTTTGTATCAAGCTTCTCAAGAAAAAATGACCAAAAAGTTCTGATCTTTTCACTTACCTATCGCCTTTTCCATTTCAAACCAAATTCCATTTTCTTTCTCTCACTTTTTCTTTTCTCTCATTTTTCTCTCTTCTCTATTTTCTCTTCATCCTTACGGCCACTGCACCATTTTTGGCCATCCATCCTTGTTTCCTCCAACCAACCTTGGTTCTTGATTCTCCTTGTCACCTGGAAGCTTTTCTCTTTAGTGATCATCTCTTGATTCTTCTATCTTCATCATTTTCTACCAAGCCCTAAAACTTGAAGCTTTGAGGTAAAGTTCTTGACTTTCATCTTTTCTTTTCTCATTTTCGTGATCCTTAGTCACATTTGTGATCAAGGACTCTTCTTTTCAAGCTTTGGTTGTTGATTGGGTGAGTTTGACTATCCTAGGGTTTTCTTGGTGGTGGTGGACGAAAATCACAAGGAGGCATCAAGGAGCTTGCTTTCTTTTGTTGTCTCTTGAGGTAAGAAGGAGATCATCCTCTTCAACCTATCTTAGTGGTGAGGAACACGTTTTTTTGGGGTTGATGGTGAGGAATCCATGTGTGGGTTGCTCACTATGTTGTATGATTTTCTTCGGTAATGTTGTGATTGGTTATATTGTATGACTTTAATACTTGCTATTGTGTAACTTAATGGATTTGGAATGCATTGGATGGTTGGATGTGTATGTGGAAAGCAAGGAATTCTTACCCTTTTTGTTTGGAGGTTCACAGCCAAGAGGCCTTTAATAGGTCCAAGATGGAATTTTTGTGTTATTTTAAGACTTAAGCAATCAAGTAATAAGTAATTAATAAAGTGATGAAAATTTTGGGTTCCTAGCCGTTGGGAGGTCACAGCCATATAGGGCACCCATGGACAAAAAAATTGTGTCAATTAAAACTTAAGTAATTAGGTGATTAGATAATTAATTAAGAATTCATAATATGGAAAGAGTAAAGAACAAACCCTTATCCTATAGTCTAGAGTGATTTTTGGACAAAGAAAGAACAAGAGTGTGGGTTAGATTGTGAGGAGCTTAAAATAATTAATTTAAGTGAGTTGGATTTAAAACAAAGGAGAGAACTTATCTAATTAAGAGCAATAAAGGTTGAATAAGAAATACTAGACAACTTCCCTCAAGAGGTTAATAGAAAAATATAATGAAATAGAGGTGCAACTTTTGTACTAAACTTTAAAAAGTATGTCTTCACCCTTGAGATTTGGATATTGACTTATTGTGGGTCTATAAGTGGGACCAAGGATTATTGATAATTGATTGGGCCTAATATGGCGTGTAATCATGGATAAGTCACACTATTATTGAATATCTGTATATATATATATGCATCGAGTCATCATGCATTGTGAAAGTACGTTGGACTTTGTTTGTAAGGCTGTATGCCTAAGAGATAAATCACACCTACGTGCGGGTGTGAATAGACTAGTGTAGGTCACTTGTTGACCTTAGGGGCATCGGGGTGCGAGTATCTCACAATGGACAGTTGGTAGCTTCTCTGTGCCATAGGACAGACTGATGCAAATGCACCGACGATCCAAATCGAGACACTGTCCTATATCGCGATGTTGTGAAGAATGCCTTGTATAAGCCATGTTGCGTAATTTGTTGATATTGAAAGCACTTGATTTAAGGCTGATGAGATACAAGCATGTCTCCTTCATCATTCTCTCTGATATTGTGTCTAGCTCCATAGAGTAAGATTTTGGCACTTTGTGCATGTGCATAGTCTATCAACATATTTATCTGGCATAAAAATGTATATGATTATGGAACTGTTTCTTTTAATGATGTTTAATATACTGATTATTCCTTTATCTTAAATGCCTTGTAATTGATTCATTGGACTGCATTTGTGCTTAATTGTCATCATTTAGTTAAGTTTCTGACATCAAACCCTAGCTAGATCATTACTATGAAAATTTACGTAAATATGTCTTTAGACACTAATTAGTGAATTGAACTTTTCAGGAAACCTTTGGATGACGGAGTCCATTATGCTTGATGTCCACTTGAAGAAAGACTAAAGATTCATGAAGATGAAAATCACCTTTTGAAGCAGTGAGAGAAGACTTTCTGAGAAGAATCCAGGTTGAAAATTCAGGGCCTGCATAAAGTTTCAGGGCCTGTGTCATATTTTAGGTCCTAGGCCATGTAAAATTACACGGCCATAGTCGTGTACCTCTCAGACTTATGAAACAGGAGAATTTTTATCACCCAAATAGAGCATTACACGGCCTAGGCCGTGTAATCCCACACGGCCTAGGCCGTGTAATCCCACACGGCCTTGTAATCGTGTTAGACACTAATTATTGAAAACTTCCTCGAGAAGTTTGTGTTGGAGGCCTATATATTGACACTCTTGGCTCCTTTGGAGGGGAGTTCTGACCTGGGGAAGCAGTTGGAAATCCTAGGAAAAGGAAAGGGGAGGCTTGGATCAAAGATTAGAGTCTCGGGTTCGAGCAATCGGAGATCCATCATCCTCAATCCTCAAAAACTCGTTTCTTATTTAGTTTTTCTTCTACACTTTATTTCTTATGTTGTTATTTCTCAGTTTTTCTTGTGATTTTGTTCTAGCTATGTGTAACTAAACCTCCCTTGGTTAAGAGGGTGATGAAACCACTAGTTTTAATGTTGTGAATCTTGCATATTTGATTATTTCAACATAATTATGTTTTTATTCATATATTTCTGAATGTATGGTTGGTATGAAGGTTTTTGTACTTGTTCCCACTTTCAAAGTGGTAGATCTGGGTTTATTATGCGCAGTTGCGGTTATAGATCTAGCGGAATGTATGATGTTCATGTGGGTATAATTATCTTTGTACTATTTGTCTATTATAAAAGTGGTAGATCTGGGTTTGTTATGCGCGGTTGAATAGATGTAGAGAAATATATGTTCTAAGTAATTTAATCCCGGTGTGTGATTAAATCTTAGTGTGATTGGTTTTCTAAATCTTAATGCAAGTATTGGATAATTGTAAGAGTGGTTGCTTTATGACTAATCAGTGATTAGGAGTTAATTTGAGCGGTTGTTAAATTGGCCAACACTTAAGGAAAACAGAGATTTACTCTCACAATTGCATAAAAACATAATTGAGCATGTTGGAATAAAAGGATATCTGGATTTACATCATCATATAAATCTAGTGGTGGATTCAACCTCTTAACCAATTTTCTTATATTGTTGATTTTAGTTTGTTTGTTGTTATTATTTTTGAAACTGTTCATTGTTCATCAAAACTCCAAAACCCCCTTTTTTGTTGTTTATTGTTATTCAGAGTTTAAATTGGGAATTGTTTGATAGTATTGATTGAATTGGTTCTTTGTGGATCAATCCTTACTAACTATAATTAGTTGTAAGGTTTTTATTTTCTAGTGGTCCTGACATTTGATCTTTATCTTAAATTTTAATCATTATCCGCCTTACACTAAGAATTTTGGAGCCGTTGTCGGGAGCTAATTTTTCAATTACACTTTGTTAATTTATTTTCTATTTTTACTCTATTTTTATTTTTATTTTTATTTTATTTTTAGTTTTTGATTCTTGTTTTTTGAGTGTTTTATAGGTGTTGATGTCTATTAAAGGGATAGACAAAGGATTGCAGAATTTGAGGAACTATATCGATCAACTCAACTCTCATCCTCAATTTCCCTTCCATCTAGCTAATTTCCAACTCACACCTGCTGACATTGAAACTGCTCATCACATTGACCTATCCAGTTCAGAGACATTTAAGCCATCTGAAATATTTGAAGATGTGACAATGGCAAAAAACACTTTAAGGGCGTTGGGTACTCCAGATCTAGATCAACAGCCTCTATGCATAGACATTCTTGAAAATGAAGAGGCATTTGAATTGAAATCCAGCTTAATTCATCTCTTGCCATCTTTCAATGGATTACCCGGAGAGGACCCCAACAAACACTTGAAGGAAATTCATGTGGTATGTTCTAGCATGAAACCTGCAGGAATTCCAATAGAGCAGGTCAAACTCAGAGCTTTTCCATTCTCACTAAAAGATTCAGCTAATGAGTGGCTTTACTACTTGCCACCCGGATCCATCCAATCATGGCAGGACATGGCTCGAGCTTTCCTAGAGAGATAATTCCCTGCCTCAAAAGTCGCAATAATCAGAAAAGAAATCTGTGGTATTCAACAAAGGCATGGGGAATCACTCCATGACTACTAGGAGAGATTTAAGAGACTATATGCCAGCTGCCCTTATCATCAAATCAGTAAGCAGCTCTTAATTCAATATTTCTATGAAGGCTTACAAGTGATGGATCACAATATGATTGATGCTGTGAATGGAGGAGCATTGGTTGATAAAACTCCTCAAGAAGCTAGAAACTTGATCTCAAGAATGGCTGCTAACACTCAATAATTTTTCACTAGAAATGACACTGGAGTGAGAGCAGTGAAAGAAGTAGAGACAACCAGTCTATAGCAGCAAATGACTCAATTAACTGCTATGGTTTAGTAGTTAATAGATACAGGCAAAGCCCCAGTTCATGCTTGTGGAATCTGTTGTTCATCTGGACATCCCACTGATATGTGTCCCACTCTCCAAGAGGACACAAATGAGGAGGTAAGAGCAGTAGGGAGATATTCTGGACTTTCAAAAAATTACAACCCTTATTCAAACACGTATAATGTGGTCTGGAGGGATCATCCTAATTTCAGCTATGCAAAGCAACCTCAAAATCAACCTCTAGCTTATGGACCTCCAGGATTTCAGCAAAGGCAAGCACCTTTTCCTCAGAGACAGCAGCAAGTTCAAGCTCCTAATCAACCAGAGCCTTCACTAGAGGAGCTAGTGAAACAAATGGCCACTAATAATTTGTAGTTCCAACAAGAAACAAGGGCCAATATACAGAGTTGTCAACAAGAAACAAACGCCACCATACAAAGTTTCAAGTAAGAAACAAAGGCTGCAATTAATAACTTGTAGAACCAGATAGGGCAGTTATCCACAGAGTTCAACAAGTTTCAAAGTCAATCTTCAGGAAAACTACCCTCACAACCAGAAGCGAATCCGAGGAAAAATGCTAGTGTTATCACATTAAGAAGTGGGAAGACGTTGGATGAGCCTACATCTCCTCCACCAATCACTCAAGAGAAAGATGAAACACCCAACGAAGCAAATGAAAAGGGGCAAAGCTTCAAAGCCCCTAAGGTAAGTAATTCTGAACCCCCTCCTGAATATGTCACTAAAGCTCCTTTTCCTAGTAGGTTAGCAAAGACTAAGAAAGAAGAAGTAGAAAAAAAGATCCTAGAGACTTTTAGGAATATGGAAGTTAATATCCCTTTGTTAGATGCCATTAAGCAGGTACCTAGGTACGCAAAATTTTTGAAAGAATTGTGCACTAACAAGAGGAAACTAAAAGGAAATGAAAGAGTCCAGGTTGGAGAAAATGTTTTAGCTGTGATAAAAAAGAAACTCCCAACCAAATGTAAGGACCCTGACACATTCACCATTCCATGCATTATAGGTAACACAAGGTTTGAGAGGGCAATTCTTGATTTAGGTGCATCCGTAAATGTCATGCCTTATTCTATCTATGCATCTTTATCTTTGGGTCCTTTGGAACTTACTAGTGTTATTATTCAATTGGCTGATAAATCTAATGCATACCCAAATGGTGTGGTTGAAGATGTTTTAATGCAGGTGAATGAATTAGTGTTTCTGGCAAACTTCTATGTTTTGGTCATGGAAGAGGACAAGTCTCCCAACTCTGCCCCTATATTATTGGGAAGACCATTTTTGAAGACTACGCAAATAAAAATTGATGTGCACTCCAAAACTTTAACAATGGAATTTGATTGGGAATTAATTAGATTCAATAATTTTGAAGCTATGAGATACCCAAGTGATGTGCACTCTGCTTGTTTAATTAATTTTTTTTGATCCTTTTAATTTTTTAATTTTTGCAGCTTTTGATTCTGACCATTCTGATGCTCTTGATACAATTCTAACTCATAGCCTAGATGTACAGGAGGAAAAAAAGAATGATGACGAAGAGCCATGGAGTGAAGACATTAATGAAATTGTTACTGCCTTACAAGAGCTCTCTTCCACTCCAGAAGAGCATGAGGTAACTTTTGTTAATTTACCTGTTACTACTGATATACCTCAACCTTCTGTTGTGCAGGCACCTAAATTGGAACTGAAAGCACTGCCTGATCATTTTAATACATCTTCTTGGGGGAGAAGGACACTCTTCTAGTAATAATTACAAAGTCACTCACCCAAGAGTAAGAAGAGAAATTGGTGGCTATTTTACAGGAACATAAGACAGCCATTGGTTGGTCAATAGTTGACATAAAGGGTATTAGTCCCTCCATTTGTATGCACAAGATCTTAATGGAGGATGGTGCTAAACTTGTGAGAGACCCCCAGAGGAGGTTGAATCCTCCTATGATGGAGGTTATGAAGAAGGAGATACTGAAGCTCCTAAGTGTGGGGGTGATCTACCCCATTTCTGACAGCAAGTGGGTAAGCCCGGTCCAGGTAGTACCAAAGAAATCTGGAATTACTGTGGTAAGAAATGCTAAAAATGAGCTTATTCCCACTAGGTTACAAACAGGGTGGCGTGTCTGCATTGATTACAGAAAGCTGAATGCCACCACTAGAAATGACCACTTTCCTTTGCCTTTCATTGATCAAATATTAGAAAGATTAGCTAGTCATTCTCATTATTATTTTCTAGATGGCTTTTCAGGTTACAATCAGATTGCTATTGCTCCAGAAGACTTGGATAAAACCACCTTCACTTGTCCATTTGGTACCTTTGCTTACAAGAGAATGCCCTTTGGACTCTGTAATACACTGGGAACTTTCCAAAGATGCATGATGAGTATATTCTCTGATTACATTGAAAACATCATTGAAGTTTTTATAGATGATTTCAGTGTCTTTGGAAATAGTTTTGAAAATCGTTTAGAACATTTAACATTCGTGCTTAAAAGATGCATTGACACTAACCTTGTACTGAATTGAAAAAAATGACATTTCATGGTAGAAGAGGGTATAGTGTTAGGCCATGTAATTTCTGCTAGGGGAATTGAGGTAGATAAGGCTAAGGTAGAACTCATGCATTCTTTGCCCCCACCCACTAGTGTACGGGAAATTCGTTCTTTTATTGGCCATGTAGGTTTTTACCAGTGATTCATCAAAGACTTCTCTAAAATCTCATTGCCCCTTTGCAGGCTACTTCAAAAAGATGTGGAATTCAACTTTGATGAGAATTATATGGAAGCTTTTACCAAGCTTAAGAAATTGTTGATTGTTGCACCTATCATTAGGCCACCTGACTAGGAACTACCATTTGAACTGATGTGTGATGCCAGTGACTTCGCAGTTAGGGCTGTCTTAGGACAGTGAGTTGATAGAGTTCCTTATCCATTTATTATGCATCAAGGACTCTAAATGATGCTCAACTCAACTATTCAACAACTGAAAAAGAACTTCTAGCTATTATTTTTGCTTTAGAAAAATTTAGATCATATCTTATTGGTTCTAAAGTAATTATTTTTTCAGATTATGCAGTATTGAAATATCTCCTGACAAAGAAAGAAGCGAAGCCTAGACTGCTCCATTGGATTTTATTGCTCCAAGAATTTGACTTGGAGATTAAAGACAAGAAAGAGAGTGAAAACTTACTGACCGACTATTTGAATAGGTTGGTGACTGAAGAAGAGGAAATGCCTATCATGGAGACTTTTCCAGATGAGTATCTAATGGCCATTAAGGCCATAATCCCTTGGTATACTGACATTGTTAACTACCTAGTTACTAAGGACTTTTCAGAGGGTTTGAATTAGGCCCAAAGAGATAAATTAAGGAATGACTGTAAGTATTACATCTGGGATGACCCGTATCTCTACATTATGCAGATCAGGTCATTAGGAGGTGCATTCCTGACTCTGAGACACACTCCATTCTCTCTTTTTGTCACACCTATGCTCGTGGAGGACATTTCGACATTAAAAGGATAGCCAACAAGGCGTTTGACAGTGGTTTCTATTGGCCCACAATCTTTAAAAATGCCTACAATTTCTGTAAGTCCTGTGACCGCTGTCAGAGAACAGGTAATATTGGTCCTAAGAACCAAATGCCTCAAACCCCAATTATTTTTATGGAAGTTTTTTATGTGTGGGGTATTGATTTCATGGGACCATTTCCCCTTCATTTGGTTTCTCATACATTCTCTTATCTATTAATTATGTGTCTAAATGGGTGGAAGCAAAAGCCACCTAATCTGATGATTCTAAAACTATTACAAATTTTGTTAAATCACATATTTTCTCTAGGTTTAGGACCCTAAGGGCTATCATCAGTGATCAAGGGACCCATTTCTGCAACAGAACATTTGATGCTCTCTTGAGAAAATATGGAGTGATGCACATAATTTTCACACCTTATCATCCACAGACAAATGGGCAAACTGAAGTGTCCAACTAAGAAATTAAATTAATCCTGGAAAAGATAATGAATCCCTCATGTAAGTATTGGAGTACTAGACTTAAGGATTCTTTATGGGCTTATAGGATTGCCTATAAGACTCCCATAGGCATGTCACCATTTCGGTTGGTGTATGGAAAACCCTGTCATCTGCCCATAGAGCTGCAACATCGTTCTTATTGGGCCATTAAGCAAGTCAGTCTAGACTTGGAAGGTTATAGGAAGTAGAGGAAGTTCTAGTTACAGGAAGAGAAAGTTCCAGTTACGGTAACTGGAAGAATTGAGGAATTAGGCCTTCGAGAATGCCCTAATCTATAAGACTAAAGCTAAGGTATTCCACGACCAATTGATCTCTAGGAAAGAATTCCACAAAGGAAAAAAATTATTACTCTATCAATCCAGACTTAAATTATTTCCAAGTAAGTTACGTTCTAAGTGGATTGGACCGTTTGTGGTAACTAATATCTTTCCTTTTGGTGCAGTAGAGATCATGAGTAAAACATCTGGCAAAGCATTTAAGGTCAATGGGCACCGTCTCAAACCATATCATGAACTTCTTGACAGTGCAGAAATGGAAATGATGACCTTTCTCCTTCCACAATATGAAGATCAATAAGAGCATTATCATGTCGGGCTGAGGACAATAAACTAAGCGCTTAATGGGAGGTAACCCATCATCAAGAAAACCAGATTTGATTTCTTTATCCCTTTTATCTTATGTTTTTATTGATTTCTTAGAATAGATTTCAATTTGTTTCTTGACTATTAGAATGTGAAAGCCTTGTGTTTGGATTGCTAAATGTGTGTTTGAATTCTTTCATGGATTGTTAGATGATTGTGTGGACTGATTACAGTAGAAATCAAGCAAAATTATTGGAATGAACTCTTTTGTGGTGTTGTTGTATGCTAAATCATGTTCTTTAGGACTGATTTCTTTAAACTGAGAAGTTAAATTTTTTAATTTCATAATGAATGGACTGAGTAAAGAGTCAAACTCTCGAGATGCATTCATATGAATTTATGCTTTACGAACTTCTCGTTTGTGGAATCCCTTTAAGATTAATGATGAGTTATAGTCTTGAGAATCTAACTTTAAAAGACCTTGAGCCTTGCTTTAAGATTGGTTTCCTAAGTGTTTTTCAAAGCACAACACCATCCATAATGTTTCATAAGAGTTTCCCTATCGTTTTAATGTGAATAGAATCGTTTAGGGAGGCATTTTGATAAGTTTTTAGTGGAAAGTAGCAGGGGAGGCCGTGTAAAATTACACAGGCCATGTATCAAAAACTAATTTTTTAATTGCCAAAGTCAGTGTAGTACACGGCCATGTAATCGTGGGGTAAAAAAAAAGCCAAAAATAGTAAGGTACATGGCCTAGGCCGTGTACCATTACACAGCCATGTAATCGTGGCCGTGTGGAGTCACACGGCCATGTAATCGTGGCCGTGTGGAGCCACATAGCCGTGTATATATGACAGAGCCCATTTTAAGGCTTCTTCTTCCCTTCTTCCCCTATTTCTCTCTCTTCTCCCACGTAGCCACCATGCAACCACCACCTTCACCTACCCCAAATCCTCTATTCTCACCACCTAAATCCATCATTACAACCCATTTTCATCATTAATCTCTCAAATCCTTCACATTCTTCCATTATTCTTCTATTTTCTCCTCAAATCTCACCACAAATCACTACCCACTCTTCCATTTCTCCATTTATCACGTATTCCTCACTTAAACTACCCATTTCACTTAATTTCCACAAAACCCACATTTTCCCTCTTTCTCCACTGTGACCACTACCCCACAGACCACCATTTCTCCACTTTCAACAATACCCACACTCTCCAATTTACAAAATGCCTCTAAAGAATCACGTTAAGCACACCACTAGTGGCAGACCATGCCGCGCTACGTCTGCTCCTCGTGCACCATAACCATCAGCTCCACCACCTCCTCTATCTCCTCCTGAGGTAAATATTCATCCCATTTTGACTAAGGAAATTGTGCCTACTAAATTCTTAGATGAACATACTCTTAGGCAGATAGGACTGTATGATGAGGTTGTCACTCTGTTAAATGGAATTGGCTGGGGTAGATTTACTAGTTTGCGTATACCCACTTATGCCACATTCACTAGGGAATTTTTGTCCACTTTTAGCTCTAAACTATATCCCCTTAGCGACCAGGATAGGTGGCCAGGTGACATTCAATTTGAGCTTTTTGATTTACCCCACCACCTAAACATCTACGAATTTAGTGCAATTTTCAATTTTCCTCAAGGGCATAACATGGTTCCCCGTACCTTTAATCCTGACCATGTCTGGTCAGATTTGACTGTCACTGGTTCAGGGAATTATGATGCCAAGATGTCCAAGGCCTCAAAACTAAGGTCTCTTGCCTATAGGTACATTCAGAAATAGATAGTAAACACTATCTATAATAAGGGGGAGAGTCAGGGGACCATTAGTAAGACTGAACTGTATTTCTTGCACTGTATGATTCATGGAGAACCTTTAAATGGGGGGTATTGGCTATGTGGTCTATTTAACTATATTAACACATCTACTAGGCTTGGTCGTATTTTAGTGGGAGGGTTTATCACCATCATAGCTCACCATTTTCGTTTAGTATTAGATATGCTTCATGAGAGTCCCGTGTGAGGTTCTTCTGCTATTAATGGCTCTACTATGATTCACATGGGTTTATGTGAAAATCAGAATGGAGCCTTGTTTTTGGTAGGAGTGGGTGATTAAGATATTCCTATGCATGCTCCGCCAGCAGAGCCTCAGGAGCATGATGACATCTTAGAGCCTCTAGAGTTTGCTTCTCGTGTTACTGATGAGGCAGTTCCATCTACCTCTAGGGCGCAACCCACTACTCTGGATGACATCATTGCACATATTGATCACCTAGAGATGGACCACACTGCATGACTTCAGACTATTGATGCTCACTTGGCCTCTATTCATAGTACCATGGATGAGATCCTCCGACGTCTTCAGTAGACTTTCCCCATCTCCCTACTATATGTACCCCCTAGTTTCCATTGTATATCCATTCTACAATATTATGTATTATGCGATTTAGTTACACCTATACATTTAGTTGTTTAATTTCATGGTTGATGTTTTTGATTCCATTTTTGGTGTGTTTGTGTTCTAGCTTTGTTGTTTATTTTTCTTTTTCTAAATGTGTGTAGCATTGAGGACAATGCTTGGTTTAAGTATGAGGGTGTGATTAGTGTGATGTGATGTGATGCCTTGTTCTGAATTGTAGTATTTTCTTGGGGATTGAATGTGTGACTGACTGAACTGTATTGCCTCTCTTGGGATATGTGCAATTGATCTTCATTGTTTTATTAATTTTTCTTGTGGATACTTCTCCAATGGGCTTTAAGTCTCTGATGAGCTTTCAAGTGATGTGATTAGTGAGCATTTGACCTAAAATTGTTGAGATTAATTTAATAAAACCTTAAGCTTGATTGAATGAACTTCCTAGTTATCGATTTTGTCGAGTGAGATTCTGAAAAATTAAAGGGTTTAATTCAAAAATGATAAATAGACCTAGTGAGTTTTTGGGCCTTGTTGTGAATGGCTAATTTTAGGCCATTTTGATTCTTTGATTGTGTGATTCCACTCATGATTATGTGTTCTTCAGAACTTGTCTTGGTTCTCTTCTAAGCTGCTAATGACCACTGCATGCAATTAAAATGGAAAATGCATTTCTTTTAAATAACTACTGGCCTAATAGCCATCCTTGCATTTTATCTTTTATTTAACCCCTTTAAGCCTAATTGACCTTCTTTCCTTCAATCTAAGCTCAATTTAAGCTAAAAATTGAAAAACCATTTCGCTACCCTACCTTAGGGAGTAGAAGAGCCTAATAATTGTATTGGAAATTAGTTCTTGAATGAGTGTGAAGGGGATTAATGATGTATTTGCCGAGCTGTGCATAAAAAGACTCATGTTGACAAAAGTCATTTTGATTAGGATGTAAGGCGTAAAAGAAAGATAAAATAAATAAATAAATAAAAATATAAAAAAATAAAAAAAATGAAAAGTACAGAAAAGTAAATTGAACTTGAAGATTATTGGGTAATTCTTTGTGTAATGATTGAAAAATCTTTCCCCTTTTTGCTCTTCTAATTCCTATGGTTTAGCTCTGTTTACCTTTGATGTATCCTACCTTGACCCGATTGCAACAAAGGGGTAAACAGTGTGGAAGTGTTCGCAGAGCTTCGTTGCGCCGCTCCAACCTCCACCTGGTAACCATGATCATTCCCGAGAAGAACCGTAAAGAGATTTGCAAATACCTCTTCCAAGAGGGAGTTTGCTATGCAAAGAAGGACTTCAATCTGGCAAAGCACTCGGAGATCGATGTGCCGAATCTGCAGGTGATTAAGCTGATGCAGAGCTTCAAATCGAGGGAGTATGTGAGGGAAACCTTTGCTTGGATGCACTATTACTGGTTCCTCACCAATGATGGCATTGAGTTCCTCCGAACTTACCTTAATCTTCCTTCCGAAATTGTCCCTGCTACTTTGAAGAAACATGCCAAGCCCCCTGGCAGACCCTTTGGTGGCCTACCCGGTGATCGCCCAAGGGGCCCATCACGCTTTGAAGGAGAACGTAGATTTGGTGACCGTGATGGATACCGTGGAGGTCCCCGAGGACCTGGTGGTGATTTTGGAGGAGACAAGGGAGGAGCTCCTGCTGACTATAGGCCCTCTTTTGGGGGTCCCAGTGGAAGGCCTGGCTTTGGTCGTGATTCTGGTGGTTATGGGGCGCCAACTAGCTCTAATCTTCCCTAAGTGTAATGATTTCTGCTGCAGATTTTGCTTAGTTTTCTAGATACATGTGCCTGTTGTTGAAGTCAATGTTAAATTTCCCTCCCCTAGAAATTGTTTGATCGACCTGACACTTTAATCTTCGGTATTTTATTCAATGAATATTTTGAATTTTAAGTGTTTTTGATAAATAAATAAAAAATCCTACCTTGACCCTGACCTCATTACAACCTGAATAAAGTCCTTTTGATCTTTGTATGCATATGACCTGAGTAGTGGAGAAGTAGAAGCTTGACAAGCCTATAGTAAAGCATGTTCTCATGAGTGGGTTGAGAGTAAATACAAGCCTAAAACACTTGAGTGAAAGAGCATATCAGTAAGGATTTATCATACTAATTGAACCCTGAAATTTGATTGATTTTGCTTGCCAATTTGGATTTCTAAGAAAGGGAATTCTTGATTGCTCAAATTCTTTAAGAACTGAATGCATAAAGGTCTTTGCTCACTATTCTGCATTTGCATAGTTTATTGGGAAACTGTGTTGAACTGCATATTTTTGCCCAGGAGTGCAAAAGGCTAAGTGTGAGGGTAATTAATATGTTGATTATTCCTTTATCTTAAATGCCTTGTAATTGATTCATTGGACTCCATTTGTGCTTAATTATCATCATTTAGCTAAGTTTTTGACATCGAACCCTAGTTGGATCATTGCTGTGAAACTTTGCTTAAATGTGTTTTTAGACACTAATAAATGAATTGAACTTTTCAGGAAACCTTTGGATGACGGAGTCCATCAGGCTTGATGTCCACTTGAAGAAAGACTAAAGATTCATGAAGATGAAAATCACCTTTTGAAGCAATAAGAGAAGACTTTATGAGAAGAATCCAGGCTGAAAATTCAGGGCCTACGTAAAGTTTTCAGGTCCTGCGTAAAGTTTCAGGGCCTGTGTCACATTTCAGGGCCTAGGCCGTGTAAAATTACACGGCCATGGCCGTGTACCTCTCTGACTTGTGAAATAGGAGAATTTTTATCACCCAAATAGAGCATTACACGTTCTAGGCCATGTAATCCCACACGGCCGTGTAATCGTGTCAAACACTAATTATTGAAAACTTCCTCGAGAAGTTTGTCTTGTAGGCTTATATATTGTCACTCTTGGCTCCTTTGGAGGGGAGTTTTGACTTAGGGAAGCAGCTGGAAACCCTAAGAAAAGGAGAGGGGAAGCTTGGATAAAAAATTGGAGTCTCGGGTTAGAGCAATCAAAGATTCATCATCCTCAATCCTCAGAAACTCATTTGCTATTTAGTTTTTCTTCTGCACTTTATTTCTTATGTTGTTCTTTCTCTGTTTTTCTTGTAATTTTGTTCTAGCTATGTGTAACTAAACCTCCATTGGTTAAGGGGGTGATGAAACCACTAGTTTTGATGTTGTGAATCTTGCATATTTGATTATTTCAACACAATTATGTTTTTATTCATATATTTCTGAATCTATTGTTGGTATGAAGGTTTTTGTACTTATTCCCACTTTCAAAGTGGTAGATCTGGGTTTATTATGTACGGTTACGGTAGTAGATCTAGTGAAATGTATGATGTTCATATGGGTATAATTATCTTTGTACTATTTGTCTATTATAAAAGTGGTAGATCTGGGTTTATTATGCGCGGTTGCGGTAATAGATCTAGAGAAATATATGTTCTAAGTAATTTAATCCCGGTGTGTGATTAGATCTTAGTGTGATTGATTTTCTAAATCTTAATGCAATTATTGGATAGTTGTAAGAGCGGTTGCTTTATGACTAATCAGTGATTAGTAGTTGATTTGAGCGGTTGCTAAATTGGCCAACACTTAAGGAAAATAGAGATTTTACTCTCACAATTGCATAAAAACATAATTGAGCATGTTAGAATAAAAAGATATGTAGATTTACATCATCATATAAATCTAGTGGTGGATTCAAGCTCTTAACCAATTTTCTTATATTGTTGATTTTAGTTTGTTTATTGTTATTGATTTTGAAACTGTTCATTGTTCATCAAAACTCCAAAAAACCCCTTTTTACTGTTTACTATTAATCAGAGTTTAAATTGGGAATTGTTTGATAGTGTTGATTGAATTGGTTCTCTATGGATCAACCCTTACTAACTACAACTAGTTGTAAGGTTTTTATTTTCTAGTGGGCCTGACAACTAATCTTTATCTTAAATTTTCATCACTATCCGCCTCACACCAATGTTATGACTATTTGTATTATTAAATTACTTATCATCTGAATTTTGATGCTGCTTATTATGTTTGCTATGTTGTATGGCGTCCTGCGCCATTTCTGGTTCTTTACTGCCATAACTGGTATTGATGTTGGATATCTCACCTCTTTTCTGTATTATGCTATTTTGTTTAATTATGCTTCTTAAAAGACTGAGGTGAGGAAGAGCCTAAGTTTCCTGGTTTTGGGGCGAGTTAGTTTTCTGTTTGGCTATGGTATCCCACCGAGGTTTCCTAGGGTATGCCAGACTGAGGTTCCATAGAGGCATTGACTGTTGGCACGTCGAGTTTGTTGGGAATTGTGGTTACATCACACAGCAGAAAAAATAGGATTCCTACCTAAGATCCATGCGAAAAGCCATCATCCGAGTTTTTAAATTATTTACCTCTTGAAGCGTGATCAAAAGGTAGGACGTGAATCACCAATACCATAATAGAAACGATATCTCTGCGGTATCCACACAAACAGACTCATGAACTTCCAACGTCCGCAAAGAGGAACCCCACGTCTCTCACACAGTGCTAGTTGTGAAGAGAAGAGAAGAAACTTGTCGCTCTCTCACTCACTTTTCTGTAGGTGTGGCTGGGGTTCTGAAATTGTATCTCTTAGCAGCCTCTTAGCAGTACTATTTATAATAGTGACTGTCTTAAGTGAGTGTGAGCAGCAGCAAGGTAAGCTGTGCAACCCTAGACTCATATGTTATGAGTCTAGCCCATATTTGAATCTGAGTCCAACTTGAATCCATTGCTCCAATTTTAGTCTGCTCTATGTGTGTGACCCTGCAGGTTCTCATTACGTTGGTATTGATATTAAAATCGCATTTTAATATTACAAGCAGTGAACGGTATCTAGCAACACATCACTGCTACAAAAGTAATAAGAATGTCAGTGATTTGACATAACCTTTCTGTGACTAATGTTTCCGTGTCGTTTAGTCCTTTTGTCAAGATATCTAGATTGAACACAAGGTATGCAATACATCACCCTTACATAGTCCAATCTTTCATTTCCTAATACTCGAGTAGACTTTATAACAACAAACGAAATCAATATCTCATATTGACTCATTTGAGCATGGCCATGCATTTCGCAGTTTCACTCAATCAGGGGACCCGAAGATATTGCTCCTGTTATGTAGAAGTGACAAATCCCATCTCGGTCACTCTCATCCCTCTGCAGGATTCGTGGTATGTCCAATAACTAACTTTATAATTATCTTGTTACAGATGATGTTTAATGGCATTAAAACACTGATGTGTGTGAAACAACATCATGTTTTGTTCTTGTTTTGCATGCATTCTTGAGTGTTTTAGGCATTTTAATTTTCCTTTTTGGTTAGTTTTTCCCTTAGTTCGGATAACTGCAGTGTTTTTAGTGTTCCTATGCAGGATTAATATTGATTTGACCTTGGATTGAATGAAATGCTCGCATGTTTGAAGCTAGAGCTTAATGGATAGCAATAAAGGTGCAAAAAGGCCATTCCAGAGAGATCCACGGCCTGCCCGTGGATCAAACCACGGCCATGGATCGAGGGACAACTTAAAGAAGGAAAAGAGAACTCTAGTGAGTTCCACGGCCTGGCCGTGGAACCATCCACGGCCGTGGAATTCAACAGAGTGCAAAGTTGGCCTGTGGCAGAGAGATCTATGGCCTGGCCATGGAATGATCCACGGCCGTGGATCGCAATGCGCAGCAGTTTTTAAGTTTTTATTTTTATTTCTTTTTGGGGCTTTTTAGCCAATTAAAACCCTAATTTATAAATAGATGTTCTGAATAGAATTAGGGGGTTCCTAATTTGGTTTTGGAGGAGGCACATTGGAGGCTTTGGCTCTTGATCTTCTTCTTTCTCCCTTCTCCTTCCATTGTTACGGGTTTGGGATGTTTTTAAGTTTGACTTCTTGTCTCTTCTTCTCTATGTCTGAGTAGTTTCTTTTGTTTCTAGGATTGGGCAATGCCCTTTGATACATTGATAATGATTAATTGACGTTGTTTCCCCTTTTATTAATCTTGAATGTTCTTTGATTCAATCTTTATTGGTTTTATTCATGTGAATTTGCTGGCCACTTATTTGCATCTCATAGGCATTTAGGAACGTACTGAGAGGTGAACCTAAGTGTTGGAACCATAAGAATTGAACTTAAGGTCTAAATCACGAGAGTAGTTTTAGCCTTTCGAGGATTCAATGAATTACCACAAAGCGTAATGGGTTCAATTTAAATTCAATTACCACGAGAGTAAGAATTGGTTTAATTAGGCACGGATCTTGTATCTTGAGAAAGAACATTAACTAATTTAGGATAATTCACCTTCAATTGAATTTCAGATTTAATAAAAGGGTTGTCAATTAGGATTTATCTTGTATCATTGTGGTATCCCAATCTTGGAAGCTTTCTTGAATCTGAATATCCTTCTTGATAACTTGCTATTTTTGTTCTAAATTCTGCACTTTGATTTTTATTTAATTGCTTGTTACTACATTCTTATCAATCAACAATTTTATCCCCTTTGTTTAATTGAATTGAATTACTTAATTAATTGGTATTCATAGACACAGTCCCTGTGGATTCGATCTTTTTATTACTTGACGACGAAACCGTACACTTGCGGATTTCACGCATCAAGTTTTTGGCGTCGTTGCCGGGGACTGTGTTTTTCTTGAATATCAATTTAATTTTTAATTTAATTATTTTAAACCTTTTTATTTTTACCATATTATTACGTTCTTGTTTTCTTTTTTACTCTCTGCAGGTAATTTCTCTGGTTTATGCAAAATACTAGACGTTTCGGGACTCTTATTGAAGCAGATCCTAAAATTGAAAGAACTTCACGTAGAAGGAGAAGACAACAAAGGCAAAGAGTAAGAGAAAGCCTAGAACCACCACTTATCATGGCAGCAGCTGAGGATAATAAACCGTTAAAAGAGTATGCAGCCCCTAATGCTCGGGGTTTGCGATCTGGAATTGCTCGGCCAGACATTGAAGCTAGGCACTTCACTATACCTCCTGCCTTACTTTCTATGATAAAGCAGAACCAGTTTGGAGGATTGTCGTCAGAGGATCCTAATGATCATATGGATATGTTCTTGGAGTTCTGTGAGACCCTCAAGATCGAAGGCACCTCTGTTGATGCTATTTGTCTCCGCTTGTTTCCTCTATCATTGAGAGATAGAGTTAGAGCTTGGCTGAAGTCTGTTCCTGCTGAGACGATAACTACTTAGGACCAATTGGAGCAAGCCTTTTTGGATAAATTCTTTCCATCTTCCAAGACTGCTCACCTAAGGACTCAAATCACAAGCTTTGTTCAGAAAGATGGCGAGTCATTGTCAGAAGCTTGGGATAGATATAAGGCTTTGCTGGAAGCCTGCCCACACCATGGGTTAGAGAAATGGTTGATAGTCCACACCTTCTACAATGGTTTGGAATATTCTTCGAAGGTGTCTCTTGACTCCGCAGCTAGTGGAGCTTTGATGAATAGAAGGCTCATTGAGGCTTATGAGATAATTGAGAGTGTAGCTTCAAATCATCACTAATGGGCTAATGAAAGAGGCCATAACCCGAGAAAGCTCTCGGGAGGTAAGTTTGAGGTAGATGGTGTTGATTTAATTATGTCAAAGTTTGATTCTTTGAATAAACGTTTTGACATGCTTGAGAAAGCTCATGTTAATGCCATAGGTGCCTCTAACAATTTTTGTGAGATTTGTGGAGCATAGGGACATATAGGTGCTGAATGCCAAGTTGGAATGGGATCCTCACACGGTGCACCGGTGGAGCAAGTGGAATCATGCCACAATTTTCATGACTTTAACCAAAAGGGGAGGAATGATCCGTATTCCTAAACTTACAACCCCGGTTGGAGGTCACTTCCTAACTTCTCTTACCGGAATAGTCAATATCAAGCTGGGCAAGTAGTGCTCAACCCTCTTCTGGATCTCAACAGGTACAAAAATCTAGACTTGAGTCTCTTCTTGAGAATTTTGTTGAGAGCCAGTCTAAGCAGAATGAGGAGTTTAGGCACCATGGGCAAGTTGTGACTGAGGCCATTAGAGAGTTGTCAGCTAAGGTTGACAATTTGGCCATTCATAATAAGATGTTGGATACTCAGATTGCCCAACAAGCAAGCACTTCACATAGGCAACAAGGTAAGTTTCCTGATCAACTAGAAATAAACCCAGGGAATGAACATTGTAAAGCTGTGAGTTTGAGGAGTGGAAAGAAATTAGAGGATTCCAAAGGTAAGGGGGAGAGTGACAAAGATGAGGGGACTGAGGAAAAAGAGACTATGACACAGCCCTTAGGTGAGGAGGAAACTAATAAGAAAATGTCTAAGTATGTACCCCCTGAGCCATACCAACCCCCAGTGCCTTTTTCTCAAAGATTGGCTAAGGCCAAGTTAGATAGGCAGTTTGAGAAGTTCTTAGAGGTTCTTAAGAAATTGTACATTAATGTACCCTTCACTGAGGCGTTAAAACAAATGTCTACCTATGCTAAGTTTCTTAAGGACATTTTTTCTAATAAGAGGAAGCTTGAGGAATTTGAGACAGTAGCTTTAACTGAGGAGTGTAGTGCCTTAATTCAGAATAAATTGCCTCCTAAGCTAAAAGATCCAGGTAGTTTCTCTATTCCCTGTTTGATTGGTAACACTAGTTTTGATAAAGCTCTGTGTGATTTGGGGGCTAGTGTCAGTCTTATGCCCCTTTCTATGTGTAAGAAGTTGGAAGTGGGTGAGCTAAAACCCACAACTATCTCACTTTAATTGGCGGATCGGTCTGTCAAGTACTCTATAGGCATCTTGGAGATGTTCCCATTAAGGTTGGCAAGTTTTACATGTTGGTGGATTTTGTTGTGCTTGACATGGAAGCTGATGCTACAATGCCGATCATACTTGGGCATCCATTCCTTGCCACTAGAAGGGCGATCATAGATGTCCATGAAGAAAAATTGACTTTGCAATTGAATGATGAGGAAGTAGTTTTTGATGTTTTTAAATCTGAAAATAATTCTAATTCCTCAAATTCATGTAATCACATAGATGCTACTAATGTTGTGGATAGTGTTGTGCTTTCAGGTATGCAGGAATCAGTGACTGATGCTATGCTAGAAAAGACCTTGCCCAAGGGTATTACAAAATTTGAGGAGTCTAAGTCCTGCAAGAAAGGACCTAAGAAGCAGAATGACAAGTGTGTCAAGAAGCGTGAATTTAAACTTAGGGATAAAGTTCTTGTTAACAACTCGCTTCTACGTTTCTGTCCTAGTAAGTTATGGTCAAAATGGTCTGGACCATATGAGATTGTTCGAGTTTTATCCTACGGTGTGCTTGAGGTGAAGAAAGAAGGTCATAAGCCTTTCATGATAAATGGCTAGAGAGTGAAATACTTTGAAGGAGTGGGGACTGAGCACTACTCCATTGACATCACCTGAGCACAAAAACCAGACCAGAGTCGAGCTAATGACTTTAAACAAGCGCTTCTTGGGAGGCAACCCAAGTTTTTTTATTTTTGTTTTTCCTTTTAATTTCTTCTTTTTCTTTTGATTTTGTGTGTTGTTTTGTTAGTTTGATCTTTATCTTATGGATTTTGTCTAGGTTTGACCCCTTTTGAAGCTAAATTTAGAAAGAGAGTGAAGTGTGAAGTCAGAAAGTTCCACACCCAGCCCATGGATTGAACACTAGAAGTTTTTCCACCACTGCAGTGAGTTCTTTTCTTTTATCCCTTCTCTTGTTTTAGATTTTTACATTGGGAACAATGTAGGTTCTAAGCTTGGGGGGATATTTTCATATTTTCATTTTCATTTTAGATAATTGGTATTGTCATTTAGAGTCTCATGCATTTTCATGTCTTGTTTTGCATCGCATTTTCATATCATCATATCTCTCGGCTTTTTGGTTGAACTTGTGCCCCTCTCTTTTGAGGATTTTGAGATGGTATTAATTTGGAACCCAATTTGTTGATTCTTGTGATAGGCTACAAGCATCGTTTTAATTTGATAGTAGGGGTGATCTTTTGATAGTTGATAATTAGCATAATGTTCTCTGAATTTGTGCTTCTTATTGAATTTTTAAACCTTTAAATGTGAGTTTTGAGCCTATTTGGGACTTATGCACTGTATGATTTTTGTTCTCATTCTTTGTGTTGAGTGATATTCCTCATTGATCTTGTGCTCTAGAACTTGATTTTAAACCTTTTTGAGGCAAAATTTTTGGTTGCATGCTTAAATATGATTAAGGCATCTTAGGTATTTTTCTGGCCTTCTGAATTTGTTACACTTTCATCCACTAGTTGCCCAACTTGAGCTTATTGCATAATTAATTTTCTTGATGCCTATGATGATATATTGTTGGTAATCATTTAGAATATTAAATGGAACAAAGTGGGTTTGAAAGTTGTGAAAAGAGTGTTGGGAATCATATGTGAATGACCATTCTCAATTCTTTCAAAAAAAAAAGGGTGTAAATAAAAGAAAATCATTAGAAGCTTGAAAAAAAGGAAAGAAAAGAAAAGAAAGGAAGAAAATTCTTTGAAATGTGGAGTTATGTTTTAGATTGAAATATTGCCTTTACTCCATTTAATTTCTATTGGATTACTTGTGTTTATTGAGAATCTTGATGAGCTCTTTTGTGCAAACCTTCCTTTCTATTCCTTACCTAACATCATTCCCATGGCCCCATTACAACCCTTGAAAGACCTTTTGATTCTTGCATGCATGCTGATTATTAGTAGAAATTTGGTTTCTTATCAAGCATATGGAAGTGCATTTTCTTTGATGGATTTTAAGCATATGGTTTCCACCCTTAAACACTTTGAGTGTGGTTAGTAGAGTGAACTTGATTCAATCAGTGAGGATGCATGATTTCTGAGAACTTAGCCTCTAATTAGACTTGATTTTGATTACCTCTCAAATTCTTTGTTTGCCTTAGCCTATTGCTTGGATATTGTTTTCTAGGGTTCCTTATTCTTTATTGTCTTTTGATCCCATTTCTTGGTTTGACATTAATTATTGCTTGGGGACAAGCAAAATCTTAAGCTTAGGGGGATTTGATGTGTGTGAAACAACATCATGTTTTGTTCTTGTTTTACATGCATTCTTGAGTGTTTTAGGCATTTTAGTTTTCCTTTTTGGTTAGTTTTTCCCTTAATTCGGATAACTGCGGTGTTTTTGGTGTTCCTGTGCAGGATTAATGTTGATTTGACCTTGGATTGAATGAAATGCTCGCATGTTTGAAGCTGGAGCTTAATGGATAGCAATAAAGGTGCAAAAAGGCTATTCCAAAGAGATCCACGGCCTGCCCGTGGATCAAACCACAGCCATGGATCGAGGGACAACTTAAAGAAGGAAAAGAGAACTCCAGTGAGTTCCATGGCCTGGCCGTGGAACCATCCACGGTCGTGGAATTCAACAGAGTGCAAAGTTGGCCTGTGGCAAAGAGATCCACGGCCTGGCCGTGGAATGATCCACGACCGTGGATCGCAGTGCGCAACAGTTTTTAAGTTTTTATTTTTATTTCTTTTGGGGGCTTTTTAGCCAATTAAAACCCTAAGTTATAAATAGATGTTTTGAATAGAATTAGGGGGTTCCTAATTTGGTTTTGAAGGAGGCACATTGGAGGCTTTGGCTCTTGATCTTCATCTTTCTCCCTTCTTCTTCCATTATTATGGGTTTGGGATGTTTTTAAGTTTGATTTCTTGTCTCTTCTTCTCTATGTTTGAGTAGTTTCTTTTGTTTTTAGGATTGGGCAATGCCCTTTGATACATTGATAATGATTAATTGACGTTGTTTCCCCTTTTATTAATCTTGAATGTTCTTTGATTCAATCCTTATTGCTTTTATTCATGTGAATTTGCTGGCCACTTATTTGCATCTCATAGGCATTTAGGGACATTCTGAGAGGTGAACCTAAGTGTTGGAACCATAAGAATTGAACTTAAGGTCTAAATCACGAGAGTAGTTTTAGCCTTTCGAGGATTCAATGAATTACCACAAAGCGTAATGGGTTTAATTTAAATTCAATTACCACGAGAGTAGGAATTGGTTTAACTGGGCACAGATCTTGTATCTTGAGAAAGAACATTAACTAATTTAGGGTAATTCACCTTCAATTAAATTTCAGATTTAATAAAAGGGTTGTCAATTAGGATTTATCATGTATCATTGTGGTATCCCAATCTTGGAAGCTTTCTTGAATCTAAATATCCTTCTTGATAACTTGCTATTTTTGTTCTAAATTCTGCACTTTAATTTTTATTTAATTTCTTGTTACTACATTCTTATCAATCAATAATTTTATCCCCTTTGTTTAATTTAATTGAATTAATTAATTAATTGGTATTCATAGATACAGTCCCTGTGGATTCGATCTTTTTATTACTTGACGACGAAACCGTACACTTGCGGATTTCACGCATCAAACACACAACTCCTCATGTAGGAATCGTAATGATTTCAGGTCAAAGAATCACAGACATCATTATCACTATAAGAATCGCTTATGACACTCACGTAACGATCCATGTAGCGTTCTCATGGCGGGTCAGTCCAGTACATCATTACTCTAATATGTACCCATGTGAAGACTTGATATCTCATATCCATGACCCGTGAGATGTGGTCATCAGTCTATGCATATACTTGTCTCAATGCATTATTGTTGTCCTAATTAATAATAATACTTGACTAGGGATATTTACGAATAGTGTTATAACCGAAAGGATCTCACGATCAAGTCATCCACTTGATGTCCTATGGCATCAAACTTACTATTCTAAGGACTTTATTATGTTTATTAAAAAAACACAATAAATGAAATGCCTCATATATCAAAATAAGTATAATAGAATGTATGTAAATACAGACAAATGTATCAGCCTCTAGGGCATACACTAACAATCTCCCACTTGCACTAGAGCCAATCAGGCATATGTCGAATGCCTAAAGACCTAGTGTGACCCTCATGCTTCTACTGTGCAAGAGGTTTCGTCAGTGGATCAGCAATGCTATCATCTGTTGGTACTATGTATATCTTCACATCTCCTCTATCGATGATCTCTCAAATGAGATGAAAGCGCCTAAGTATATGTTTGGATCGCTGGTGAGATCTAGGTTCCTTAGCTTGTGCAATGGCTCGATTATTATCATAATAAAGGTCCACAATGCTAGGACTAGCGCTAAGTTCAGCAATGAACTTCCTGATCCAAATGGCCTCCTTTGCTGCATTGGAGACAGCAATATACTCAGCCTCTGTGGTAGAATCGGTGACTGTCTCCTGCTTGAACTCTTCTAGCTCACAGCCCTACCATTTAGGCAAAAAACATAACCCGATTGCGATCTGGAGTCGTCCTTATTGGTTTGGAAGCTAGCATCAGTGTAACCCTTTACAACTAGCTCTTCCTCACCTCCATATACCAAGAACGAATCCTTAGTCCTTCTCAAGTACTTAAGGATGTTCTTAACAGCAGTCCAGTGACTCTCACCGGGATCAGACTGGTACCTACTCGTCATGCTCAAAGCATATGAGATGTCTGGTCGAGTACATAACATGGCATACATGATAGATCCAATTGCAGATGTATATAGAATCTTGCTTATGCGATCCCTCTCGTCCTAGATGGAAGGGGATTGAGCCTTAGATAAGCTTACACCATGTGACATAGGCAAGAGTCCTTTCTTGGATTCATATATGTTAAATCGTCTTAACACTTTGTCTATGTATGTACTCTGACTTAGGCCAAGCAGTCTCAATGATCTATCTCTATAGATCCTAATACCTAACAATAGGTGGCTTCGCCCAAGTCCTTCATAGAGAAGCAGTTCCCTAACCAAGTCTTTATAGACTGTAGGGTAGGGATGTCATTTCTGATAAGTAGTATACCATCTACATACAATACCAAAAAGACAATAGTGCTCCCACTAACCTTCTTATAGACACAAGATTCTTCTTCATTCTTGATGAAACCAAATAATTTTATTGTATCATCAAAATGAAAATTCCAGCTTCTAGAAGCTTGCTTCAATCCATAAATAGATCGTTGCAACTTGCATACTTTTCTAGCATCCTCTGGAGTGGCAAAACCCTCAGGTTGTGTCATGTACACACCCTTGAGAAGATTTCCATTAAGGAAAGCAGTTTTGACATCCATTTACCAGATTTCATAATCATGGTATGTTGTAATAGCAAGCAAGATCCGAACAGATTTAAGCATCGTAACTGGGGAAAAAATCTCATCATAGTCTACACCATGAATTTGTTTGAAACTTTTAGCCACCAATCGCGCCTTAAAGGTATGCACATTACCATCCATGTTGATTTTCTTCTTGAAAACACACTTGCACCCAATGGGTTTTATCCCTTCAGGTAGGTCAACCAAGGTCTATACCTAGTTAGCATACATGGAATCCATGTCAGATCTTATGGCCTCAAGCCATTTCTCAGATTCTGGGCCAATAATAGCTTCCTGGTAAGTCACAGGCTCATCTTGATCTATGAGCGATATGTCACCTTGTTGGGTCATGAGATATTCATATCTCTCTGGTTGATGACGTATCCTGTTAGACCTACACAGGTCTTGTGTTACTAGAGCAGGTTGCTATTCTACAACATTTTGTGGAGGCTGCTCTATTTCCACCATTAGTTCATTACTGCTTTGGGAAACTTGAACTTCTTCAAGTTCTACTTTCCTCCCACTGATTCCTTTGGAGATAAACTCCTTTTCTAGAAATACAGCAGTCCATGCGACAAACACTTTGCCCTCGGTAGGATTATAGAAAAAATATCCCTTGGTTTCCTTTGGATACCCCACAAAGAAGTATTTATCTGATTTAGGTCCAAGCTTATCAAAAACTTGACATTTCACATAAGCTTCACAACCCCAAATCTTCAAGAAAGACATACTAGGCCGTCTCCCAGTCCATATCTCATATGATGTCTTTTGAACCGTCTTAGATAGAACACGGTTAAGTGTGAAAGCTGCTGTTAACAGAGCATGTCCCCAGGAGGAGCCTGAAAGGTCTGTATGACTTATCATGGATAGGACCATGTCCAATAAGGTCCGGTTCCTCCTTTCAGAGACATCATTCCATTGTGGTGTTCTTGGAGGAGTGAGTTAAGATATTATCCCACACTCTTTTAGATGATCATCAAACTGTTGGGTTAAGTATTCACCTCCTCAATCTGATAGAAGGATTTTAATACTCTTTCCAAGTTGGTTTTGTACTTCATTCTTGAATTCTTTGAACTTTTCAAAAGATTCTGATTTGTGCTTCATAAGATATATAAATCTATATCTACTAAAATCATCAGTAAATGTAATGAAGTATTGAAAATTGCCTCTAGCCAGTGTGTTTAGTGGCCCACATACATCACTATGTATGAGGCCTAAAAGATCACTAGCCCTTTCACCTTGTCCAGTGAATGGGGCCTTTGTCATCTTCCCCAATAAATAAGATTCACATGTCTCATATGATTCGAAATCAAACGAGTCCAAGATTCCATCTTTATAGAGTTTGGAGATGCGTTTCTCATTTATGTGGCCCAAATGATAATGCCAGAGAAAAGTTGGGTTCAGATCGTTTGATTTAAACCTCTTTGTATTTATGTTATAGACGGGCATTTCGAGATCGAGGACATAAAATCCATTACTCAATTGTGCACTACCATAAAAAATATCATTCATATAAATGGAACAACATTTGTCCTTTATAATAAAAGAAAAACCTTTCTTGTCCAAAAAAGAAACAGAAATGATATTCCTGCTAATAGCAGGCACAAAATAGCAGTTCTCTAACTCTATTACAAGCCCAGTAGGCAAATATAATAAGTAAGTCCCTACAGCTAATACAGCAACCTTTGCTCCATTTTCCACTCGTAGGTCGACTTCGCCCTTCGTCAATGGTCTACTGCTCTTTAGATCCTGCACATTTACATAAGTGTGAGATCCATATCCAGTATCTAATACCTATGATACAGAAGTAGATAAATTGACTTCAATAACAAAAATACCTGAAGTAGAAGTCTCACTTCCCTTTTTCTTTTTGAGCTTCTCCAGGAACTTGGCACAGTTCCTCTTCCAATGTTCGGTCTGACCACAATGGAAGCATGTACCTTCCTTAGCCACTCCACCCACTGGTTTCAAGCCAGAAGTACTGGGCTTGGACTTATCCTTGCCCTTGCCCTTCCAGTTGTCCTTGGGCTTTTTCTACTGTTTCTTGCCCTTATTCTTTTGGACCATCATTATGGCCCTTCCTTTGCCTTTGTTAATGTTCTGCTCAGCAGTTCTCAATATGCCTAGCAGCACTGGTAGTGATTTGTCAATCTCATTTATGTTGTAATTCATAACAAATTGACTAAAACTTTTCGATAACGATTGTAGGACTAAGTCAGTGGCCAACTCTTGGCCCAAATAAAAACCAAGTCTCTCTAGATTTTCAATGTACCCCATCATCTTGAGTACATGAGCACCAACAGAGCTTCCTTCTACCAACTTGCACTGAAACAGTGCTTTAGAGACCTTGAATCTCTCATGCTTGGCCTACTCTTGATAGAGCTTCTTAAAGTATACGATCATATTATAGGCATCCATGTTCTTGTGTTCCTTTTGGAGCTCAGAGTTCATGGTGGCCAGCATAAGACATCTGATGTCCAAGGCATCATCTTGATGCTTCTTATATGCATCTTTTTCAATTCTAGGGGCATTAGCAGCAAGTGGCTCAAGAATAGGCTGTTTTAGTACATACAACTTTTTCTCTTGCTTGAGGACAATCCCCAAATTCCTGTATCAGTCTAGAAAATTCGTTCCAGATAACTTGTCCTTCTCAAGGACAGATCACAATGATAAGTTACTTGATGTATTTATTGCCATGGTAATCTATCAACAGAAATATGTAAAATATAAGTATCATGTCATAAACATATTTAATGAGGTCTTTTAATTAAATATGCCTCCCACTATTTTATTCAAGTCAATAACCCTCAACATTGACTCGAAAAATCCCATCATAAGATTTTCTAGTGGGCCAAGATCCATATTTCACCTAGTTTTAAGTCAGCTTTGGCTGATCACCTAAAATTCAGTTATTTAGGTAGGAAACACTTTCTAATTACATTATATATAACTCTTGGATAGTTGGGTGAATAACACTTATTCAAATCCATCTAATGGACCAAAGCCCAACTTCATGCCTCTAAGCCTTCAATCCTATTGAAATGGCCTAGTTAAGTCAGACCCAATGGTTGGCAGTTGGATATTACCTTTATCCCATCGCGTCTTACTAATATAGATAAAGGCATCCTTCTTTGGCAGACCTGCACTTGATCGATACTAGTCTTGACGAGTGCCACACATTGGAAGGCATCACATAATGACTTAATATTTACTTTGAGGGAATTTATTATTATTATTATTAGATCTCACCATTTATTAAACTGTTTATCATACCATAAACATTATCCATGCATCTCATACATAAAAAGCATATAATAAAAGTGATATAATTATGGCCCCTAAGAGAGTAGCATTAACTAAGCCAGCTTCACCAAGCGTCTCCCCATCAACGCCCTCACTTGATGTCGTCTTCTTGCCTCCACATTATAATTACATTATATAGAAACCTCTTTTACATTCGAGGGGAGTTAGTGAGAAGAGAATGGACAATCAGAATGTAGAGAGAAAGTCACGACATGCAGGTCGTATTTATAAAAAAACCAAAATAGAATAAAAAGAGGACTAAGGTCATAATCATATACCATGCAGCATCATAAAGAACATATAAACTCATAACAATAATACATTATTATTTTCGTGAGTCATAAAATTGGATAGAAAATATTGCACTTTCGAATAACACACTACGCAGAAGTAGCACGTGGGTCCCTAAACCGAAAACGCATGAACACTTGATGCGCTGCGGGGAACCCTTATGCCATTATTCAACACTTGAACCCTTGCGCCTCCTTAACGGCTTGACATCAACACTTGATGTTGCAGCCGCAAGATAGGAATAAGGTTTCCAAAACCCCTTGCGCTGCGCCGCTCATGCAGAAACAAGGATTCCATAACCCTCGGTGCCACAAACCAAGAACAAGGTTTCCTAAACCCTTGCGCCGCGCATTGAGAATAAGGATTCCAAAACGTTGTACGTATCACATACATACCAGAAAGCTTCACAAAAATATACATCTCAAACAAAACAGTTTTCACAGAACGTATGAACATCTTCATGGGTTTTTGAAAACAACATCTCAGTTTTGTATACAACATATAAAACAGAATATGTTTTCGCAAAGGGGTTTCACTCATTTTTCTGAAACAACATATTAAAGATCACATCTTTCATCAAAAATAAGAACGACAAACATGTTATCTTATGCAAAATAAAAATAGAAAATCGAATCATGGTTTTACAAGACGCTCTGATACCACTGTTGGAAATTGCGGTTACATCACCCAGCGGAAAAAATAGGATTCCCACAGAGGATCCATGTGAAAAGCCATAATCTGAGTTTTTAAATTATTTACCTCTTGAAACATGATCAAAAGGAAGGACGTGAATCACCAATACCATAATAGAAACGATGTCTCTGTGGTATCCACATAAACAGACTCACGAACTTCCAACGTCCGCAAAGAGGAACCTCACGTCTCTCACACAGTGCTAGCTGCGAAGAGAAGAGAAGAAACTTGTCGCTCTCTCACTCACTTTTCTGTAGGTGTGGCTAGGGTTCTGAAATTGTATCTCTTAGCAGCCCCTTAGCAGTACTATTTATAATAGTGACTGCCTTAAGTGAGTGTGAGCAGCAGCAAGGTAAGCTGTGCAACCCTAGACTCATCTGTTATGAGTCTGGCCCATATTTGAATCTGAGTCTAACTTGGATCCATTACTCCAATTTTAGTCTGCTCTATGTGTGTGACCCTGTAGGTTCTCATTACGTTGGCAGTAATATTAAAATCCTATTTTAATATTACAAGCAGTGAGCAGTATCTAGCAACATATCATTGCTACCCAAGTAATAAGAATATCAGTGATTTGACATAACCTTTCTGTGACTAATGTTTCCGTGTCATTTAGTCCCTTTGTCAAGATATCTAGATTGAACACAAGGCATAGAATGCGTCACCCTTGCATAGTCTAATCTTTTATTTCCTGATACTCGAGTAGACTTTGTAACAACAAATGAAATCAATATCTCATATTGACTCATTTGAGCATGGCCATGCATTTGGCAGTCTCACTCAATCAGGGCGCCCGAAGATATCGCTCCTGTTATGTAGGAGTGACAAATCCCATCTAGGTCACTCTCATCCCTCTGCATGATTCGCGGTATGTCCAATAACTAACTTTATAATCACCTTGTTATAGATGACGTTTGATGGCATTAAAACACACAACTCCTCATGTAGGAATCATAGTGATTTCAGGTCAAAGGACCACAGACACCATTGTCACTATGAGAATCGCTTATAAAACTCCCGTAACGATCCATGTAGCATTCTCATGGCGGGTCAGTCCAGTACATCATTACTCTAATATGTACCTATGTGAAGACTTGATATCTCATATCCATGACCCGTGAGATGTGGTCATCAGTCTATGCACATACTAGTATCAATGCATCATTGTTGTCCTAATTAACAATAATACTTGACTAGGGACATTTAAGAATAGTGTTATAACCGAAAGGTTTTCACGATCAAGTCATCCACTTGATGTCCTATGGCATCAAACTTACTATTCTAAGGACTTTATTATGTTTATTTAAAAAGAACACAATAAATGAAATGTCTCATATATTAAAATAAGCATAATAGAATGTATGTAAATACAAACAAATGTATCAGCCTTTAGGGCATACACTAATAGAGTTGATCACTGAGCGCTTTGTCTACGTGGGAGATGTGACTGTATCTTTGGCTTGGGGTTGCTATGATCCACATGTCTTCTCTTTTGACGTTTCTACATGGCTGGAGTTCTACATGCTGATGCGTGAGGTGTGGGGCGATCGTGAGTATACCCTACACGAGGATTCGTTTCTGTCTTCTGCACGAGCTCCTACTCATGAATCTGTTGCTCTTATGATGATTTCCTCTTCTGAGGAGGATCCTATGGAAGAACCTGATAAGGACCCCTCTGAGGTTCCTTCTCAGTAGTCGTTGGGGGCATGATACTTTTAATAGCCTTGGTGGCTAACTGTATAACCTTTTGGGGCATGTAGAGCTTCTGCTTTCTTTTGTGAACTGTTGATGTATTTAATGACTTATGTTATGTATCTAAATATATATATTAAGTATCTTTTGTTTGAATGTACGGTTTGATCATCATGTTGAGTTTTGCAAAGTTTATGTTTTTTGCTTGCAAATATATATATATATATATATATATATATATATATATAATATAATATATATATAATATAATATAATAAAAGAAAATGGCTAAATTAGGATACTCTATTGATAAATAGGCTAATACCTTTAGATAGAATAAACCGAGTCTTAATAATAGTTTTCTTTTGAATTTTCGTACGTTTGGTGTGACGTTCTCCTCCCAAAAAAGGGGGCATTACACTTTTGCTTTAGAGGGTCTTCACCTGGATTTACAAGGAACAACAGGGGTAAGAACTCACAAAATTCTTAGTATTAGTATACAAAAACCAGTAATTATTCATTTAACAACAAATAAACCAACTAAACATATTTTATACTCTATGTAACAAATTATACGAAAATCAATGATACCAAACAATCTCCCATACAATTCTAAGATATCACTGAACAAGCAAGGCAACTAAGCACAACAACTACCCATACAATTGTCAACAATGCAATGCTTTATGTTAAGATGTGTAACTATGCTCATGCAAGGTCTTAATGATATGATTATGCAATGCTAACGCAGATTTTAGTTTTTGATAACACAAGTTACTTACTTATTTTTCCAAGAACCTTCGTTCCATTGTATATACAAAGCAAGATAGACCTAGAAGCCTATACCCCACTTGGTAATAAGTGCAATACTTTCCCCTCAGAAACGTAAGAGTACTACTACTACCCCCATACCGATAACCCTGACCATACTAGCATAAATGCAAGGAGAATTAGATCTAATATCTCATTCTCAGGCCACATGGTTGTATATACCATCTTAGGTTACAATACATAGAAAAATAGTAAATATCAAGTTTGGAAATCAAATATGCAAGAGTATTTTTATCAAAAATACATTTTTGGATCACTAGCACATGTAAATCTAGCCTCACTTATCCAACAAAGTGGCAAAAACCATGTCACTAGGTCACTTACAACTAGAACCTCTAAACATCACTTCACAAGTGACTCCAAAATCAACCTTATGTTGAAGAAGGTTCTAGGTACTCCCTTAAGGCATTCAACCTCCCAAAGAACACCTAAGGTTTCCTCAACTTCTCATATATATTAGGTGGTTATTCTCTCTAAGAAATACCCCCATTAGTGTCTCAACACACTTAAAAATGCATATATGAGTGATCCCAACACTTAGGGAATCCCAAAACATCAAGAACACAATTCCTACAAAGTTCTAGAACCTACACCTAGGCATGGCATTCCCACGCCTAGGCGTGACCAATGCCTTGTCTCACACCTAGGCATCATTTTACCATGCCTAGGGTGGCACTCTCTGTCCGCTTAGGATCGAAAACTAATCAGTCCATGCATAGACGTGACCAAGCTGTGCCTCGGCTTGATCAATTCTGTAGAAAATTATGCAGAACCGAGCCATTGTTTCATTAGCTCCAAATCAGCTCCCAATCATACAAATTTGGATTTTAAGTGTTTTCTAACTCTAATCATGGTCACTAATCATGGTAGAATCATTAAACACTAAACACAACTCATGAATCATGAATTTAAACTAAATCAAGCAAAGAGTATATCCATTAACCAAAATGCTCAACAATTGGCTATCGACATCCACTAAACAAAATTAAGCTACCATGGTCTCTAATGAACTGAAAATGCTCTAACCTCACTCGTGGGATCAAGAACCAAGCTAAAAGCAAAGATTTGGCTCACCAAACCAAAAACTCTATCCAACAACCCTAACTCTATACAAGATGAACAAAAGAGGTAAAATGGATAGAAACCCCCTACCTTTGGAACCAAGATGATGAAGATGGTCACAAGTTCTCAAGCTTGCTCTTTCCCTTAGCTTTCCTCTTCTTTCTTTCCTCTTCTTCCCCTTATTTTTCCTCCTTTCCTCTTTGTTCTCTTCCTGTTTCTGTTTCTGGTTCCACAACTGAGAGAAGCCGAGAGAGTGTGTGAGTGAAAATCCAAGGAAAATGAAAGAAATATCACATAAGTGAGTCAAAGAAAGAGGCTGCTCGTGATGGACTTGAGTCACTTAAGTGACCAAGTGATAATTCTCGATCTGCTTAGAACACTTAGATTTCTCCAAATCCAGTTTTTCAACTTCCAATAAGTTTAAAATAAATCATATAATTCATAAAAAAATCTTGTTGTACCAAAACCATACATTTCCATATCTGTGACTAGTCGGTTTTAAAACACAAACCAATAAGCTTAAAAATACCAAACTGACTTCGATTATTCTCAAATTTTAACCACATCACAGACTACACATTTTTGACTTAGAAACAAATTATTCACATTTATTTCCATTAGCTAAGCCATTTATGCTAATATTTGGGTCATTTTAAGCTACTTCTGTAAGTGCCTAAACTAACTCAGATTGTCACAAATTTAAACAAGCATGTTAAGCAAGTATTAAGCTATCTCTATAACTATTTACAAGTCTAGCATGTTTTAGAGCATATTATATTCTTCACCTCACTAGTTCCCTTATGGGTGACTTGAAGAGCATCCCACATTTCTTTTGTTGTTTAGCAGTTAGAAATGTGAAAGTACTTATCATAACCAAGAGCACTAGTGATGATGTTCTTAGCTCTAGCATTATACTGCACTCTCTTTTTATCATCATCTATCCATTCAGCCCTTAGCTTGTCAACTTGTCTACCATTAACAAATTTGGTAGGAACAAATGGACCATTTGCAATGGCATCCCAAACATCAAGATCAATAGTTTCAATGAAAATTTTCATTCTTTCTTTCTAGTAAGTATAACCAGTGCCATTAAAAGTTGGAGGCCTATTAATTAAGGCACCTTTAGGTAAAACATTTGGAAAAGAAGTCATTACTCCTCTTGAAGGTGTTAAATTCTTTAAACAAGAGTCTAACTCTGATACCATTTATTACCAAGTGGCTTCAAGACTCAAAAGTGGGGTAAATTGAGTATTTTAAAACTTTTCAAAAACAAGCCCCTTTTAATTTTCGTTGAAGCTATTTTCTTTAAATTGAATGGATTTATGATAATATCAAGAGCTCACACAAGATTATATAGAATGAATGAATATATGAACAAGCAACAAGTATGCAAAAGTAATTAATAAGCTTGAATGTAAAGAGATAAGGTTGAGAAGATTTACAAACAAAGATTTATATTGATTCAATCACCCCTGCGATCTACGTCCAGTCCCTAGGATCATCCACCCAGGAGTTTTCACTGTAATCAAGCTTCTTAAGGTGCTTGATAAACCCTTTATGATAATTGAGGTCTTCCTACACTTCAAGGATCATCCACCTCTGTGTAGAATGTAACACCTTTCTAAAAAATAAGTGACAAGCAATGAATTTTACTTGTTTAGTAATTTTTGGATCTTTGTAAAATTATTTTGATTATTCCGTCATATTTGATCGTTTTGAGTGATTTACTCGTGTCGGAAAATAAAAAGCCTGGGAAAACTTTACGTAATTTAATTTTTACCGTTAGGTTTTAATTATTTTACGTGATCTCGATTTGATATTTGTGTGTTTTCTAATATTTGTGATTTTTGTGGATGATTATGACTGTATGTGGGCCTGGTGGTCCTATGTGGGCCTGTGTGGCTACTACGTGGACCCAAGTGGGTCCAGAAAGTAAAAATTTTTCTACAAATAGAAAAATTTTTGTACAACGGCATTTTGGGGATCTTACTAAACCCGAATCGGGTAGTTTTTATAAGCTATGTGATAAAAAATACAAGAAAATATTATTTGTAGGGTTATAGCAGATAAAAAAAATAATAAAAATTATATCTGCGTAGTCAACAAAGAGGGCTTGACTTGATTTGTACCCTTGGATGAGAATACTTAGTTTGAATATTAACCATTGATTTAATCAACGGTTAAGAAACAAACTTAATAAAGAAGATTGATAATCACCATTGATTTAATCAATGGTGTGAGAATAAACTTGGTTAGGAAGGCTTCAATATCAACCGTCGATTTAATCAACAAGTGTAAAATTAGTTATATAAAGTGGCTATGACCATTTACAACCATTGATTTAGAATTGATCAAGGGTGGAGATTTACTTATAAATGACCATTTATGACCATTGGATTTGAATTTAATCAATGGTGGAGATTTGGTCTTCTAAAAAGGCTATGACTAATTATAACCCTTAGATTAAAAGTAAGAAGGAGTAATTTGACCCTTTATTTTGGAGACACATTAATGGCTAGGATTTAAAGGAGAAAGATCCAATGGCTAGATTAGCCTCTTCTAATCAAAAAGTCTACTAAATCCTAACCATCAATTAATCAATGGCTAGAAATGCTTCAAATAATGGCTTGAAAAAGATGACAACTTTGAAGAAGCAAGAATGAAGGGGGACGGTTTTTGAGCTTCATTTTTGGAGCTAAAAAAAAAAAACTTTATGTCATTATTAGATGTCTTGATCAATTATACATAATTATTAGTCATTTTCCTAAAGCAAAAATATTTTCTTCTTTCTCTCCATGCAAGCTACGACCATGCACTCTAAAGGGGGCCAATTCCTTTACTCATTTTACTTGGTCATTCTTCTAATAATAATTCAAGAAAGCTAAATAAAAGTAAGTCAATTTTGGTGGCTCTTTTCCTTTGCATCTTTACGGCAATGGAGAGCAAAATTTCTCTAAATTATTATATCTTTGTGATATATAGTAGAATGTATTTAATTGAACAAAGTAAGACTAAGTCAAATTTGGTGGCTTCTCCAAGTGCTTCCTATAGCCATGCAAGGAAAAAGGGGGGCCAAAAATCATTTCATTCATTTGCTATCTCACTTTATCACCTTTTCTCTCAATGACTTAGTACCAATTTTTTTGTTCAAATAATTCACTCATTTCTCACTCACTCTCCATGGCAATGCATCCATTTGTGAGGCAAATTATTACAAATTAATTCCTATCATTTTCTATCACTTTGTCTTGGTCAACATGCATTATTATTGATTTGTTTGCATCCTTAGGAGAGTGTTTGGAGGGGGGCACGGTTTTTGATGTCTTAAGAGGATGGCAAAGTGGAAGACCATCATTATTACTCATTCTTGGTCTTTCTTTGCCAATTTCAAGAAGCTAAACTTAGAAAATTTTCTCTCCTTTCTCTTCTCCTCTATGTTTCGACCATGACCATCAAGAACACCTTCCATCACTTTTTAATTTCATCCAACCATAGATCTTGAATCTACATGATATTCTAAGTAACTTTCATGTTGGAGACTTTCTTCAAGAGCCAAGTTACAAGGTATTTGTGGTGAAGTGTAAGGAAACTTCATTTCTTCTCTTTTTTTCATGTTCTAAACCATGTTTGATCCATGGTTCCTCTTAATCAAGCTTAGTATACTAATTTCTATGTATTTTGTTTTGTATTTGAGAAGCCTTTGGTGGTGAAGGACTTGGAAAAAGAAGCAAATCAAGAAGCTTTTGAGGATCTTCAAGAGGTAAGAGGGAGATCCATCTCACCAACCAAGCATGGTGGTGAGAGATGGTTTTATATTTGATGGATGGTGAATCCATGTGAGGATTCATATCCATGGTCATGTAATTATTTATGGGTGTTTATGTGCTTTGATTATTTGCCTATGTTTGGTATGATTTGCATGATTTATTGCTTTGATTATGGCATGTTTGTGATATATATTTAAATATGTATATGTATGCCATGATTTGATGGTGGAAAGGAAATTGATTTTTGGCTCCAAAGGCCAAGGGGGAGGCTACGGTTTTGAGCTCCCAAAAATTAGAGTTCATGTTAAAATTTTTCAAGAATAAGGGAATTAATTTTTGGTCCCTAGAACTTAGTGAATTTAGGCCAAGACACCTCTAAATAGGTGTTCATAAATTAATAATTTCATGAAGGATAAAAATGGATGATTTGAAGAGTATGGAAAATAAACAAAGGGTTTGTTTTTCAAGAGAACAAGAATACGGTCTTTGAGGAATTTTTATTGATTTATTTTGTGTAAAAAGATCCTAAGTGTTTTTCTAAATATGAGTTTTGAATGAAACGAGCAAACATTGATTTTAAGGATTTGCAAAGAAAGTGAACAAGGATTTGCAAAGAAAGTGAAAAAGGATTTGTAAAGAAAGTGAAAAAGGATTTGAACAAATGGGTTTGATTTTTATAACCATCGGTATTTCGGTTTTGAAAATAAAATTTTAATGGTTTTGTTTGTGTAAAACCATATCAATTTAGAAGGAAAAATGTTTTGATAATTTTCAATAGTCATGTCCACGTTTTCGAAGGCTTGTAATGCACTGATTTTGATGAAACAAAGTGATTTTCCAAGTGGAAATATAATTAATTTAATACAAGGAATTTGGAAAGGGAATCAGAGTTTTAGCACTTGAAAAATGATTTGAGAAAAATGGAGAATATAATGATATTTTGAAAATTTACTAACATATAACTTATTTTCGAGTTTTGAAGTACGTTAGAAAATGTTAAGTTTTGAAACGTTGATTTATATCAATGAAAAAGTGATTTTGTGAATTATATTTTGGAAAAGAATTTCTTGAGTAAAGAAAATGTGTTAAATAAAGTATAAAGTCATATTATTTTGAGAAAAATGGAAATGGAATTTTTGAAGAATGAGAAATATTTTCTGTAATGGAATTGTGGTGAAAAAAATTATTTACGTATCTTAAAAATGTAATTTTTAAAGTACGTGATTTGAAATATAGTAAAATATTTCTAAGTGTTTAGAAATACAGTAAAATATTTTTATGCGATTTGAAATATGATAAAATATTACTACGCGATTGGAGATGCGTTGAAACATTTTAAGTGATTTGAATTACGTTTAAATATTTTATGTAATTTGAACTACTGTTAAAAAATCACTATGTGATTTAAAAGTGATAGAATATTTTTATGTGATTGTGAGAACATGTTTTCCTGTGATTAGCATTTGGTGCATTATACATGCATTGGAAAGATATGTCTATGATTGGATTTGGTGCATTATAAGCATTGAAAAAATAGCGTTGAAGCATATGATTACATTGAACAAATGAAATTGAAATGATTTGGCCCTTTGGGGTTGGACTTGCAACCGATATATTCGTGCATTGTATAAAATATAGCTAATAGCTATTATGGCCCTTGTAGTTGAAGAGGAATGAGAATTGATAGTGAGGTCATGATGGATTTTATTCGAGGCGCACATCGAGATTAGCCTATAGCACCGTGCCATTTGGAATTGTCTGTTGCAACGCATTGACGATACTCGACAAGAGCACGATTCTTTTCAACGACTGAGAGATTATCTTTGGGCTAAGGCTGACAATTAACCAGAGCATTCTTCTCAAAATTGTGAAAACCTCCATGGAGTTGTTTTTGATAAACTGAGTCTTTGTGTATATGCATAAATCTGAGCATTTATATCTGTATGATATATTAATTGAGGAATGTTGGCTATGGCAATTGTTTTGAGTATTTGGATGATGATTGAACTGATAGCATGATTATGGTATGATCTATCTGTATGATATGCTATTTGTGTTATCTCTGTACTGCCATGTTGGTATTGGTGTAGGTGATCTCACCTCTTTGTTATATTGTTTTGCTTTGTCTGTACTGTTAAAATTATACAGTAGAAGGAATGAGTTGTCTTAGACATAACGGGTAGTAGATACTCAGAGATTGATGGAAACGTTGAAAAGTGGCTGCCTCAAGTTTTAGACAAGGAGTAAAGTCCTCGATGCATCAAGTTGATACAAGAGAAGGAACGAGTATGTTAAGATTTAATGTTAGTGTTGTACCGTGCTATTAAGTAGGATCCGTCATGGGGTTTGCTACTGTAAAAAAAAAAAATCTGTTAATTTTATATTTCTCTTTAAATTGTGATATTAATTGGTGTCAATATTGCATAATGAATAATTGAAAAATGATTTTCAATATTACCTAATATTTTCAGTAAATTTACATTTCAGTAAAGAAGAAATTTTGAAACCCATCTTTTATAACTCAAACTTTGTGCGAACTTCTTTTCAGATTATGAGTTGGGAGTTGGAAATGTGATGCCCTAAGGAGGGTGTTACATAGAAGGCTCTAAGTTTCTCAATGAATCCTTCACCCTCTCAAAGTGTTTACAAATAAATAGAAATGAATTTAGCTCACTAAATGGGCAGATATACAAATTGAAGTTCTAATGAAGTTCTTAAGATATCTCAATCAATTTCTCAAAATCAAAGCACAATTTATGATTCACGGATTAAATTCTTGGGAGATGTTTTTCAGAGTGTTAGCTAACTGCAATAAGTGTCCTAAGACTTGAATTTATAGTCCTCAATGAAAAAGATCCATTAGGGGCATTTAATCAAGCATTAAATACTCTGAAACTAGTCGTTGCTGGTTTTAGACTGGTGGTAATCGATTAGCAACATATGGTAATTGATCACCAAGTGTTCAAAACGTGTTCTGAGCTTTTCTAGGCCATGGTAATCAATTACCAAGCTTCTATTTAGGTGGTAATCGATTATCAAGCCTCTGTTTGGTTGGTAATCAATTACCATATCTTGCTAATCGATTACCAAACCTCTGACTTTTGAAAAATAGGTTCCTACATGTATGTAATTGATTACCAAGTCTTGGTAATCAATTACCATCTTTCAAAATAGTTGTTAATTGATTACTAAGCCATTGAATGTGATTACAAACATCCTAGAACCTATTTTTGAGCCCAATTAAGCTTGGTAAATAGCTCCAACTTAAAACACTTTGATTATTGAAAGATTTGAATGGATTTTAAAGACCCAAGATTAAAACATCATTTGTTTATAAAACAACACACCAAGTAAAATAGTTTTCAAGAGAACTCTTTTAAAAAGCATTGTAAAAAATTTTGAGATATTTTAAAGAGTTTCTCACATAAAGACCCTGAGTCGTATAAATTATACCAATTTAGCTTTCTTTGGACATGATCTTTGGCTTGGCTTTGTTATCATAAAAACTTTCATGATCTTGATGATATAAGCATTCACAAAGGATGTAACTAACTTGCTTACAGGTTCCCTAACCCGTAATCATTTCTAAAATAATCTCTATTCTCTATAACAACTTCATAAAGTTTCATAATTTTCTAAGCTACACTCCTATTTAATTTGACCTTTAAACACTCATTCTGTTTATAAAAAAATACCAAACTAATTTATTTAATTCCCTAAAAAGTATCGTAATTCATTCTAATTATTTACGACCTAGAAATAAATTTTCCACTATTTAAGTAATCTATGCTAATTTCTGGGCTAAGAAAATACTATAATAACTATTAAAGCTAATGGGATAGGGAGGATGTTACAGTACCTAGACAGTGGATGCTCCGGGCATATGACAAGAGATAGAAGCAAGTTTCTATCACTTGAAGCCAAAGATGGTGGAAATGTCACATTTGGTGACAATAGCAAAGCAAAGATTTTGGGTATAGGTAAAATTGGTGAGCTCAACTCTACTCAAGTTTATGATGTTTACTATGTTAAAGGGTTAAAACAATCTCCTTAGCATTAGTCAGTTTTGAGACATTGACTATGAAGTAGTGTTTGAACCTACACAATGCATAGTTAAAGAAGCCAACAATGGCAAAACCCTCTTTGTTGCCAAATGACACAAAAATGTCTATAGTGTGAACTTTGAGGACCCTTCTCATCCAAATGTAGAATGTCTTGTTTCTTTGAAAGATGAGAAGTGGTTGTGGCATAAAAGATTTGGTCACATTAATATGAAAACAATTTCAAAATTGGTAAAACATGACCTTGTTAGAGGCTTACCAAAAATCAAATTTGAAAAAGACATAGTATGGAAGCATGCCAAAGGGGTAAGCAAACAAAGTCAAGTTTTCAACCAGAGAATGTTGTCACAACTCATAGGCCACTTGAGTTACTGCATATTGATTAATTAAGTTCACTAGCTTAGGTGGTAAGAGATATGGTTTTATGATAGTTGATGACTACTCAAGATTCACATTGGTACTTTTCTTAAGCCACAAGGATGAGTCTTTTGAAGCATTCAAAACCTTTTGTAAAGGAGTTTACAATGAAAAATGATTTTGTATAACTGCCATAAGAAGTTACCATGGGAGAGAGTTTGAAAATCAATTTTTCAAAAGTTTTTGTGATGAAAATGGTATTGTAAACAAATTTTCTTGCCTAATAACTCAACAAAATGGAGTTGTGGAGAGGAAAAATCGTACTTTACAAGAAATGGTTAGAACTCTCCTTTGTGAAACTAAACTTCCAAAAGGCCAATATTGAAGAAGACTCCCTATGAATTGTGGAATGAAAGAAAACTTAACATATCATATTTCTATGCATTTGGCTGTGAATGTTTTTTATTAAATAACAAAATCAGTTAGGAAAATTTGATTCTAAGTCTAATAAAAGAATCTTTCTTGGTGATATGCACTCTATCGTATAGTAATATAGGACTTGAGTCCTAGTTGTCGATCCCACGGGAATAAGAGATAATTATTAGATTCGCTAAACCCTTAGTTATTTAAAAAATCGCAAGTGTAATGAAAAACTCAAAATAAAATTAGACAACACATAAAGAAGAAAGATGGAAGATTAAACAATGTAGAGATAAATCACTTAGAGGGAAACTAGGGCGCAAAGTTCACTTGAATCCAACTAACAGGATTTTCACTCGTTTATGATGTAAAGTAATTCTCTTACCAAATTCTCTTAATTTCTATTGAGACCCAATGGTCATGGATAAATAATATTCTATTCCTAATTAATCACTTATTTGGTTATTTAGTTGAATTAACTAGGAATGCATTAAGTCCCAATTCAAGAAATGAACTAACCTAATTGTTAATTCAATTGGTAGAATAAATTGATGTTTGATCATTCACCAACCTAATCTTAGGTTTATTATATGAATCCACTCATTGGTTGCGAATGACCACTGTTCAAACAATGAATTAAAGCATGCCAAATTTGATCAAGTCTTGACAAGAATTCAAGCAATACAATAAACATAATGAAATTACCTTAATCAAATTCGAATTGAAAATCAAGTAATTAGGAAAACAATTTCCCATAGCCTTAGCTATGGGATTAGCTATTCATGTTCAATAACAAACTCAAATCATAACACAAATCCATGAAAAGAAAAATTTAAAGAAATGGGAAAAACTAGGGGGAAGAGAAATCAAAACTCCTTTAATGGAGATTATGATCTTCAAGCCTTCTAGAATTTCATCCTCTTTTCGTGGCCGTCTTCCTGAGATTCATGGCAGTCCTTTAGTGTGATTTATCTCCAAAAGGTTTCTCCAAAAGTCTGTTGTCACAAAGTGTGTTCTGGTTTAGGGATTCACTTCTATTTGTATTAGTTAGGGGCAACATGTACTTTTTCACACGCAGGAGACCTCACACAGTCGTTTTTTTAGAGCTCAACATGGTCGTGTGACCAAGAGAACACATAAATTTAATGTCAGGGAGACATGGGCATGTCTCCCAAAGACACGACCGTGTCTTTAAGTCAGAACCTTTTCCCAAGTTAAACAAGGTCGTGTCTAACTCAAGAATCGCTTCTGAGTTGACACAAGGCCATGTCTGAGCCAAAATGATCTCATTTTGCTTTGAAAACGCAGTGTCTTCACATGCTTTAACTCCAAATATGATAAACCACTTTCAATTTTTAAAAATCGAATAAAATGATAAGGATCCATCTCAAATTCAATAATAAACACAAGCAAATCACCCTAATTTATCCTGTTTGAGACCACAAAATAAGGACTTATCACTTGGTTACTCAACTTTTTTCAAAGCATATAGAGTATATAACACTAGAACTCTAGTGGCAGAGGAAAGTAGCATAGTGTATTCAATGAATCTAACTCTTCTATTGAGAAAGAAGGAATTTCATATTTGGAAGATGAATTGGAGCAGCTGAACCTCAATGATAAATCTAAAGAGTAGAAGAATGAGAAAGATTAGTCTAAAGACAAAACTGCTAAAGAAGATGAGAAGAGTCATGATCATTCTCAAGTTTCTACTTATAACTTTTCTCAAGTATCTTCTTATGACCCTTCTTAACATACTACTCAACTGCTTAAATAATGGAAGCAACATCTTGCTCATCCAAAGGAATTGATCATTGGAGAAACTTCTACTTGTGTCAGAAATGACAATAATCATCTTGCATTGCTATCACAGTAGAGCCAACGAGTATTGATGAAGTTTTACAAGAATAATATTGGATAATGGCTATACAAAAAGAGCTGAATTAGATTGAAAGGAATAAAGTTTGGACCTTAGTTCCTACACCAAAGAATCACTTCCTAATTAGAACAAAATGGGTTTTTAAGAACAAGTTATATGAAGAAGACAAAGTGGTAAGAAATAAAGCAAGATTAGTGGCTCAAGGGTATAATCAATAAGAAGGTATAGATTATGATGAAACTTTTTCCCTTGTAACTAGGCTTAAAGCTATAAGACTATTGCTTGCATATGCGGCCTACAAAGGTTTTAAGTTATTTCAAATGGATGTTAAAAGTGCATTTTTGAATGGTTTTATAAATGAGGAAGTTTATGTCCACCAACCACTAGGTTTTGAAAATAAGAAGTATCCCAACCATATTTTTAAACTGTCTAAAGGTCTCTATGGACTTAAACAAGCTCGAAGAGATTGGTATGAAATGTTGAATAACTTCTTACTTGAAAATGGATTTTTAAGAGGAAAGGTGGATACTACTTTATTTAGAAAACATCTCAAAAATGATTTTTTAATTATACAAATATATGTTGATGATATTGTGTTTGGATCCACTAATAAGATGCTTTGTAGAGAATTTTCTAATCTCATGAAAGTGAGTTTGAGATGAGTATGATGGGAGAATTGAAGTTCTTCATTAGCTTTCAAATCAAACAAGGAAGGTCTAGAATCTACATTCACTAAGAAAAATTCACTAAAAACCTATTAAAAAAGTTTAATATGGAAGGTGCAAAGTCAATGAAGACTCCAATGCATCCTTCAATGGTGATTGGCATGGATGAGAAAGGTAAATCAATCAATGAGAAGCTTTATAGAGGTATGATTAAATTTCTTCTCTACTTGACTACTAGTAGACTTGATATAGTTTTTAGTGTTGGTTTATGTGCAAGATTTCAAGCAAATCCTAAAGAGTCTCATCTCAAATATGTGAAGAGAATCTTTAGATATTTACTTAGAACATCTAACCTTGGTATGTGGTATAAGAAGTGTTTCAATTTTGATTTAGTAGGATATTGTGATGTTGATTTTGCATTGCAACTCTCTTGGTGAAGTCTTAGTAACTTGGTCATACAAGAAAAAAAATTCCATAGCTCTATCAATAGTCGAAGCTGAATATGTATGTACATCTAATTATTGCTCATAAATCCTTTGGATCAAACTTTATCTTGAGGATTATTCCTAGAGGTATGATCACATTCCAATCTTTTGTGACAATACAAGTGCCAAAAACCTCTCTAAAAATTCAATCCAGCACTCAAGATCTAAACACATTAATATCAGACATCATTTCATTTAAGACCATGTTCAAAAAGGGGATATTGAACTGAATTTTATAGATACTGACCATTAATGGGTAGACATTTTCGCAAAACCCTTAAATGAAGATAAGTTCTATTTTATAAGAGAAAACTTGCACATATATGTTCTCAAATGGTTAAATCTTGAATTATAATTGTGAACTTATCATAATTAAATGATATTTGTGTGAATTATTTGCTATTAAATGTTAATGTTTGATGTTATGATAAAAATAATCAAATCTGAGATAAACTACTAAGGTCTAAGTACTTAAGTATAGTCATTCAGAAAGTTGAGAAGAGTGAACCAAACTCTTTTCATCTACTCTTCTCAAGTTGGTTTGTCAGCACTAATGACTAGTTTTTACCCAAGTTTCAAAATTCAAATTTTACCTATCATAAATGACTTCCAATGGTAAAAATAGCCTTAAACAGCTATTTTTCACTTCTATATAAGCTTGGTTTCACTCTCTCTTATCACTTTTCAAATCCTAACCTAAGTGAAATTCAAAATTTTCACTCTGTTTCACATCCTCTTTCTCTCTCTCTCTCTCTCTCTCTTCTCTCTCTCTCTCTCTCTCTCTCTCTATATATATATATATATATTGATCTCCATCTAGTTTTTTCTTCCCAAATTCATTCATTTCTTCAAACACCCATACCTTGACATAATCTTTTATCCAACCATAAGGGTTAAACACTCAACATCAAAGGGTAAAGAAATTTCTGAAGTTCCTTCACTAATTAAGGAAGAAGAGGTTGTGGTTTCAAGCACAATCTCATAACCACAAGAAGAAATTGAAGTTAAGCCCATTGTTCCTTAGTCAGAAGAAGCTCCAAAACCCACTAAAAGAAGGAGATCCATGAGGATAATGTCTGGGGCTATAAGTTCTAAGGTTTTGAAGAAGAAATCTCGAGTTCAAGAAGTAATATATCTCACTTAAGAAGAAAAGAGACCAGTACCTTCATCATCTCTTGTACGAAGGGCTTCTCTCTTTGAAACCAACAAAATCAAGAAGTTTTTTAATGAGAAATTTAAATTGAAACTTGTTGTAGATGGACAGAGAATATCTTTGGTGGGATTAGCAAGTGAGGTTAGAAAAATTAGACCCCAAATTAAGAAGCAAGGCTGGAAGATATTCTTCAGAACCAGTGAATAGGTTTATCCAAAGCTAGTTTATGCATTTTATACGGCAGCTAAAATGAAACATGATCCACCTTCCTTGAGTTACAAATTGAAAGGATTGGATATTGAAATGAATTATGATGTTTTGATCTCAAGTTACTGGAGTCAAAAACAAAGGGAAAAATTTTTTCTACAAAGAAGATTGGTTCGATCAATATGGTATTAGAAGAGAAAAAGTGATGAACACTCTGTTCCTTGATGAAGAACTTCCCTACACTACCAAGAAACTTACCTCCACAGCAAGGCTCTTTCACTTACTCTCATCTCACTTCATCCTTCCATGAGCTATGAGCTTTCAGAAGGTTTCTGAGCAAGACATCATTGTGATGTACCACCTATAAAAGGATAAAAGGCTGAATATGCCTTTTATCATCCTAAAATACATGATTACAGCTGTTGAAAATCCTAAAAAGTTTTAAAGTTTACCTTATGGGATGATTATGACTCTCATCTTCATGCACTATAACATGCCTCTAAAGAATTAAGACTCTGAACCATAAGGGCAACCTTTCATAAGCAAAAACTTGAAGATGTTGCACTTAGAGAAAAGGAAGCCATTAGACAAAGGCTTTGAACTAAGAACAAAATGACTATATAATAGACCTTCAAAGTCACTTACTGAAGAAGAAGACAGAAAAAGAAAAAAGAAAGAAAGAAAAGAAGAATAAACAAGTAGAGCAGGATGCTCCTAAATCTACTCAAGCTGTTGGTGATTCTTGTCAAGTAGAGCTAAATCGAGCTGATGCATAAACTGACCCTTCTCAAGTTGAAGGTGACCCTTCTTAAGTTGAAGGTGGCCCTTCTCAAGTCAAAGAAAAAGAAGCTCAAGTTGAAAAGCCTGTTGAGGATCCTTCCAAACATATTTCCAACATTGATCCTAAATACGTGGTTGCCAAGATCATGACCCAACTGTCCAGAGACAAGGACTTGGATTTTGACAGGCCTTTGTATTCTCCAAGGCAGCTTGAAGAAGTAGAAGAAAGCCTAGCAAAGAATAAAGAAGAGGAAGAACCAGAAGAAAAGGACAAGGATAAAGAAGTAAAAGAAACTAAAGAAAATGAGATGGAAAAAGAAAAAGAACAAGAAGCAGAAGAAGGAGGAGAAAAAGAAGGAAATGATGTAGAAGGAGAAATTGGTGGGAAGGAAGCAAATGAACCTGACCCTTCCCAAGTTCCCCCAGAACTTGAGAAAAGTGTTGAAAAGGAGAACACTCCCTTCTCAACCAAAGTAAACCAATCTCCTCATCATGATTCTCCTATTTTTTATGCTACTGCCCTTCAGTTCCAAGATAGGGAACCTAATAATAGTTTCAAAACTCTTGGTTTTGAAGATGTCCAAGACATTGTATCCAAATTTGAACCATTTATTTCCCTTGGTTCATTCTGTAATTTTCTTGATCTAGAGAAGGCTGAGGATGAAGCTAATAAGGAGCAATATCAAGCTAAAATTATGCAGCAGAGTGAGACTCATCATGATTCCACTTATCCTCATGCTGCATCTCCAACCAAACCAACCTTCAAGGCATAAAAGTCCTTTCCAAACAAACTAAAAAATTAGGAATTTTATGTGAAGTTGTTGAAGAAAGATATGAAGGCTCTTCATGGAGGGTTGAAAGAAATTCATAACACCATTTGTGAGTTTTGGGATCGATTTCTGATGTTTGAAGAATAGTTCCAAGGGAAGTATGAAAATGAAATGAATTTTGGAACTATAAGGAAGATTCACTGCCCTTACCCAACTAGAAGATCTATTCCTAACCCCTCACCACCTTCTTCACCTAAAGCCTCTACATCCACTCAAGCACCAAATTAGTAGTAAATCTGTGATGGCTAATCTTTTTCTCTACCTTATATTTTGTTTTTTCCTTATGCTTTTGCTAATGACAAAAGGGGGGAATAGGTGAAATGAAGATTTTATGATGTTTTGGTGTTTTTATGGTGTTCTAATGATGAATAACAATGTTTATATGCATATTTAAGGAAATTACAACACTACTCTTGACAGTTCTATACATAATTGTATAACTCAGACCAGAAGTTAACCCGGTCTGAAGGCTGAGTCAACGGGTCAATGGTCCGACCATGGGTTAAATGGTTGAATTGAAAAATTTGGATAAATAATATATATATTTTTAAAAAATACTATATAAAAAGTACTTTATATAACAAATACTACATGAAAATATAAATTATATTTAAAAAGTACTAATGATGTAATCAATCTAGCGAAGAAAATTATTTAGCTTTAATTTTTTAAAATAAAATTTGTTAAATAATAATATAAATTAAAAAATTGAAAACATTACTTAACAAGAGCATGTAGTCTAATGGCAAAATGCATTTCATCAAAAGTCTTTAAGGTACCGAGTTCACATCTTAAAAGTTGTATTTTTGAAACATAAAATTAAAAAAAAAAAGTAGAAACCTGATCCAACCCAGGCCAACCCGTTCGGGCGGGTCAACCAGGTTTGACCAGGTTTGTGAGAAGAACCGTTGTAGCTATGAACTGGATCGGCCTCTGGTTTGTACAACTATGGTTCTATATTCTGACATTGTTCTAATTCTTAATTACTTTGACATCATTGCTCTAATATTGGTTTAATCCTTGTTCCTTATCATTCTAAAGCTCATACAAATTTCATCCATATGTTAAGGGGAAGCATTCATTTCATTTGCTTTAATATTATCATGGTATCATAATAATACCATTGCTCTAATCATGATCAATATATTTTGGTTATAACTTGCAAACATGTTCTGTAAAGGCTCTTTACTATTTTTGCTAATGTTTTAAATGAGTTCATAAGTTAAGGGAGAGTACTTGACTTGTCTCGAGTATGATGCTTTGACCCTTCTCATTTGTTCAGCGAAAATGGTAAAACTTCTTAACTCTTGCAAGCTATTTAAAGCTTAGAACTTTTAAGATAGTTTGTCATTATCAAAATTGGGGAGATTGTAAGGTCCAAAACCCTTTTGATACAAAGTTTTTATCATTATGTTTTGATGATTAGCAAACTATATTGAAAATGTGATATGTAAGCTCTATCACTTCTAGAGTGCTTTAGCTTGGTCTTATGAGTTTTTGTATTTAGTTGTGATATACAAATTTAAAGCTTGAGAACCAGCTTGAGAAGAGTTGTCTAAGAAGACCAATACTTGTCTCATGTCTGATGGATGATAATTAACTTATAAGGAATTCAAGATCTCACTAAGACAATAATAGAAGACTTGAAGTCTCTAAAGAGGAAGATTTTCTCATGAAGATGTCACATTCAAAGCTTTAAAGTTGAAGGAATCCACCAAAGAAGTCTTAGAGATGGTTAAGAAGAGTTGAAGACTTAAGCTCTGTCAAAGTTGAGAAAAGTGGAACACCCTTCTCAAGTTTGCGCTATAGGACAAATTATATCGGATAATCGTTAGAAAAAGAGATGTTGTAACAACTAGTTTGTGACCAGAATGCAAAAACTAGCCCATAACTCCAACGACTAGCTTCCAAAGTCTGTATAAGGGCTTATGGTTGAAGATTCAAGGAATTGGACAAGCTAAAAGTGAATATAACAGTGAAAACTCGTTCTGAACTATTCTCATCTATTATTCTTGTTGTCTATTTGTTCTATATTAGCTAAAACCTTGTTGTAGGTGTTACATTAGCTCTGAATATTATGTTTAAGCACTTTTTGAATGATTGTGAGAGGTATCAACTTGTAAACTCTTTTTAAAATAGTTTGGGTTTACGCTAGTGAACTAGAGGGTTATTCTAGCCACTATGAGTGTAGTTGGGAGTAGCTAGGATCAAATACTACTCGGTTGATGCTTAAAGAGGCTGTGGTTAAAAGAATATCTATGAAATGAAGCTTATAAAGTCTTGGTTGACAAAGAATACTTGTTTTAGTAATGAAAATCCTAGTGAGAAGCTGTGGACTGGACTTAGCCCATATGGTTCAGGGTGAACCTTATCTCTTTTATCTTTAATGTGCTTGAACAAGTTTCATTACTGTCTAACTGTTTTATATCACCTTTTTCAAGTTTAAAGTCAACCAAGTATTTTGAAACTAAGTTTTTAGATATAAAGACTTTTACTATTTAAATCTGATAAAATATAACTGTTTTGTTCAAAAACAAGTTTATGAGTGCTTAATGTTGTTTAAAAGAATACCCAATGGTTAGTTTTAAGTTCAGACTCTTCTCATCTCTAGGTTATAACACTTGAGAAATGTTTGGGAAAAGTATTTATGGTTATAGAAACTTTTAAAGGCTGAAGAGAACAATTCACCCCCTCTTATTATGCCATTTGCCAACTTCATACACAATTAGTGAAATTAAAGCCTTATTAATGGCTCAAGAAGAATGGTTGGAGAAACATAAAAGATAGAATGATAGACTATCTATGCAAACTAATTTGGCTCAGAATTAGCAGTACTAGTTCCAAAATAAAAGATAAACTTTCAATGGTGGAAATGGTGGCAACTTTAACTACCTAACAAATCCATCTTAGCAAAGTAGATCATACACTGGTAATAGCAATCTCAGAGGCGGATCTTCACCTCGTGGGAGACTTACAATAGATGGAGGGGGTAGGCTGATGGGCCTCCAACAGATAGGCTCTAATCCATGTATACCATAGAAGGAAGAAAGGGATGATTAGAAGCAGAAAGGGAAATAGGGATTCTGTTAAGGAGGAGAGAGAAGGATCTGATAGAATGCACACATGGCTGAAGGGGATTAGTGATGAAGGTGTTGAAATCATGCAAGGAAGCTCGAATATGAAGAGTAGAAAGGGGTGTGAATGGGGCATTGGACCATCTGGGTAATATGGGGGTAGCTAAGGCCATTTAGGTAAAGATAATAACTTACTTTTCTAAATTTCCTATCTTTTTCTATATTGTTTTCTGCATTTTTAAGTTTCTATTCTCTATAATTTGAGCTGACTCCTTGTCATTTCCACTATTTTCCATTATTAATACCTAAACCTATCAATTTGGTATCAGAGCTCCCAAACCTAGGGAGCCTCTGGATGGTATTAACACAAATGGAGAGTCGAATTGAGAACATGGAATGGTGGCAAAATGGATTACATACTTCTATTCAAGAAGCTATTGATCAACATATAGAGGAGATGATGAGGACGATGACTAAGTAGATCAAAGTAGCAATGCAAAATGGACGAGACGATTTCGAAGGCGATGACAGCAATCGTAGGAGGGGAAATTGTGGTGGTGGACCCAATGGAAAAGAGAAGTCTCACAGGGGGAATCATGTGAAAAGACTTGAGGTGTCATATTTCATGGGTGATGATCCCCATGGGAAAGTGTATCGAGTAGAGTGGTTCTTTGAGTTAAATCAAATCTTGGAGGCAGAAAAGGTAGATACCACAATGGTATACTTGGAAGGGAAAGCCTTGAACTCGTACCAGTGGTGGGAACCACAGATGGTAATGATCAACTGGTGTTCTTTTCATTAAGCATTATTAGGGAGGTTCCAAGTTACTTCATTGGAAAATCCATATGAACTGTTGATGGGATTGAAACAAACAGGATATGTCATGGAGTATATAGAGTAGTTTAAGCTACTCTCAGCCTCATTGCGATATGCAAATGAAGATTTCATGTGAGGGGTGTTCATGAATGGTCTAAAGGAAGAGGTCAGGGCAAACATGTGAATGATGAGCTTTGGGGATCTTCACACGTTGATGGCATTAGCACATAAGGTGGAAGACAAAAATCAAGTGTTAGGTGGCTGCTACGGGTCTTTAGCTCATGGATTTGGGCCCAACATCTGGATATAGCCTTGAGTAGTAAAGGGGTCAATTCTCAAGACTCTATAGGAGTACAAGAATGGGTCATTGGGCCCAATGCTTGGATTGGGCAAAGGTTTCTTCCTTAGACAAATGGAGGTAGAACTGAGACCCTTAATCTAAAGGGGAATTGGACTAACCCAAGAAAGGGCAATACTACAAGCATTAACAAAAGGGAGTTTGGGTTCAAGAAATTGACTGAAGAAGGAGAGAATGACAATAAAAGGAGGGACTTTGCTTTTGATGTGGTGAGAGGTACCATCTAGGCCATGTGTTCCATAATAAGCAAATGCATATGATCTTATTAGGTGAAGAAGATGAAGAGGAAGAGGAAGGGACAAAAGGGTAAAAAAAAGTATAGGCCAAAGAAGAGCTGAACCTATAATTGAATGTCAGTAGTATTATAGGTATGACTTCAAAGAATTCACTAAAGTTATAGGGAACGATCAAAGGGAAAAATGGTGCTAGTGGATTTTGGTGCTTCTCATAATTTCTTGTTCTATACCCTTGTTGAGGAGCTCAAAATACCCACTGAGGCTACTCATGGTTATTTTGTGGAGGTCAAGAGTGGACAATGATTGGGAAGTCAAGGTATGTCTCGCAAGGTTAAATTGCAGTTACCAAACTTGAAGATTATCCAGGATTTCTTTTTATTTGAGTTTGTTGTGGAGGAAGTCATATTGGGATATGAGTGGTTGAAAAGTTTGGGGAAGTTTAGTGTTGACCTGAGATAACATTTGCTTGAAATATAGGAAAATAGGAAGATAATTGAGATAAAAGGGGATCTTACACTCTCTAGAATAGTGGCTTCATTGAAAGCCATTGTGAAGGAGATGCGCTTGGCATATTTTGTGGAGTTCAGAATGATGAATATAGTGTGCCCAGTGGAAACCACTACTCCAAATAGTATAAGGGAGCTTTTAGAGGAGTATAAGGAGTTGTTTAAGGAGTCTATAGTGCTGCCACCGAAGAGGGAGTGTGATTATGCTATTATGTTAAAAAAAGGGGGCTCAAATTCCCAATATACGAGCCCCTATAGCCACAAAGATGAGATTGAGAAATTTGTGCATGACATGTTGGCTGCAAGGTTAATAAGACTAAGAATTAGCCTATACTTGAGCCCATTATTTTGGTTAAGAAGAAGGACGGAAGTTGGAGGTTTTATGTGGATTATAGAGCCCTCAATAATTTAACTATCCCTAACAAATTTCCAATCTTAGTTGTAGCCAAGTTATTGGATGAATTGGGAAGGGTTGTCGTTTTCTCCAAGTTGGATTTGCAGTCTGACTATCATCAAATTTGTATGAGAGGGGAAGACATTCATAAAACAGCCTTCAAGACACATGAAAGTCATTATGAGTATTTAGTAATGCCTTTTAAGCTCACCAATGCCCCTTCTACATTTTAGGCACTTATGAATGATATCTATAGACCTTATTTGCGAAAATGTGTCTTGGTTTTCTTTGATAACATACTTGTGTGCAATTCAGACTTACCATCCCATCTTGTTCACTTATGGTTAGTGTTTAGATTACTAAGAGATCATGTGTTGTGGGTTAATTGGAAAAAATACAACTTTAGTGTGAGTCAATTGGAATATCTTGGGCATATCATCATCTATGTGAAGGAATCAAGGAGGACTCGCAAAAAATGGCACCCATGAAACAGTGGCCGGTCTCAAAAGATATACAAAGTTTTAGAAAGTTCTTGGGTTTGATAGGTTATTACCGACATTTTGTACAGAATTATGGTGTAATTACAAAGCCATTGACACAACTTTTGAAGAGAAACAACTTTCATTGGTCCGTAAAGGCTCAAGGTGCCTTTGAGGAGCTTAAAGCTGCCATAAAGTGATTGCCCACATTTTAATGCCTAATTTTGACTTACCCTTTGAAATAGAAATGGATGCTTCAAGGTACAACATTGACATAATCCTTATGTAGCATGGGATACCATTAGCGTTCATTAGCCAAGAACTTTTGAAGAGGCCCAAGGTGAAATTAGTCTATGAAAGGAAACTAATGGCCATAGTTTTTACAATGCAAAAGTGGCAGCAATACTTACTTAGACAATATTTTATTATTAAAATAGACCAAAAAAATCTCAAGTTCTTATTAGAGTAGCGGGCCTTAGTTGAGGAACAGTTGAAAAGGGTCGCCAAGTTGTTAGGCTTTGATTTTGAAATTCAGTATAAGTTGGGTTTAGAAAATAGAGCTGTAGATGCTTTATTTTGGGTTATGAAGTGTCATGTCATTTCAATGATCACTAATTCAGACTGCGTGGAATTGGCTGAGGAGATTTGGGGGGATGCTCAGTTGAAACTAATTTTATAGGAGGTTTTACAGAATCCTAAGTCTCACCATCACTATTTCGTGTCCAATGGGTGTTTATGGTACAAGGAGAAGTTAGTGTTGCCCACTAAATCAACTCAGATTATTGGTCAGATTATTGGCAAAATTCCATGAATCTTCATAGAGGGCCATTTGTGGTCACCAAAACCTACAAGAAGATGTTGGCCTTGATTTTCTATTAGTATGGCATGAAACGAGATGTGAAGCAGTATGTTACTAGTTGTACTACATGCTAGTAGAACAAGTTTCAAGCTTCCAACCATGTATGGGAAAATGTTGTTAAGTTAGAATTTTATGCTTTTGATTTATATGTTTATGCTTTTGATTTTTGGACTTTATTTTACTTTTGTTCTATTTTACTACCTTTTTGCTTTGTTTTGATAATAGGTGGAATATAAGAAAGAATTGTATGGAAACATAAGGAATTATGACTCACCAGTGTTGGGATTTACACCCATATTTCGTGTGCCAAGAAGCCAACTAGAGAGAATTATGGTCAGGCCGTAATGTCCATTATGGCAGTAATTCGTGCCAGCAAAATTACAAGAAGCTAACCAGAGAGAATTATGGCCAGGCCGTAATGGCCATTATGGCCGTAATTCGTGCAACTAGAATTTGAAGGACCAGCCAGAACGAATTACTACCTGCCAGTAATTGCCAGTATGGCCATAATTCTGATCAGTTTCATAACAGCTCATTTATTTTTGAAGAAATTAAAGAGGTGTTGTAATGGGTTGTAAATGGAGCTGTAAATAGGCTTTAAAGGAGTGGCTTTCTAATAGAAAACGGGGTGGGAAAGACTATATAGGAAGACAAGAATTTCTTCTCTTATTTCACTTTTTGAGAGAAAATTAGATTCCTTGTTCTTTATTTTTGGATAGAAGTTCTTGTAACTTGGTTAGAATTTATGCAAGCTAGTTAAGAATCTCTTACCTTCTCCTTTATTATCTATCTCCTTCCTTTTCTTATATACGTAATTGCTTAATTGTATTTGGTTGTTTCTATTATGAATATGATTGAGTAATTATCTAATCTTGGGATTGTGGGTATTCTAATTAAGGGTTGTTGCTATTTCTGATTTCCCCTTTTTTTTATAGGTGTTGATTTTTTTAATTCAACCTTAGTGTTTTTATTTATTTACAAATATATGTTCTATGTTTGCATGATTTCAGATATTAAGTGAAGAACCGAAAGGTGAAGTTTGGTATTAGAACTATAAGGTTGAACAAGGGGATTGAATCATGAAAATAGATTTTATTCTCTTGAGGTTATGACAAATATCTATTCTTAATGAGTTTTCGCTAATGAAAATAGGTCATTCATCAGGTTAAACAATTTATTGTTCTTTGAAAGAAGGCACTAATTACATTTGCTTATTTTACCTTTAAAAATCCAGCATTCCTAGCATTAGGAAAATTGGTTTAAGTGTCAATCATCATTGTGAAGAACCACAATCCCAAGAGTTTATTTTCTCTATTATTAAAATTAAATCTTTATTCGGTTTTCCAACAACTTGCCTTTTTAAATACGATTTTAGTTTAGCTAATCACCATTGTGAAAAGAAACTAGTAAACAATACTAAGTCTCTGTGGGAACGATCTTTTATAATGCAATACAACCGTGCACTTGCGGTAGGCATCAAGTTTTTGGCGCCATTGCCGGGGACATTTTCTTATTGATATCGATTTCTTTTCACTATTCTGGTTTGACTAAACTTTTCTTTTTCTGTTGTTATTTTGCCTTGTTATTTGCTAATTCTTCTGTTGAATGCGAAGGATCCAAAGTCTTGGGGACCTTGTTGAACCAGTACCTGATATAGAAAGATTTTTCCATAGAAGGAAAAGAGAGCAACGCAAGGCAAGGATGGAACAAAAGGGGGAACTAAGCATGGCTGAAGCGAATAATAGAACTTTGAAGGATTTTGCTGCTCCTAATACTAGTGGCTTACACTCTAACATTGCGCACCCAACAGTTGAAGCGAATAATTTCGAGTTAAAGCCATCCTTGCTCTCAATGGTGCAGCAAAATCAGTTTTGAGGTTCTCCAATGGACGACCCTAATCTTCACTTGTCAGTTTTCCTAGAATACTGTGATGCTCTCCAACGGGGTTACATCGGATGCAATTTGGTTGAGACTTTTCCCTTTTCCCTTGAGGGATAAGGCTAGAGCATGGCTGCACTCACTTCCAACGGGATCCATAACTACATGGGATCAACTATCTCAAGCCTTCCTAGCCAAGTACTTCCCTCTAAGTAAAACCACACAACTTAGGAACCAAATCACAAATTTTGTTTAGAAAGATGGAAAGTCACTTTATGAAGCATGGGATTGTTTCAAGAATTTGTTGAGGATGTGTCCTCATCATGGGCTAGAAAAATGGCTGATTGTGCACACATTCTACAATGGACTTAGCTACAACACCAGAATGACGGTTGATGCTGTTGCAGGAGGAGCTTTGATGAATAAGAGCATAGAGGAAGCCTATAATCTCATTGAAGACATAGCACAAAATCATTACCAATGGTCGAGTAACCGTTCTCCATAAAAGAAAAGTGGCAGGTATGATGCCGATGCTTTAGACCATATAGCTTCCAAGGTAGATGCATTATTTCAAAAGTTTGAAAAATTGAGTGTGAATGCTGTTACACCAAGTGCTGCATCCTATGAAGTCTGTGATAATGATGGTCATTCTGCTATTGAGTGTCAACTAGGAGACCTATTGTCTAACACTTTTAATCAAGGGTGGAGGAATCACCTAAATTTTTCATATAAAAATCCTCCATTTAATCCCATTCCCCCACCAATTTCCAAGCCTCCTAGTTTTCAAGGACAAAGAGTTTTTAATCCTCCTCAAAAATTCAATTTGGAAAGTGTGCTTAACAATTTTGTTTTAACTCAAAGTAAGCAAAATGAAGAGTTTAACCACCAAAATCAAGTGTTAAGTGAGGCCATTAAGCAATTAGCATCTAAGGTAGAGTCCTTGGCTACACACAATAAAATGCTAGAAACACAAATTGCCTAAGTGGCTCAACAAGTTAGTTCCTCTTCTAGGACTTCTAGTATGTTTCCTGGTCAACTTGAATCCAATCCTAAGGGGCATGTAAATGCCATTACTTTAAGAAGTGGGAAGCAACTAGAGGAACCTAAGGGTAAAGAAGAGAAAAAGAGTGAAAATAAGACAAATGAAATGGTTCAGCCATCACTTGAGGAGGTTGAGAAGGAAAAGGGAAGTGAGGATGAGAAAAAAACTATTTATGTTGCCCCCTGCACCATATAAATCGCCCTTACCCTTTCCCCAAAGATTGGCTAAAGCTAAAATTGAAAAGCAATTTAGGAAGTTTCTGGATGTTCTTAATAAACTATATATAAATGTTCCATTTACTGAAGCTTTGTCACAAATGCCGTCATATGCTAAATTTTTTAAAGAGATTTTGTAAAATAAAAGAAAGCTTAATGACTACGAGACTGTGGCATTACCTGAAAAATGCAGTGCTATAATTCAAAATAAATTACCTCCTAAGCTCAAAGATCCTGGTAGCTTTTCTATTCCATGTGTTATTGGTGAAAATGAGTTTTAACCGAGCTTTGTGTGATCTTGGAGCTAGTGTTAGTCTCATGCCTTAGTCGATTTGTAAAAAGCTTGAGATAGGTGACTTGAAGCCCACAACCATTTCCTTGTAACTAGCGGATTATTTAGTTAAGTATCCAATTATTATATTGGAAGATGTGCCTATTAAGGTAGGTAAGTTTTTATTCTAGCTGATTTTGTTGTATTGGAAATGGAAGAAGATGCTCAAATCCCACTCATTCTTGGGAGACCTTTTCTTGCTACAGTAGATGCAGTTATTAATGTGAAAAACGGCAAGCTTACTTTGAATGTAGGTGATGAGAGGGTAGAATTTAATATGCCTAATGTTATTAAATGCCCTTCTCTTGAGAATTCTTATTGGAGGATTGATATAATAGATCAATGTGTCAAGAAAGACCCCGTTGAAAAATTTTCAACTGATGCATTGGAGGTCTGTTTGGTGAAAAGTGGTGGTCAAGGAGATGAAGATGACTATAAGGCCTCTATTGAGCATCAAAGAACGTTAAATCCTAACATGAAAGAAGTAGTGAAAAAAGAGGTGCTTAAGTTACTTGATGCTGGGGTAATTTACCCCATCTCTGATAAAAAAATCACAAAAATTATAAAAAAAAGAAGGAAAAAAAGAAGGAAAAAAATATTTTGCACCATTTTGCACAGTTCAGTAGCATGCTTTACTTTTTGACAATCCATGCATGATGATAAATGGTAGTATATTGGGTTGAGTCTCTTTTATCTAGATTTGGACCCTAAGCTTTATTTTCTTTTTGTATTATAGTTTGCATACCTTTGCTTTTGGCATTATGATAACATGAAGTTAAGGAGAGGTGAAGGTTGAGGGAATTAAGACCCAAAAAGACTTTCATTCTGAGTACTTAAGCTTCGAATTCAAAAAGGCCTTCGGTATAAGTACCTAGGTGGATGCAAGTTCTAAAATTTTGGATAGAGCAAAAAATGCACCTACTATTGAATGTGGTTTGAAAGTGAGATGGAGCATAAAATGCACTCACCAACACTACTCTTTAAAAAAAAAAAGAGGAAAAAATAAAGAAAATGAAGAAGAAGAATAAGAAAATTTCATGCATCTACTTTAGGGAGATCCAATGGATGAGAATTTTGTTTGAGTATTTAAAGGTGTAGGTATGCATTCTATATTATTTTTGATATAGCTTGGGACTGCCTCTAGCTAAATGAGACTTGACATTGTATATTTGTTTGTTTGTCTTTATGCTGGGTTGTTAGGATAGAAAGTTGCTAATTGTTCTGTGCAAAAGAATAACTGCATGTCGTTCAAGAATAGATATTTTGCTTGAGGACAAGCAAAGGTTTAAGCATGGGGGAATTTGTTAAGTTAGAATTTTTTGATTTTGATTTATATGTTTATGCTTTTGATTTTAGGACTTTATTTTACTTTTGTTCTATTTTACTACCTTTTTGCTTTGTTTTGATAATAGGTGGAAAATAAGAAAGAGTTGCATGAAAACAAAAGGAATTATGGCTCACCAGTGTTGGGGATTACACCCATATTTCGTGTGCCAAGAAGCCAACTAGAGAGAATTATGGTCAGGCCGTAATGGTTATTATGGCCGTAATTCGTGCCAGCAAAATTACAAGAAGCCAACCAGAGAGAATTATGGCCAGGCCATAATGGCCATTATGGCCATAATTCTGATCAATTTCATAACAGCTCATTTATTTTTGAAGAAACTAAAGAGGTGTTGTAATGGGTTATAAATGGGGCTGTAAATAGGCTTTAAAGAAGTGGTTTTCTAATAGAAAAAAGGGGTGGGAGAGACTGTATGGGAAGACAAGAATTTCTTCTCTTATTTCACTTTTTGAGAGAAAATTAGATTCCTTGTTCTTTATTTTTGGATAGCAGTTCTTGTAACTTGGTTGGAATTTATGCAAGCTGGTTAAGAATCTCCTACCTTCTCCTTTATTATCTATCTCCTTCCTTTTCTTATATACGTAATTGTTCAATTGTATTTGGTTGTTTCTATTATGAATATGATTGAGTAATTATCTAATCTTGGGATTGTGGGTATTCTAATGAAGGGTTGATGCTATTTCTTGTAATGCCCTTTTTTGGGAGGGAACGTCACATCATTATTTACGATACAGAAAACAAAAGAATGAATTAAGACCCAGTTCATTATAAATTAGATAAGTCTGTTTAGTTGTGATCATATAATTAAATTAGTGAACCCTTTTTTTGTTATAAATAATAAAATATAGTGACAAGACGTAGTTATAGCAAAAGGGTAAAATAAAAGTAAACCATACATTCTATCAACATACATATATATCATCAAAGAGAACTTGTTTAGTTACAACACCTGATGTACAAAAAGCAAAACTATGCATGCCTCAAAAGATTATACATGTACAGCCCACCAAAAGATAAGTCATCAGGCCCCAAAAAGAACATAGATAACTATCAGTAGTTATCGATAGTATCAGCCCCTAAGAAGAAAGGGAAGGAATTATGTCAGGATCCTCCTCAGGGTCTTCCTCGTAAGAGGAAACCTTCATTGGAGCCATCGAATTACAGGCGGGGGCTCGGGCAGTAGAGAGGAACGAATCCTCCTGTGGGGAGTAGTAATGCTGACCCCACATGTCCCTAATGGACAAATAAAATTCTAAATGCAAACGAACACCATAAGTAAAGATGGGCTGATCATATCGCCCCCAAGCTAGCGACACCGTCACGTCTCCCAGATAAACACAGCGATCCGAAGCCAGGTTGATATCTCAGTAGTCTGGACCTCCTAGGAAAGTCAGTCGCATGTAACCCAAAAAGCTTTGTGGACGGGTCGTCATGATCAAAACAAGTGCTAATCAAAGTCGGGCCAAAAGCTGGGGAACTCGTGTACTTCTCCCTTTTCCTCGACGTCTTCGAAGAAACATAAATATAGACAGAAATAATAGAAATACAGGAAAGAGGTGAGACATCCTACATTCAGTACCAATTATGGCAGTGAAGAAACAGAACGGTGTAGGATGCCCACATAGCATTACAAAAATAATACACTGTATCAAACAATAAACATTAAATAGCTCAATAAACTCAGGCAGTTATAACATCAATAATATGACAATTTCATTCATCATATGAATTAAATGCCAGATAATGTATAGACTCACTATGCACATGCATACGATATCAAAATCCTACTCCATGGAGCTAGACACAAGCATTCGAAGAGAAAAATTAGGAGACATATCTGTAACTTGACTGCCGCGGCCAAAGTGCTAAAATCATCAATTTATCCACATGCATATTAAGGCATTGTACAAGACATTCTTCACTAGATCGCGATATAGGATAATTTCTCAGTCCGGATTGTCGGTGCGTTTGCATCAGTCTGCCCCACGAACAGAAGAGCTACCAACTGTCCATTGCGAGGTACCCACACCCTGACGCCCCAAGGTCACCATTATGACCTACACTAGTCTACTCGTACCTGCACTAAGATGTATTCAATCTCCTAGGCAACATGGCCTTAACATCAGTCCATTGGACTTTCACAATGCATGATAATTCAATGCATATATCATGTATATCCAACAATAATATACTTTCCATGTCATGCCACAATTCGGCTAAGATAAGCATTAACACATTCTTGGTCTCACTCATGGACCCACAATAAATATTATTAAGTCCTTAAATAATACTTTACACTTTTAAGGTACATTATGGAATTATGCCTAAATTTCTACATTCTTCTTAATAAGTTTCTCTTTTAGAGAAATTCTCTCACATTATTCATGTAATCATTATTATTTTAATTAAATAAGTCCATCACTAAATTTTAAACCTAATTCCCTTAGAATGATTTAAATTGAATTATTCAACATTCTTACTTACACTCATGGTCTTACTTTAATTAAAAATTATTCTAAGTTTTTGGATAGAACTTCATTCTTGGTTCTTTCTATTTTATGAATCCCTAATTAATTCCTAATTATCCAATTAATTAAGTTTCACTTCAAATTAATATTTCTTATGAAATTCTTCTCTAGAGGAATTCTCTTGATTGCTAAGTTCCTTACTTTAAGTTTATTCAAACTCACTTAGAGAATTATTCTAAGGCTTTTCCAAGTCTCACACTCTTGTTCTTTAGTTAGGTTAAAAGATTCACTTTTATGTTATCAATTAAATTTCTCTCCATCACCTTATTGACTACTTATTACTTGATTATTAAATTCTCAAAGTTACCTAAAAATTACATCTTTTGGGCCCAAAATGGCCTAGAGGCCGTGGCCTCCCAAGGGTAGTAACCCTAATTTTTTTTTAAACTCCATTACATTTTATTCACTTGATTAATGATGTTTCCATCTTGGTTACAAAATTTCAATCATGATCACTCCATTTGAGAGTCATGGCCGTGAGCCTCCATGAGGAAAGTAAGGGACTTTTATTTCCATTTCATATTTCCAATCCATCCAAGATCATCAATATATATATATATAATCAACCAAATAGATTAAAACAAAGCAAAATCAACACATAACCACAAAAATCATACATTAAATAGAGTAACCTTGATAAGGGTTCCTCACAAACAACACAAAATCAAGTCACTCACTACCAAGAGAGGTTGAAGAGGATCATCTCCCTCTTACCTAAGAGAAAACAAGAAGAGGAATCTCCTTTGTAACTCCTTGATGAATTCGGTTTCACTCCTTCAAAACCCTAAAAATTTCAACTTCAGCCAATCAACACCAATGATTGAAAAAAAAAGAAATGGTCATGAAGATGGCCTTGAAAACGAAAATGAAGAAGAAAAGGTGAAGAACCAAGAATCTTACCCTAAAGCTTCAAACTTTGAAGCTTGAAGAAGATGATGAAGATGGAAGTTTTTCAAGAAATCTTCAACTAGAAAGGTATTTAGAATGTAGTGGAGATTAAGAAAATATGGTTGCTTGAAATTTTTGTGATCAAGGAGGCATAGAGAGGGAGTGAGGCCATGCGGGTGGTAGAGAGAAGGAGGAGAAACTGAGAGAAAGATGAGTGTAGAGAGAGAAGTTGATAGTAGAAAATGATGATGACTTTTTTATTTTTGAAATTAGAATAGAAAAATTAATAAAGTGAAAGCATATTTTTCACTCCAAGAAGGCCATGCAGTCGTGGAGTGCGGGAGGAAGAGAGAGAGTGTATAGCTTCCTTGAGAAGCTTGGTAACTTTTCAAAAGTGAATTTGATTAGACATAAAGTGAATTGCATTTAAATAAGATGATTAGGTGATAAAGTGATTAAAATAACAAGGTGATTAGGATTTTAATTACAAGCTATTACCCAATGGATAATTGTTACAGTGCACAAAGCCAGTTTTAATTATCTAACGAATAATAGAGCATATCGTAAAATTTTACTTAACAAGACATACAAAGATTTTATTTATTAGATAAAACCTCAAAAAATGTAAACCTCGTAAACTATGCCTAACCTCAGGTTTAGTAAGATTCCCCGTTGATGTTTTCACAGTTCAAAGTTTACCAGACTCAGGGAAAACATTTCATTTTCTCGACTTCGCTCAGCGCGCATGCAAAATGAGGAATATATTAAAATATTTGACGTTTCTAGAAAAATTCAAAAAAATTCTCAAAACTCACAAATATTAGAAAATGACTATTCATCATGAAACAAATAATTTTTGGGGTGTTACACTGACTCTGCTCAATGTGCATGCAAAACGAGAAATATATTAAAATATTCAACGTTTTCGAAAAAATCCAAAAAATTCTCAAAAATCATAAATATTATAAAATAATTATTTATGATGAAACAAATAATTTTTGGGGTGTTACATTTTTTATTTTCCCTTTTTTATGGGTGTTGATATTTTTAATTCAACCTTAGTGTTTTTATTTGTTTGCAAATATATGTTCTATGTTTGCATGATTTCAGATATTAAGTGAAGAACCGAAAGGTGAAGTTTGGTATTAGAACTATAAGGTTGAACAAGGGGATTGAATCATGAAAATAGATTTTATTCTCTTGAGGTTATGACAACTGTCTATTCTTAATGGGTTTTTGCTAATGAAAATAGGTCGTTCATCAGCTTAAATACATTATTGTTCTTTGAAAGAAGGCAGTAATTATATTTGCTTATTTTACCTTTAAAAATCCAGCATCCATAGCATTAGGAAAATTAGTATAAGTGTCAATCATCATTGTGAAGAACCACAATCTCAAGAGTTTATTTTCTTTGTTATTAAATTAGATCTTTATTTGGTTTTCCAACAACTTGCCTTTTTAAATACGATTTTAGTTTAGCTAATCACCATTGTGAAAAGAAACTAGTAATCAATACTAAGTCTCTGTGGGAATGATCTTTTATTACGTGATACAACCGTGCACTTGCGGTAGGCATCAAGTTTTTGGCACCACTGTCGAGGACTTTTTCTTATTGATATCGATTTCTTTTCACTATTCCGATTAGACTAAACTTTTCCTTTTCTGTTGTTATTTTGCCTTGTTATTTGCTAATTCTTCTGTTGAATGCGAAGGATCCGAAGTCTTGGGGACGTTGTTGAACCAGTACCTGAGATAGAAAGGTTTTTCCATAGAAGGAGAAGAGAGCAATGCAAGGCAAGGACGGAACAAAAGGGTGAACCAAGCATGGCTGAAGCGAATAATAGAACTTTGAAGGATTTCGCTGCTCCTATTACTAGTGGCTTACACTCTAGCATTGCGCGCCCAACAGTTGAAGCCAACAATTTCGAGTTAAAGCCATCCTTGCTCTCAATGGTGCAGCAAAATTAGTTTGGAGGTTCTCTAATGGACGACCCTAATCTTCACCTGTTAATTTTCCTAGAATACTGTGATACTCTCAAGGTCAACGGGGTTACATCGAATGCAATTTGGTTGATGCTTTTCCCTTTTTCATTGAGGGATAAGGCTAGAGCATGGTTGTACTCACTTCCAACAGGATCTATAACTACATGGGATCAACTATCTCAAGCCTTCCTAGCCAAGTACTTCCCTCCAAGTAAAACCACATAACTTAGGAACCAAATCACAAATTTTGCTCAGAAAGATGGAGAGTCACTTTATGAAGCATGGGAGTTTTTCAAGATTTTGTTGAGGATGTGTCCTTATCATGGGCTAGAAAAATGGCTAATTGTGCACACATTCTATAATAAACTTAGCTACAACACCAGAATGACAGTTAAAACCACTGTAGGAGGAGCTTTGATGAACAAAAGCATAGAGGAAGCCTATAATCTCATTGAAGACATAGCACAAAATCATTACTAATGGTCGAGGGAACATTCTCCATAAAAGAAAGGTGGCAGGTATGATGTCGATGCTTTAGACCATATAGCTTCCAAGGTAGATGCATTATTTCAAAAGTTTGAAAAATTGAGTGTGAATGTTGTTACACCAAGTGCTGCGTCCTGTGAAGTTTATGGTAATGTTGGTCATTCTGCTGTTTGGTGTCAACTAGGAGACTCATTTTCTAACATTTTTAATCAAGGGTGGAGGAATCACCTAAATTTTTCATATTAAAATCCTCCCTTTAATCCTATTCCCCCACCAATTTCTAAGCCTCCTGGTTTTCAAGGACAAAAAGTTTTTAATCCTGCTCAAAAATCAATTTGGAAAGTCTACTTAAAAATTTTGTTTTAACTCAAAGTAAGCAAAATGAGGAGTTTAAGCACCAAAATCAAGTGGTAAGTGAGGCCATTAAGCAATTAGCATCTAAGGTAGACTCCTTGACTACACACAATAAAATTCTAGAGACACAAATTACCCAAGTGGCTCAACAAGTTAGTTCCTCTTCTAGGACTTCTGGTATATTTCCTGGTTAACCTGAATCCAATCCTAAGGGGCATGTAAATGCCATTACTTTAAGAAGTGGGAAGCAACTAGAGGAACCTAAGGGTAGAGAAGAAAAAGGGAGTGAAAATGAGATAAATGAAATAGTTTAGTCATCACTTGAGGAGGTTGAGAAGGAAAAGGGAAGTAAGGATGAGAAAGAAACTCCTTATGTTTCCCCTTAACCATATAAGCTGCCCTTACCCTTTCTCCTTCCCCAAAGATTGGCTAAAGCTAAAATTGAAAAGCAATTCAGGAAGTTTCTAGATGTTCTTAACAAGCTGTATATAAATATTCCATTTACTGAAGCTTTGTCCCAAATGCCATCATATGCTAAATTTTTTAAAGAGATTTTGTCAAATAAAAGAAAGCTTAATGACTATGAGACTGTGACATTAACTGAAAAATGCAGTGCTATAATTCAAAATAAATTTCCTCCTAAGCTCAAAGATCTTGGTAGCTTTTCTATTCCATGTGTTATTGGTGAAATGAGTTTTAACTGAGCTTTGTGTGATCTTGGAGCTAGTGTTAGTCTCATGCCTTTATCGATTTGTAAAAAGCTTGAGATGGTTGACTTGAAGCCCACAACCATTTCCTTGTAACTAGTAGATCATTCAATCAAGTATCCAATTGATAAATTGGAAGATGTGCCTATTAAGATAGGTAAGTTTTTCATTCCAGCTGATTTTGTTGTATTGGAAATGGAAGAAGATGCTCAAATCCCACTCATTCTTGGGAGACCTTTTCTTGCTACAGTAGGTGTTGTTATTGATGTGAAAAATGGCAAGCTTACTTTGAATGTAGGTGATGAGAGGGTAGAATTTAATTTGCCTAATTTTATTAAATGCCTTTCTCTTGAGAATTCTTGTTCCCGGATTGATATGATAGATCAATGTGTCAAGAAAGATCCTGTTGAAAAATTTTTAACTAATGCATTGGAGGTCTGTTTCATGAGAAGTGGTAGTCAAGGAGATAAAGATGGCTATAAGGCCTCTATTGAGCATCAAAGAAGGTTAAATCCTAACATGAAAGAAGTAGTGAAAAAAGAGGTGCTTAAGTTACTTGATGCTGGGGTAATTTACCCCATCTCTGATAAAAAAATCATAAAAATTATAAAAAGAAAAAAAAGAAGGAAAAAAATCTTTTGCACCATTTTGCACAGTTCAGTAGCATGCTTTACTTTTTGACAATCCATGCATGATGATAAATGGTAGTATATTGGGTTGAGTCTCTTTTATCTAGATTTGGGCCCTAAGCTTTTTTTTTTTTTTTGTATTATAGTTTGCATACCTTTGCTTTTGGCATTATGATAACATGAAGTTAAGGAGAGGTGAAGGTTGAGGGAATTAAGACCCAAAAAGACTTTCATTCTGAGTACTTAAGCTTCGAATTCAAAAAGGCCTTTGGTATGAGTACCTAGGTGGATGCAAATTCTAAAATGTAGGATGGAGCAAAAAATCCACCTACCATTGAATATGGTATAAAAGTGAGATGAAGCATAAAATGCACTCACCAACACTACTCTTCAAAAGAAAAAGAAGAAAAAAATAAAGAAGAAGAAGAAGAAGAAGAATAAGAAAAGTTCATTCATCTACTTTAGGGAGATCTAAAGGATGGGAATTTTGTTTGAGTGTTTAAAAGTGTAGGTATGCATTCTATATTATTTTTTATATAGCTTGGGACCGCCTCTAGCTAAATGGAGATTTGACATTGTATATTTGTTTGTTTGTCTTTATGCTGGGTTGTTAGGATGGAAAGTTACTAATTGTTCTGTGCAAAAGAATAACTGCATGTCGATCATGAATAGATATTTTGCTTGAGGACAAGCAAAGGTTTAAGCATGGGAGAATTTGTTAAGTTAGAATTTTATGCTTTTGATTTATATGTTTATGCTTTTGATTTTAGGACTTTATTTTACTTGTGTTCTATTTTACTACCTTTATACTTTGTTTTGATAATAGGTGGAAAATAAGAAAGATTTGCATGGAAACATAAGGAATTATGGTTCACCAGTGTTTGGGATTACGCCCATATTTCGTGTGCCAAGAAGCCAACCAAAGAGAATTATGGTTAGGCCGTAATGGCCATTATGGCCATAATTCGTGCCAACAAAATTACAAGATGCCAACTAGAGAGAATTATGGTCAGGCCGTAATGGCCATTATGGCCGTAATTCGTGCAACCAGAATTTAAAGGGCCACCAGAACGAATTACTACATGCCAGTAATTGCCATTATGGCCATAATTCTGATCAATTTCATAACAGCTCATTTATTTTTGAAGAAACTAAAGAGGTGTTGTAATGGGTTGTAAATGGGGCTATAAATAGGCTTTAAAGGATTGGTTTTCTGATAGAAAAGGGGGGTGGGAGAGACTGTACGGGAAGACAATAATTTCTTCTCTTATTTCACTTTTTGAGAGAAAATTAGATTCCTTGTTCTTTATTTTTGGATAGAAGTTCTTGTAACTTGGTTGGAATTTATGCAAGCTAGCTAAGAATCTCCTACCTTCTCCTTTATTATCTATCTCCTTCCTTTGATTGTTCAATTGTATTTTCTTGTTTCTATTATGAATATGATTGAGTAATTATCTAATCTTGGGATTGTGGGTATTCTAATGAAGGGTTATTACTATTTCTGATTTTTTTTTATGGGTGTTGATCTTTTTAATTCAACCTTAGTGTTTTTATTTGTTTATTAATATATGTTCTATGTTTGCATGATTTCAGATATTAAGCAAAGAATCGAAAAGTGAAGTTTGGTATTAGAACTATAAGGTTGAACAAGGGGATTGAATCATGAAAATAGATTTCATTCTCTTAAGGTTATGACAAATATCTATTCGTAATGGGTTTTCGCTAATGAAAATAGGTCATTCATTAGCTTAAACACATTATTGTTCTTTGAAAGAAGGTAGTAATTATATTTGCTTATTTTACCTTTAAAAATGCTGCATCCATAGCATTAGGAAAATTAGTTTAAGTGTCAATCATCATTGTCAAGAACCACAATCCCAAGAGTTTATTTTCTCTGTTATTAAATTAAATATTTATTCGATTTTCCAACAACTTGCCTTTTTAAATACGATTTTAGTTTAGTTAAATCACCATTGTGAAAAGAAATTGGTAATCAATACTAAGTCTCTGTGGGAACGATCTTTTATTACCCAATACAACCATGCGCTTGCGGTAGGCATCAGATGTCTCCATGGACTTTGTTAGAGGGTTACCTAAGTCTAAGGGAGCATATTATATATTGGTCGTTGTGGACCGTTTTAGTAAGTATGCCCACTTTATTCCATTGTGCAACCCTTACACCTCTAAAGAAGTTGCTACAACTTTTGTTAAAGAGGCGGTGAGGCTACATGGGTTTCCCACCTCTATATTTTTGATAGGGACCGTGTCTTTATCAGTTTCTTTTGGAAAGAATTATTCAAGCTTGAGGGTACCAAGTTAAGGTTTAGCTTGGCTTATCACCTTCAAATCGATCACCAAACTGAGGTGACTATTCACACTATTGAGACATACTTGAGGTGTTTTGTGAGTGATCTCTGGCAATGATGTTAAAAACTTATTTTTGTCCCTTAATAGGCCACAAGTGCACGGATCGAACAAGTAATACAATAAAGAGTAGAGATCGTTCCCACGAGGATAATGATACTTCCAAAGCTAAGTATCAACTAATAACTTAAGTAATTCTATTCAAGAACATAAAAATAGTGAAAGATATAAACTAAAGACTAAAAATCAATAAATAGAAAATAAAGATAATAGATAGAGATTGGGGAATCCTTCTTCACCCTTTACTTTAATTGCTAATATGCAACCCTCTAAATCAACATAAATGAATTGTTTAGTTAGCTTGAGAATCTAATTTAATCAAAAGTCTATGTCTAGGTCAATCAATCATGCTTCATTTACCTAACTCACTATGTTTCCATAAAAGCTAGATGCAAAATCCATTCATTAAGATCTATTCTCAAACACCTGCTATGCATGGCTAAAAGGTATATTTCAATCCTATTAGCGAATCAACTTATTAAGCCAATTGAATAAAATTGAACATGCATCAACCATACCTATGATCTCAAATCCAAATTCCTATATCTAGGTTCATCAAATTTTAACAAATCACTTAAAAGTTAATCAGATAATCAAGAGCATTAAGAACAATATAATTGAATAAAACTAAACATATATATCAACTCAAAGAAGTACAAAATTAACAATATTATAAAAAGATCTAAAGTAATCCCTAATGCAGCTGAGCTACTCATTAAACATGAAAATAGAATCACAAAACTCATGTTCATGATACAAGGGAGAGAAAGAAGAAGAGGGAAAAGAAAAGGAAGCTCATGGATGTGTCTTTAATACTTGAATCCTCCTCCATGGGGAAGATGGCCTCCAACCTTAACTCTCTTAGCTTCCTCTCAACCCTAAACGTGAAAACCAGATGTAGCTTCTCTAAACCTAAAAGCCTCTCTTGACCAAAACTAATAAAACAATATTTATAGCCTCAAAAAATAGAGTCACGTCGCGGTGCCACATATATCACATCGTGGCATGTATGTAATTTAGGTCACCACTGTCGTGGCATACATCCTTTGCACCGTGGCGCTCTAGCCATGGGTCCTCTGTATTGATGCAGGGGATGCACCACGCCCGGCATTAGTATGTTTGCACCGCAGCGTGTGCTGTTGGAATGCAAACTTGGCTTTCTCTTCCAATTCTAGTCTAAATCCTCCAAATTTTAGCTTGATTGGAGCCCTTCCTAAAATAGAGAAATCACCAAGTCAATCACAATTGTAAATCCACTTAATCACTTACAAAATACGCACAATTTACTCAAAATCATATAGGAAGATATCCAAATTAGAATTTGACAAATATAAACTTAAAACCTTCCATATATGCACAACTAATAAGGACTAAGCATTCTTTATAGCATAGATATAGGGTACAAATAACTATATTTTATGGAGTTATCACACCCCCAAACCTATATTTTTGCTAGTCCTCGAGCAAAACAAAGTATAACTAAGGAAAACTACTTAACAATTTATGCTCAACATTCATTCAGCATCTAACATAATTTCAATTTTTCATGTAAACTACAACCAGTACATAATGATTGTATAGCCCTCAAAGTGCAAATGCCTCATAATCAGTTCCACATATACACAATCCTTAACATGCTAATAATCTAGACATCCTTTTATGCAATTCACATTTTCCACAAATATGCAAGATAAACTTCTCCTAGTCAAGTCATACTTATCTTGATAAGCTTATGTGCATACATGTATATGAATCATATAATCCACAATATTGAAATTCAACTCTCTCTCCACTAATGTAAATCACACATAACTGAGAATCAAAAGGGACTTCAACAGCTTGTAATGTAAGGCCAATGGTAATGGGCGTAAGAATAAACAGGGAAAGCATACAATACAAATATTAAGAAACATAAACATGTTATTTTAAGACTTGAGCCTCCAACTGATATTAGTAAGGTATTCAAAAGTGAAAGAAGAAAACTCGCCAGACCCATTCAATGTTTTTTGTACTTTTCTTTTTTTATACTTTGCCTTGCTTTTCTTTTGCTTTTTTTTTCATCATTTTTTGTTTTCATTTTATTTTTCAAAGCAATGCTTCCTTTCTTTAACTGCATCTAGTTCTTTCAGGCTCATTTTGATAACGAGAGAAGAGGAATTGAATTTTAGATTGGTGACTTAGTTTATTTAGAAGCTTAGCTTTATAAACTCATATTATTAGCTAAAGGGGCCAATGAAAATTTGAGTCCCAGGTTTTATGGTCTATTCATGGTGTTGGGAAAAATTTGGGATAGTAGCTTATAAGCTGCAGTTACCCAATTCTTCCCAGTTGTATTTTATTTTTTATGTTTAATAACTAAAATGAGATCCACTAGCAAGTATTCCGAGCCAATAACTTCTATGTTTCTTGAAAAATGAGTGGAAATTACAAGTTGTTCTTGAAGAAGTATTAGCTACTCACAAATTGCTAAATAAAAGCACTGAAGTCCTTATTAAATAGGCTTATTTACCAAATCATAATAATACTTGGGAAGACTTTACACTTATTCAACCTACATTTCCAGATTTTCACCTTGAGGACAAATTGAGACATATTGGGGGGTATTGATAGGCCTCTAATTCATGTATACCATTAAAGGAAGAAATGGAGTATTAGAGGCAGAAAAGGAAATGAGGATTTTGTTAGGGAGAATGGAGATGGATCTAATAGAATAAACATATGGCAGATGGGGATTAGTGATGAAGGTGCTAGAATCATGCAAGAAAGCGTGAATATAATAGGCGGAGAAGAGTGTGAAGGGGGCATTGGACCATCTAGGTAATGTGGGGGTGGCTGAGGCCATTTTGGTGGACATAGCACCTTGCTTCTCTGAATTTCCTATTTTCTTCATTTTCTAGTTTCTATTCTTTGTAATTGGAGTTTGTTCTTTGTCATTTCCACTATTTTCCTTTGTTAATACCAAAACCTATCACAGGAAAAATTGGAACCAAAGTAATAGGCCACAATGTCAAGTATGTGGTAAATATGATCATTTGGCTTAGTATTGCTATCATCGCCTTGATTAACATAATTTTCCTTTTTGTTTTGAAACTAAACACACCTAGTGCACTGACTGTTATGATGGTTGCACTAGAAGCCACATTGGATACTATTGGTATCTTTATTCGGGTTCTATTAATCACCTGACCCTATATTCTAGAAATCAAGCTTGAAAGTCAGAAATCACTGGCCAGGACAGAATTCTAGTAGGTGATGGTTTGGGCTTGAGCATCAAACATATAGGTCACACTACCTTTTTGCTTAACACATCCCACTCTCCACTTATACTATTAGACCTTTTATATGTTCTACAAATCACCAAAAACGTTATTAGCATTTCTTAGTTTTCAAAAGATACTTAAGTTTTCTTTGAGTTTCATTTTGATAAATGTCTTGTTAAATCCCAAGAAATAAGGGAAATTTTTCTGCAAAGGGAGGTTAAGGATGGAATTCATATCTTTGATCACCTCACCCTTCTCCATTCTTTTCCATCTGTACACAAAACTTTTAATGCTCAACTGTCATCTTGTGGTTCATATTTTTTTTGGCATAACATATTAGGGCAGCCCTCCCCTAAAGTTGTACATGCTATTCTTAATTCATGTAATAGTTACGTGGATAAGAAAAAATCTATTTCTGTTTGTGAGTCGTATAGGGAAATCACGCAAACTACCTTTTTCTCATTTTGCTACTGTTTACTCTCAACCTTTAGCTCTAGCTTATTCAAACATTTGGGGGCTTACACTTGTTCCCTTTATTGAGGGTTACAGATACTATATCCATTTCTTGGATGCTCACTCCAAATTCACCTATTTATTTTATGCAAAATAAATCTCAGGCTTTCTCTATTTTTTTGCAGTTTCAAAAGATGGCTAAACTACAGCTTGGTATTAAGCTGAAGATGCTGCAAACTAATAATGGTTCAGAATATAAACCTTTCACTAAGTTTCTTGAAACACAAGGTGTTATTCATCATTTTGGTTGCCTCCACACTCATGAGTAGAATGGATCAACCGAGAGAAAAAAGAGACATATAGTTGAGACTGGTCTTAATTTGCATATTGTCTCTAGTTTTCCTCATTATTATTAGAGTGATGATTTTCACACAGCCTGCTACCTCATAAATAGGCTTCCCACACCTATTCTTCAACTCAATCTCCAATTGAAGCACTATTTCATTCATACTTCACCTACGTATTCCTATCTTTGGGTCTTTGGTTTATGCATGTTATCTATATCTTCAACCTTATAATCATCACAAAATCGATTTCAAGTCTAAAAAGTATGTTTTCTCAGGTTACTCATCTATTCACAAAGGGTTTAAATGTCCTTCTCCTAGTGGTGAGGTTCATGAGTCTAGGAATGTAGTCTTCAATGAGTTGTCTTTTCCCTTCAAAGATGCCAATAGTCCATTCTATTCCAAACCTTCTTTTGATTCCTTACCCTATAATCAATTCTCACCTCCACCCTCCATTCCTATCATCTTAGCATCCCTTTCCTCTTCCAGCCACCCATCTCCCTCATTTCCCCCATCACTGCCCTTAATTCATAATTATGATATTGATACTCACATTGTTCCTACTCCTACTATTATTTCTACTGCTAGTAGTTTTGATATACCTGCAAGTTCACCAGTCTAGCAACCTATCCAAAATACTCATGCAATGACCACTAGGTCCAAAGTTGGCATTTTTAAGCAAAAGGTCATCATAGCTTCTTTTGAGCCAACCTCAGTCAAAGATGCCTTGTCTAAGCCAAACTATAAAGATGCTATGGAAGTTGAGTATAGTGCATTAGTCCAATAATACTTGGCTTTTAGTTGAGTTAACCCTAGAACGACAAGCTATAGGCTGCAAACGAGTATTTTATGTGAAATGTATCCTAGATAGTATAATTCAAAAATATAAAGCCCGCTTGCTTGCAAAGTGCTTTCACTAAAGTGAAGACTTTTTCTTTTCTATGACTTTTAGTCTTGTTGTTAAACACCCACAACCAAAAGGGTAGTGCTCACCTTAGCTCTATAAAAGTATTGGCATTTTCATTAGCTTGACATTAATAATGTATTCTTGGAGTGCTTCAGGAGGAGATCTATATAGTCTAACCTCGGGTTTATTTGTGGTAGTGACAAACTTATCTTTGGACTCCAAAAAGCCCACTATGGGCTCAAGTAAGCTTCTCGTGGATGGTTCGATAGGTTAGCCACTACATTGAATGGTTTTGGATTCTCCACAACAAAATGTGGTACTCCTCCTTGTTCCTAAAAGTCACTCTATAGCTCACCTTCACTGTCTTGGTGTATGTGGATGACATTTTGGTGTCTAGAAGTTCTCAAGCTACTATCTCATATCTCATTGTTGACCTCAATTCTAGTTTTGCTTTGAAAGATCTTGGTAAGCTGAATTACTTCTTAGGAATGAAAGTTAAGCATACTGCAGATGGAAGTCTTCATTTGTCTCAAGCAAAGTATATCAATGATCTACTTGCTAAAGCTTCAATGTTTCAAGCTAGACCTATGCAAAAACTAATGACTTCTAGCCTTAAATTATCAACCACTGTGAATAGCCCTACCTCAAATCCTCATCTATATGAATTCAATATAAGTGGTCTCCAATATACCATGATTAATAGACTAGAGATTGGCTTTGTAGTAAACAAAGTTTGCTAGTTCATGCATAATTTGCTTGATACACATTGGAAGTTAGTTAAGTGTATTCTTAGATACTTGAGTGGCACTCTTTCATATGGTCTTCACCTTAGTAAGCCCTCTTATCTAGATATTGTTGCTTTCTCTAACTAAGATTATGTTCAAACCCTTATGATAAACACTCTACATCTGGTACACATGTTTTCTTTGGCTCTAATTTTGTCTCATGGATGTCCAAAAAGCAACATGAGGTGTCTTGCTCGAGTACAGAGGCCAAATACAAAAGTCTTGCTGCTGTTGTGTCTGATATCATATGGCTCAAGTCCCTAGTCACTGAGTTATAATATATAACCTAAACTCCAACCATCTATTGTGAGAATTTGAGTACAGTGCTCTTGGCTGCTAACCTAGTTTTACACTCACGAACTAAACACTTTTAGCTAGATTAATTATATTTCATTCTTGAGAAAGTCACTCAAGGCCTAGTCAAGGTCTATCACATTCCTTCCAATGCTCAGGTTGTTGATCTATTAACCAAAGTTGTTTCGAGATCTGACTTTTTTTTTTATCACAGACCCAAACTGAAGGTTGAGGATGTCCACACCCTGAGTCTGTGGGGACCTGTATAGGGTATCACATAGTTATGCATTTTTTTATGCTATACTTATGATTAATAGTTAGTTGTTATTTACACCTGTAACAAAATCTTACACTGAGGCCATTGGCTATATATAGCTACTAAATTAATGCTATGATAAACTAGCTCATTTTCTTTATTTCCTCATTTTGCTTCTCTCAAATTCTCTATTCCCTCTAGAGCTTGGATACCTTTAAGCCAACCTTATGATGTTCCTAGTAATAGACCCTTTAATAAAAGCCTCTATCACTACTTTGAAGATAGATGCCTCCAAAACAATGCAAGGTCTGTACTAATTTTGGTTCCATCAACACCATTTCTATCTATGGATTGTAACGCCCCTTTTTGGGAGGGAACGTCACATTACAAGTTACGATGCAGAAATTAAGATTGTAAATTAAGACCCTGTTCATTAAACCATGATTAAACTTATTTGATTATAGTTGTGTAAATAAAATAATGAATATTTTTTTTCTTTCATTACATGTATATATATATGTACTCAATAACCTATTCATCAATGAAGTATTCAAATGTACTAACACTTTTAAAAGATTCTAAATATATATATATATATATATATATGTATTTTTATTTAATTGTAAGTGGAAAAATATAAGGACTAATCCATACATCCATACAAAATATACATTATATATATACTGTTTAGATACAGGCTATGAGTCGTTAATTACATCAAGGCTCATCAAAAAGAAGCCTAAGCTTTACAAGCCCCCAAAAATGATATACAGACCCCAAAAAGAATATCAAGCCCCAAAAGACGAATAGCCATCGGTGACTATTGACAGTACCAGCCCCTAAGAAGAGAAGGAAGGAACCATGTCAGGATCCTCCTCGGGTTCCTCATCAAGGTCTTCCTCATCTGAGGATACCCTCATCGGAGCCACCGAATTACGGGCCAGGGCTCGGGCAGTGGAGAGGAATGAATCCTCCTATGGGGTGTAATAACGATCACCCTACATGTCCCTAATGGGCATATAAAACTCTAAATGTAGCCTAACACTGCTGGTGTAGATGGGCGGATCATAACACCCCTAAGCCAATGATACCGTCACGTCCTCTACGTAGACACAACAATCTGAGCTGAAGTTAATGTTCAGCAGTCTAGACCTTCGAGGAAGGCCAAACGCACATAACCCAAAAATTCTCGTGGACGTGTTGCCATAATCCAAAAGCAAGTGCTAGTTGAAGTCGGGCTAAAAGCCGGGGAACTCATGAACTTCACCCCCTTCGCTAACGTCTTCGATGGAACATAAATATAGACAAAAAAGTAGAGAATACAGAAAAGAGGTAAGACATTCTACATTCATTACCTATTATGGCAGTAAAGAAATAAAATGGCGCATGATGCCCACATAACATTTAAGAAATGGTAATCAGCATACAGAACAGCTAATAAACAACTTAACATTTATAGGCAGTTATATTAGTAATAAGATAACAGATTAAATTGTCATATAGATAAGTAAATGTCAAATGATATGGCGACTCACTATGCACATGCATATGGTACCAAAAATCCTACTCTATGGAGCTAGACACAAAACATTCGGAGAGAATGATCAGGAGATATGTCTGTATTACGGCTGCCGAGGCATTCAAGTGCTAAAATTCTCAATTTATCAAAGTGTACATCATGGCATTGTACAAGACATTCTACACAGATCTCGATATAGGATAGTGTCTCGGTCCGGATCGTCGGTGCGTTTGCATCGGTCTGCCCCACGGACAGAAGAGCTATCAACTATCCATTGCAAGGTACCCGCACCCCGACGCCCCCAAGGTCAATAAGAGACCTACACTTGTCTATTTGCACCTGCATATAGGTGTGACTCAACTCCTAGGCAACTTGGCCTAAACAATAGTCCACTGGACTTTTCACAATGCATGATGACTCAATGCATATTCATGTATATCCAACAATGACATACTTTTCTTATAAAATCTTTCTCAATGCATGTTTCAATTATGCTCACCATAGATGTTCGAATTCATAAATCAATCACATATGATTCAATAAAATCATAAAGTCATTTATCCGATTTGTTAGGACGAATAGTCTTTTTCACAATTTAATAAATGCTAATCATTAAATTCAAGATTTAAAGTTTGTATTTAAGTTATCAGGGTTAGAGAGCTCTAATTCCATCATTTTCAGGCTAAAATCCTCAAATTTGGGGCTTGGTAATCGATTACATAGACTTGGTAATCGATTACAAGCCTAACAGAAGCCCTGTAATCGATTACAAGCTGGATGTAATCGATTACATCTTGCCCAGAAGCCTTGTAATCGATTACATGAGCCATGTAATTGATTATAAGCTGTCTAGAAGCCTTGTAATCGATTACATAATCCATGTAATCAATTACAAGCTGTTAAGAAACACATTTCACAGTTCCAGAAGCTTTGTAATCGATTACATGAACCATGTAATCGATTACAAAGCAAAAATTTGTAGAAAATAGAGTCTCTAAATTATTTTAACCTAAACCAAACCATCAAACCTCAACTACAACATCATAATCAGATCATACAAGCACTTATGGCTCAACCAAATCACCAATCCATCAACATATATCAAAATCATGCTATCCAAACAATCAAAACATAACCAAATTCATTCAAACAAATTGGTGCCCTATAAATGGGTTTCACCCCATCAACACAACAAAGAGTTTCTCACCACCAAAATGGGTTGAAGAGAATAATCTTCCTTTTGCCTCAAGAGACAATATGGAAAGTGAGCTCTTTTCTAGCTTTTTGTCCACCACCCACAAGAAGAACCTCAAAGCTTCAAGCTTTGGAGCTGGGCTGCCAAGGACAAAAATGAAAGAGCCAACAAGAGTCCCACAAAGAAGAAAGCTTGGAGATGATAAGGGGGAAACAATGGTCCAAGTTAGCTTGAGTAAGAAAGCTTCAAAGCTCAACAATGGTGTGTGTGTGCAGCTGTGTGGGAGAAGAGAGAGAGAGAGACGTGCGTGAGGGAGGAGAAAATGAGAGAAATGAAATGTGATTTTTCTTTCCCCAAGTGCAAAAGACAAAAGAGAGAGAGAGATATGGAGTGGTTGGGAGGAAACTTCCTAGAAGAAGCTTCCTTGAGAAGCTTCGCACGCTTCTCGATAAAGTGAAGTGTGAGATCACTTAGATGATGTCATAAAAGTAATTAGATAGAAATAATCTACTAGAGCTATTACTCAGTGGACATAATTTACAGTTAGCCGAAATAATATTTTATTATCTCTCGGATAATTAAATATTCTGTGATTTTATTTATTAGATAAAATCTCGTAAAATGTAAACCTCGTAAACTATGCTCGACCTCGAATTTATTAAGACCCCCCATCGATGTTTTTATAGTTCAAAGTTTACCAGCCTCAGGGAAAATATTTTTTTCCAGCTCCGCTCAATGCGCACGTAAAATGAGAAAAATATTAAAATATTCGACGATTCTAAAAAAATTCTCAAAAATCACAAATATTAAAAAATGACTATTCACCTTGAAATAAATAATTTTCAGGGTGTTATAACTCTCCCCTTCTAAAAAGAAATTTCATCCCTGAAATTTTCATACCTTAGAACAGTTATGGGTGTTGCTCATTTATCTTGTCCTCCAGTTCCCATGTTGCATCTCCGGTCTTTTCATTCCAGATTATTCTCACTAATGTGATTTCCTTTCCTCTGAGTTATTTTACTCTCCTATCTTCGATCTTTACAGGAAGTGCCTCATAGGTTAAGTTATCTTTCAATTGTTCTGTGTCCGGTGCTATGATATGGTTTAGGTCAGGTATATACTTCCGTAGTTGTGACACATGAAAGACATTGTGAAGGTTTGAAAGAAAAGGTGGTAAGGCTATCTGGTAAGCTACTGGACATATCCGGTGAAGAATTTGGTAAGGTCCAAGAAATTTGGGAGTGAGTTTTCTAGATTTCAGAACTCGGCCGACCCCAGTCGTTGGTGTGACTTTCAAAAACACATGCTCACATTCCTCAAACTCAAGAGGATTTCTTCTCTTGTCTACATAGCTCTTTTGTCGACTTTAAGCCGTCCTCATCTTTTCCTGAATCATCTTGACCTTTTCAGTCATCTGCTATATAATATCAAGTCCAACAGTAAGGCGCTCGCCGTCTTGGTACCAACACAGAGGTGTTCGGCACTGTCATCCATACAAAGCTTTATAGGGTGTCATCCCTATACTTGAATGAAAACTATTATTATAGGTGAACTCTATCAATGGTAAAACTTCATCCCAACTTCCACTCTGTTCTATAGCGCAAGCCCTAAGCAAATCCTCCAATGATTGGATCGTCCTTTCCGATTACCCATCAGTTTGTGGATGGTAAGCAGAACTCAATTGTAGCTCTGTTCCCAATGCTTCTTGTAAACTCTGCCAAAACTTTGAAGTAAACCTTGGATCCCTATCAGAAACTATACTGGTAGGTACACCATGTAGTCTAACAATCTCACCGATGTATAGCTAGGTCAGCTTCTCCATGTTGTTTCTTATGTTGATCGGTAAGAAGTGTGCAGATTTTGTAAGGCGATCCATAATTAGCCATATCGAGTCATAACCTATTCTGGTCTTCGGCAATCCAACCACGAAATCCATCCCAATGCTATCCCATTTCTATTCGGGAATAAATAGAGGTTGCAATAGTCCTGACGGTCTCTGATGTTCCACCTTTACTTTCTGGCAAACCAGACAAGAAGACACACATCTGGTAATATCGCTCTTCATTCCATGCCACCAAAATAACTTCTTCAAGTTTTGGTACATTTTAGTTATCCCCAGGTGTAAATTCAACTTGCTCATGTGAGCGTGTTCAAGTATATACTTCCTTAGCTCTTGATCCCTAGGTATACAAACCTTGCATCGGAATCTTAGAATTCCATCCGTTCCTTCCTTGAATATTGTCGCATTACCCTGCCTCATCAGCTCTCTTTCTTCTTGTAAGAACTTATCAATTTTCTGCTTTTCCCAGATGTCTTCCATTAATTCGCTTGAGATAGTAACCATGTTAATGCGAATTTTTTCCAGTTCTAATTCCACGAAAGACCATACATCCCTCAACTGCTCTATCAGATCTTTTTCCTTAATCATCATGGCTGATATATTGAGCATCTTCCTACTCAATGCGTCTGCCATGACGTTTGCCTTTCTAGGGTGATACAGAAGTCTGAAATCATAATCCTTCAGGAATTCAAATCACCTGCATTGTCTCATATTCAACTCCTTTTGATCATATAAGTACTTCAAGCTCTTATGGTCACTGAAGATGTTGAATGTCGCCCCATATAGGAAGTGCCTCTATATCTTCAATGCAAAAACCACAGCTGCTAACTCCAAGTCATGAGTTGGATAGTTCTTCTCATGCACTCGCAACTGTCTCGAAGCTTAAGCCACCGCTTTTCTATTCTGCATAAGCACAGCTTCCAATCTTTGATATGAAGCATCGCAGTACACTTTGAACTATTCATCCGGATCAGGTAGGATTAACACTGGTGAAGTAGTTAGTCGTCTCTTCAATTCTTTGAAACCTTCTTTGCAAGCATCAGTCCATTCAAAGGCTTGGTTCTTTCTTGTGAGTTGAGTAAGAGGTCCTGCAATTTTAAAGAATCTTTCAATGAACCTCCGATAGTATCCAGCCAAACCCACAAAGCTTCGGATTTCTGTCACTGTCTTCGGTCGTTCCCATTGTAGAACTGCTTCCACCTTTGACGGATCCACTACAATCCCTTCCTTTGAGATAACATAGCCCAAAAACTTGACTTCATCCAGCCAAAATTCATACTTCGACAATTTGGCATACGACTTCTTCTCCTTCAGAATTTGGAGAACTATACTGAGATGTTCAGCATGATCCTCCTGATTTTAAGAATAGATCAGGATGTCATCAATGAAGACAACAATGAATCTGTCTAAGTAAGGACGAAATATCCTGTTCATGTAGTCCATGAAGATAGCAGGTGCATTCGTTACACCAAACAGCATCATAAGATATTCATAATGACTGTATCAGGTACGAAAAGTCGTCTAGGGTATATCCTCCGCCTTTACTCGAATCTGATGGTAACCCAATTGTAGATCGATCTTAGAGAACACTGCTGCTCCCTTCAGTTAATCCATTAAGTCATCAATCCTCGGTAGTGGATACTTGTTCTTAATTGTGACCTTGTTCAGCTGGCGATAGTCCACACACAATCGTGAGGTACCATCTTTCTTTCGAACTAGCAACACTAGTGCTCCCCAAGATGACACACTGGGTCTAATGAACTGGTTTTCCAAAAGCTCTTCCAACTACTTCTTAAACTCTGCTAACTTCGATGGTGACATTCTGTAAGGTGCTATAGACACAAGACTAGATCTCAGTACAAGATCAATAGCAAACTCTATCTCCTGCTCCGGCGGTAGACCAGGTACATCATCAGGAAAGACTTCAAGAAACTCGTTGACCATTGAAATTGCCTTCACATCAGCCTCGCTCTCGACTTTCAAGGAAGACAATAGCATGTATCCCTAAGCTCCTTCTTTCAAGAAAGCTCGAACTTGGTTAGACGTCAAAAATCTAGAATCCTCATCTATGGGAAAAACTAGGGTTTTACTAGAATAATCCAATAGGATATGGTTGGAAGACAGCCAATCCATTCCTAAAATTACATCTAACTAAGAAAGGGGTAAATAGATCAAATCAACAGAAAAGATTCGACCCTCAACAATCAACAGACAATTTAAACAGACTTTGGTAGTAACAACAGGTTTATCAGTGGGAGTAGAAATAGTCAAGTCAAAAGGTAAGGAGGACACATGTAAACCAAGTCGTCGCATACAATCATATGAAATGAAAGAGTGGGTTGCCCCAGAGTCATACAGTACAGTCAAAAGATTACTTCCTATAGTGCCCTCTCCTTGTATAAGATCTTTAGATTCGGAGGCTTCAGCTCCGCTCATGGTGTAAACTCGGTCCCCTGCCTGCGGCTTTGTAGCTCGTGCGGCGTTGACTGAAGGCTCAGCCTTTACTTGGTTGCATTCTCTGGAGACATGTTCAGGCTTCCTACATCGAAAACAGATGATCCCCTTGATAGTGCAGTCTCTAGTTGCGTGATCTTTCCCGCACTTTAAGCATTTTGAAGAAAATGCCACATTCTGGCCAGTTTGGTTCCCACCAGAACCTCCGCTAGAACCTCCACCAGATGTTTGCTGCTGGTTTCCCGGTGGTCGGGAATAAGGCTTCTTCTGAAAGTGGTTTACATTATTGCTACCTCCTCTTTAGAACCTAGCAGGTCTAAAGTTTCAGTTTCTTGTGTCTCGAGCTTGATCTAGAGCTTCCACTTGGCAACACGTATCTAGTAGCTCTGAAAATTGGTTGATTTTCAAGGTGATAACTGCTCTCTTCACCTCATGCCTCAATCTTTGTTCAAACTTTCAACATTTCCACACCTCGTCTGGTTGGTGTTGAAAATACATTGAAAACTTGGATAAGCTTTCAAACCTTGGGCGTATTCACTAACGGACAAGTTTCCTTGCCTCAAGCTGAAGAATTCCATTTCCTTTGCATGTCTGGCGCTTGTGGGAAAATATTTGTCTAAGAACTTATTCTTGAATACCTCCTAATAGATTACGCAACCTTCAGCTTCTAGCACTCTCTGTGCTCCATTCCACCAGTCTTCAGCATCCCCAATTAGCATAAAAGCGGCGTAAGTCACTTTCTTGTCGTTGGTACAGTTCATGCTTTGAAAGATTTTCCCCAGCTCCTTGATCCACAAACTAGCTTTCTCTGGATCAAATTCTCCTTTAAATTGAGGAGGGTTGTGGTGACAAAACTCTGCCAAATTTTGCACATCAGCTGTAGCTTCGAGTTGTTGAGCAGCTCTTTCTTGCTGTTGAGCAGCTCTCTCCGTTTGTTGCACAATAACCTCGACCATTCGTTGCATAACCTCAATTGCTGCTGCCATCTCTTCGCCTTATGTCATTTCGTTCCTTCAAATAATACTAGCTGAAACACACAATGAAGAATTATATGTATCCTTTCGGAATACTAATCACAGAGAATCACATAGCATACACAAGATAGACTAAACCACAAAGATCCAAAGAAAACATAAATCGAGGCTCTGATACCAACCTAATGTAATGCCCCTTTTTGGGAAAGAACGTCATATTACAAGTTACGATGCAGAAATTAAGATTGTAAATTAAGACCCGGTTCATTAAACCATGATTAAACTTATTTGATTATAGTTGTGTAAATAAAATAATGAATATTAATATATATATATATATATTTTTCTTTTCATGAAGTATTCAAATGTATATATATTATAAATATATATATATATAATTGTAAGCGAAAAAACATATAATCCATACATATATATATATATATATATATATATATATATATATATATATACTATTTAGATACAGGCTATGAGTCGTTAATTACATCAACGCTCATCAAAAAGAAGCCTAAGCTTTACAAGCCCCCAAAAATAATATACAGCCCCCAAAAAAGAATATTAAGCCCCAAAAGACGGATAACCATCAGTGACTATCGACAGCACCAGCCCCTAAGAAGAGAAGGAAGGAACCATGTCAGGATCCTCCTCGGGTTCTTCCTCAGGGTCTTCCTCATTCGAGGATACCCTCATCGGAGCCACCGAATTACGGGCTGCGGCTCGGGCAATGGAGAGGAATGAATCCTCCTGTGGGGTGTAATAACGATCACCCTACATGTCCCTAATGGGCATGTAAAACTCTAAATGTAGCCTAACACTGCAGGTGTAGATGGGCAGATCATAACACCCCCAAGCCAATGATACCGTCACATCCCCCACATAGACATAGCGATCCGAGCTGAAGTTGATGTGCTAGCAGTTTGGACCTCCGAGGAAGGCCAAACGCACATAACCCAAAAATCCTCGTGGACGTGCCGCCATAATCCAAAAGCAAGTGCTAGTTGAAGTTGGGCCAAAAGTCGGGGAACACGTGAACTTCACCTCCTTCACCGACGTCTTCGATGGAACATAAATATAGACAAAAAAGCATAGAATACAGAAAAGAGGTAAGATATTCTACATTCATTACCTATTATGGCAATAAAGAAATAAAACGGCGCATGACACCCACATAACATTTCAGAAATGGTAATCAGCATTTAGAACAACTAATAAACAACTTAGCATTTACAGGCAGTTATAATAGTAACAAGATAACAGATTAAATTGTCATATAGATAAGTAAATGTCAAATGATATGGCGACTCACTATGCACATGCATATGGTACCAAAAATCCTACTCCATGGAGCTAGACACAAAACATTCGGAGAGAATGATCGGGAGATATGTCAATATCGCGGCTGTCGAGGCCTTCAAGTGCTAAAATTCTCAATTTATGAAAGTGTAAATCATGGCATTGTACAAGACATTCTACATAGATCTCGATATAGGACAGTGTCTCGGTCCAGACCGTCGGTGCGTTTGCATCAGTCTGCCCCACAGACAGAAGAGCTACCAACTGTCCATTGCGAGGTACCCGCATCCCGATGCCACCAAGGTCAATAAGAGACCTACACTTGTCTATTCGCACCTACACATAGGTGTGATTCAACTCCTAGGAAACTTGGCCTAAACAATAGTCCACCAGACTTTTCACAATCCATGATGACTCAATGCATATTCATGTATATCCAAAATGACATACTTTTCTTATAAAATCTTTCTCAATGCATGTTTCAATTATGCTCACCATAGATGTTCAAATTCATAAATTAATCACATATGATTCAATAAAATCATAAAGTCATTTATCCGATTTGTTAGGATGAATAGTCTTTTTCATAATTTAATAAATGCTAATCATTAAATTCAAGATTTAAAGTTTGTATTTAAGTTATCAGGGTTAGAGAGCTCTAATTCCATCATTTTCAGGCTAAAATCCTCAAATTTGGGGCTTGGTAATCGATTACGTAGACATGGTAATCGATTACAAGCCTAACAGAAGCCCTGTAATCGATTACAAGTTGGATATAATCGATTACATTTTCCCTAGAAGCCTTGTAATCGATTACATGAGCCATGTAATCGATTACAAGCTGTCTAGAAGCCTTGTAATTGATTACATGATCCATGTAATCGATTATAAGCTGTCCAAAAACACATTTCACAGTTGCAAAAAATAGAGTCTCTAAATCATTGTAACCCAAACCAAACCATTAAACCACAACTACAACATCATAATCAGATCATACAAGCACTTATGGCTCAACCAAGTCACCAATCCATCAACATACATCAAAATCATACTATCCAAACAATCAAAACATAACCAAATTCATTCAAACAAATGGGTGCCCTATAAATGGGTTCACCCCATCAACACAACAAAGAGTTTCTCACCACCAAAATGGGTTGAAGAGAATAATCTTCCTCTTACCTCAAGAGACAATATGGAAAGTGAGCTCTTTTCTAGCTTTTTGTCCACCACCCACAAGAAGAACCTCAAAGCTTTAAGCTTTGGAGCTGGGCTACCAAGGACGAAAATGGAAGAGCCAACAAGAGTCCCACAAAGAAGAAAGCTTGGAAATGATGAGGGGGAAACAATGGTCCAAGTTAGCTTGAGCAAGAAAGCTTGAAAGCTCAACAATGGTATGTGTGTGCAGCCGTGTGGGCGAAGAGAGAAAGAGAGAGAGACGTGCGTGAGGGAGGAGAAAATGAGAGAAATGAAATGTGATTTTTCCTTCCCCCAGCCATGCAGCACAAAAGAGAGGAGAGAATGTAGAGTGGTTGGGAGGAAACTTCCTAGAAGTTTTCCTTGAAGCTTTCTTGAGAAGCTTCGCACGCAAGTGAAGTGTGAGGTCACTTAGATGATGTCATAAAAGCAACTAGATAGAAATAATCTACTAGAGCTATTACTCAATGGACAAAATTTACAGTTAGCCAAAATAATATTTTATTGTCTCTCAGATAATTAAATATTCTATAATTTTATTTATTAAATAAAATCTCGTAAAACGTAAACTTCGTAAATTGTGCTCGGCCTCGGGTTTAGTAAGATCCCCCGTCGACGTTTCCATAGTTCAAAGTTTACCAGCCTCAGGGAAAATATTTTATTTTCCCGACTCTGCTCAATGCACACGTAAAATGAGAAATATATTAAAATATTCGATGTTTCTAGAAAAATTCTCAAAAATCATAAATATTAAAAAATGACTATTCACCATGAAACAAATAATTTTCGAGGTGTTACATGGATAGCTAAATGGTGCTAATGGGTATGACCTTTTCATCGACTTGTATGATTCCATGCCAATAAAATACTCAGTTGAAGAGTCACCCTACAAAGAAGTATACACATTAGGTTGTCAAAGAGTGGTGTGTAAGGTGAGAAACTCAGAGGCATTGATAACATCAGGAAAAAAAATACAGGGGATATCTCTGAAGAAAATGACATCGTTTGATTAGAGGTGAATAGAAAATTTATTATGGAAGCTAAAAGTGAAAGAAAATTGAGAGAGAAAAGCGATTCTAATTAATGCCAACTTTACCTTGTGTTGACATTCAACTTTTTATTTAGAAGAATGGTAGGTGGCAAGGATCGAACTCTTGACCATTTGGTCATAGAAGCTTTGATATCATGTTAAGAACCAACTCTTCTAAAAGTTTAAATTGTTAAATAGGTGAAGTCTCATGAATAGTTTTATATTTTATATCTAACACAATCTTCTGAGGCAAGTCGTGTTAGAAGTAAATCTTAAAAAAGAAGCAGAGAATATGAAGAATGAAGCATTTTTTTTATTTCTCACTTTTATGGTCCAGGAGGACATCTACTTGGACTCCATGCGGAAGAAACACATGCCATATATGCAGATAACGTGACATGTTGGACACCAACTAACGTTTTAGTCACAGACTGATGAATGGACTGACATGATGTCATTTTGAATGATTGAAGGACTAAATTGGTGTCAACTATTATTGAAGAGGAAACTTGATGACACTTGTATCTTTGGAGGACCAAAATAGGTGTTTACATTTTTTTTATAACTTATACTATGTATATTAATTGAGGTATGTTTGATACTACTGATTGTTTACATTTTTTTATGGATTATGTGGAGAATCTGACATTATCATTATACTTAAGTCTTAATAAAAACTCTAGTTGATGTTAATTAAATCAAAGATTCTTTGACAAAATAAGTTATAATTTTATCTTTTGTATATTTGTGTTTAAATAAATAATAATAGTGATTTAAAAGGAAAAATAAATAAATAACAAAGTGGAAATTTCCTTTATATAGTAGTATAGATGACGTATATCAATTTATATATAGAACTTAAGATAAACCACATAAAAATAAACACGGTTGACGTTTTAGTTAGGAGGCTTTGCCCCTAATAGAGTTTATGAATTTGTACAATAATTTAAGAGGCTTTGCCTTTAGTCAAGCTTATGACTTGATACAAAAAAGAAGAATAAGATGTTGAGAAGGGAATAACATAGGATGAATTCTGGAATACTCTTCTCATAGGTGTTATTAGTTTCATCAAAATTAACCTTGCCAATTATTTGTAGTATAGATAGGAACTAGTAGCTTAATGGTGAGCAAGGGTTGTTCCTGCAGAAGATTGTGAATTTTTCTTACAAAGCTTACTAAACACAAACACAAAGTGAGGGTTTTCAATTAGCAATAGAAAGTAAATAACATAAACAAGAAAACTAAATAAACTAATAAACTAAATAACAAAGAAAACAATAAAGGAAAATGATGATGGTCACGGATTGCCCTTGTTCATTTTTTTTTTTGCCATGTTATCTAAGACATGGCCATGTAATCTAAGGTATAATGTTTTATGTATTCTAGACATTCATTCGATGATTTTTGAGGTTCTTTTTTTATTTTCTATAACTTCGTAGGTTCTTACATCCCAGGTTACTCGTCTATGTGAATGAACACCCTATTTTATTTATATATTTTCAAGATTCAGTCAATTCCACATCAGTTCATGTTATAAAAGTTTTAGATAAATAATTATAACATGTGATGTGATTGTAAAATCAAAACTGTAAGATCCAAAGTCCTTTTGTACTTTATATTGCATATTATGTTTTGATGATAATAACTATATTGAAAATCATATTTGAATATTCCTAATGATTTAATCAGTATAACATGATCATTGTAGAGTGTTTCTTTGCATTATTAAATCTTATAGGACTAAACAAGTTTCAAGGAAGCTTTTTGGGTAATTAGAGAGGGCTAAAAAAATCAATTTCTGACTTGAGAAAGTTCAAATACAACTTCAGAAAGTTCCTAAAGAACATGAGAAAGTTTAGTATGAGAAAGTCTCAAGAAGATTATGAGAAAGTTTAGCAAAATGAAGAACTTCCACAAAGGTTGAACTCAAGAGAAATTCAAACTTACAAATGAAGCTTTTACCATCAGAATCATTAAGAAGAATCAGAAAGAAGATGGTAGAAATAAAAAGAGGAGAATTTTGAAGACTTTCAAGCTTAAGAAAACTAGATGGAAAGTTGGCTAAGAAAGTTCAATGAGAGGGTTACTGTTAAGAAAGTTCAGTAAGAAGGTTCCCCATGAGAAAGTTCTAATGAACCTTCTCACTAAACACTTCTATGTTGACTTATTAAGAAAAGACAAAATAACAGTCACCTGCTACAAGCAAGTATAATTATTGTTTGAAACATCTAAAAACCATATTTTTGAAGCCTATAAAAGCATCCAATCTTGAAAATTAGAAGGTTATAGAGTTTGAATGTAATTTGCCTAAAAACACAAAGAAATGAACCTTCTCATCTCTACCTACTTGTTCTGAAATCTACTAAATCTTCTGCAAGTGTGTTATTAACTATGTTTAAGTGTTTGTATCCACTTACTAAGTGTTTTCAAGAGCTATCCACTTGTAACAAGCACATCTTTTCTTCTACTAATTCTTGTATAGTGAGAGTGAGCATGTGGACCATACAAGTCACTTCAAACTTGGTGAAAGTGAGTCTGAAGAGGCTGTGAGAAAGAATATTTGGTCTTAACCTGAAGAGGCTGTGTCAAACAATACTTGTATTGAAGCCTGAAGAGGCTTGCTTGTTAAAGAATACTCGTGATAGTGAAAAATCCTAGTGGTTTCTAGGTAGTAGATGTAGCCCCGCGTGGTTTTTGGGTGAACTAGTATAAATCTTGGTGTTAAGCATCTCTTCCCTTACTCTTCACTTTTCTTTATCAATTTAGTTGAGTTATAAAAGCTAAAATTGAAATTTGGAGTAAACTCAATCAATTAGAAAAGCATTTTCAAAGAACTTATCCTAATATAATTGTGATCTAAGTTCAAATACCGATTTTCTAAATCTCTAACTTAAAGTTAAGTTAAAAGAGAAGTTGCTTCAATAGTGAGAATGTTCTTTATACTGAACCATCAAACCTTCTCATGAACCTTCTCACTCTAGTTTGATAAGTTATTTTGAACCTTCTCACTAATACTTTAGCTTAAGATTGAAACCTTCTCATCTTCAAGTCTAAACAACTTGAGAAAGTTGTGAAAATGTTGTTTTTCAAGAAAAAGAGGAACAAAATTCAACCTTCCTTCTTGTGTTACTGCCAACTTCAAAATTAATCACATGAAAACAAATAAACAACTAAACAAAGACAAATAAACATACTAAAAACTAAAACAAAAAGAAAATTAAAAGAGAGAAGAGTTAATTAGAAGATCAAATCTGGTTGGCTTGACTCTTCTTGATTCATTGTATTGCCTCCCAACAAGTGCTTGAATTATTGTCCTCAACCTAACTTGGTCTTTATTTTAAGTTATACATTGTCCTTGGATTGCACTTCCATAGGAATCTTCATGGATTCAAAGATATTATGATGAATTACACTTTCATTAGACTCTATTGTTAGTGTGCCTTGTTGAACATTGATTATGGCTCCTAATGTCTTTAGAAACAGTCTTCCTGGCAATATTGGTGGGGGCTCTACCGATATCTTTTCCTCCTTATCAGTCGCTTAGAAATCAGCCAGAAATATTAGATCTTTAACTTGCATAAAGACATTTTCTACAACTCCTTTGAAACAAATGTTGGATTGATTAGCACGTTGTAAAATAACATTAGTTTCTTTCAAAAGACCAAAATTTAAGGAAGCATAAACAGAATATGGAATGACATTTATAGATGCTCCTAAACCTAAAAGAGAGATTTTGATGATAGTGTCAGTGCAAGGGATAGTAAATGTACCTTGATCTTTGAATGTAGGTGCCACATACATTTGAAGATTAGCTGAATTATTCTCCTCTTTTTCTTTAAAGAACTTTATTTCTTTTTTGTTCAACAAGAGTTAAGAGAGGTAAATTGATTTCATCCTTAGAGACAAATTCTAGCTTTTCCTCAATTGATTATTCCTTTTTAATTTGATTGAATCTACTGGGAAATAGGGGAAGAATAACATATGAGGAGAGTGAAGGTTTAGTGTTTACCTCAGGCAATGACAAAATTGATTAAGGTTATTCATTTCTTAAGCAATGACAAAATTGATTAAGGTTATTCAACTAGCAAGACATCTTTCTTTGTGTGTCTTATGTATATATACTCTTCACCTTTACAACGTCGACACTTTCATTTGGATTAACCACTGTTTGAGAGGGGAATTTAGTTGAACACCACTCCTCTAGTCCACTTAGAGTTATGGCTAACTGGCCCACTTAGTTTTCTAAATTCTAAATGCTTGCTCTAGCTTCTTGTTAGAATTGCATCATGCTATTTGCAATAGCTTTAATAGCATCCTCTAATGGTGATCCAAAATTTTGTTGAGCCTGTTGTGGTCTGAACTGATTTTGTTGTTGTGGTGTTCTTTGAAATCATGGCGGTTGAGGTAATATAGCATTTGGAGCTACTTAGGGTTGATTCCTTCCATAACCAAGATTTGGATGGTCTCTCCATCTTAGGTTGTATGTGTTTGCATATAGATCATATCTCCTCGATTTTCTTGAGAACCCACCTATGACATTGAATTGTTTATTGCTTTCTTCATAGAACGTTGGGCACAATGGAGTGACCCATCGTTAAACAAATTCTGCATGATTTTACTTGTTTAACATTACCTTTCACCCATTGCTCAAGCATAGAGGTGATACTTGCTAGTTGTTGTTCAATGGATGTCAAGTTCAACTCTTTTACTTGCTTTACTGGTATGGGATTTTGGCAAATATTGAATTATTGAGAATTCACTGCCATGGTAGATATAAGAATCTTTGCTTCCCTGAGAGTCTTATAACATTTATCATGCTTCTTTCCATGGGCAAGAGACCTTCATAAAAGTATTGAATCAGAAGTTATTCATTGATTTGATGATGTGAGCAACTTGCACATAGCTTCTTCAATTGCTTTTAGTACTCATATAGAGTTTCTCTAGTGATTTGCTGAATACCATGTATTTTTTTACAGGATATTAGCAGCTTTAGATGCCAGAAAGTACTTATCTAAAAAGAGTTTCTTCATCTCGTTCTAAGTAGTAATGGATCCAAATAATCGATAATAAAGTCATTCATTTGCACTATCTTCCAAAGAAAATAGGAAAGCTCTCAACTTTACTTGCTCTTCAGAGGTACTGGTTGCTTTCATACTTAAACAAACAACATGGAACTCTTTCAGATGCTTATTAGGATATTCTCCAAACAATACATAGATTTTTGGTAGCAAGTGCATCATGCTAGACTTGAGATCAAAAGCAACGTCAATATTAGGATATTGAATACACAAATTATGGCTGTTGATCCAAGTCTGGTGTTGCCATTTCTCTAAGAGTTCTATTGATTTAAGCCATATCTTCTCCTTTGGTATTGGACTCATATGATTAGGACCAGTTCTTGTTGGTTGATTTCTTGATTCTTCGATATTGCAGTTTGTACTTTTCCTCACTCGTATACCCACATGAAAAATAAAAATAAAAGATAAGAAATAGAAAATTAAAAATAATGTAAAGCAAGTAATAAATATTAGATACATAATCCCTAGAAACACAGTGCCAAAATCTTGACGGGTGTCGTTGGTTCCATCAAAATTAACCTTACCAATTAATTGTAGTATAAATAGGAATTTGTAGCTTAGTGATGAGCAAAGGTCATTGGCATAGAAGATTGTGATTGTTTCTTAAGAAACTTGCCAAATATATGCACAAAGGGGGGTGTTTTTTAGCCGCAAAAAGTAAATAACATAAACAAGAAAACTAAATAAACTAACAAACTAAACAACAAAGCAAACAATCAAGGCAAAATATCAAAGTTGAATTAGTTAAACAATAGTGATTACATTGGTTAAAGGATTAATCTCCAATATTAGACCATCAATAGGATAAGACATACCATTTATGATTGCTTCATTTTAATGTTATTCACCACTCCCTACTTGTAACTAATAATCATAGATAGTCGAGGTTCTAGCTTGTACTAACCCCATTATTCCATAGTTCGTCGTTAAGCATGAATTCTAGTCACTACCTAATCTCTAACCATAAATACCAAGTTTATCTGGACTCATTCATGGTTGCATTAAGTTGAGAAATATATTAAGTTATTCTAAGCAACATTCACTAAGAGAATGAATATTCAGACTTAGGTTGTGTTCACACCAAAGATAATTAACAAGCACCTCTCCATTATCCTTGATTTTCTACTGGGATCGGGTAAACCAAGGGTCTACCGGTTAGCAAATTCCTAAGCTAGCATTAGAAACATGCAAAGACCTTGTAATTAGTTAAGGTTCTAAACACATCAAAACATGCATCATCAACATTAAAGATAGAGGAACACAAACAATATCAAATAAAAAGGGGAAAGTAACATCTACATCGAACAAACATAATCAATTCTAGGGCTTTGACATAATCAATTCTAGGGCTTCAATATCACCCTTAACCAATAATAGATTTAGCCTAGCTTAGTTAAAGTAAACACAGGTACAACCATGAAGAACATAACAAGAAATTCAAGCTAAGAAATTCAATGAGATTCTACCCATATCAAGCCTTAATAAATCTCATTAATTATAATTAAAGAGCAAGTGTGAAAGTCATCATATTAATGTCAAGATATATCACCATAATAACCGCATTTGTAATTGACTAAAACAAGAACAAATCTAATCTCTGCAATTAGTGGCTAATTTATGGAAATATAGCAATAAATCACTAAACCATCTAAAAAGGGTCATTATCATAATATTTATTAAAAGGAATTAATTAATTATAATTAAGATAAAATATAATATTAACTAAACACCAAAATTATGCATTATTTGCTACATATCATCTTCATCTATTGTTGTTGCTGTGTTAAAGAAGCATTGGAGTAATGCAAGTAAAGTACATGGGTCTTTTGTAATATTAGCCATACATGTATACTTATAAGAAACATAAGATTAGCTATATATAAAATAATACGTTGATTGTATTCTAACATCTCCCCTCAAACAGTTGTCTATGCTAACTGTTTGCTATGGAACAATGTTGTGCAGTAGAGAAGCCTTTTGTAAATATATTAGCAAGTTGATTGTTTGATGTAACACTTGCTGGTATAATCCCTCTTATTCCCAATTTAGTGAGAATATGTTTAAACCATGTTAGTTTTGATGTTGCATTTGACATTGCTCTATATTTTGCTTCTATACTTGATCAAGATATTTTTCTTTATGTCTTACTACTCCAAGATACAAGGAAACTAACAACAAAAACACAAAATCCAAAAAAATGATTATCTTATATTTGGGTCACCACACCTCAGTCTGAATCTGAATAGGCAAATAAATTCATTATGTTTTTCAGCTACAGGAAAGAAGAGACCTGTAGATATGGCTACTTTTATATACCTCACTATTCTTTTTGCTACTTGAAAATGTGATTCTCATGGCTTATGCATGAATAGACATACTTGATTTACAGAAATTTTGATATCAAGTCTAGTAAAAGTTAAATATTGTAACAAACCAACAATACTTCTATGAACTTCAGGATTTTTAAGAAGTTCACCATCAAATGAACTCAATTTTCTTACACAAGCCATTGGAGTGGATGTTGCTTTGTATTGATTCATACCGGACTTGTTTAGAATCTCCATCGCATACTTGTATTGAGTTATTATTATTCATTTTGAAAATCAACTAACTTCAACACCAAAGAAATACTTCAACTCTCCTAGATTCTTTATTGCAAAGCGTTGTCTGAGAGTTCCTTTCAAGTTTTTGATCTTTGCTTTTGCATCTTATGTCACAATAATGTCATCCTCATATACAAGAAACACTGATGTGTGAGCTAACTTTTTTAAAAAACAAATCATTATCAGACTTGCATTTGATATAACCATTAATGATCAAAACTTTACTAAAACTATCAAACCAACCTCTAGGGGCTTATTTTAGCCTATATATTGTCCTTTTTAATTTAAACCCATGTTTGCATTATTTGAAAACAAATAGTCTATGGTTGTTCTATATACACCTCTTCTTGAAGTTTCCAGCATAAGAAAACATTTTTTACATCAAATTGGTGGGGTTTCCAACCAGAGATATTTGTTGTATCTAATGTCAACCTCACAGCTTCAATTGTTACAACTGAATAGAATGTCTTGTCCTAATCCAACCCATATTATTGATTAAATTTTTTTGTGACAAGTCTAGCTTTAAATTTCTCAATTCTCTCATCAGACTTAAATTCAATTTTATAAACCCACTTGTAGTTGATCACAATTTTGACCTAGGGCTTTGGAACCTTTTCCCACGTTTGGTGATGTATTAGAGCATGTATTTCTTTATTTATTGCAGCAATCCATTTTGGATCTTTATCATCTTCATGGTAGGAAGTAGGTTATGAAAACCCTTGTGTGTTCTTCATCTTCATCTTGATCATGCTGGTCTCTGAATTCATTTTGTGTTTCAACATTAACATGTTTTGAAAATTTCATTGCACCCAAGGAAGGGAGATTGATTGGATTGAAGTTCTTGATGTAGGCAAGGATCACTTCAAAGATTCAACATCAAAAAAATATTTGTTTCATCAAATGTGATGTGCCTGGGAACAAATATATTGTGATGTGTAGGAGACTAGCATCTGTAGCCTTTGTGTTGATCACTACAGCCAACAAAGAATCATTCTTCAGCCTTTGGGGATAGTTTTCCTCTCAAAGATTTATCAATGTGAACATAACATAGACAACCAAAACCCTTTAAAGAAGAATAATCAGGGAGGTGACCAGTAATCATGATAAGGAGACATTTTATTTGGATTAGTAGTAGTGGGCAGCCTATTTATGACATATTTGGCTGTATGAAAAGCTTCACTCCACAAGTAACTTAGTGCTCCACTATAAAAAAAGTAAAGAGAATGCAAGTTTTGAAATGTGTCTATGCTTTCTTTTAGCTTTTCCATTTTGAGCTGGTGTGTAAGGACATGTGCATTGTTGCTTTGTTCCATTGGAACTTGTGAGATAAATTCACCACTATTGTTACTTCGCAAAAAATTAATCCTACCTTGATAGCTTTTAGTCATAAAATCATGAAATGACTAGAAAACTTTCAACACATCAGATTTAAATTTTTGAAAATAGATCCAAGATAACAAGTAAAATCATCAACAAAACGAACATAATATCGTGAGCATTATAATGAATTTAGTGTTGGATTGCCCAAGAAATCAGCATGCACCGATTCAAGAAAATAAGAGGGAGATTTAGTTGATTTAGTAAAAGGTAATTGATTATGCAATCCATGTTGACAGCCTTTACAAACTACACATTTGATGGAACTTTGTCACATAAAGATAGAGCATTAATTTCCTCAAAATCTACATTAGCACAACCGATATGAGCTAGTTTATGGTGCCATAATTTAGCTGAAGTTTTGAATTGATTTGTGGAGGACAAAACAGCAACAAAAAGAGCATGGACTTCACCACTTTCCAAAAAATAGAGATTTCCACGACGTTTCCCTTTAGTGAGGAGCTTCCCCGATTTATCCTTCACCAAGAGTGAATCACATGTAAAGAGTAAAAAAAAAAAAAGAAACATTTGCACTGATCAATTAACTAAGCAATAGATATAGCATTTCTTTTAAACTTTGGTGTAAGAAAAATATCGGGAATTTTAATTGTTCTCATTTTTTACAATAATGATCATCTTACATCCTTAAAAAGGGATGTAATATTGTTTATATTATTTTTAATGGATGTGATTGAGTGAGGAAAAATGATAAGAAAAAATATGTATAATGAATGATATTAAATGATGTGTGAAAAGAGGTGTATGTACTGTTTGATGTAAGAATATAAGTGTTGCATTTTTTATGAAATATATGTGGAGCTAATGTGTGAAATTGGGAGAGCACAACCATTACCAATGATAATTTTGTTGTCCCCATTAAATGGTTCACAATTGTGCCGCACACCATGACCATCTGTCACAAGATTAGTAGCTCCAGAATCTACTATCCAGCTGGTTTCTGATGGCACAACATAACTGAATCTTACAGAGTGGGTTAAGGCAATAGGTTCAATTGGATTAGCTCTTGAAGAGTAACAATGATAGTAGTCTAACGCTATGTGGTTATTCAGTTCATATATTTGACAAGGAGATGGATTGGGCAAAATAGCACGCCTAGTTGGTCTCAAATTCAAATAATTTCATTGACCTCTTATGCCACGACCACCTCGATAAACTGAGTCAAACCATAAGGACCTTGAACATTTTCCAAACAACCATTTCCAAGTCCTTAAACACCATAACCTAAGTAAGTGTAACCCGCTTGACCTCTTCCGCAATAATAACCTCTTCCGCGACAATAATCTCTTCCTCTTCCTTTTGACGAATGGCTCAAATTGATAGAGTTCTCAAACACCATACCTACCATTTCATCATCTCAGCAGACAACGCTGCGGCGCAGGCTTGTCAATATCGCGTCGGTGGTGAATACCCTGCTTCAGTATAAGGACTCGAGGCGAAAGCACCGCGGGCAAGGGAGTGAATGCCGCGGTGGAGGTGACCTAAATATCTAGAGCACTACGATGCTGAAAAGTGGACACCACAATGTTTGTGACCTAACTGCATGCACACCGCGAGGTGATGTGTTTAATGTCGTGGCGTGCCCTATTTTTCTAAGCCTATAAATACTATTTTATTATATTTGTGCAAGTGAGGTCGTTTTAGGTTTAGAGAGTTGTGGCTAGGTTTTACTGTTTGGAGGCTGAGGAAGCTTAAGGAAGTAAGGTTGGAGGTCATCTTCTTCATAGAAGGAGATTTAAACATCAAAGAGTCAAATTCATGAGCTTCCCTCCTTCTCCTTTCTCTTTTCTCTCTTCCTTCTATCTTGAACATGATTTTTGTGGTTGTATTTTTATGCTCAATAATTAGATAAGCTGTATTTAGGAATGACTTTGAAACCTCCTATGAATATTTAATGTTTTTGTAATCTTTTGAGTATATATTGATGTTTGGTTTTGTTTAATCATATGGTTCTTAATGCTCTTGATTGTTTAATCAACTTTTGAGTGATTTGTTGAAATCTGATGAACCTAAACATAGGAATTTGTATTTTAGATTTAATGTATGGTTGATGCATGTTCGATTTCATTCAATTGGTTTGGATAAGTTAATTCGTTAACTGGATAGAAATATACCTCTTAGCCATGTATGATGGGTGATTTGAGAATAGATCATTCATAAGTAGATTTCGATTCTAACTGAGGAGTTAGGTAAATGAAACTATGCTTGAATGACCTAGATATAGACTTTTAACTAAATCAGATTCTAAAGCTAACTTAATCATTTCATTGATGTTGCTTATAGGGATTGCATATTATTAGTTGAAATAGGACGTGAAGAAGGATTCTCTAAAACTGTAAACATTATCTTTATTGCTTTGTAGTTTAGATTTAGTTTATTTGCACTTTCTCTATTTTTATGTTATTGAATAGAATTAATTAAGCTATTGGTTGATACTTAGCTTTGGAAGCCAATATCCTCGTGGGAACGAAGTTTATTCTTCATTGTATTACTTGAATGACTCGTACACTTACAGTACACAAATGGTCTAACAAGTTTTTGGCACCGTTGCCGAGGATATGGTTTAATTCTATATTGCTAATATCAACAATGAGATTAATTAGTTCTAATTCAAGTTGTATATAATTTATTTTAATTTAAGTTTCTTTTATGTTAAGTTTTAGGTACAATAAGGAAGTCGGATGACCATAATCATACGAAGCCCTTTAGGGAATTTACGACTTTTGATAAGGAAAACCTTCTATCAAGTTCATGAAGACCACTCATCCGCACAAACCATTTTGGAGACAAAGTCCTACCAAGACTGTAAACTAGGCCCTTCTTGGGAGGAAACCCAAGATTATATTAATTCTTGTCTTTACCTTTTGCATAAATAGGTAGTATGTTGATTTTGTAGATTAATACTTATGTTAATATTTATTTGTTAGTATGTTGATTTAGTTATGTTTTAAGTCTTGTTTATGTTATTACTTATATATGTTACTATGTTAGTATATTAATTAGGTAGTTTTATATTTTTGTTAATCTTTATGTTTTAGTTAAATTTAAGTCTTATATATGTTTATATGTTGATTTTGTTGTTTTATTATATTTTTGTTGTACATATTGTAATCTAGCTTTTTAAACAAGTTTTGCTGGTGCTGGAGACCACTTTGAAGCAGAACCAGTAGCAAAACTGTGTTTACTGCAAAATTTTGCAAGCTGATCTCTCACACCGCGGCGCAAGTCACTTAACGTCGCAGTGCTAGAGTGATTTTTTTGCAGAATTTTGCAGACGAGCTTAACGCCGCGACTCAGGCATATCAATGTCGCGGCATTGTGTTCTGTTTTGTACATATTTCTTTTATTTTTCATGTTATTTTTTATTTTAGTATGCTCAGACTAACAATATGTTTATTTTGATGAGTTTAGGTACCCTTTGTCTCATTTAGGTTTGGGGGAGTATCATTACATGCTTTGGATGTTATAATGATGAATGTATACATGTGATGATGTTTACTGGATGCAGTTGTGATAGCCACCATGTTTTCATGATTTTCTATTGTTTTGGCTATTACTAAAGGGTGATGTTGCAAATATTTCAATTTTTAATATTATGCAAATGATGTTATGCATACTTAATGAAAAAGTTGGATCGATTTGAATACATGATATGTTGCAAAAATGCTGGTATAGTTTTGGTTGTTCAAAGATATGAAAGGTTGCTATTTGCCCTTTTTTCAGTGAAACCTTATGTGATCTTAAAGTATGTGAAACAATTTAGTCATTTTTTATGTTTGATTTGCATTCCACTTAGATGCAAGTGTAACTTTGAAAATGATAAGAGTGTATGTCTAGAGAATATTTATGGATGTACATGTAGAGTTTCAATTATTCTTGAAATTGTTTTGCAACTCTCTTGAGGCGAAATCCTAGATTGTGCATGATTGGGGAAATGATTAGAGCATTTTTTGGATCGATTGAGCCTTTCAAACTTACCTGAATGATTTTATCATAGGTTCCCTTTTGAAGCCTTATAATTATTTGACCTTATTTGTTTTTCTATCACCATTGTGTTCGTTAACCTATTAACTATTCAAATGCATGTGAAAGCATTGCATTTTCTTCCTACCATCATTATTTGTTGAGTACATACTATGTTATTTCCTGAAGTGAGTCTATTGATTAAGGGTGTTAATGAATATTCAATACAAAATGAGCTTAAAGGAACCAGATGTAGTCAAAGAAAATAATTTTTTGCTTTGTAAAAAAAAATGAAAAGAAAAGAAAAGAAAAATCAAAAAAAGAAGAAAAAAATCAAAAGAAAAGAGAAAAAGAAAAGCAAAGCTTAAGAAAAGTAAAGTATAAAAAGCATCAAAATGGTTCTAGTGAGTTTTCTACTTTCACTGTTGAATACCCTGCTAATATCAATTAGTGGCTCATGACTTGGAATAACATGTTTATGTTTCTCAATGTTTGTATTATGTCCTATCCTTTCTATTCTTTAACTCATTACCCTTGGCTTAACATTACAAGCTGTTAAAGTCCTTTTGATCCTCAGTTATATGTGATTTACATTAGTGGAGAGAGAGTTGGATTATAATCTTATGGATTCTATGATTCATATATATATATAGGTTTATAAACTTATCCTGATGTGCATGACTTGACTAAGATAAGTTTATCTTGCATGTTTGTGAAAAATGTAAATTGCATGAAAGGAAGTTAAATTGTTAGCATGTGAAGGATTGTATATGTGTGGAGCTGATTTTGAGGCATTTGCGCTTTTTGAGGGCTATACAATCAGTATGCACTGGTAGTGATTTAAATGAAAAACTGAAATTTGAGTAGATGCTGAATGTGTATTGAGATTGAATTGTTAAGCTTGTTTACTTAGTCATACTTTGTTTTGCTCAAGGACTAGCAAAATATAGGTTTGTGGGTGTGGTAACTTCATAGAATGTAGTTATTTGTGTCCTATTTCTGTGCTTAAAAGAGTGCTTAGTTCTTGTATATAATGCATATTTAGAAGAATTTAAGCTAATATTTGTCAAATTATAATTTGGATATCTTCCTATATGTTTTTGAGCAAATTATGTTAATTTGATAAGTGATTGAGTGAATTTGTATCTGTTATTGATTTGGTGATTTCTTCATTATAAGAAGGGCTCCAAACAAGTTGATATATAGAGCATTTGAGCCAAAATTGGAAGAGGAAGCCAAATTTACATCTCAGCAGAAAACACTGCGACGCAAGCTTGTCAATGTCGCGACGATGGTGAATCCCCTGCTTCAGTATAAGGATTCGAGGTGAAAGAGTCGCGGCGCAAGGGAGTGAATGTCGTGGCGAAGGTGACCTAAATATCTAGAGAGCTACGACGCTGAAAAGTGGACACCATGATGTCTGTGACCTAATTGTATGCTCGCCGCAGCGTAATGTGTTTAATGCCGCGGCGTGCCCTATTTTTCTGAGCCTATAAATACTATTTTATTAGATTTAAGCAAGGGAGGCCATTTTAGGTTTAGAGAACTGCAACTAGGTTTTACTTTTTGGAGGCTGAGGAAGCCTAAGGAATCAAGATTGGAGGTCATCTTCTTCATGGAAAGAGATTTAAGCATTAAAGAGTCAAATTCATGAGCTTCCCTCCTTCTCCTTTCTCTTTTCTCTCTTCCGTCTATCTTAAACATGATTTTTGTGGTTGTATTTTTGTGCTCAATGATTAGCTAAGCTATATTTAGGGATGACTTTGAGTCTTCCTATGAATATTAATGATTTTGTAATCTTTTGAGTATATATTGATGTATAATTTTGTTCAATCATATAGTTCTTAATGCTCTTGATTGTTTGATTAGCTTTTGAGTGATTTGTTGAAATATGATGAACCTAGACATAGGAATTTGGATTTTAGATCAAATGTATGGTTGATGCATGTTCAATTTCATTCAATTGGCTTGGATAAGTTAATTTGCTAACTGGATAGAAATATACATTTTAGCCATGCATAGTGGGTGATTGAGAATAGATCGTTCATGAGTGGATTTTGGTTCTAACTAAGGAGTTAGATAATTAAACTACGGTTGATTGACCTAGACATAGGCTTTTAACTAAATCATATTCTCAAGCTAACTTAATCATTTTATGGATGTTGCTTGTAAGGATTGCATATTATTAGTTGAAATAGGAGGTGAAGAAGGATTCTCTAAAGCTGTAAACATTATCTTTATTGCTTTGTAGTTTAGATTTAGTTTATTTGCACTTTCTCTATTTTTATATTTTTGAATAGAATTAGTTAAGCTATTGGTTGATACTTAGCTTTGGAAGCCAATATCCTTGTGGGAACGAACTTTATTCTTTACTGTATTACTTGAATGACCCGTGCACTTGCGGTACACAAATATTCTTGAATATCACTTTTAGCTTCACAACGCTCTAGATATTTAGATCACCTACACCACATCATTCACTCCCTTGTGCCACGGTGCTTTCGCCTCTGGTCCTTATACTAAAGTAGAGGATTCACCATCGCCGCGGCATTGATAAGCCTGCGCCATAGCATTGTCTGCTGAGATGCAAATTTAGCTTCCTCTTCCAATTTTGACTCAAATGCTCCATATATCAACTTGTTTAGAGCCCTTCCTATAATAAAGAAATCACCAAATCAATAATAGATACAAATTCACTTAATCACTTATCAAATTAACACAATTTGCTCAAAAACATATAGGAAGATATCCAAATTAGAATTTGACAAATATTAGCTTAAAACCTTCCAAATATGCATTATATACAAGAACTAAGCACTATTTTAAGCACAGAGATAGGGCACAAATAACTACATTCTATGAAGTTATCATAACACTCACATTACTTTAATCCATTCAACCATGACTTAAAAGAATCAAACATAATCACAAAAACCCACTTTTAAGACTACATGGTGTGTGAAATCTGCAAGTGTACAGTTTCGTAGTCAAGTAATAAAAAGATCGAATCCATAAGGACTATGTCTATGAATACTAATTAATTAATTAAATTAAATTAAATTAAATGAATATAATTATTGATTGACAAGAATGTAGTAACAAAGTAATTAAATAAATAAATATGAAAGTACAAAATTGAGATAAAAAATAGTAAGTTATTAAGAGAGGTTTTCAAATACAAGAAAGCTTTTAAAATTGGGGGTAACCACAATGTTACAAGACAAATCCTAATTGAAAACCTTTTTATTAAAGTTGAAATTCAATTGAAGGTGAATTACCTTAAATTAGTTAATGTTCTTTCTCAAGAGACAAGAACAGTACCCAATTAAACAAATTCCTACTCTCGTGGTAATTGAATTTAAATTAAACTCATTACACTTTATGGTAATTCATTGAATCCTCGAAAGGCTAAACCTATTCTTATGCTTGAAACCTTAAGTTCAATTTTTATGATTCCAACACCTAGGTTCACCTCTCAGTACGTCCCTAAATATCTATGAGATACAAATATGTGGCCAGCAAATTCACATGAATAAGCGCAATAAGGATTGAATCAAAGAACATTCAAGATTAATAAAAGGGGTAAACCAAGTCAATCAATCATCATCAATGTATCAAAGGGCATTGCCTAATCCTAGAAACAAAGAGAACTACTCAGACATGGAGAAGAAGAAACAAGAAAACATATTCAAGAACATCCAAACCTGTAGCGATGGAAAAAGAGAAGAGGAAGATGAAGATCAAGAGCATCTAAACGTGTCTCCTTCAAACCAAAATTAGAACCCTAAAATTGTATTTAGAACATCTATTTATACCCCTAGGGTTTTAACTGGCCTTACCCCCCAAAAGAAATAAAAAATAAAACCTAAAAACTGTCTCGTACTGTGATCCACGACTATGAAAAATTCCACGGGTTGGCCGTAGATCTCTTTGCCACAGGACAATTCTACATAAGCTTAAATTCCACGAATGTGGAACATTCCTCGGGCTGGCCGTGGAATTCTCTAGAGTTTCTCTTCTGCTTCTTCAAGTTGTTGCCCGATCCATGGCCATGGGGAATTCCACAGGAAGCACCATAGATCTCTCTAGAATGAGCTTTTTGCCCTTGTTTGCTATCCGTAAAACTCCAACTTTAACCATGCAAGCTTTCTACTCATTTCAAAGTCAATTTAGCACTAATCCTGCACAACAACACTAAAAACACCGCAGTTATCCGAACTAAAGGGAAAAAAAAATAAAACCTAAAATACCTAAAATGCATAAAAATGCATACAAAATAAGAACAAAATATGATGTTATTTTACACACATCAAAAATCCCCTTAATCTTAAGATTTTGCTTATCCCCAAGCAATAACTAATGTCTAACCAAGAAGTGGGATCATAAGACAATAATGAACGAGGAACCCAAGAAAACATCCAACCAAGCAATAGGCAAAGGCAAACCAAGAATTCGAGAGGTAATCAAAATCAAGTCCAATTAGAGGCTAAAGTTCTCAAAAATCATGCTTCTCACTAAGTTAGGTTCACTCTACTAATCACACTCAAAGTGTTTAAGGGTGAAGACAATGTGCTCAAGATTCCTCAAAGAAAAAGCATTTCCATAAGCTTGATAAGAAACTAAATTTTCATTAATAATCAGCATGCATGCAAGAATCAAAAGGTCTTTCAAGGGTTGTAATGGGGCCTTAGGAATGATGTTAGGTAGGGTAAAGAAAGGAAGGTATGCACAAGGGGTTAACAAAATTTTCAATAAGCACAAGAAATTCAATAGAACATAAATGGAGCAAAGGTATTTTTCAATCAAAAGCATAACTCCATATTTTCAAGCATTTTCTTCCTTACTTTTCCTTCTTCTCTTTCTTTTCTTTTTTAAGCTTTCATCTCCTGATTTTCTTTTATTTACTTTTTTTCCCTTTATATATTTTTTCTTTTTTTTTATTTGAGAAAGAGAAGGGTAAAAAACATATGATTCCCAACACAACTTTACACAACTTTCAAACCCAATTTGCCCCATTTAATATTCTAAATGATTACCGACAATATATCATCATAGGCATCAAGAAAAACAATTATGCAATAGGCTCAAAATGGGCAATTAGCGGATGAAAGTGTGATAATTATTTCAGAAGGCTAGAAAAATACCTAAGATGCCTTAATCACATTCAAGCATGCAAACAAAAATTTCACCTCAAAATGGTTTCAAATCAAGTTCTAGAGCACAAAATCAATGAAGAAATATCACTCAACACAAAAGAATGGGAGCAAAAATCTTATAGTGCATACATCTCATACAGGCTCAAAACTCATATTTAGAGGTTCAAAAATAAATGAAAAGCACAAATTCAGAGAACATATGCTAATTATCAACTATCAAGAAATTACCTCCACTATTAATTAAAACAATGCCTGTTGCCTACCACAAGAATCAACAAATTAGGTTCCAAATCAATACCATCTCAAAATCCTCAAAAGAGAAGGGCAGAAAGTTCAACTAAAAAGTCGAGAGATATGATGGTGTGAAAATGCAACATGAAGATGCAATGTGAAATGAGACATGAAAATGCATGAAACTAATGATTTAAAATGAAAATGAAAATGAAAATGAAAATGAAAATGCCCCCCCAAGCTTAGAACTTACATTATCCCCAACATAAAAATCTATAACAAGAGAAAGGATAAAAGAAAAGTACTCACTGCGGTGGTGGAAAAGGGTGCTGACTCAGATACCAACTATGGATGGCTTGGACCATGCTCCCCATACTCTAAACCGTGCCTTCCAAGGCTTGCAGGCAGCCATTAGTAGCCTGACCCTGCTGAGGAAACTCCTCTAGCATGTGGCATTGTTACACCTACTCAGCATGAAGTCCCTCCAGAGAGGTATAAATCTGTGTGAGAGCATCCACCAAAGGACCTACACAAGAAGAAAAAGAAGGACGCGAGGTGCCTGCCCTTGGTAGAGGGTGAAGGGGGTGCTGAACATCAATTGGCTTATCTACTGCACTTCTAGGTGTGTGCTAATTTTCAAGGTTACGCACAGTGATAGCAGAAGGGTTAGGAAGGGGTAGGGGTGTGCTCTATTGTTCAAGCGGAGGCATTAAATTCTGTCCTCTTTGACAATCATCTTAATAGCTAAGCAAGACTCTAGATCAATATTAGAGTTACCTCTACCAGCCTGCAGACTATCCAAGTCATATTCAAAGAAATGGGCTATCGCTGTGATAAGCCCACCTACAATAATGGTCCCCGATTGGGCTCTACCCACCCTAAGCAGATGCCTAGCAAGAAAAAATCCTGTGTCCATTTTGACATAATTAAGAATGGTCCACATAAAAGTAAGCTCATCAGCACAGACATTGCCATCAATATCCCCACGCCCAAATAAAGTATGAGCCATGATACGATAGAGATAGCAAAGGCAAGGATTGGCTATAAAGGATGCCTTACAATTTGAGGAATCATACATGCCGGATCCATTGGAGATATCAGCCCAAAAAGATATTGCAGAAAAACCACGTGGGTGCTTCATTTCCCCTCAGTAGGCAACCCAAAGATCTCATTAAATTATACCAAGTTTAGGAAGTGGTTATTATTAAATAGCTGAAAAGTGATCCGGCCTTCAATGCGTCCCTCCCCTTGTATAATATTAGCTTTAATAGAGCTCAGGAACTCTAGTGTGAGCTCAGTGTATATGGGGTATTTTAAATTTAAAATGTAAGTCCACCCTGCCCTGTCAAGCATCCAATCAAAGTCATCTCGCATGCCTAAGGTATCTAGGACAGTGTCATCTGTATACCTAGTGCTAACAATTCTTCTGTTGACAAGCACATTATACCTATCCCTCTGCTCATTATTCTTAAAGTTAAAGCCATGGGGATTGGGGGGATTACCTCTTGGAGCTTCAGTACCTCTTCCCCGTGCCCTTGAGCTTGAAACAGCTTCAGTTCTCTGGCGCTTGGGTTTTATTTCACTTAACCACACTACAACAGCAAGCACAAAGCAAAAATCCCCTATTTTTCTGAGCAATTCACGAAATTGGGGTAAAGTTACCAAATTTAGGGTTTTCCAAAATTGAAGGAATTAGTGGTTGGGTAGAGGTTAGGAAAGTTAGAAATGGTAGGAAAATGGAAGAGAAGGGTTGTTTGTGGAGTAAAAGAGTGGTTTTGAAGGTTTGGGTATGGTGGGTATAGAAGTTGATGATGGATAGGGAAGAAGGAGAAGGAGGAAGAATGGAGGTGAAGAAAAAGGTTTGAGAGTATGGATGAAAGTGGTTTATGTGTGGTTGTGAGGGAAATAAGGAGTAATGGAGGTTTGGGGTAATGGGTATGGAAGTTAAGGGAGAGAAGAAGGAGAAGAAGCAAAGAGGGAAATGGTGAAATAAAGAAAGGAAAGGGAGGCCGTGGTTTTTTAAAAAAGATCCACGTTTGGGACAATCCACGACCGTTGTTGGATCCACGGCCAGGCTGTGGAACTTGTTAACTTGCAATTTTTTTTCACCTAAATTCCACGGCCATGGTGGTATCCACAGCCAGGCAGTGGAATTCTCTGACTTTCTTTTTTTTTTTTCAATCCATGGCCATGGAATCTTCCATGAGCTGGGTGCGGAGTTTTCTGACTTCTCTCCCCCTCTAAATTGAGCTTCAAAAAGGGCCAAACTTAGACAAATCCATGAGACAATGATCAAACCAACAATCTAACACACAAAATCAAAAGAAAATAATGAAATAAAAAGGAAAAATAAGAAAACTTGGGTTGCCTCCCAAGAAGTGCTTGTTTAAAGTCATAAGCTCAATTCCTGTACTTTCATCCTTCTGTAGTTGGGTCACGGAGGGCAATGTTCATCCTCTTCTCAAGTTGATCCTCCGCTAGATAGTGTTTCAATTTCTGACCATTTACTTCAAAAGTCCCTCGCTCTTTATTCCAAACCTCCATAGCACTATAGGGAAACGATTTCTTCACCAGAAATGGCCCAGACTATCTTGACTTCACCTTTCCAGGAAAGAGTATCAATTTAGAATTGAAAAGAAGCACTAATTCTCCTTCATGAAATTCTCTACGAAGAATATGCTTGTCATGCCACCTCTTGGTTCTTTCTTTGTATGCCCTGGCGGTCTCATAAGCATCCAATCTCAACTCATCAAGCTCATGAAGTTAAACTTTTCTCTTTTCTCCCACCGCTTTTAAATTAAAATTTAGAAGCTTGATAGCCCAGAAGGTTTTATGTTCAAGCTCAATAGGTAGATGGTAGGGCTTCCCATAAATCAATCGAAACGGTGTCATCCCAATAGGAGTCTTGTAAGCAGTATGGTAAGCCCAAAGAGCATCATCAACCGTCAATGACCAATCTTTTCTTGATCTAGACATAGTTTTCTCTAGAATACTATTTATCTCTCTATTTGATACCTCCACTTGGCCACTAGTCTGAGGATGGTAAGGTGTAGCTACCTTATGAGTGACTTCATATTTCTTCAGGAGGTTCTCAAACTGTCTCTCAATGAAGTGTGAACCTCCATCACTTATCACAGCCCTAGGAACTCCAAACCTCGAAAAGATGATATTCTTAAATAGCTTGATCATGGTCTTCGCATCACTTGTTGGGGATGGAATGGCCTCCACCCACTTAGATATGTAATCAACGGCTACAAGAATAAATTTGTTGTTGCAAAAGGATGGGAAAAGGCCCATGCAGTCAACTCCCCAAATATCAAAGATTTCTACCTCAAGAATAATGTTCATAGGCATCTCATGCCGCTTGGAGATAGTTCCAGCTCTTTGACATAGATTACATGATAACACAAAATTCTGAGCATCTTTGAAAATATGAGGCCAAAAGAAACCAAAATGAAGAACTTTCGATGCCATCTTGGAGGCACTAGCATATCCTCCATAGGATGCAGAATGACAATAACTCAATATACTCGGAGCCTCTTCCTCGGAGACACACCTCCTATAAATACCATCAGCACACCTTCGGTATATGTATGCGTCATCCTACACAAAATTTTTCAGATCTGAGAAGAATTTCTTCTTCTGCTGATAGTTAAGCTCAGGAGGTAGAACCTTGCTAACCACGTAGTTTGCATAGTCAACATACCAAGGAGCATTCTCTGCAGATACCGCAAACAATTTCTTATCAAGGAAAGAATCATCAATAGGTAATTCGCTTCTTCCCTAAGTCTTGAAATCACCACCTTCGAACCCACTAGATGACCTAAATTTCTCAAAAGTAAAGACTACCACTAGTAATTCTTTCTGTAGTGGCATAGTTTGCTTGAGCTCCCTTGGATAAATGATCTACAACTCCTACGACATAGTCACTTGATTCTCCGTCCCTTTTCTATCCAAAATCTCCAAATCAAACTCTTGTAGAAGAACAATCTAATTAGACAAAGATTTAGTAATTTTAGAAAAATCCCTCATAACGGTCTCTACGGTAAAAAATCTCGAGAAACTCCCTTAGTTGAGGCTTTGCTTCCTTCTTGTCCAAGCACTATCCCTTCTTGTACCATAAAATGACACTTCTCCCAATTCAAGACAACATTAACCTCCTCATATCTCTGCAAAATCTTAGACAAATTGAACAAACAATCATCAAAGTTAGTTCCATATACCGAAAAATCATCCATAAAAACTTCCATGATGTTTTCAATAAATTCAGAAAATATTACAGTCATGCATCTTTGGAAAGTAGCAGGAGCATTACATAAACCAAATGGCATTCTCCTATAGGCAAAAGTGTCATAAGGGCAAGTAAATGTGGTCTTCTCCTGGTCACTAGGATGGATAGGGATTTGGTGGAATCCCGAATATCCATCTAAGTAACAAAAGTATGTATGCCTAGCTAGCCTCTCAAGCATTTGATCAATGAAGGGTAGAGGGAAGTGATCTTTCCTAGTTGCATTATTCAACTTCCTATAATCAATGCACATGCTCCAACCTGTGACTGTCCTAGTGGGAATTAATTGATTTTTCTCATTTTCAATTACAGTGATCCCCTCTTTCTTAGGAACTACATGTACAGGACTAACCCATTCACTATCAGAAATTGGGTAAATTACCCTAGCGTCAAGCAACTTAAGAAGCTCTTTTTAATAACCTTTTTCATATTAGGATTCAACCTACATTGATGCTCAACAGAGGGTTTATGGTCAAGTTCCATTAAAATTCTATGCATGCAAAAGGAAGGATTTATGCCTTTAATATCATCAAGAGTATATCCTATGACATTTCTATGCATCCTAAGAGCTCTAAATTTCTCAATCTTTAACTCATTCAAGCTAATACTAACAATGACAGGATAAGAAGAGTTGGGACCAAGAAACTTATACCTAAGAGTGGTAGGAAGGGTTTTAAGTTCTACCTTAGGAGCCTTTTCCTCTTCCCAATCTTCAGATTTAGGCCTCGACTCAAGCTTTTCCACTTTGGATTTGTAAGGAGGAATTTGCGAGGTTGCCTCCAATAAGCGGGCATACTCAGCTACCTTACCTCCAGAATCAAATGAGCCTCCACCAACTAAGCATCTCTCCAATAGATCTTCAAAATGAATCTTGATGGATTCTTCGTTTACAACCTGGTGCAATAAATCAATCCTACAATAAGAGTCCTCAAAGGAAGGTTGTTTAATAGATTTAGAGAGATCAAACTCAACCTTATTATCACCAATAGTCAAAGACAATATGTCATTCTTAACATCAATTATAGCACCAGTAGTAGCTAAGAAAGGCCTACCAAGAATAATGGGGATTTGGGAATCCTCCTCCATTTCAGGCACAACAAAATCAGTAGGTATGAAAAACTTACCAACTCTAATAGGAACATCCTCCAAGATGCCTACAGGGTACTTGATGGAATGATCTGCCAATTGAAGTGAGATAGTCATGGGTTTTAGATCACCCACCTCCAACTTCTTACACACAGAAAGGAGCATAAGACTGACACTAGCTCCTAAATCACACAGAGCTTTATCAAAATTTGTGTTACCAATCAAACAAGGAATAGAGAAGCTACCTGGATCTTTATCTTAGGAGGTAATTTATTTTGAATTAAAGCACTACACTCCTCAATTAAAGCTACTGTCTCATATTCCTCTAACTTTATCTTATTAGATAAAATGTCCTTAAGAAATTTAGCATAGGTAGGCATTTATTTCAACGCCTCAGTGAAGGGTACATTAATGTATAATTTCTTAAAGACCTCTAGGAACTTCTCAAATTGCCTATCTAACTTGGCCTTAGCCAATCTTTGAGGGAAGGGAACTGGGGGTTGGTATGGTTCAGGTAGTACATACTTAGACACCTTCTCATTAGTTTCCTCCTCTTCTAAGGGTTATGCCTTAGTCTCTTTTTTCTTATTCCCCTTATCTTTATCACTCTCCCCCTTACCCTTGGGATCCTCTAATTTCTCTCTATTTCTCAAACTCATAGCCTTACAGTGTTCATTACCTGGATTTATTTCAGGTTGACCATGAAACTTACCCTGTTGCCTTTGTGAAGTGCCTGCTTATTGGGTAATCCGAGTTTCCAATATCTTATTATGAATAGCCAGATTGTCAACCTTAGCTGACAATTCTTTAATGGCTTCAGTCAAAACATGCCCATATTGCCTAAACTCCTCATTCTATTTAGATTGACTTTCAACAAAGTTCTCAAGAAGAGACTCAAGTCTAGATTTTTGTACCTGTTGGAATCCAGAAGAGGGTTTAGCACTACCTTGCCCAGCTTGGTATTGACTATTCTGGTAGGAAAAGTTAGGATGTGACCTCCAACTGGGGTTGTAAGTTTGAGAATGTGGATCATTCCTCCCCTTTTGGTTGAAGTCATGAAAATTGTGACATAATTCCACTTGCTCTACCGGTGCACCTTATGATGAGCCAATTCCAACTTGACATTCGGTACCTATATGCCCCTGTGCTCCACAAATCTCACAAAAATTATTAGAAGCACCAATGTCATTAACATGAGCTTTCTCAAGCATGTCAAAATGTTTATTCAAAGAATCAAATTTTAACATAATTAAATCAACACCGCCTACCTCAAACTTACCTCCTGAGAGTTTTCTCGGGTTATGACCTCTTTTATTTGCCCATTGGTGATGATTTGCAGCAACACTCTCAATGATCTTGTAAGCTTCTGTTAGCCTTCTATTCATCAAAGCTCCACCAACTGCAGAGTCAAGAAACACCTTCAAAGAATATTCTAGACCATTATAGAAAGTGTGGACGATCAACCATCTTTCTAACCCATGGTGTAGGCAGGCTTCCAGCAAAGCCTTATATTTGTCCTAAACTTCCAACAATGACTCTCCATCTTTCTGAACAAAAGCTTGTGATTTGGGTCCTAAGATGAGCAGTCTTGGAACGTGGAAAGAATTTGTCCAAGAAAGCTTGCTTCAATTGGTCCCAAGTAGTTATTGTCTCAGCGGGAACAGACTTCAACTAAGCTCTAGCCCTATCTCTCAATGATAATGGAAACGGCGGAGACGAATAGCATCAACAGAGGCCCTTTAATCTTGAGGGTCTCACAGAACTCCAAGAACATATCCATGTGATCATTTGGGTCCTCTGATGGCAATCCTCCAAACTGGTTCTGCCTTATCATAGAAAGTAAGGCAGAAGGTATGGTGAAGTGTTTAGCTTCAATGTCTGGCCTAACAATTCCAGATCGCAAATCCCGAGTATTAGGGGCTGCATACTCTTTTAGCGGTCTATTATCCTCAGGTTAAGCCATGACAAGCGTTGGTTCAGGTATTTCTCTCACTCTTTGCCCTTGTTGTCTTCTCCTTCTAAGAAAAGTTCTTTCAATTTCAGGATCTGCTTCAATAAGAGTCCCAAAACGTCTAGTACTTCGCATAAACAAGAGAAATTACTTGCAAAAAGTCAAAGAGAAAACAAGAATGAAAGAATATGATAGATAGAAAAAGGTTTAAAATAATTAAATTAAAAATTAAATTGATATTCAAGAAAAGCACAGTCCCTGACAATGGCGCCAAAAACTTGGTGTGTGAAATCTGCAAGTGTACGGTTTCATCATCAAGTAATAAAAAGATCGAATCCACATGGACTATGTCTATGAATATCAATTAATTAATTAAGTCAATTAAATTAAACAAAATGAATATAATTGTTAATTGATAAGAACATAGTAACAAAGTAATTAAATAAATAAATATCAAAGCGCAAAATTGAGATAAAAAATGGTAAGTTATTAAGAGAGGTTTTCAAATACAAGAAAGCTTCCAGGATTGGGGGTAACCATAATAATACAAGACAAATTCTAATTGACAACCCTTTTATTAAAATTGAAATTCAATTGAAGGTGAATTACCCTAAATTAGTTAATGTTCTTTCTCAAGAGACAAAAACCGTGTCCAATTAAACTAATTCCTACTCTCGTGGTAATTGAATTTAAATTAAACTCATTATGCTTTATGGTAATTCATTGAATTCTCGAAAGGCTAAACCTACTCTCGTGATTTAAACCTTAAGTTCAATTCTTATGGTTCCAACACCTAGGTTCACCTCTCAATACATTCCTAAATGTCTATGAGATGCAAATATGTGGCCAGCAAATTCACATGAATAAACGCAATAAGGATTGAATCAAAGAACATTCAAGATTAATAAAAAAGGGGTAAACCAAGTCAATCAATCATCATCAATGTATCAAAGGGCATTGCCTAATCCTAGAAACAAAGAGAACTACTCAGACATGGAGAAGAAGAAATAAGAAAACATATTCAATAACATCCAAACCCATAGCAATGGAAGAAAAGAAGAGGAAAATGAAGATCAATAGCCTCCAAACGTGCCTCCTTCAAACCAAATTTAGAACCCTAAAATTGTATTCAGAACATCTATTTATACCCCTAGGGTTTTAACTGGCCTCAGCCCCCAAAAGAAATAAAAAATAAAACTTAAAAAATCTTTGCGATCCACGGTTGGGAAATTCCACGGCGTGGCCGTGGATCGACAATTCTACATAAGCTTGAATTCCACAACCGTGGAACATTCCAATCCTTCTTTAAGCTACTGCTCGATCTATGGCCGTGGGGAATTCCACAGGCAGGTCGTGGATCTCTCTGGAATGAGCTTTTTGCCCCTGTTTGCTATCCGTAAAGCTCCAACTTCAACCATGCAAGCTTTCCACCCATTTCAAGGCTAATTTAGCACCAATCCTGCACAACAACACCAAAAACACTGCAGTTATCCGAACTAAAAGAAAAACAAATAAAAAAAACTAAAATACCTTAAATGCATAAAAATGTGATTACCATGCAACATTGATGATGAGTTTTGGATCTCTATCCCATAGGACAATTTTGCATAAGCTTGAATTCCACGTTTTCTAAAGGTGGAACATTTCCATTCGAATACAATCTTCGAAAAAGCCTGGCCGTGGAAATTCTAGAGGTAGTTTCTCTTTTGCTTTTACAAACGTGTTTTCTTAAAGGCATTCGGATACTTTTGCTCGATCCAAGGCCGTGGGAAATTCCACGTTTTTCGAACTTGTTTGAAATTGATATGCAACGATTTTTTGCGGGCCGTGGATCTCTCTGGAATGAGCTTTTTGCCTCTGTTTACTATCCGTAAAGCTCCAACTTCAACCATGCAAGCTTTTCACCCATTTCAAGGCTAATTTAGTACCAATCCTACACAACAACACCAAAAATACCGTAGTTATCTGAACTAAAGAAAAAATAAATAAAAAAAAAGAAACTAAAATACCTAAAATGCATAAAAATGCATGCAAAACAAGAACAAAATTTGATGTTGTTTCACACACATCACTACACACTTCATGGAATAACAAGAACTCAAAGTTCACACTCACGATTCATAACTTAAAAAAAAACAACCGTTATCAAACTCAAAGAGATGATAATCAAACATAAAATTCATAATTGATATAGAAACCGCTTTTGTTCTGCCATCAAAATGTGCAACACATAGAAAGAAAGGAAGAGAAGAGTTATGGAAGTGTTTTCAGCTAAGGTGGAAGCCATGGTGGAAGCTCTTTTCTTTCTTTTCCCGCACTGCTCTTCCTCTATTTTCCTCTCCCATGCGACTCTCCCTCTATTTTTCCTCTTCCACACTGCTCCCCCTATATATTTATTGCTCTCAAATTATCTTTGATGGTGGATATGAGTATGGTTAGTGTTGAGAAAAGGTGAGGCCCTGGAAGAGAATGATGAGGCCATATATGTGAAGAGTGATCGTGAGAGAGTGAAATATGAGGCAGTGAAGAAGGGGTAAAAGGATAAGGATAAATGTGTGGCTATCAATTAATGTGAGTAATTTATCTCTTAAGAATACTTTGATCTTTTATTAAATAAATTTTCTAATTTTCATAAATATAGTAAAAAATTCTAGAATCCAATTTAGTCCCCATACACCTCATCTAACAACTATTAGGCTCTATTACTTTTCCTCAGGTTTATATAATCTTTATGGAGTAACTAATACGTATCTGATTTAACTCATATTTGCTTACAGGTACCTGCCTTAACCTATAATCATTTTTAAAATAAAGTCCATTCTCTATTTAACAACCTCATAAATTTTCATAGTTTTCCAAGTTACTCTCCTATTTAATTTTGATCTTTAAACACTTATTTTATTTATTAAAAATACCAAACTAATTTATTTATTTCCCCAAAAATTGCCATAATTCATTCTAATTACTTATGACCTAAAAATAAATTTTTCATATTTATTTTCATCATTTAAGCATTATAAGCTAATTTTTGGACTATTTTCGATGTTCTATGTTAAAGCATTATGTTAGCCATGACAACCATCACCAAAGAGAGGGGTGAATTGCATGATTACAAAATTTTAAAGTACCTTTGAGAAATTAAGCATTTTGAATAACTCAATTAATAAATGTAGCAGAACATGCATAACAAAGACACAACTATTAAAGATTACTTAAATACAATTTGAGATATAGGATGAATCAAGCAAATAAGCTAAATATCAAGTTCATAGAATCAAATCACCAAGATGACAAGATATGTAATAGATAAACATACTTCACTAAATACTGAAATTAAAGAGTGTAGGGAAGAGAGAATCAAACTCAAGAATTTATCCTGATTCAGCCACCAACCACTTGTGGTCTACATCCAGTCCTCAAGCTTAACTTGAGCTTTTCTTCACTATCTCCTAGACTTCACGGGTGCTAGGAAAACCTTCGTACAAATAAGAACACTCCTCACACCTTAGGATACCTCACCCTTGTGTTAGAGCTTCCAATTCTTCAAGCTTCACAGGTGCTTAAAAAATCTTTACAAACTTGAGCACTCAACATCTTGGGATACCTCACCCTTTGTGCTTGAACCTCTACTTTCAAGGAATGCCTCACCCTTTACTCTCTTGAGGGATACTTCACCCTCTTACAATGATTTTAAGATGAAGAAAAAGAATAAAAACTTTCACAAGAGTAGATATACAACTTAAAGAATAAAGTATGGATGATAGAAAACTCTCTCAAGAGTGGATAATACAAATTGAAACTCTATGAGTATCAAAGATTCACACTTTAAAGCTCAAAATATGATTTTGATGATTCAAGGATAAATTCTAGTGTTCTTGAGTTTCTCCAAGTATAAATGCTTCAATCTACACTTATTTATAGAGCCCAAATGATAAAATAGTTGTTAGTAGTGTTTAATAATGATTTTTTATGAAAACTAGCCATTTATAGTCATTGGAAAAGTTTCTGGGCACTTGGTAATCGATTACACACTTCTAGTAATCGATTACATGGCTTCTGCCAAAGTGGTAATCGATTACAGGACTTGCGTAATCGATTACAACATTTCTGATTTTCAAAACTGACTTAAAAAGGTCATAACTTCTTCACTTCTTATCCGATTAAAGCGAATGACCACTCATTAGAAAGATATTTGAGTATATTTTCATGAAAGAAGTTTCAAAACTAAAATCAAAGTATTTGAAAGATATGATCAAAGAAGTAACTAAAGGTCAGTTTTACAAAACTCAAACTTGACTGTTTTTGAAAACTGACTTTAAATGGTCATAACTTCTTCATTTCTTATCCGTTTAAAACAAATGACCACTCATCGAAAAGATCTTTGAGTCTATTTTCATATGAAAAAAGTTTCATAACAAAACAAAAGTATTTTAAAAGTTATGATCAAAAGAGTAACTAAATATCAGTTTTGTAAAATACAAACTTGACTAATTTTCACAGATTTGAAATACCACAAAGGCTAGCTTTTCAAAAACATTTTGTTGGGCATTTAAGCATTTTAGAAACACTTGTAAAGATGTTTAAAACTTATTTGAGCTTAGCGTGATTCTCATTTACCTTTACACAATATCTAAGTCCTATAAGCTATTCTTGAAGATGTTGGACTTGATCTTTTGCTACCATCAATTCTTGATGTAATCCAAGCTTCTAAAGAAAATCTTCTCTTCAAAACTTGCAAATGCTTGGAACACCTTTTCATTCTCATCCTTATTGAGTTGACCATAGTTGTGATCTTTTTACTTTCTTGTTTCAATGCTCGTTCTTGGTACTTGGACTATCCTACAAAGTATTACTCACTTAAATAAACATAGTTAGTCCAAAATCATAACTCAATATCTTCATATGTATGATTCATAAATATATAACTCTAATTAGTCTAACATGCATATAAGACTTTTATAGACACATCCAAATAAAATATTTATCAATTACTACGAGATATGCTCTATGTAGGATGCAACAAAGAATATTTTACACATTTTCATTTAAGTAGAATCAAATCCAATATTAATTCATTAAGACTCATATAAAGCATTATTGGATATATTATATGAAGAATCTTACATATATCTCATTGCATGATCATTAAGTGAAATATAACTAGATAAAATATATAATCATGCATGATACAATATATCTCATTAAGCACATCTATGTAACATGATCAACATTCTTTTGTGATGCATTTGTCATTTATTAAGCACAACTATAAAGCATAAGCATCATTCTTTTTGTCTTGTATTTGTCATCATCAAAACTTAACATATTAAATCATTGGGGCAAACCTATTTCCACAATCTCCCCCTTTTTGATGATGACAAATCACTAAAGAAAAATATGTTGAGCAATATAGAAGAATAGATATTCATGTAAGCATATCAAGCAATAAGCACAAGAACATATTTTTCTTTCCAATTTTCACTCCCCCTGTTTGATATTAACAAAAAGGCTTATGAAGGGAATATAATATTTTCTCCCCCTATAGATAAAACTCATGTTGTCAAGAAGGGTAAGATCTTCTCAATGAAAGAATCAAAAGATATAAAATTTAAGAAATTTTACCTTCTTTCATTGGTAGAGGGAAAGACAATAATAGATGATTTTTGCTGACATATTAATAGTATTAATAATAAAGCACTTCATGTCAAACAAGGATGTAAACCAAGAGATATAAATAATAATTTAAGAACTAGGCTCCCCCTCAAAATATGCATATTATCAAAATATTAAACATAATAGTTTAACATAGTTATGCATACAAATGATGTATAATTTAGATATATAATGTGTTTTGAAACCATAATAGATTTTTCATTATATATCAACCATAATAGCTCCCCCTTATTAAAGCACAAGATAGATAAAAGAAAATATGAATGCCAAGACCATGTAAGCATATTACCATAAAGAAAAGCAAGGCAAATATACATATTCTTAATCCATCAATCACAAACCATTTTAAAAATTCTCCCCCTTTCAAAAAGAATTTTACAAGAGCACATTATATTTTCAAAAGCATTTTAGAAAGGTAGAGAGGTTTGATATTAAAGCCACATATTCCTTGAGAATGATCAAACCCAAGTTAAAAGAACATATGAAAGTAAATCTCATCTCTTTTTCATTGAATAAGAGTCTTGAGAAAATAAAATACTTTGAAGAACAAGGCTTATCTTTTGAAGTATCTATCGAACATTTCAAAATATCTATTTGGAAACTTTCTTAAGCAATTTCTCAAGATTTAATAAGACTTTTCAAAGCAAATGAAGAGAATACTATATTTATAGCACAAATTGAATGATTTCTAAATTTTCAAGACAATTAGGAGGTGAAAATACTTTCAAGTTCTTAAGACAAGATCAAAAGATTCTTAAGGATATAGAACTTGAAAAGCTTCTTTCAAATTTGATAAGAGATTTTGCTTTTAAAAAAACTTTTTAGTCAAGTCATAAACTCTTTTCAAAACAAGAGTATGATTCTCTTAGGTGTTATACCACTAAGAAATCATAGATCAAGAGAATCATAGATATCAAACATTTATCATGATGAAATATGCTATAGGGATCAAAGCATGTATAGAACTAACATCATTCACCCTTTATGCAATGACAAAAGTAGCAAGTTAATATCCAATTAGGAACTTTGTCAATGCTAAGCATACTTCTCATGTAAAGAAAGTATCTAATCATTTAAGATCAAATTCTCAATAAGTATCATATAATCCATAGCACATAGAATACTACAATAGCTTAGGGATAGAGATACTTATTGAGAGAGTGATACTTCTTTAAAATGTTCTTCATTTATTGGACCTTTGAGTTTGGGTTTTCTTCTATTGAGTATTCTATTCCATTGCTCTTAAAGAAAGTCTCCTCATGTCCCTTTTCATCTAACTCTTTTCTTTGTCCATATATGCTTGACATTTCAATATTTGATTGTTATATTTGAAGCACATAGAGACACTTGCAAAACTAACTCTAAAAGTTCTCTAAATCATATGTTAGCATCAAATATCATTTAAGCTCATTTACAAACATAATTTAGGTTGATATATAATGAAAAATCATGTACCACATTATCAACCATGTAAAGTTAGTTCTAAAGAGAACAAAAGAATGACATATGCACTTGAATCCAAAAATATGGTTTAAGTAATTTAAGACATGATTCAAGTTTATCAAGAAAAATATGATCAACATCAAAACTTATATAAGCATTTTGGAATAAACAATGATCATGTAAGGCATGTAATATCAAGTAAGGAATTCTAGTATGCACACATGCCAATCAAGAATAAAAAGTCCCTTATTGTAATGAAAGAATTGAAAAATCATGGAACTATACCTTTTGAAACCATTTATGATTCATTTCAAGATATACTTCATTGTAAAAACCATTGAAGTTCAAATACAAGTTCAAGACACAAAATGAATCATTTACTTCTTATTTTCAAGATATGAACATATCAAGCAATTTCGAACAAGAAGACATATGACATTTTACTTTCCAATCTCCAAATAAATATATAAGACAATTAAGCATCAAAGAGAAAGGATTAGAACTACTTATGAGCATGTGAAATTTTCATATTTGAACAAGGAGAAATGGTCACAAGCTCAAAATAATGATATTACCATAATATGTCATTCCAAGCAAGTTGTGTGCATATCTAGCATATTAGCATATGTAAAGACACTTTTAAAACATAATGCTAGAAAAGCACAATTTAAGGCATATTAAGGCATAAAACAAATATCTACTTATCCAAATATCACATGATATTCAAATTAAAACATAAGTAAGGATAAAAGATTGATATCACCAAAAGTGTACTCTTTGAGTTTTTGTAGGTGACTCCAACTTCTATGCCTCAAGGCCCCTTGAGAATGTTGTAGTTCTCCATGTCTTTCTTGTTATGTTTTTTACCACTTTTGGAGAACTTGGACCATTTTAAGTTTTCCCAACCTCAAGTAGCATGGTTGTATTTCACTTTATTTGCATGCTTGAGTTAATGGTCATCCTACAATACAATTCAAAGTAATTTCTTTGGTATCCACCAATTTTGGATCCATAGGAGTTAGTCATTAATTATTAATCCATTATGCTCTCATAAAAAAATAATTTTTTCATAGTATATAAATTGAGCATAACAAATTAAACAATCAATTACCATTAAGCTCATAGCCAATAATATGCATATATTCATGATATACAAACAATTTTAAGTGAAAATGGTCATTCCAGCACTGAAAACCATTTTTAAAACCTGTGTAATTGATTACCATGGGTGTGTAATCGATTACCAGCCCTCTGAAATCCTTGTAATCGATTACATGTTTAGTGTAATCGATTACTAACTTTCGGTGAACCTTGCAATCGATTACAATGTTAGGGTAATCGATTACATGAGTTCTGGAAACGTTGTAATCGATTACATAGTATGTGTAATCGATTACATGCTTTCTGACTTTGCTTGGAGCGCTTGGCATGGCCTTTGTAATCGATTACAAGCTTGCTAAAATCAGTTTTTGCATTTCAAACAGTAATTGATCAATCTCAAAGCCTTCAAATTAGTTCCAAAAAAGTCTCAAAGCAACTTCAAACATCATGCAAACATATCTAGGCATTGTAGAACCTTATGTTACAATAAGAATAAACATAATCATGTGCTAAACATAATATTCAAGTTTTACCAAGCACACATGGTTCTATCCTTTACCTAAGGCCTATACGGAATATACCTCATATTCATTGTCTTTACAAGTGAATGCGCATAAGAGGTATAAACTTTTAATACCTTGGCCTTGGTAATCAAGAAAACTCTTTTTCTTACCCATTACTTCTCTTTTGGTATTTTGAGCTTTGCAAGTTCTGCATTTTGTACTTGAGAAGCTTTGGTTGAAGTCATCTTCCTTCTTTAATCAAAACTTCTACCATTGGGCTTTGGAAGCATTCCCCTTGACGATTCATTTTTCCCTTAACCAATTTGTCCATCCTTTTGAGAAGTTTTCTGCATAATTGAAACACTAAGAGGACATTTTGGTACCCATTTCATCTTGGGTCCTTGAATGTCAGTATTAGGGCATTTAAGATCTTTAGGAACCTATACCATACTATTTCTCATATAAAGATTTTTTCTATAATTGCATAAATGAGAAATATGTCCTAGATGACCACAAAATTACAAACAATTGAATTTAATGATGGTTTGGTCCTTTGAAGATCATCTTTGGAAAACTTAAGCTTTTTGTTATTAATACATTCTATGTTATTTTTTCCATAAGCCTCACTTGAATTTCTAAGTGAAATAATATCAATTGCATTCTTATTAACACACATGGATTGTAAGCAAATAGAATCATTAGCTATGACAAATTCAAAAGATAAGTCCTCAACTTAATTTTCTAAATCAATGCATTTTTCACAAGAAGTTGAGGTTTCACATTTCAAAAGCATTTCCTCATCAAGAAAAGTATATTCAATTAAGGAAATGCTTTCCAAACAAGATAAGTTTTTCTTTTCTAAATTCAACAAACCATCATACAATTCATTATATGTACATTGTAGCTCATCATAGGAAGGACTATAATTTAGTTTAGTGTTATTTACCTCAAAGTCCTTTTTAAGGGAATCATCATCTTCCTCATTGTTGTCCATCCAAGATTCAAGAGCATCTTCTTGAGGACATTTTTCATAACAAGCTTCCTTCAATGGCTTTTGCCCTTCTTGCTCTCTATATAAAATTTTATGCACAAGATCATCATTAGCAAGATAGATAGAATCAAGAGCATCCCATATATCTTTAGCACTAGAGCAACTCTTAATTTTAGCATAAGCATCATCATTTAAACTACTTCTCAAGATTTGCATTGCTCTAATGTTCAAGAAAAAACATTTCTTATCATAAGCATTCCAACTTTTTTTGATTTGGAAACAAATCCGTCAAGCATAATATCCCACAAATCAAGATTAATAGATTGTATATAAATTTCTATTCTAGCTTTCAAATAAATGAAATTCACACCATCAAAGAATGGTGGTTTATTAATTTTAAAACTATTCATTTTAAAAAGCTTTTAATGGTTACCAAACAAACAAGGGTCTTTAACTCCAAGCGATTAAGCTTTTAACAGAGCACGAAGCTCTGATACTACTTGTTAGCCATGGCAACCATCACCCAAGAGGGGGGTGAATTGGGTGATTACAAAATTTTAAAGCACCTTTGAGAAATTAAGCATTTTGAATAACTTAATTAATAAATGCAGCAGAACATGCATAACAAAGGCACAACTATTAAGGATTACTCAAATACAACTTGAGATATAGGATGAATCAAGCAAATAAGCTAAATATCAAGTTCATAGAATCAAATCACCAAGATGACAAGATATGTAATAGATAAATATACTTCACCAAATACTAAAATTAAAGAGTGTAGGGAAGAGAGAATCAAACTCTAGAATTTATCCTGATTTAGCCACCAACCACTTGTGGCCTACATCCAGTTCTCAAGCTTAACTTGAAATTTTCTTCACTATCTCCTAGACTTCACGGGTGTTAGAAAAACTTTCGTACAAATAAGAGCACTCCTCACACCTTGGGATACCTCACCCTTGTGCTAGAGCCTTCAATTCTTCGAGCTTCACAGGTGCTTGAAAAACCTTTACAAACTTGAGCACTCAACACCTTGGGATACCTCACCCTTTGTGCTTGAGCCTCTACTTTCAAGGGATGCCTCACCCTTTACTCTCTTGAGGTATACCTCACCCTCTTACAATGATTTCAAGATGAAGAAAAAGAATAGAAACTCTTATAAGAGTAGATATACAACTTGAAGAACAAAGTATGGATGATAGAAAACTTCCTTAAGAGTGGATAATACAAATTGAAGCTCTATGAGTATCAAGGATTCACACTTTAAAGCTTAAAATATGATTTTGATGATTCAAGGATCAATTCTAGTGTTCTTGAGTTTCTCCAAGTGTAAATGCTTCAATCTACACTTATTTATAAAGCCCAAATCATAAAATAGTCATTAGTGGTGTTTAATAATGATTTTTTTATTATGAAAACTAGCCATTTATAACTGTTGGAAGCATTTTTGGGCACTTGGTAATCGATTACACACTTCTGGTAATCGATTACATGGCTTCTGCCAAAGTGGTAATCGATTACAGGACTTGTGTAATCGATTACAACATTTTTAGTTTTTAAAATTGACTTAAAATAGTCATAATTTCTTCATTTCTTATCGGATTAAAGCGAATGACCACTCATTGAAAATATATTTGAGTCTATTTTTATATGAAAGAGATTTAAGAACTAAACTCAAAGTATTTTGAAAGATATGATCAAAGTAGTAACTAAAGGTCAATTTTACAAAACTCAAACTTGACTATTTTTGAAAACTGACTTTAAATGGTCATAACTTCTTCATTTCTTATCCGTTTAAAACAAATGACCACTCATCGGAAAGATCTTTGAGTCTATTTTCATATGAAAGAAGTTTCACAACAAAACTAAAAGTAATTTGAAAGTTATAATCAAAAGAGTAACTAAATATCAATTTTACAAAACACAAACTTGACTAATTTTCACAGATTTGAAATACCACAAAGGCTAGCTTTTCAAAAACATTTTGTTGGGCATTTAAGCATTTTACCTTTACACAATATTTAAGATGTTTAAAGCTTATTTGAGTTTAGTGTAATTCTCATTTACCTTTACACAATATTTAAGTCTTATAAGTTATTCTTGAAGATGTTGGACTTGATCTTTTGCTACCATCAATTCTTGATGTAATCCAAGCTTCCAAAGAAAATCTTCTCTTCAAAACTTACAAATGCTTAGAACCCCTTTTCATTTTCATCCTTCTTGAGTTAAGCATAGTTGTGATCTTTTTACTTTCTTGTTGCAATGCTCGTTCTTGGTACTTGGACTATCCTACAAAGTATTACTTACTTAAACAAACATAATTAGTCCAAAATCATAACTCAATATCTTCATATGCATGATTCATAAATATATAACTTTAGTTAGTCTAACATGCATATAAGACTTTTATAGACACATCCAAATAAAATATTTATCAATTACTACTAGATATGCTCTATATAGGATGCAACAAAGAATATTTTACACATTTTTATTTAAGTAAAATCAAATTTAATATTAATCCATTAAGACTCATATAAAGCATTATTGGATATATTATATAAAGAATGTTACATATATCTCATTGCTTGATTATTAAGTGAAATATAACTAGATAAAATACATAATCATGCATGATACAATATATCTCATTAAGCACATCTATGTAACATGATCAATATTCTTTTGTAATGCATTTGTCATTTATTAAGCACAACTATAAAGCATAAACATCATTCTTTTTGTCTTGTATTTTTCATTATCGAAACTTAACATCTTAAATCATTAGGGCAAACCTATTTCCACACATTATGCTTAAACTAACTCAAAAGAAATTACCAAAATTAATGAGTGACTCACTGAAGGGTTAATAAGCTACTATAACCATAATTAAGGCTAATAAGTTAGGGAGAATGTTACAATTCTCTCTTCCTTTTTAAATTTTTTTCCTCAAAATTTAATCATTTAGTAAAATTTGCTTTAGATTTCAAAACAACATAGGATACTCATAAGTTGTAACAAGAACAATTCAAGCGCAATCTTTAAAGGATTTTAGTTCTCCTTTCTTGAGGATTATATCAAATGATATATTCCTTTTCTACTCCAAGGATCTCTCCCTCTCTTGTTTATTCCCATTACTAGAATTTATCATAGTTTACTCCATACTAGAGTTTTTCATAATTCATCTCCTTTCTCAGAGATTATAAATTATATTATACACGAGATCATAATCAATACTCATACTCAAGTATACGTCACATATGTGATTTTATATGTGAACTCATACTTTTATACTAAGTTTCTAATCTATCCTTAATGATCTAAGGAAAACAGTACAACTTTAGTACACCTATTGACTTTAATGTATGTACCACGAGTTCTTATCTTTTCATACCATGTGCACAAGGTGAGTTATTTCTCTTATGACTAAGTCATTATTCATTGATTTCCACTTTGGTAATTATACACCAAAACATAATCTCAAGCATAAAAACATTACATATATTCTTCTCAACATTATCAATATCCATTTTGGTAGTCTCAAAAAGCATGGTGTTTTATAACTAGTTATGAGTCCCGATTTCATGATCCTTCACATATTAATCCTTAAATATTAAAATCTTCATTTTCCAACTAGGTTTTCCCTTCAAATTCAAAATAGGAAATAAAAGGGTTTTAAGAACATCAAATTCAAATTTATGGAATCTCAAGCTAGTTATAATTTCAACACCACAAATACAATTGAATAAGCATCACTTAACTTCAACTAATTCTATTCTTTTATATCAAGTGTTTCCAAACCATCATTGGAGAATTAAAAGAAATAAGATGAAGAGAATGAATAGCAGCAAATAACCCCTTCAAGTAAAATGGTACATGATGCTACTAAAACTATTAAACTATCACAATTAAGCACTTTATTAATAGATTCATATAAGAGTTTGCATAATCATTATTCTTGGTTTACAAACAACATGAGGTAGCATAGGAATCGAACAAATCATTCACATGAATAAGCATTCACTTATGAGGTATATAAAACCTCATATACCTATGAAACCTCATACATTCCAAAAGTAGCACTTAACTTCAAATACTATATAAAAATGTATGAGTTACTAAGAAATATGTTTTGTAGTAAGAAAGCCAATTGAGTTTCATTTTAACTATAAAAGATAAGGCTATCAAAATTTCAATTTTGCTTAAAAAGACTGATTTTCATGACTGCACCAAAACTTCATCTTAACTTTAAAAATTCTGAAGTTTTATATATAAATGGCTTATCTCATATCTTTCAAATAAAACAAACCTTACTTCATTTAACTTAGTGTGGTTAGAGTTATGCAACAAAGTACAAAAGCTGAAACATGGCAACTAGCTATTCTACCAGAATTTGGCTCTACTTTAAATTTAAACTGGGAATGCATGATGCATGCAAAATTCTTGTACTTTTTATCTCTTATAGCCTTACATGTTAGATTTAAAATGTCACTAGTCTTATGTAATTATGACCTTGGAGCAAAAAGTTATGCTATCTAGTTTACTAAGTGCCAGATTTTGTTTTTGCATAATCTATCTTGGATTGAAACTAAAACTAATACTACTTGGGTTGGTTTAAAAATCTAAAATTTTTACTGTAAGAAGCCTTCTACGTTAGCTTTGAAATGTGATGAGTTTCATGATTTTTAAGTTCCTATAGGCCAAGTTACATGATAAACTCTCTAGGCTGCTAGTTTATGGCAGTAGAATACAATTATGTAGAATTTGACCTATTTTCTCTAACAAATTGGAACTCTATGGATTGTGCTAAAATTCTGAAAATTTTACCACAAGAAGCCTTGTGTCTTAACATTCAAATGAAATAAGTAGCAACTTATTTGGATTCCTAAAGCTTAAGATATGCATCATTGATTACTTGTTGTTCGGATGAGTTTTTTTGTATAATTGTAACTTACACATTTGATTAACCTATAATATATCACTTACTCTTACTATTCATGTCATTTCTAAACTTGGATGTCATGCATTGGTATATTAAGAATTTAATTACCCTCTGTAAATACTATGTTCCTTAACTTACTTTAAAACTAACCTTGAACGAAAACATGTATAAAGTTCTCAAGACCAGCCTTGCACCATCTAGAATTTCAAACTTGTATTATAATTTGACTAATATGCACTATCCAATATGTACAAGTATGACAGTGATTTCTATTAAATGAATAGTAATCCCAAACAATACTCCTATTTCAAACTAGAAACAACCAAAAATCAGGACTAGGGCATTTTCTATAAAGTCAGCATATAGTATCCCATTCTAACTTGAGATACATAACCCAACTAAATCATTCAATCATGAATTTAAACAGTCAACTCAGTAACAGGACACTTTTATCTCTGATTATCAATCAATAAATAACATGATCAAGCAAGTAAACTAACTATTAATCGTGTTCATGCATATAACATAAGCCAACATACACAACATAGTTCTTTAAGTTCAATTTTTCTTTCCTGACTTTAAGCCATTGTTTGTCCCAAAATAGGCCGCAAGTGCACGGATCATTCAAGTAATAAAGTGAAAAGTAGAGATCGTTCCCTCGAGGATAAGTTTACTTCCAATGCTAAGTATTAACTAATAGCTTACCTAATTCTATCCAAGAACATAAAAATAGGAAAGCAATAACCTAAACTAATCTAATCTACAAAAGCAATAAAGATAAAAGTGGTTAGGTTTCAGGAAATCCTCCTTCACCCCCTACATCTATCAACAACATGCAATCTCCCTCATAAACACAAATGTATTGATTCGGTTAGCTTTAGAATCTTCATTAGTCAAAAGCCTATGTCTAGGTCAATCAACCCTGGTTTCTACTTGCCCAACTCACCAAGTTTCCTTGAAAGCTAGTGCAACTTCCACTCATGAACGATTTATTCTCAATCACACACTATACATGGCCAATAGGTATTTTTCTATCCTATTAACGAATCAACTCATCGCCGGACATGTATCAACAACACCATATCCATATTAACAAATCCTTATGTCTAGTTCATTTGCCAATATTAGGATCATGCAATCAAGGCCAACCAAGAACAAGCATTAAATATACATAATGATTGAATCATAATCAAACATCCACACAAACTCAGAGAAGAACACATCATTAATATAAATAAAAGGATTCAAAGTATTCCTAAACAAAGCTTAGCTATACAATAGATAAGGAAGAGAAGAGAGAAAGGGAAAAGAAAGAAACAAGCTCATTGATTTGTCTCTGAAGCTTGAATCCTCCTCTATCCTTATTCCTAGCCTCCAATCCACCATCAATGGAGATCTAGCCAAAGCTTTCTAACCTAAAACTAACTAAAACCTAAACTAAAAAGCAATGGCTAAGGCAGCCAAGAGAGAGAGAAAAAATGTGAAAAAAATCCTATTTATAGGCTCAGCTCACCGCCGTGCGCCCTGGCCCCCACTTACGAGCGCCTAGGCCCGCGTTGAGTCGGTTACAGAGAGCCGCGGCCCTTGTTAGTGAGCACTGCAGCCCCCACTAGGTCGGTTGGCCTGTGCCCTGCCCCCATTAGTGAGCGCCGCGGCCCCCGCACCTCGGGTTCAAGTATAGAATTTCTGATGATGCACCTTTGCGCCGCGGCGATGACTTGCCAAAATGCCAATTTGGCTTCTTCTTGGTCTTCAAGCTCACATGCTCCACATTTGACCTTGTTTGGAGCTCTTCCTAATATGGAGAAAACACCAAATCAATAACAGATATAAATCTACTTAATCCATAACAATTAAAGCTCAATTTTGCATAATAACACATCGGAAAGCATCAGAATCAGAATATATCAAATATAAGCACAAAACCTCCAAATATGCATTATTAACAAGGACTAAGCATTCATTCTAGCACAGAAATAGGGCACAAATAACTGCATTTTATGGAGTTATCACACCCCCAAACCTACATTTTGCTTGTCCTCGAGCAAAATAAAATAGATCAAGTAAACCACTTAAACATTAAAATCAATTTTTCATTCAGCAACTATCATTTCAATCTTCTTTTAAAAACAAATACTAGTGTGTAATGATTGCATCAATCCTCAAAAAGTGCAAATGCCCCGTAAATAGTTCCACACATATACAATCCTTAACATGCTGTTAATCTAGAAAACTCTTCATGCAATTCACATTTATCACAAACATGTAAAATAAACTTCTCCTAATCAAGTCATACACATCTAGATAAGTTTACAAACATACATGCATATGATTCACAGAATCCACAAAATTGTAAATCAACTCTCTCTCCACTAATGTAAATCACACAAGATTGAGGATCAAAAGGGACTTTATCAGCTTATATTCTTAGGCCAATGGTATGGGCGAAAGAAAGGAAGGGGAAAGATACAATACAAATATTGAGACACATAAACATGATATTCCAAGAAATGAGCCACTAACTGATATTAGCAGGGTACTCAAAAGTGAAATCATAAAACTTGCCAGAACCATTTTCAATACTTTTTGAACTTTACTTTTCTTAAGCTTTGCTTTTCTTTTCTATTTTCATTTTTTTCTTTTTATTTTCTCTTCTATTTTTGCAAAGCAATGCCTTTTCTTTTCTTTGTTTTGCATCTAGTTCCTTCAGGCTCATTTTGTATTGAATATTCATTAACACCACTTATTTCAAGAAATAGCATATCATGAACTCAACAAACGATGATGGTAGGAAGAAAATAACATGCTTTCACATGCATTAGAATGGGTAACAGGTTAATGATCACAATTGTTATGAAGAACAAAGAAGGCTAAATAGTATAAGGCTTCAAAAAGGGACCTAAGGATATCATCATATCAGGGTAAGCTTTTTAAAGCTCAATCGGTCCAAACAATACCCTAATCATTTCCTCAATCATGCAGAACCTAGGATTTCGCCTCAAGAGAGTTGCCAAACAATTTCTAGGATAATCAAAACTCTACATGTACATCCATAAACATTCTCAAAATATGCACTCTTATCATTTTCAAAGTTATACTTGCATCTAAGTGAGATGTAAATCATGCATCAAAAGCAACTAAATTGTTTCACATGCTTCAAGATCACATAAGGTTTCACTGAAAATGGGGCAAATAGCAACCTTTCACATCATGAACAACCAAAAACAACACCAGCATTATTGCAACATGTCATGCATTCAAATAAATTCCACTTTTCAATTCAAGCATGCATAACATCATTTGCATAATGTAAAAATTGAAAATCTTGTCAACGGCACATCAGTGATAGTCAAAACAAGATATAATCATAAAAATATGATGACTAAAATCACTGCATACTCAAAATACCTATACATGTTAACATTAAGTATAAAAGTAATAAAACATGTAAAGATACTCCCCCAAACCAAAATGAAATGTATTCCTTAAAGAACATGGTCTATAGGGTACTTGAGACTCTCAAAATAACAGCCTAACTAGAATTGAGCCTTATTAAATAAAGAAAAATAGAAAAATAACAGAAAAAGCAAAAATAGGGGTGATGCGCCGCGGTGCTCCCATGCCTGGGCCGCGACGCTTACAAAAAGCTATAGAATCCTGCAGAAAATGACCACGCGCAAGCGCGGCCATGCGCGTGATAACCTAAATTGCTAAATTTAGTAATGGCACTGATTTTCTTCTTGGATCAACTCATATGGGTCACTATTGCAACAAAACTTGTTCAAAAAACTAAATTACAAAATGTACAACACACACATAATAAAACACAAAAACAACATATTAACCTATTTAATACCTAAAACAAACTTAAAACTTAAAAAACAAACAAAATCATTATCTACGACATAACTAACATATATATAAACTAACATATTAACAAGAACATATTAACACAACTAACATTAACATAAACATATATATACAAACATACAAAACACAACATACTACCTATTTATGCATAAAGTAAAAAACAGGAATGAAACATAAACATGGGGTTCCCTCCCACGAAGGGCCTGAGTTATAGTCCCAGCAGGACTTTGTCACCAAAATTGAAGTGCTGTGGATGAGTAGTCCTCAAGAACTTGATCCAAGGGTTATCTTTTTCGGGAGTGGCGAATTCCCTCAAGGGCCTCGTATGATTGAAATCATCCGGCTTCTTTATTAAAACTAAAATAAGACATCAAAGAAACATAGATTATATACAACTTGAATTAGAACTAAGCAAACTCATTGTCAATATTAGCACTATAGAAGTAATGCCTTATCCCCGGCAACAGCGCCAAAAACTTGTTTGTCCCAAAATAGGCCGCAAGTGCACGGGTCATTCAAGTAATAAAGTGAGAAGTAGAAATCGTTCCCTCGAGGATAAGTTTACTTCCAATGCTAAGTATTAACCAATAGCTTACCTAATTCTATCCAAGAACATAAAAATAGGAAAGCAATAACCTAAACTAATCTAATCTACAAAAGCAATAAAGATAAAAGCGATTAGGTTTCAGGAAATCCTCCTTCACCCCCTACATCTATCAACAACATGCAATCCCCCTCATAAACACAAATGCATTGATTAGGTTAGCTTGAGAATCTTCATTAGTCAAAAGCCTATGTCTAGGTCAATCAACCCTGGTTTCTACTTGCCCAACTCACCAAGTTTCCTTGAAAGCTAGTGCAATTTCCACTCATGAACGATTTATTCTCAATCACATACTATATATGGCCAATAGGTATATTTCTATCCTATTAACGAATCAACTCATCACCGAACATGTATCAACCACACCATATCCATATCAACAAATCCCTATGTCTAGTTCATTTGCCAATATTAGGATCATGCAATCGAGGCCAACCAAGAACAAGCATTAAACATACATAATGATTGAACCATAATCAAACATCCATACAAACTCAAAGAAGAACACATCATTAATATAAATAAAAGGATTCAAAGTATTCCTAAACAAAGCTTAGCTATACAATAGATAAGGAAGAGAAGAGAGAAAGGGAAAAGAGATAAAGAAGCTCATTGATTTGTCTCTAAAGCTTGAATCCTCCTCTATCCTTGTTCCTAGCCTCCAATCCACCATCAATGGAGATCTAGTCAAAGCTTTCTAACCTAAAACTAACTAAAACCTAAACTAAAAGAGAGAAAACTAAAAAGCAATGGCTAAGGCAGCCAAGAGAGAGAGAAAAAATGTGAAAAATCCTATTTATAGGCTCAGCTCACCGTCGTGCGACCCGACCCCCATTTACGAGTGCCTAGGCCCACGTTGAGTCGGTTACAGAGCACCGTGGCCCTCGTTAGTGAGCATCACGGCCCTCGTTAATGAGGACTGCGGCCCCCACTAGGCCGGTTAGCCTGCGCCCCAGCCCCTATTAGTGAACGCCGTGGCCCCCGCGCCTCGGGTTCAAGTATGAAATTTCTGATGATGCGCCTTTGCGCTGCGGCGCCCACTATCTTAAGCCGCGGTGGTGACTTGCCAAAATGCCAATTTGGCTTCCTCTTGGTCTTTAAGCTCACATGCTCCACATTTGACCTTGTTTGGAGCTCTTCCTAACATGGAGAAAACACCAAATCAGTAACAGATATAAATCTACTTAATCCATAACAATTAAAGCTCAATTTTGCATAATAACACATTGGAAAGCATCAGAATCAGAATATATCAAATATAAGTACAAAACCTCCAAATATGCATTATTAACAAGGACTAAGCATTCATTCTAGCATAGAAATAGGGCACAAATAACTGCATTTTATGGAGTTATCAGCCATCATTGTCCTCAATACATAACTAAACTTTGAAATTAATAACCAAACCATGCCACTAATTCAAACTATTAAACTAGTAAAACAAAAATAGGGGATCTCAAATCGGATTTAACATAAAGTCACACTCATGATTCAAAGTTTAAAACCCAAAATGAATTCCATCACAACATAACATTTATGGAAAACTAATCTATCAAGATCACATCACAAATTAAGAGTCCAAGGTCGTAACCAGCAGGAGCCTGCTGAATCCAATTACATCATCATAAAAGAAAAAAAAATCATCCTTTATTCTCCTTTTCTTGGTCTCGCCCCCCTTGAAACCATTCCAACTTAATCACAACATTAAAGTCATGAACAACAAGATAAAAAGAGTAAGAATTATTATCCTCTCATTTCCACTAAGTACAACCAAGGCTCAACATCTAGAATATGACTATTAGAATTAGAGTTTTTACCAATCTACAAAATCAAATATAACAACATGCATTATATAAGTCTGTAGTAGAAGACTCTCGTGTATAAAAAAGTATAATCATTCATAACAAAAGAATCAACCACTCTATAATAGAAATCATAATCATATTTTTGAGAGAGGTATATACAGGCACTATAAAAACATAAGAGATTTCCATCTAAAACTCATTTTATCAAAATTAATAATATCTGGGTAAGAGAATATATATACAAAAAAAAATTAAAGATAACCCGCATTACAAGGCGCAAACAATATTTCATCCACAAACATAACTCTTGACATTCACAATCTTAATGAGTAACTATGACTCAACACATAAGATTTAACTCATATATTTCAATATCAACCCAACAACCTTCATGCATATAAATTTTAACTCAAATTCAACAAGTATACGTGGTAATAAACAATTTGAATTTATCATTCACAATCATAATTCATGACCACTTCTCCAAAGGTTCCCATGAGTTCTGCCATTTCCCTGTTGGCAAGGATACGCCTGGTGGATGCTATTGGCTTATGACACACAGAACAATACATATTAAGTTGATCAGTTTCAATATTGTTACCAAGTGGCCTTAAACTCAAGAGGGGGGTGAATTGAATTTATGAAATATTTTCGTAATTTTTTTATAAAACGTTTATTTATCAATTTTCGTTAAAGCTATTGGATAATTGTAGTGAATAAATAAATGAGATTGAATACTTCACACACAAATTGAATAAGTTAAGATGAATAACATTCAAGCAAGTATATAAAATAAATGCACAAATGTAAAGAGATAAGGTAGAGAGAATCAAACACAAAAATTTATCCTGGTTCAGCAACCCTTTGTGACCTACGTCCAGTTCTCAAGCGAATCACTCGAGATTTTTCACTAAACTTCAAGCTTGAATGGGTGTTTGAAAACCTTTATTGATTAGAGCACTCAACAACACCTTGGGATGCCTCACCCTTGTGCTTTGAGCCTCAAAACAGGGATGTCTCACCCTTTACAACCTCTGAGGGATACTTCACCCTCTTTACACCTTTGAAGGATACCTCACCTCCTATTTAACAAGGGATACCTCACCCTTTTTCACTAGAGGAATACCTCAATCTCTTTACAGAATAAACAAAGTGTTTGAATAATAGAAACTCTCTCAAAGAGTATATTGATACAAATTGAAGCTCTAGCAATGCCCCTTTTGAATATCTCAAGTTTTCTCACAAAAACAGGACAAAAAATATTTTCAGAATTTGATTCTCATATATAAGTGTTAGATTGATGTTCTGAATTGAAGGTTAGTCATTAATAAATCCCCAAGGAAAGTATTTATAAATTTTTGGAAGAAAGGAGCCGTTGGGTAGCATTTATGGCAACATTAAAAGCCAAGAAAATAGTCGTTGGCTGCTGTCAGACCACTGGTAATTGATTACACAATCTCTGTAATCGATTACATGGTTGTTTGAACGTGTTCTTGGTTTTCTAGGCACTTGGTAATCGATTACCAGCTTGGTGTAATCGATTACAAGGCCTCTGACTTTCTTGTAATCGATTACCATTTCTCTGTAATCGATTACAAGGCTTCTTGAACGTGTTCTTGCCTTTCTGGGCTCATTGTAATCGATTACAAATATCTTGTAATCAATTACCTTGGCCTTTGAACACATTTTTCAAGTCCAATTGAGTATGTAAGTCATTTCTAACACTTACATCATTAGATTAAACAAAAATGCCTTCATGAATATTGAATCTAAGATTAAAAACAACATTTCTTGAAAAACATGTTTAACTTTGAATTTTTAAGCTGATTTTGAAGACGATATTTGAAAAATCATTTGAGAATCATTGAGATACTTAAAGGACATTTTACATTGATATTCTAAGACTTATATCTAATATACCTCTTTTGATCTTGATCTTTATCTTTGGCTTTGTTATCATCAAAAACTCATTTGATATGCTTCAAGACATAAGCATTCACATTCTTCTCCTTTTTTATGATGACAAACTCAACATTCAACAAAAGGAGAAATATTTGCATTTATTTGATTATCAAATATTTAAGCGTAACTCTCCCCCGTAATGTATGCATGATATAGAATATGTGAAAGCGCAAAACTCTCCCGTACACATGCAATATATTTCACTAATCTCTCCCCCGTTGGCATTATAGAAAAGAAGACATAAGCATTCAGATTGAATATAATCATTTCAGCCCTGCAGGATCAATAGCAGAGTATGAACCGTTTAACACATCAATATGTGATACCAATAGCAAATGCATATGAAGAAAAACTTAGATAGTGTTTATCATTTATGCCAATAGAATTCAGAGTCACATACAAAAGCAATTATGGGGTTAGATAGAGATTAAGCATAAGGAAAGCATCATGAAAGAACATAACATCAAGATTAAGAAAAAAAAAGGTTTTGTAATCGATTACACTTTTATTGTAATCGATTACATGTATTCTGTTTTCCTTGTAATCGATTACAAAGTTTGTGTAATCGATTACATGCTTTCTAACTTGGCTTGGAATGTTTGACAGAGCCTTTGTAATCGATTACAAGGATATTGTAATCGATTACAAGCTTGTTGAAATTAATTTTTGCATTTCAAACAGTAATTGATCAAACTCAAAGCCTTTAAATTAGTTCCAAAACATCCCAAATCAAATCCAAATAACATGTAAGCATAAAAACTAACTAATCTTTGATCTAAAACACATAATTATGCAGTAAAACGACATATTATGCATCAAGATATCACATTATGCAGCAAATCAATAGATTATACATCAAAATAGCATATTATTCAGTAAGTTAATATATTGTACAGCAGAATTAAATGCATGATTGAACCATTATGATGAGTTCAAAGATATTGATATTATACATGTCACTTTACATAAAAATCATATTCATTTAGCATATTCAAGATATATTCAAGATGTTAAACTAGTAAAGCATAGAGCAAGTCTCCACTTAACCAAAGGATGCAAGTTCAAGCTTCTAGGAGACAAGGAGGATAGCTTGAGGTATTTTCTAGTCTTGTGCTTGGACCAGCCACTTTTAAGATTTCAAAGTCAGCTCTTAACCTTCAAGCACACCTATAACACACTTCAATTTTTGACTTTTGGTACCTAAATTTTCTTGGGTCCTTGTGTGTTAGTTTTTGGCAAAGTGCCTTTGGGAACCCAAACCATTTTAGTTCCTAACTTGTTATTGATATTCTTCCTTATATTGCAAGTTCATGCACTATGCCCTTTCTTACTACAATGAAAGCATTTAATAAAGGGACTACTTGACGTACTTGATGAAACAAAGAAATTCTTGAGAAACTTTTATTGGTTATTGGGATTATACCCCAAACTAGCCTTTTGAAAAATACATATTTGGTTCCCAAGCAATATGTTCAAATTATCTCTTCCAAAAGTAAATATTGAAAGAGTATTTTTTAAATCATCAATCTCAATTTCAAATGCTTTACATGATGAGCAAAATGAGGGTGTAGATGCATTATTAAATGATAAACATGTCATTCATGAAGAATTTGCATCAATAAGTCCAAGAGTTTCATTTTCTAATTTCAATTTCTCAATTTCTTTGTTTAAAATAGAAATTTGATTTTCAAATGAGAAAATTATTTTCTTAGATGATGAAACAAGTTTTGCAAGCCTCATAGATTCATTATGTAATTCTTCAAATGCATCTTGTAATTCATCATAGGAAGGGGAAGAATTTAATTCAGAATTTGAGGATGTTACCTCGATGTCATCTTCATCTTCCTCTTCTCCTCTAGCCATGAAACATAGATTGGCTTTCTCATTGTCTGAGCTATCAATTGAATTTATGTCATTATCATCTCAAGTTATGTAGGCTCTTCTTTCTTTCTTCTCCCTTGAGGATCTTTTGTGATATTTTTTCACTTTACTTTGATAAATTGGGCACTCCATCTTCGTGTGACCTAATTATCCACATTCATAGCATTTAGGAGTGGATGAATTTCCTTCCCCTTTGTGATAGACATTCTTTTGGGGAAAAGGAGGTCTTCTTTGAGCTCCACTCTTCTTGAAGAATCTTCCAAATTTCTTTACTCGTAGAGCAAGATTCTCCTCATCTATTTCCAAGTCATCTTCATCATCGTCATCATTAATTATGGATGAGGTGGCTTTGAGAGCAATCCCCTTCTTTTTGTTGTCAAGCTCTTCATTTTGTTTGAGTCTATTCAACTCTAATTCGTGTTCTTGGAGCTTGCCAAAAAGAGTGGCTAAGGTCATTGTTGTAAGATTTCTTGATTCCGAGATAGCCGTCACCTTAGGTTGTCAATCCCTACTCAAACATCTTAAAATCTTGTTAATAAGATCTTCATTAGAAAATGTCTTTCCTAATGAAGCTAAATGATTACCAATATGTGTAAAACATTTTTTCATTCCTTGAATGCTTTCAATATGGTTCATCCTAAAGAGCTCATACTCATGAGTGAGAGTATTTATCCTTGATCTTTTCACTTCACTAGTACCCTCATGGGTTACTTATAAAGTATCCCACATTTCTTGGGCAGATTTATAATTTAAGATTCTAAAGAACTCATCATACCCCAAAACTGTGGTAATGATGTTTTTTGCTCTCAAATTTTATTGGACCTTTTTTTTATCATCATCGGTCCATTCACTTCTTAGTGTGTTAACTTTTACACCATTTACAACTTGTGTGGGGACAAAATGATCATTTTCAATAGCATCCCATACATCTAAGTCAATAGCTTCAATAAAAATTCTCATTCTTTCTTTCCAATAAGCATACCCATCCCTATTGAAAAAGGGAGGTCTATAGAGAAAAGAACTTTCTGAAAAATCATTTGAAGAGACCATCACTTTCTCTTGAAGTTGCTAAGCTCTTTACACAAGAGCCTAACTCTGATACCACTTATTACCAAGTGGCTTCAAACTCAAGAGGGGGGCGAATTGGGTTTATGAAATATTTTCACAAATCTTTCGTAAAACCTTTGTTAATCAATTTTCGTTGAAGCTATTGGATAATTGAAGTGAATAGATAAATGAGATTGAATACTTCACTCACAAATTGAACAAGTCAAGATGAATAACATTCAAGTAAGCATATAAAATAAATGCACAAATGTAAAAAGATAGGGTTGGGAGAATCAAACACAAGAATTTATCCTGGTTCAGCCACCCCTTGTGACCTACGTCCAGTCCTCAAGCAAATCACTCAAGATTTTTCCCTAAACTTCAAGCTTGAACGGGTGCTTGAAAACCTTTACCGATTGGAGCACTCAATAACACCTTGGGATACCTCACCCTTGTGCTTTGAGCCTCAAAATAGGGATGCCTCACCCTTTACAACCTTTGAGGGACACCTTACCCTCTTTACACCTTTGAAGGATACCTCACCTCCTATTCAACAAAGGATACCTCATACTTTTTCACTAGAGGGAGACCTCACCCTCTTTATAGAATAAACAAAGTATTTGAATGATAGAAACTCTCTCAAAGAGTAGATTGATACAAATTGAAGCTCTAGCAATGCCTCTTTTGAATATCTCAAGTTTTCTCACAAAAACAAGGCAAAAAACATTTTCAGAATTTGATTATCGTATATAAGTGTTAGATTGATGTTTTGAATTGAAGGTTAGTCATTAATGAAGCCCTAAGGCAAGTATTTTTAAGTTTTTGGAAGAAAGGAGTCATTGGGTAGCATTTATGGAAACATTAAAAGCCAAGCAAATAGTCGTTGGCTGCTGTCAGACCACTGGTAATTAATTACACAATCTCTGTAATCGATTACATGGCTGTTTAAATGTGTTCTTGGCTTTCTGGGCATTTGGTAATCGATTACCAGCTTGGTGTAATTGATTACAAGGCCTCATACTTGCTTGTAATCAATTACCATTTCTCTGTAATCGATTACAAGGCTTCTTGAACGTGTTCTTGCCTTTCTGGGCTCATTGTAATCAATTACCAGCTTGGTGTAATCGATTACAAACATCTTGTAATCAATTACCTTGGCTTTTGAACACAATTTTCAAGTCCAATTGAGTATGTAAGTTATTTCTAACACTTAGATCATTAGATTAAATAAAAATGCCTTCATGAATATTGAATCCAAGATTAAAAACAACTTTTCTTGAAAAACATGTTTAACTTTGAATTTACAAGATGATTTTGAAGACGATATTTGAAAAACCATTTGAGAATTATTGAGATACTTAAAAGGCATTTTACATTGATATTCTAAGACCTACATCTAATATACCTCTTTTGATCTTGATCTTCATCTTTGGCTTTGTTATCATCAAAAACTCATTTGATATGCTTCAAGACAGAAGCATTCACAAATATCATGTAAAAAGTGTGATGGTAACCTATAGCAATCACACCTAAGGCAGTTATGCATATCTAAACTAACCATACATCTCTCCATCAGAGACAAGAAAACTATAATGCATAACATAAAATGGAAACTTCTAATATATTATAAGCATAGCCATTCCATACTTCAGGCTCAACAAGATGAACTGTTCTGATACTAAAATGTAACAACCTAAAACTACAACTATGTATATTGTCCATATACTCAATTAAGTAGTATTAGGATTGTCACTTCTAAACATAAATCGTAATTATAAGACTTGTATAATAACTAAGAACACATAAATATATAGAGCCTTTGATAAAAGTAAAGAGAACAAGATATTTTACACAATTGAAAACTTGTTCTTTACTACAAATTTACATTAGAAGTCTGAGATATACAAGGATACCAAAAACAAGCCACGAATGTTTAAGTACAAGACTAAATTAATAAACTAAGTACATCATTAATGTAAGTACAAAATAACTAAGCTAAGTCTTCATTATCCGCCTTTGCTTTTGCTCCAATCATTCGCTAGATTTACCATGCAAATAACAAACTGGGGTGAGAATTGAAATTCTTAGTAGTAAGTCTTTAAAACATGACATCATAATAAATCTAGCTACTTTAGGGAAAAATAAGTTTTACATAACACATGGAAAGGTGGCATAAGTCAAAACTCAATCATTTCCCTTCCCAAAGTAGACATTCCATTTAACTAAATAAAATAATTTAATCAGTACATAGCAATTCAACTCAATTGAACATATTCATTTACTACTATTATGGCAACAAGCAAGCATAAGCATCCTTAATCATTATATACCTGAAATTAACCATTAACTTTTCATCAGTATAAAACAAGACAATTTTTTTTTTATAAATTGGCATGCAAAGGCATCACAATAGAGAGAGAGATCCTAACTAGGTTGGCACCACAAAACCTATCAATCATCTGCAGCACGCCAGAATATTATTAAAAATAAGAAAGAAAACAGATACAAAAACTTGGGGGGACAAGAGCCAAAACCCAAGAAGGGAAAAGAAAAAAACTATCTAAACCTGAAATTAGGAAGACCAAACCTATTACGGACAAAGTCTTCACTAATAAAATTGGGGATCAAGTCCTACTAAGAGAAACATTGAGAAATAACCCCAAAAGAAGCTAACTTATTTGCACAAGAATTTCCCTCCCTATAAATGTGAGAAACAACAAAGAGCATACTTTTAGTGAGATTTATACAATTCGTCCATCTAGTTCTAAGTTTCCAAGGCACTAACTCAGTGGAAGAAAAGGCAAGAATTACTAATTTAGAGTCACATTCAAACCAACTCCTATGCCAACCTTTTTGATAAGCAATTTCAATGGCAATCATTGCAGCAATAATCTCAGCATGAAGAGAACAAGTAGATCCAATATAGGAAGCGAAGCACCCGAGGACAGCAGCATAAAACAAGACAATTGCTCATACAATTGTCAATTCATGCCATGCATGATGATGTATGAGTATGTCGAAGAAATACCCTAACATATGCTTATACACTGTTAGTAACAACATTTTGTTTTAGGAAAACTTATGATATTTGCATATTCTCAAGAAAACCTTTGTTCCTTATATTTCCTCAGGATAAAATGAGGTATTAGGAAAACCTTTGTTCCTTGACCTCCCTTAATATCATAACCCTGGCATAAGGAGTTCCTTTGGCTCAAGCCAAATACGTGGAAATTACAAATGTTAAGTTTGAAAACCAAAACATGGAAGAATATTTAAAACCGTTCCTTCATTCACCTTTCACATAATCAAGTTTTTCCTTGTATAATAAAGAAGCAAATCCTTAATCATCATGGTGTGTGTAGTGGTTACATCTTTCTTGAAATATCTCCTTTAATGTCACACACTTTAGGATACATCTATGAAGGATCCCAATGAGTCGGGAGCTCCATTTTAACAAAAACATAATAATGAAAAACTCTGGGAGTGGCACCTAGGCGTGGCCCTTTGGCTCCTAATCGCCAAGCTCTCTGTCTCATGTTTTCCTGATGCTAGGCATTAGGTGCCTAGGCGCCAGTGCTTCAACCCGCAAATCCTTCATATCTAGTCCTTGGGGGACTAGGCAATAGTGGACTAGCAAATATCTCCTTCTTTGTTTTTTCAAACAAACCAGAAACTATTCACCATAAATTAGTTTTAAGCATTAATAATGATCCCTAAGCATCTTATAACACTCACACATCACTTTAATCCATTCAACCATGACTTAAAAGAATCAAACATAATCACAAAAACCCACTTTTAAGACTACACACTTCATGGAATAACAAGAACTCAAAGTTCACACTCATGATTCACACCTTAAAAAAAACCATTATTAAACTCAGAGATGATAATCAAGCATAAAACTCACAATTGATACAAAAACCCATTTTGTTCTACCATCAAAATGTGCAACACATAGAAAGAAAGGAAGAGAGGAGTTATGAAAGTGTTTTCCCCTACCTAAGCTCCAAGCTAAGGTGGAAGCCATGGTGGAAGCTCTTTTTTTTCTTTTCTCGTGCTGTTCTTCCTATGTTGTCCTCTCCCTCGCGGTGCTCCCTCTATTTTTCCTCTTTGACGCTGCTCCCCCTATTTCTCTATTGCTCTCAAATTATCTTTGATGGTGGATATGAGTATGGTTAGTGTTGAGAAAAGGTGAGGGCGTGGAAGAGAATGGTGAAGCCGTATGTGTGAAGAGTGATCGTGAGAGAGTGCAATATGAGGCAGTGAAGAAGGGGTAAAAGGATAAGGATAATTGTGTGGCTATCAATTAATGAGAGTAATTTATCTCTTAGGGATACTTTGATCTTTTATTAACGAATTTTCTAACTTTCATAAATATTATAGAAAATTTTAGAATCCAACTTAGTCCCCATACACCTCATTTAACAACTATTAGGCTCTATTACTTTTTCTTAGGTTAATATAACATCTAGGAAGTAACTAATACGTATATGATTTAACTCATATTTTCTTACAGGTACTTGCCCTATCCTGCAATCATTTTAAAAATGAAGTCCATTTTCTATTTAACAACCCCATAAATTTTTATTCTTTTCTGAGCTACTCTCCAATTTAATTTTGATCTTTAAACACTTATTTTATTTATTAAAAATACCAAACTAATTTATTTATTTTTCAAAAAATTAACATAATTCATTCTAATTATTTATGACCTAAAAATAAATTTTTCATATTTATTTCCATCATTTAAGCATTCTAAACTAATTTTTAGACTATTTTTCATGTTCTGTATTAGAGCTTTATGCTCAAACTAACTCAAAATAAATTACCAAAATTAACAAGTGACTCACTTAAGGGTTAATAACCTACTATAACCATCATTAAGGCTAATAAATTAAAGAGAATGTTACACATAACACAACACAAAGTCTCTAACTCTCACTATGACAAAGTCACAACATTAATAGGCAGTAAGATTACAATTATATTCTAATAATCTTCAATAATATCTGTTAATACAAATCGAAGCATATTAACAACAAACTTGCTCCCATTTACCTATGGCAACATGCATTGATACTAATAATACAAACACCAAAACAAAATAACAATGCCTGACAGCCTGCATTAAGCCACATAAAACAATTTGACTTGCACTTAATCATTTATTTGCCTCAAATATTAGATTATACACATATGATAGACTTTACATATTCACAACAAATACTTCAAGAGAACAATAGTTACAAATTTCACTTTTCATAAAATCAACATATAAATACATTGAATTTAAGCATTTATACCTTTACTTATTCAACAATCAAAGTTGTCGAAATTAAATGCTCCAAGTACAAAAGTTTTAACTCAACAAAAATTTATCAAAATATGTGACATTGACAAAAGAAATTTCATAAAGTGATCAATACATCAATTTAGGTTTATCAATAGTATATGAGATTCAACAATGTCCTCAATAGGTCCCGACAAGAAAGCGATGACAGATACAAAGGGAAGAAAAAACTATGCACTAAAATATTTAACATACTTAAGCAACCATAATTATATTAGTTTTCTCTTATTCAATTAACTGGTAATTAATTGAACTAGAATCCTTGTATTATTGCAATCTTGCCTAAAGGTCTCAGATTATAATATACAAGTTTCTTTCACTGCAAAATAATTGAACCAATATTACCATGATTACACAGACACTATTTTTTGAAATTTCTAAAATAAATATTTAAACTATTTTCTGTATCATACAAGTGATTATGTTAAATAATATCATACCAAAGGGTATGTCCATTACTTACACTACCTAACAAAAATTGCAATCCATTTAATAATAAACAATTTTTTTTTGACAAAACCAAAAGTCCAAAGATTAATATTAGATGGTTACAGAATGCACGATTATGATATTTATCAAGTTTCACAAAATAATACACACATTCAAGGTTGTTTAAATCAATTCGATAAAATACTTGACAATGAGTAACATTATTTGTCATACATTAATTGAGTTGCTATGCTATTGTAATCTCACTTAAAGGTCCCAAATTACAATGAACAAGCAGACTCTCGCAAAACATCAAATATTATATCCCTAAAGTAAGTACCAAGAGGATACTGAAAACTATAAGGACACAACATCTAATGCATACAATAAAACATCAGAAATCATATTAATAAAGACAATCTGATAGGATAAGTATATTATTAACATAATTTCCAATGCAAACAACATCTTCAACAAAATTACACTTTGACATAATTAGTCCTGCGAAGGCGTTCTAATAACTATACAAAGTGCCTAAAACAATTATTAATATTCTAAAAGAAATTCTTAGAGACCAACTTTCATAATATTTACAAAACACAACAAGAAGTGAGTATATAACCACAAGAAACTATAATATTTGATAACAAAATTGTTCATATAGTTCCAAAATTCTCATGCCACTTTATATCACACCACTAACATACTCTCATATATAATTATATATTTCAAAATTGACATGAGTAAAATTATTTAAAACAACTCTAAGTATTTTAAAATAAACTCAAATTTCTCAATTCGCACAATAGTTTACAAGAATGCATCAATTTCAATACATGTACAATATTATATGTTTAAAACAACACCAAAATTTATTTCAATGACTAAATTAAACCATATCAAGAGTATACAAAATATAAAGAGGTCAATAATATCTAGATTATACAAAAAAATTTCAGATTTCAATTCAAAAATACAACATAATTTTAATCTTTTAAAATCTAAAGAATTTCAAATAAATATTATTGGATATGAAAAATTTAATTAAATTCACCAAAAAAAAACCCATAGAGGGAGTACGTAGCAGTAGCACAACCCAAAGGTCTGATAGTACAACTTACAATCAAAATTTGCAGGAACCTACAGTAGACCATCAACACTATATCAAGAAGCAACAATAGTGAACAATATATCAGGTGGCGTGATGGTCTTATATCTGGATCTTGATTCTTTAAGCCATTTAAACCAAATATAAACAAGAATGGTTTGTCAAAATCCCCAAAATTGACTTGCCGAATAGATTAAGAATCATTTATATGCATATATATGAACTAAACGGAATATTGATAAAAGCTTTAGTTTTAATCACGGAACATCATCAATTGGTACATATATGTGTATATTCTACTGCACATGCATATTGGAAAGACTCAAATTTTACTTCAAACATTAATCCATGAACAACCCCATAAATCAACGGTGGTAAAAAAAAAAAAATAACACCGAATACATAACAAACGGTAATTTCGTCATTGACCCATGAAACCAATGTAGGTTGGCCAGGCAGCATGAATAGAGTTTTAATCCAAAAAAAGTGGTCTGAAACATTTGATGAGTAATTTTTTATATGAATTCCAATTTTAGAACTAAATTTTAATCCACACACCACAAATCAATGTGACCTTGGCGTTAAGATTTAATGTATAGAATTACTTTACACTAAATAGAAAATCACATCTTCAAGAAAGTACCATAAGTGAAAGATAATAGAAATTCCTTGTGTCGTCATGGAGGAGAGTAAAATTAATGGATCTATATTAATAAATAATTACTTGTTTGGTTTATTTGCATGTCTCTGTGAATGTTTGTGATTTACGTCGTGACAGGAAACAACTTAGCATGTAAGTTAAGTTTAAAATATTAGTCGAAATATATGTTTTAATTTAAATGAGTGATTAAAATTATTAAAAATTTATAATTTGACTACAAATAAATAAATATAATTAAGGTGAATTTTTGGGACTTAAATAAATTAAATTAGTAATTTTAGTGAACTAAAGTGATTTTATTAACTTAAAAGTAGCATAAATATTAAAAAAAGGATAAAATTATGAAAATAATTTTATAAATTTAATTGATAATGGTGACCTTAAAACTATGTTAGGACTTAATAAAATGCATAGGAATAAATTAGGATAATTATATAGATTCTAAATCCTATTTAAATTAAACAAAAAAAGTAGTAATTACTCCTTTGACTTATAGGAATTCAAGTAATATTGACTTCTAGGCTAAGTTTAAATCCTATTGGACGATGATAAAAATTGAAATGAGTGGATTTAGGTTTGATTAGATTTAAACCAATGGAGTTGCATGCATGTAGGTTACTTGAAACTCAAGTTAACTACCTATTACTAATAATTAGGACCTAATGTCTTAAGTTAAGATCCTACATGAATTCTAAGAAGTTCTAAAACATGATTAGGGGCTGGAATTTTATGGATTGAGGATTAAAACTTTCCTAGGAATATTAGAGCTTAACCAATCCACCTATGGTCACTTAAAAGTTAGGAACTAAGTTCTTTCCCTCTCCTTTATTCATGACTGGTGCCCCCCTTCTGTTTCATTATTTTCCATTTCTCTCTCCTCTCTCACGCACACACAACACCCATAGCAACCATGACTCTCCACCTTTAGGTCCTTGCATGAGCCACTAAATGGCCTTGTCCTTACATATGCCTGAAGAAAAAAATGCTCCTCACCATTTCCTCTATCTTGTGCACTGATTGGAATTCAGTTTTGAGTACTTTCATCTTTCCCCTTCTTCTCCAAAGCCATGAGCTAGGCGTCCAAGTAGGGGTCCTTTCCTCTTTTGCTTCCTCTTTGCCTTGTTATTCAATGAGTGGTGCCATTGCATGTTGATTTTGATTGAGATTGAGGTTGATTTCTCTTGGGGGCTGTCTTTGTGTGGGTGAGGGGTAGATTCTAGGTTGATTTTTCATTTGCTCTTTAATGATGAATCCATGTATGGTGATATACTTGAATTTGAATTTTCATGTGAATTTCTTGGTTTGACTCAGCACCTTGGTCAAGTGTATGGTCTTAAGTCCAAGGGGGATTTTTGTATTAAGTTGTGTTTAGATTTACTTCTTGATGGAATGTGATCAAACTTGATTTAAATGATGCATTAGATGATGAATTTGAATGTAAGTGGAAGTCCTTGGAAGATGGAGGTCTCAGGTTCCATAAGGTAAAATGCACCATGTTGGGTTTGAACCAAAATCATGATAGTTTGAACCTTAATCTCACTTGGTTTACCTTAATTAGGTGGTTAATTACTAGTTGTGAACTAAAATTTTGGAAGCCTAGGTTTGATAGTGTCTTAGGTTAGGGTGTTGTTGCACCAAGGAAGGAGTTCTAAAATTTAATTAGGCTAATTGGACTTAACCTAGCTTAATGTCACTTATTAGAAATTAATTGAATTATTAATGGTGAACTTAGAAAATTGGTTTAGCACCTCAAGTAAGCTAATATTATAAAGGAATTGGCTAATTAGGATTAATTAATAATAATAAGATTAGTTAGATTCTATATAGACTAAGGCAAGGATTAACTAGGTTGATTCATAATTAAACCACTAATTAGAAACTTGGCCCTGATCCTAGTATAGATTTCTAGCTAATTGATTGATGCTTGAACTCCTAGATGAGATAGCTACTAAATGAGATAAGCTAACTCATAACACCTAAATAAGATGGCTCACAAGTATGATAAGCTGACTCATGAACACTTAGATAAGATGACTTATAAATATATAAGCTGACTCATGTCCTTTTCGACATAGAATATGAAATGGCCTAAATTTATTATATTGGAATTGTGCTATATTTTATGATATATACATTGCTCATGATTGTTGGGTATTTTGGATTTATTGAAAATATGGCATAATTGCATCAATGATGAGCCTGCATGGAAAAGATTAAAATGTTCTTATGAAACTATTAAAATGGAGCCAAAAAGATGAAGATTGGTGTGGTAATATAAAATCCCTTAAGTGCATAGACTTAAAAGATGTTGGACATGATCATCTTGTGCACGGAGGTGATCCTATGTGCTATTACCTTATGTTGAGAACAATGGGTGAGACCATAGTATTAGGGGATAAAGCTATGTGGCGAAGTATGGTCACGTATAAGATAAGCTCAAGCCTAATAAGTAGTCTATCACCAAGTGTGTAGGTTGTGCATGAGACTCCCTCCTTATAATTATAAGGATCTGGGATCTTGGGAATTAGCTTATGAAAAGATGAATTAATTAATTGAGTACTGCAAGGTATTAAAGTAGTCATGACATAATATTGCATTAAATAAAAAGAGCATGCATTGCATTTGCATGGCATTATGCACTGGTGATATTATTCTTAATGATTGTTATGGATATTTATGGGTATTCTGATCATGATTGACAACTTTATGAGTTTTCTGTAATCATCTATGTGAATTTCTATGAATAAAATTGTGTCCTAGAATTATTTTTGTATGTTGTTCTATGATGTTGGATTTATTTGATAATGAACTTGCAAGTTAAATTATATGGACAATGCTATCTAAAATGAACCTCTGCCTTTGGGATAATTAAACTATTTTGGCATACCTTAATTATTATCTGTAAACGTTTACGAAAATCCTAAAGTATCTGGAATCATCATGATAATGCATGTTTGCTAGAATTATTGGGAATTCTTAAAATTCTTACCCCATTTATATTTCTATAGTATTCCAACCCCTACCATTGTAGACTGACGATGTTGCTGTGCTATCGATCTACTGGGAGCTCATTGAGAGCTGGTGGATATATGACCCAATGACCAACTTATACATAGTCTACATGAACGTGAGGCTATATATAAGCTACTCATCGAGGTTCATCATTCTCTTTCCACCCATTTGACCTTGCTGTTAGATTATTGTATTTCTTTTTGTGATAGGCTTACTTCTAGGATGTGGTTGTTTTTGGCTATCATAGTGTACCACATTTGTGCATGGTTGTATGTTAGATATATGTATGCCTATTAGGACACTTGTATAGTTGGCGCTAGTATTAATGTAGATATTGATTGATGTAGATGTGATGTACAGGGTACTGATGCCCTTAGTGATATTTGTATTTTGATGATGTATATATGTATGGCCTAAGGCCTAACAGATATGACTGTGTGCAGGTACTAATGCCTGCACCGTAACCCCTTATATGCATATATGATGACTAGTTTCTGTATTATCTTGGAAGTTGGGTAGAATTGCGATTTTACAATCCATTTTACAAAAGAAAACCCGCGAGAGTGCTCAATTGAGGACTCATGAGCATTCTTAAATGGAAATAATAAATGGATTGGTAATTTAATAATTTGGATGTGTAACTTGAAAGACAACCAGCCTTACTTGATCCAAGATAAGCAAAACAATCCCACAAAAGGCTTACTAGTAAATGTAGTCACAAATTATGAGTGAGGAGAAATAGTTAAAAAGGGGGGGGGGGTTCACACCTAATTTAATTCAGAGGTAATATGTGACGTGCCTAGGTTGATTACTTCAATATAGGTCTTGAGAATAGTGAGGTGATTATACTTATGGCATTATACTTCTAAGAGTCCAATAACAAAATTGATCATTATTCGGGTTAGAACAATAGATCTTTCAAAATATTTGACATTCAATTAATCCAAGTTTTAAAAAATTAGTAACTATGCTAGTCTACACTTAATAAAAAAATCTAACAAAAATCACCATGTATTTTAGAGTAAATTAAGGGTAGATACACTATTACTTATTTATTTTATAAACAAACTCACTTTAGATGAAATTTTTCACAAAAAAAAAGTTATTATGAGTGAAAGTAATGAGTGAAAATTGACCAAAGAAATTGTTGTGACCATAATCTTGACGGGATGACAGGAAATTTTCAGAAAAAGTAGAGTCCCCACCAATTTTACTCAAATTAGGAAAAATTAAAAAATCCACAATAAAATTAAAAAGAAAATGGTTTTGAAACTAAGTTGAGGTCGGGAGTCGATTGTACACAGAGAAATGTGAAAACTTAATCCTACAATACTTCTAATATGTCCATCTTAAGATGGTTACCCTAAATTAATTGTGCAACTTTTAATTAACTTAAAATATTCGTGTTATCCCTTAAAATAAATAATAAAAAATAATTTACAAATTAATTTTTTTTCATTTATATATATTTTTTGAAAGTGGGGTTAAGTGATTTTATGTTATTTTATTTATAAAAAGAACTTATTTGAGCACATTGACAAGTCCTATGCTGGGTTAAACTTGACACATAAGTCCACAAAGCAACTGCAACAAGAAAATAAAAATAAAAATATTGTCCAAGGACAACATTACCCTTTAAGACCACTAGACATGCAATTAGTTTATAATCAAGTTCAAAATAGGATTGAACATGGCATTTGAGTCCACAGAGCAACCCAAAGTTTGACCAAGGAGCACATCATCCCTTTAAACAGAGTTATTTAGTTACCAAGAGTTAAATAAATAAGATATGTACAGACCAAAAGAGAAAATGGCAAAGCAAAACAGAATTTTCCTAGGTAAAAGAAACAAAGAAAGAAAAAGAAAGAGTTTACGTGCAAATCAACACTAAAAAATGCTAAAAAATAAATAAAATCAAAGCATCATCCTATATTCACAAACATTACAAACAAGGAATGAACACCGACTGGAAGGATTGATCATATCAATATGCACAAATGATACAAAAAGCCTACCCCAGCACCAAGACATACGACTCACTTCCGTGGCCAAATCCCAAAGACAAATTCAACCCCATCATTATTATGAAAATTACAACCCTCTCATAGGCTACAAAGCCGTGACATATAAACAAGCAAGTGCAAATGCAAAGCTTTACACATGCTAACATATCAATTAGTCCTAGTCAAAAGAGGCTAAGCAGTGGAGAACTAACTAATTGTATTTTCAAACTCATGTATTCAAAGTAAAGCTAAGCCAATGAATCAAGCAGTGAAGTTGCCGCTATTTATCATGTTGCTCATTATGCCACACGGACTCAAGAACTAACACAATTCAAATATCATCAACACAGATAGACAGTACATGCATTAAAATTTTTGGTAAAGCGAATTGGGTATTTGATCACGAACCCTTAATACAAAATAACCACCCACCAATTCAGCATTATGAAAGTCTAATAAAACAGATTGGAATAGGATGTAAGGCACATCTAGAACTCAATCAATAGTGCAAACCCAACATCAAATGGCTCATGAACGCTTTCCTACAACCACCTTACCAACAGATCTATTCAGCTCATATACTCATCCATTCTCAGATTACAAGCAATCACAAAAAAGTATAGGAATCAGAAAAATCATTCACATGAATAAACTCTCACCCATAATAACTTAACATGATAAAATTCACACTATCATGGAAGACTCCCTAGTTTATCAAACTCCAATAAAAATCTGTGTCCTATAAAAGATTAATCCCAAAAACAGAAGGAAAAAACTTGATTCCAACCCTAGTTAGAAGGAGTTCCTCCAACCTCCATCTAATCTATTACCACGTGTCCATTACCCATTCAATTTGTTGTCATATGTTACTTCCAATCTCATTTAATTAAGTTAATTGACACATGACAACAGATTAAATAGGTAATGAAAACATGGCAATAGATTAAATGAGGTTTAGAGGGACTCCCTTTAACCAGGGTTAGAGCCAAATTTTGTCCAAAATAGAATTTATTTAAAGCATGATAACAGGATTGAAATTCGTGTTCTTAACCTTTTGTTTAGTCCAATAAATTGTGAACAAAGAAACACTTGAACTAGTTCACTCTAATGCGCCACAAAGCCAACAGGCAAGCAATGATGCTAACCTTTATCATGCAAAATAAGCCGATTCATTAGTTATTAGTTTCTCAAGCTGAACATTCTCATGATTGAACTAGCACCTTCGCACACTATTAGATCAACGGCTTTTAGACATTTCAACATTCTAGCACAAACAACCAGTGAGCATAAAATCCAGGATTCATATATCAGCACAAAAGGAGGGCACACATACCATAACTTCCATCAAAATAAAATCAAAATTTAATCATGTGTTACTGAGTGAGAAAACAGCAACAATAGTATAATTTATCACTTTGGTATTTTTTTCAAATAAGTGGTATACAAGAATGAAAAACACATTAACCCTTAAGAACACTGCAGATTTTATGTCACGACACCTTCTCAAAATGATCAAATCAATAATACATGCCAATATTCCATTACAAGTTTGATTGAAAAACAAACAACAAGTGATGAATTACCATAAAATCTCATTGAAAAATAAACCAAAAGGTAGGAAGAACTGATAGGTGGCAATCTCGAATCAGGCTCAGGCTCATGTTTTGTTTGTCCTTCTTCCTCAACCTCCGCTTATGTCTGTATCTCGACCTCACTTCTTAGTCGCTAACTCACTGTCTCGATCCCACACTACTTCCATTGGTCTCTTAATCTCTCAATGTGTCTATGATGTTTTCTATCTGTGTCTGAGAATCCTCTTGTTCTGGACCAGGTAATGGATTTACAAATCTAGAACAACCTAGCTCACCAGAATATAATCCATATATTACTACGTGCTAGTAGCTACCTAATTACAATACATAGATCACTTGAAAACTCATTTAAGAGATATGAATGCTAATCATATCCCACATAAATAGGGCATTAAAATAGGTAATAACGGTTTCCCTGATTTCAGTTAACAACATTCAATTCATATTAAATGCCACAATCCACAACGCCCTAATACGCTCATACATATATCCTATAAAGTCAAAAAGGTATGCATCTGTCATCTAATAATATACTGCCTTCCTTGCACAAGGACTGACTTGAGTGTCAGAGTGTCTTTTACCGGTACCCACCCCTATGCACCACCATTGACGCTACCATGCCACGGAAGTTTCCATCTTCCACTACTTTCTTAGGTAACCATCAGAATCTCGTTTTGAATATTGGCGGCATCTGTATGGAAAGATAAACTTCTATTCCCATCACCACCACCACCACCACCACCACCATCACCACCATCACCATCATCATCATCATCATCACCATCATTCATCATCATCATCATCAACTTCATCATCATCATGCTTTTGCTGTGCATAACCCACCATCTTCAAACCGCCATCCACCATCCTTCCCTGCTCATGAACCAGTCCTAGCTCAACCGAAACCTAGGAAAGACAGGCAAGAGACTTCTTTCACTAGAGAGAATCTCCTCTCTCCTCCCCCACTAGTTTTGGTGAGCCAATGTCTCGATCCATAAAGAACACCTTCTAGGGCTGCTAGACAATGAGTATCAGCGCTGCAACGCCTTAGAGATTGAGCGGCGAATGAAGTTCGGTATCACCGTGCTGAAACTGATCATCAGGAGCTATCTAGAGCAGAACTGCTCTCTTTGGTTAGACTTTAGGATGAGACAATTCATCATTAGGATGAAAGAATTCATAGCTTGGAGAGAGTTGCTAACCAGGACTATGAAGGTGAAAACTAATCTCCGAGAAAGAATCATGAAAATAGAAGAGAAAACTTTAGGGAGATGACCGCTATCCAGAAAACTCTAGGATTGTAGATCCTAGTCACAATGATGAACCTATCCATGGAAGAGAGCAAGAACTCGGGGTAAAGAACTCAATTTCACAGAACCAGCCTTTCTCTGATAGACTGATGGCCTACGAGATCCCTAAGTGTTTCAAGTATCCCACCAATATTAAAGCCTAAGATGGGACCCTGGACCTTCAAGAGCATGTGGATGCCTATGTTTTTGCACTCTTATTTATTAGGGGTAATGACTCTCTCATGTGTCATGTTTTCCCTCTGTCACTGAAGAAAGCCACCTAGAGATGGTTTACCACCTTAGCTCTTAAGTCCATTGTTAACTGGGAGGGCCTGTTCTCAAGATTTTTGCTGTACTTCACCACTAGCAAGATACAACCTAAATCCATTTCATACATTTCCCAAATTAAGCAAGGAAAGGAGGAGTCTCTCTGAGACTTTATATCTCAGTTCAACAAGGAAATTGTGAATGTACATGACTGGAATGAAAGACTCAAATTGTACTATATAAGAGAAGGGCTCTGACATGGACCACTGTCATTTTCCCTTGCTAAGAAGGAGCCAAAGACAATGGACAAGTTATGTGCCCGTGCTGATAAATACATCAATGCTGAAGACATTCTCTGAGCTAGGAAGCATCTTGAGAAAGGAGATGTTGTCAAGCCTAAGTTCAGACTAGCCAATTAACAAGGCTAGAATTCAAAACAACCCTTTAGGGTGAAATATGAGGACTACACTCCTCTAAACACATCTCAGGCTCAGATTTATCAGGAGTTAATCAAACATCAAACTCCAAGATATGCAAAGACCTCTCTCTTTGGAGAAGCATGTGCAGAAAGACAAGTCCAAGCTCTGTGCATGGCACAATGGCTACGAACATGATATGGAAGACTGCATTAACCTCTAGGACGTACTCGAGTCACTGATCCGAGATGGCCTTCTGGGCCGTTATGTGTTCCAATCTCGAAACAACTATAGGAGAGGGCAAAACTACATAAAGCGAAGTTACAACCCACGGAGAAGTCCATCTCTGCTCTACCAGAGAAGACACTCTCCTTCCAGGAACGATAATCCTGAGGCAAGCACATCTCGAGATGGCCAAAATTGTGACAGGGCATAACACCGTGATGATGATCATGAAGACAACCGTTGCCATACTGAAGTAACCCGAACAATAAACACCATCTTTGGGGGATTCACAGGCAGCGATGACTTTGGAAACGCTAGGAAGAAGACCCTCCAGGTTGTGCTGAGCGTAGCATCCCTCACAGAAACTAAGTTAGGTAGAGGCTCAAGAAAGATCCCATCGATCTCGTTCTCTGATGAGGATTATGGAAATACCATCTTGGATCATAATGACCCTATGGTCATTACTAGGATGATCACAAATATCGAGGTTCACAGAATATTTGTGGATCAGGGAAGCTCGACTGACATTATGTTCCTGGATCAACAAGCTAAGATTATCAAAAGAAGAACTAATCCTGTACATCGGCGAGTTGATCTGACTCACAGGCGATAAGATCACCCCGGTTGGGTATTTTGAGACCTACCTGACTTTGGGAAAAGATTCCCTCTTCAAAACTGTCAAGGTCAGGTTCTTAGTGGTTGATTGTCCTTTGGCCTATAATGTTATACTGGGTTGTCTTTCACTCAATGCCTTTGGGGCTGTGATCTCCGCAACCCCACTTGGTCATGAAATTTCTGGATAAATAGGATAGATTTATGATAGTCAAAGGGGACTAAGCCACGATGAGGAAATGCTACAACGAGAGTCTAAGAATTACCAAAAAACCTCAGGCTACAAACTGACTCAACGATTCAATCCCAGTCACTATGGACACTGCCAATGTCCTCTTAACTGAGTTGGATGTACGTGAAGAGATCTGTAGTACACGCCACCAACCTGACACAGAGCTCTAGCCCCTTCAACTTGGTGCTAAGCTAGACGAGGTAATCAAGATTGGATGGCAACTCAATCGGAAGGAAAGATCCTAGTTGACCGAGTTCCTGTAGTAAAACAACGATCTATTTTCTTGGACTTCTGCTAACATACTATGTTTAAACCTAAAATTTATCTATCACTGACTTTCTATTATGAAGAATGCAAAACTAGTGGCCTAACACAAAAGAAAAGTTAGTCCTAAAGGACAATAAGTGATCCAGAAACAAGTGAAGGAGCTCCTAGACGCGGCGTTCATCAGTGAGGTCTCCTACACCACGTGACTCTCTAACGTGATCTTAGTCAAGAAGGCTAGTGGGAAGTGGCCTATACGTGTGGATTACACCGATTTGAACAAGGTGTGTCCAAAAGACCCCTACCTACTTCCCAACATTGACAATATAGTCGATAACTTGCCTGGTTTTAGGCTATTTTCCTTCATGAATGCCTATTCTGGATACAATCAGATCCCTATGAACCTAGAAGATGAAGACAAGACTACTTTCATAACCAAGATGGGGAGCTACTATAGTGTCCTAATATTTAAACTAATGACATATCCAGAATTATGTATTAGCAATCATATTAGAGCACGTCACTTAGATCAATATCAAATTTTATGAAGAAATACATATATAAAATACAAAATATGAGCTTGAAGTAGGATTACATAATATATAACCATAGAATGATGTTCTATACAAAACTGTACATCAAGGTACATTAGGTACATCATTTGTAATCAAGGCATAAAATCATATACAATCGTGTACACTATCAGAACAAAAGAAACAAATCTTCCATAAGCTTAAATTCTTCTTCTCCTCTATGATCAACAAGAAGGTCGTCTTGGAATCATTATGGAAATCAAGGAAATAGGGTAAAAATCTCACGATTCTCAGTAATAGTTATAAAAACATGTCATCATAATCATTTCAGCTGTTTTGTGAAAAAAATCATTTGAAATTATTAAAATATCCTCTATGATCAACAGGAAGGTCGTGCTGTAATCATTATGGAAATCAAGGGAAATGGGGTGAGAATCTCACGATTCTTAGTAATAGTTATAAAAATATGTCATTATAATCATTCCAACTCTTTTGGGGGGAAATCATTTGAAATTATTAAAATATAATCAGTCAAAAAGTGGTTAAAGCCAAATGTAGTCATTTCTCTTCCCGAAACAGAGGTTTATTTTATGTCATTTAACAAAAACATTTGTATAATCCAGGTAATCATCAACTTTCAACATAATATCTTAGTATCATATCCAAAATTTAATCTATGATAAGCTCATGTATTAAGCTATCTCAAATGTATTACCATACTTCCAAATTCTACACTATAATCCTCTCTAATATCATTATCATTATCATGTTCAAACATAATTCACACAAGAGACATAGCTCCCTATGAAAAGATCATAATTTCATATTTCTCCATAACAAAATCATAAAGTCATATCCTTTAGTACAAGAATATTCAATATAACTCCCCTCAGATACAAGGATGACCAAGATATTATCCTTCGGGTACAAGGACATTCACCATAACATCCTTCAGGTACAAGGATAGTTAATGTATTTCTATCCGGTACATAGATAGTCATTATACTATCCATAGATCGTATCATATCCATCAGGTACATAGATAGTCAATATATTATCAATAGTCAATACCATATCCATCGAATACATGGACAATCAATATATTCTCCACAGTTAATATCATATCCATCAAGCACATGGAAAATCAATTTATCCTCCACAATCAATATCATATCCATCAGGTACATGGATAATTAATTTATTACCTATCAGGTACACGGTTAGTTACAATAATATCCATCAAATACATTGTTAATCATTATAATATCCATAATCAGTAACATATCTATCGGGTACATGGACAATCAATTTGTTATCCATCAGGTACATGGATAATCAATAATCATTTCTAACATCAAACATGACCTCTAGTACGAGGTTCAAATATGTATCTCATTATCATTTCAATAAATCCAAGGATAACAAGCTCAACCATATATAACTTAATCTTTCAAATATGTATCATATTAGCATGCACCATACATGCATAGTGGTTATTTTACAATCATTTCATGATACTTTATTATCTATTCTTATTCACAAGATTATCATCCATATATGAGGCTATTCAATACTCACATCATCTCATTTGATGCAATAACATCATAAAAATCCTTTCTCAAATTTGTGTGGATGTATAATCATATCATATTTAAATGAATCATAATCTTTCAATTTAAGGTTTAGGGTTTGTATTTAAGTTACATGGGGTAAAGAACTCTATTTCCATCATTTTCAGATCAAAAACCTCAAAACAAAGACTTGGTAATCAATTACCAGGCCTTGGTAATCGATTACTAGCTTGGCAGAACCCTAGTAATCGATTAGCAGGGCTTGGTAATCAATTACTAGCTGTCCAGAAACTCATTTCACAGCTCCAGAAGCTTGTTAATCGATTACCACTTGGAAATTTATAGAAAATAGAGTTTTTAAATTATTCTAACCCAAATCAAACTAATCAATATCAACAACAACATCAAACCTTCACAAATATACATCCAAATTACTAATATAATAGCAAATCTCATTATGAGTATGAAACCTATTTTTCAAATCTTAAAACTCATCATGGATCAAACAAAGGAATCAAGTTCTCAAATCATAATCAACACACAATCATCTTTACCATTTCAAAGTCATCATCCAATTCACAAGTTTCCAAAACTTTGGAAAACAAAGGAAGAATAGAAAATGTAAAGAAAACCCCTACCTCAACTTGACACTTTCTTCTTTCTTTTTCCCTTTCTCCTTGCTTGGTTGCTTCCTCCTTCCTCTTCCTTAGTTTTTTTTTCTTATTTCTCTTGTTTTGTTTTCCTCCTTCGTCTGCTGATGTGAGAACGAGGGAGTGAGGAGAGTGAGAAATGGAGATGTGAGAGAGTGGGAAAGAGTGATGGAGAAGTAATGACAAAAGTCAATATTAGGTAACTTTCATCAGAAATAAAATAGTGGAAAATGTTAGGGGAGTTTTAAAAATGAAATCTAACTAGGAATCTCATATCTGTTAGGAACACTTTAATATTTCATAAATGAATTTTCTAACCTTTATAGGTATCGTAGAAAACTCTAGGATTTCATTCTATTCTCTATATTACTATTCCACCATTTTTCTTATACTACATTATTAGTCTCTAAGCTTCACTATTCTTTCTTGGGTTAAAATTAAACCTTATGGAATCGAATTAAGAAGCTTTCAGATATCTATTCTAATTGTTCATAGGCTTAGAAATAAATTCTTCTTATTTATTTTTATTTTCTCAGCTCATTCAAACAAAAATACAAGTTTTAAAGAGCTATTATCACATTTAGTGTTATAGATTTATGCTCAAACTACATCAGATAGTTACCAGAATTAACTGGGGTCCTATACCAATGTTGTTGAACTTTTATAACCCTGATCAAGTCTATTGGGTTGGAGAGAATGTTACAGCTACTATTACCATGTCATGCCATTCAAACTCAAGAATGCAAGGGCAAGTTACCAACGGATGATGACCAAAGTCTTTGAAGGACAAATTGGTAAGATGCTGAAAGTATTCATTGATGATATGATAGTCAAGAAAGTTGACATTGGTAACCACATCAAAGACTTGGAGTAAGTATTCGCTGAGATTCAAAAACACAACATGCAGATGAATCTAGAGAAGTATGGTTTTGGAGTGCAAGCTGGCAAGTTTCTAGGGTTTCTATTGATAAACCATGGCATTGAGGCCAATTTAAAGAAATGCCAAGCCATGCTCGGCATGAGCAGTCCCCAGTCCATTAAAGAAGTGCAGCAGTTGACAAGTCGAATTGCAACCCTTACACGTTTCTTGGCCAAGGCTACTCAGAAGTCTCTTCCCCTCTTTAAAACTTTAAAAAAGGGAAAGAACTTTGAGTGGACCTCGAAATGTAAGGCTGTCTTCCAAGAGTTAAAGAGGATGTTGTCCACACCACCAATTCTGTTAAGGTTGGACCCTAGTGAGACACTTTATACTTATATCTTTTTCAGTAATGAGGCAATAAGCTCAGTTCTGATAAGAGAAATAGAGGAGGGTCAGAAGCTAGTTTACTTCGTCAACAAAGTCTTGCAAGGCCTTGAGATTCACTATCAAAAGAAGTTAGCTCTAACATTGTTAATCCCTGCAAGAAGGCTAAAACAATACTTCTAGTGTCACCCAGTAATAGTGAGGATAGATTAACCAGTCAGACAACTACTCCACAAGCCAAATCTCGCGAAGAGAATGATCACTTGATAAGTGGAGCTCTCCAAGTTCGAAATTACCTACAAGCCAAGATTAGCTATAAAGGCTCAAGTATTATTCAATTTCCTGGTTGAGTTCACATCGGACTCCACCCATCCTAGGGCACATTCTTGGACCATCTATGTTAATGGATCCTCGAATCCCAAAGGGATCGGTGCTGGGGTCATGTTGGAAAATGAAGTCGGCCATGCATTAGAAAATTCTTTGAGGTATGACTTCCTTACATCAAACAACCAAGCTAAGTATGAAGCATTCATTATAGGCATAAACATGACAAAGGAAATGGGAGCCACAGACATAGTCCTATGGAGTGACTCCCAGCTAGCAACATCCCAGATCCGAGGAGAATATCAAGCTAAAGAACCCTACTATAGAAATACTTAGCCAAAGTTAAAAAGTTAATGAAATATTTTGACAACATAAGAGTGAAGCACATCCTAAGGGAGTAGAACTCCAGAGCTAACATCCTATCAAAACTTGCCAGTACTAAGAGCCTAAGCAATAACAAGTCTGTGATCCAGGACATCTTACTCATTTCCAGTATTATGGATAATGAAGTCCTCCTACTAGAAGATGATGAAACCTGAATGACACCTATATTTGCCTACCTCTGCAGTGGCTCACTACCCAAGGATAAAAAAGAAGCTTAGAAGTTAATACGAATAGCAGTCTGGTACATCATTTTTTACAATCATCCATATTGTCGTGGTTTCTTTTTCCCCTCCTCAAGTGTCTTAGCCTAGAAGCATAATGCATCTTGGCCGAGAATCATGAGGGAAGCTCAGGCCACCATCTCGGTGGAAAGTCCTTAGGAAGAAAAGCACTAAGTATTAGAATTTATTTTCCCACCATGGAAGCTGACAATATGGAGCCCATAGAGAGATGGGACCAATGCTAGCGCCATTCAAACATTTATGCAGCACCCTTTAAAGTGTTATCTAGGATGTTTGTCCCATGGCTATTCTACCAGTAGGAGAAGAATCTCCTAGGTCCCTTTCCCTAAGTGCCAGGGCAGGTCAAGTACTTAATGGTGGTTGATGATTATTTCACTAAGTGGATTGAGGCAGAACCGTTGGCCATAATCATCTTTGCGTGAATCCAAAAATTCACTTACAAGAATATCATTAGCAAATTTGGAATCCCAGAGTCGATTGTCATGAACAACGAAACCCAATTCACAGGTTAGAAGTTCAAGGATGTCCTAGTTGGGCTCAAGAACAAATAGCACTTGACATCGGTGGAGCTTCCAAAAGCCAACGGGCAAGCTAAGGTTACCAACTGAGTTATACTTAGAGAGATAAAAAAAGAGACTTGATGATACTAAGAGGAATTGGGTAGAATAACTCAATCATATCCTATAGGCACATCGGACCACACCACATGTCAAAACTTGCAAGTACTAAGAGTTTGGGCAATGATAGGTCCATGATCTAGGACAACCTACTCACTCCCTATATTACGAATAAAGAAGTTCTCCTATTAGAAGACGATGAAACCTAGATGACACCTATACTTACCTATTTTCGTAGTGGCTCATTACCCGAGGATCAAAAAGAAGCCAAGAAGATAGTATGGATAGCAGCCTGATACACCAATTTTGACAATCAATTATATCACCGTGGTTTCTTTTTCCCCCTCCTCAAGTGTCTTGGCCTCAAGGAGGCAAAATACTTTTTGGCCGATATTCGTGAAAGAAGCTTTGGCTAATATATCGACAAAAAGTCCTTAGCAAGGAAAGCACTGAGGGTTGGATATTATTGGCCCACCATGGAAGCTAATAGTAAGGAGCACATACAGAGGTATAACTAATGCATGTGCCATTCTGACATTTATATAGCACCCCCTAAAGAGTTATCTATGATGTCTAACCCATAGTCGTTCTACCAGTAGGGGATGGATCTCCTAGGTTCCTTTCCCCAAACGCCAGGGCAGTTCAAGTACTTAGTGGTGGCTATTTATTATTTCACCAAGTTGATTGAGGTAGAATCATTGGCCACAATCACCTACGTGTGAATCCAAAAATTCACTTATAATAATTTCATTAGTAGATTTGTAATCCCAAAGTTAATTATCACAGATAACAAAACCCCGTTCATGGATCAGAAGTTCAAGGATCTCGTGGCTAGGTTCAAGATCAGACAACATTTCACCTCGATGGAACATCCAAAAACTAACTGGAAAGCTAAGGCTACCAACTAGGTTATATTTAGAGGGATAAAAAAGAGACTTAATGATGCTAAGGGAAACTAGGTGGAACAACTTGATCATGTCTTATGGGCATATCAAACCACGCCACATGTCAAAACTTGCCAATACTACAAGTCCAGGAAATAACAGGTCCATGATTTAGGACACCCTACTCTCTCCCAGTTTTAGGGACAATGAGGTCCTCCTACTAGAAGATGGTGAAACCTAGATAACATTTATACTTGCCTACCTCCGTAGTGGCTTAATACTTGAGGATAAAAAAGATGCCCAAAAGGTAGTAGGAGTAATAGTCTGATACATCATTTTTGACAATCAGTTGTATCACCATGGTTTCTCTTCACCCTTCCTCAAGTGTCTTGGCCCCAATGAGGCAAAATACATCTTGGCCAAGATTAGTGAGGGAAGCTCCAACCACCATATCGGTGGAAAGTCCTTAGCAAGGAAAGCATTGAGGGTTGGATATTATTAGCCCACCATGGAATCTGATAGTAAGGAGCACAGACAGAGATATAACCAATGCTAGTGCTATTTTGGCATTTATGAAGCACCCCCTAAAGAGTTATCTATGATGTCTATCCCATGGTTGTTCTACCAGTGGGGAATGGATCTCCTAGGTCCCTTTCCCCAAGTGCCAGGGCAGGTCAAGTACTTAGTGGTGGCTGTTTATTATTTCACCAAGTTGATTGAGGCAGAACCATTAGTCACAATCACTTATATGCGAATCCAAAAATTCACTTATGAGAATTTCATTAGAAAATTTAGAATCTCAGAGTCAATTGTCATGGACAACATAATCTAGTTCATAGATTAGAGGTTCAAGGATCTATTGGATGGGCTCAAGATCAAATAACACTTTACCTCGGTGGAGCATCTAAAATCTAACTAGTAAGCTAAGGCCCCCAATCGGGTTATACTTAGAGGGATAAAAAAGAGACATGATGTTGCTAAGGGGAACTGGGTGGAACAACTCGATCAGATTTATGGATAATGAAGTCTTCCTACTAGAAGATGATGAAACTTGGATGACATCTATACTTGCCAACCTCCGCAGTGGCTCAATACTCAAGGATAAAAAAGAAGCCCAGAAGATAGTACGAATAATAGTTTGATACACCATTTTTGAAAATTAGTTGTATCACCGTGGTTTCTCTTCCCCCCTCCTTAAGTGTCTTGGCTCCAAGGATGAAAAATATATCTTGGCTGAGATTCGTGAGGGAAGCTCAGGCCACTATATCGGCGAAAAGCATTAGCAAGGAAAGCACTGAAGGTTGGATATTATTGGCCTACCATGGAAGCTTATAGTAAGGAGCACGTACAAAGATATAATCAATGCCTGTTCCATTCTAATATTTATGCAGCACCCCCTAAAGAGTTATCTATGATGGTTGTCCCATGGTCATTCTACTAATGGGGGATGGATCTCCTAGGTCCCCTTTCCTAAGCATTAGAGTAGGTCAAGTACTTAGTAGTGGTTGTTGATTATTTCACTAAGTTGATTGATCCAGAACCATTGGCCCCAATCACCAACATGTGAATCCAAAAATTCACTTATAAGAATTTTATTAACAGATTTGGAATCCTAAAGTCAATTGTCATGGACAACGGAACCCAGTTCACAAATCAAAGGTTCAAGGATATCTTGGTTAGGCTCAAGATCAAACAACACTTCACCTCAGCAGAGCATCCAAAATTCAACTGGTAAGCTAAGGCTGCCAACTGAGTTATACTTAGAGGGATAAAAAATAGACTTAATGATGCTAAGGAGAACTGGGTGGAACAACTCGATCATGTCCTATGGGCATATTGGACCATGCCACATGTCAAAATGTGCCAATACTAAGAGCCCTGACAATAACAGGTCTATGATCCAGGACATCCTACTCTCTCCCAATTTTACAGACAATGATGTCCTCCTACTAGAAGATGATGAAACCTAGATGACATCTATACTTGCTTACTTCCACAGTGGCTCAGTACGCAAGGATATAAAAGAAGCCTAAAGATAGTACGAATAGTGGTCTATTACACCATTTTTGATAATCAGCTATATCACTGTGGTTTCTCTTCCCCCATCCTCAAGTGTCTTGGCCCCAAGGAGACAAAATCCGTCTTGGTCGAGATTCGTGAGGGAAGCTGAAGACACGATATTGGTGAAAAGTCCTTAGCAAGGAAAGTGCTGAGGATTGGATATTTGTGGCCTATCATGGAAGCTGATAGTAAGGAGCATGTATAGAGATGTAACTAACGGTAGTGTGATTCTGACATTTATGCAGCACCCCGTAAAGAGTTATCTATGATGTCTGTCTCATGGCCATTCTACCAGTGGGGGACGGATCTCCTAGCTTCTTTTCCCCAAGCGCCACGGTAGGTCAAGTACTTGGTGGTGGCTGTTGATCATTTCACCAAGTGGATTGAGGTTGAACCGTTGGCTACAATCACCTATGTTTGAATCCAAAACCTCAATTACAAGAATATCATTAGCAGATTTAGAATCCTAAAAGTCAATTGTAATAGACAACAGAACACAGTTCACAGATCAAAAGTTCAAGAATCTCCTGGCTATGCTCAAGATCAAATAGCACTTCACCTCGGTGGAGCACCCAAAAGCCAACGGGTAAGCTAAGGCTGCCAACTGAGTTATACTTAGAAGGATAAAAAAAAAGACTTGATGATGCTAAGGGGAACTAGGTGGAAAACCGCGATTATGTCCTATGTGTTGGTGTATGCCCTAGAGGTCAATTTATTTTGACTGTACTTACATACATTATATTATGTTATTTATTTAATACATGAGACATTTTATTTATTTTGTTATTTATAATAAACATAATAAAGTCCTTAGAATAGTAAGTTTAATATCATAGGACATCAAGTGGATGACTTGATCATGAGATTCTCTTGGATAGATTCAAAATACTATTCATAAATGTCCCTAGTCAATTATTATTGTTAATTAGGACAACGATAATGCATTGAGACTAATATGTGCGTAGACTGATGGCCATATCTCACGGGTTATGGATATGAGATATCAAGTCTTCACATAGATACATATTAGAGTAATGATGTATTGGACTGACCCACCATGAAAACGCTGCATTGATCATTGCGTGAGTGTCATAAGTGATTCTCAAAGTGACAATGGTGTATGTGATTCTTTGACCTGAAATCACTACGATTCCTACATGAGGAGTTGCATGTTTTAATGCCATCAAACATCATCTATAACAATATGATTATAAAGTTAGTTATTGGATATACTGCAAATCATGCAGAAGGATGTGAGTGACCTAGATGGGATTTGTCTCTTCTACATAACAGGAGTGATATCTTCGGGCCCCCTGATGATCATATATTTGATACATTAATAAGCTTTCATTCTTAGTCATTTACACTCTCTATGTACTTAATTGATTGAGTTTTATTATGTTTTGTAAGTTTGGACTCAAATTGGACTTAATTGAATTATTCAGCATGATTCTTATCTTACACTATTTCTATATTTAGGTCATATCTTGGGCTGTAGGTGGTCTTTGGAGGTCATTATAGTGGAATTTGAAAGATAAGAGAGAGTTCTACAACTTTCAAGAATACCTCAAAGGCCCAATCACATGAGTAGATAACTCAAATTGGGGTTGAAGTAAGAACTAGAGTGCTTTTCCCGACAGCTTAACCTATGTATACTGTTCATCACATATTTCGGGATATAAGTTTTCAAATAGGCTGAAATTTGGATACTGAATAGTTACAACTCATATCTACAACATTTATGTTGAACACTTTTCCAGAATCGGACTCCTTGAAGGTGATATTAGGCTTGGAAGTCAGAATAGAGGAGCTGTGACTGGGCCTGGGTAGTGTTCAAAAATTTGAACGTATCTGGAGTTATAGATATGATATTGGACTCAAACTAAAGCCATTTGAAAGTTAAGATCCAGGCCTACAACTTTCATGAAGACCACTTGGTTCAAAAATGACGAATGCAATGACTTTAGAGCTGCATGATGTCGGAGACAAGGAATCTCTATAATTTCCCACTCACCTAAAGTCATTTGGCATTTTTCACTCATTTTCCACTCATCCACCCACTAATGACTTAGGCCCCTTGTCATTTTGTATCTCTAATCCTCTATAAAAGGGGGCCTTGGTAGATCATCGAGGGTGTTAGGTGTTAGTTACTAAAATGATGCCATTTTGTTACTATATTTTCTTGTAGTAATTTTCCTTTGTTCTAAATTAAAGTCGTGTTCTTCTTCTTCTTCTTCTTTCTTTCTTTCTTCTTATCTATGAGTAACTAAGTTTCATTTTACTTGGGTGAAAGGGTGAAGCTCTTGGTAATAAAATAAGGTTAGATTTATTCTTCTCTTGTGCTTAAATGATTTATATTTTCTAGTAACCATTATACGTATTGTATTTTGTTTCCAATAATTTAGAAACCGTCCTTGTAAAGTGGAGTTCTTGATTTATTGTAGACAAGAGATTGGCACAATGAATGCTTTAACCCATTTACAAGTGGTGGTGTTAGAAACTCTCTTTATAAAATGGAGTTCTTGATTTGTTGTAGACAAAATATTGGCACAATGAATGCTTTAACCCATTTATAAGTGGTGGTAATATTTTTAGGAAACATAATATAATTACGTATATTATTTTAATTAGACTTTTAATGTTGTATTTTTCGATTGGAACCTCCATGTTGCGAGGATTCTAAATGAGTTATAAAAGGAATTAATCTTACCTTTATTTTATTTACCAAGAGTGAATCTTTTTACCCAAGTAAATAATTTTAATTGTAGTAATAAAATATTCACTTCACCTTAATTAATCTTCAATAATTCCCTGTGGATCGACCTTGGACTCCCGAGAAATTTATTACTTGAGACAACCTGCACTTGGGTTTGCAAATGCGACAATTAAAAATTGTGCATCAAGTTTTTGGCGCCGTTGCCAGGGACTTGATTTGAAGACTGAATTTCTGGTGTAAAAAATTTTGTATATATACTAACATAATAACTAGTGGGGAACCTCTCCCTTTTTAATTTCGTGCATACTAACTTGTGGGGAAACTCTCCCTAATTTCTCTATAATCTTTAATCATTAATGAAATAATCTTTCTTCTTCTCTCCTCTCTCATTTGGAGCAAAAAATCGACTTGCTTAGATTTTCCGATTTTCATATTTTAAATTTACTTTCTCGCACTTTATTTTCTCGCATTTTAATTTACATACAGTGGGGTAATTCTCCATTTTATTTTCTTGTACATTTTAATTTAGTGGGGTAACTCTCCCTTTTTTTTTTTTGTACTTTATTTTTTGTATTTATTTTTCTGTCATTTTTTTTTGTTTACTAACTTACTAACTCTCTTACTAACTATCTAACTTTTTACTTTATCTGTTTCTAATATTTTACTTTATCTGTATACTAACTTTTTAATTTTTATGCTTTTTAACTTATTTGGTGGTTAGTTTGTACCACACCTTTGTTAATATTTAATGGACGATTTATACTACTAGCTTGTACATTTTATTTTATACTGTAAGTTACTTGTTTATGTTTAATTGGTATCGTGATTTAAATTCTGGTCGTTTGGTTAGAGTTAATCCAGGTACTTTACACATTGATTTATTTGAATCACAATCACACACATTAAGCACAATGGCTAAAAACGAAAGTGTACATGATAAACATGAAAATCAACCGTTGTGAACCATGCGTGAGTATTTGCATTCATCTCGAAATTCTAGTCCATCATGTTTTATCTTTCCATTCAATGCCAACAATTTTAGATTCAAGCCACGTATGATTTCTTTACTTCCTAATTTCCATGGTTTAGAATCTGAAAGCCCATATTTACATCTAAAAGAATTTGAGGAAGTATGTACCGCTTTTCATGATCAAACTTGTACTAAAGAGGTTGTTAAGCTTAAATTGTTTCCTTTTTCTTTGAAAGATAAAGCAAAAACTTGGCTTAACACTTTGAAACCAAGATCAATTGGCACATGGCAAGAAATGCAATGTGAGTTTTTGAAAAAAAAATTTCCAACACATAAAACCAATGCTTTAAAAAGACAAATTCAAATTATTTCCCAAAATTCAAATGAAGCATATTTTCAAAGTTAGGAACGTTTTAAAGATTTATTGAATTATTGCCCACATCATGGTTTTGAAAAATGGCGCACTATAAGCTTATTTTATGAAGGGTTAGCACCTGAAACCAAACAATTTGTGGTAACAATGTGCAATAGTGAATTTCTTGATAAAGAACCTGATGAAGCTTTAGACTATTTAGACCATTTGGCTGAAAATTCTCAATCTTGGCATGGTACTAATCCTTCTGAAAATTCAATTAGATCAAACCTTGCAAATGCTACTAAAGGAAAATATCATCTTAGTCAAGAAGAAGATCTAAATGCAAGGTTTGCTAGTTTGGCTAGAAAGGTTGAAGCCATGGAATCAGGGAAAGTAAAAGAAATCAAATCTGTGCAAAATGAAGAAATTTGTGACATTTATGATGAATTAGGACACTCAACAAATGAATGTCCAAAAATTCCTATTTTTAAAGAAGTTGTGCATGAGCAAGTAAATGCAATGAACAATTTTAAAAAGTCATTCACTTCTTCTTTTTCAGATACATACAATCCGGGATGGAGAAATCACCAGAACTTCAGTTGGAGGAATAGCAACCAGCCACAATTCATGCAACCACCACCTCCTCAGGCATAGCAAGATTCTCAAAATCCTCAAGGATATGCACCCTATGTCCCACCATATAGGAAAAACCTTGAAGGAACATTGCATGCATTCATGGAAAAATAAGAGGCCATCAATAACCAAAACACTCAAGCCATGATTGACATAAAAGACACTCTTCTTCTGCACTTGCCATTCATGAGAAAGGAAAGTTTCCCTCTCAACCTCAACCAAATCCCAAGGGTCAGTTTAGCCTAAATGAGGGTAGTTCAGAAAGTCAAAAAATAGATCAAGTCAACTCAGTGATAACTCTTAGGAGTGGAAAGGTTGTTGAAAAACAAATTCCTGAACTTTTTGAGAAAGATGATGAGTCAATTTCCAAAGATGAGGAAGGAGTTGATAAGCCACCTAGCCAAAAGGAGATCAAACCCTCGTCTTCACCCCCATTTCCTCAAGCATTAAACAATTCAAGTAAAGTGAATCATAACAGTGACATTTTTGAAATTTTTAAACAAGTGAAGGTCAATATTCCTCTGTTAGATGCTATCAAGCAGATTCCTTGTTATGCCAAATTTTTGAAAGACTTGTGCCTTTGTTAAAAGGAAACATAATGTGAAAAAGAATGCATTTTTGACTGAACAGGTAAGCTCCATTATTCAAAATAATAATGAGTTGAAATATAAAGACCCTGGTTGTCCTATAGTTTCATGCATTATTGGTAAACATAAAATTGAACGAGCTTTACTTGATCTTGGTGCTAGTGTTAATTTACTTGCATATTCAGTTTATCAGCAACTCAACCTTGGTGAGTTAAAACCAACTTCTGTAACTCTTCTACTTGTCGATAGATCAATTAAAATTCCAAAAGAATAGTAGAAGATGTGTTGGTACAAGTTGATAAATTCATATATCCTGTGGATTTTATTGTCTTGGAAACTGAACCTATGGTTGATAGTTCTAAGTCAGTTCCTGTTATTTTGGGTCGCCCATTTTTAGCAACATCTAATGCTTTGATAAATTGCAGAAATGGAGCGGTGAAGCTAACTTTTTGAAATATGACACTGGAGCTTAATGTTTTCAACATGTACAAGCAACCACAAGAAGTTTATAATGAAAAGGAAGAGATTGAAGGGATTGAGGCCATTATAGATGATCATCTTCAAATCAGGAGTTCTTCTGACCCATTAAAAATTTGGTTAATTAATTCATTTGATTCAGCTACACAATTAGATGATGATGTTTCTGAAATATGCTCTTTGCTTGACTATACACAGGAAATGGAATACAAAGGAAGGAAGCCAAGATTCGAAGAGCTAAAATCCATGAATGATGATGCCCATGAATAAGTACCCACCTGAACTCGAGGCCCGAAGCCATTACGATGGGTTGAAGTACATATTTTTGGGAGAAGAACAAAGCTCTCCAGTGGTAATTTCCTCATCCCTGACCAAAGAACAAGAAGGTAAGTTGATAGAAGTACTTAAAAGGCATAAAAGTGCAATTGGATGGACATTAAAGGATATAAAAGGTATTAATCCATTAATCTGTACACATAGAATACATTTAGAGGATAATGCTAAAACATCTCAACAACCTCAAAGATGATTAAATCCACATATGAAAGAGGCAGTTAGAGCTGAAGTTCTTAAATTACTTGATGTTGGAATTATCTATCCTATCTCTGATAGCCAGTGGGTAAGCCCTACACAAGTTGTGCCTAAGAAATCTGGAATAATAATGGTTGAAAATGAAAAAGGAGAATTAATACCTACTCGAGTCTCATCTAGTTGGCGTATGTGTATTGATTTCAGAGAATTGAATGCAGCCACTAGGAAAGATCATTTTCCATTGCCATTTCTTGATCAGATTCTGGAAAGAGTAGCAGGACATCCTTACTATTGTTTTATTCATGGTTATTCAGGGTATAATCAAATACCAATTGCATTAGAGGACCAAGAAAAAACCACTTTTACTTGCCCCTTTGGCACTTTTGCATATAGAAGAATGTCTTTTGGTCTTTGTAATGCTCCGGTAACTTTTCAAAGATGCATGCTAAGTATTTTCAGTGACATAATTGAGCATTATTTAGAGGTTTTCATGGATGATCTGACAGTTTTTAGAAATTCTTTTGAAAATTGTCTTGATAATTTAGAAAAAGTTTTTAAAAGATGCGAAGAAAAAGGATTTGTGCTAAATTGGGAAAAATGTCATTACATGGGTACCTCAGGAATAGTGTTAGGTCATGTGATATCTTCTAAAGGAATTGAAGTTGATAAGGCCAAAGTTGAATTAATTGCTCATTTGCCTTTCCCAAAAACAGTCAGAGAAGTTCGTTCCTTTTTAGGACATGCAGGATTTTACAGAAAATTTGTAAAGGACTTTAGTGCCATATCTAGACCTTTATGTAATCTTCTAACAAAAGATACACCATTTGATTAGACTCAAGATTGTCAAAATTTTTTTGAAAAATTAATCGGTCTTTTGACTTCTGCTCCTATCATGCAATCTCCTAACTGGTCTTTGCCTTTTGAGTTGATGTGTGATGCTAGTGATTTTCTTTGTTGCTATTTGTTTTAGGCCAAAGAAAGGAAGGTAAGCCTCATGTAATTTATTACGCAAGTCGAACTTTGAATAGTGCACAAATGAATTACACCACTACTGAAAAAGAACTACTTACTGTAATTTTTGCATTGGACAAATTTTGAGCTTATTTAATTGGTTCATCCACTGTTGTTTTCACTGATCATGCTACTGTTAGATATTTAATGTCTAAACAAGATGCCAAACCTAGGTTGATATAGTGGATCTTATTGCTTCAAGAATTCAACATCATAAAAAAAAAATAAGAAAGGAGCCAAAAATGTTATTGCAGATCATTTGTCAAGGCTGACAACAAGCTCATCTTTTGATAGCACACCTATCAATGATTCTTTTCCTGATGAATTTTTATTTTCTGTCAATTCCATGCCTTGGTTTGTTAACATTGTCAATTTTCTTGTAACAGGTAAGATGCCGCCTCAGTGGACACACCAAGACAAAAAAAAGTTTTTGATTGAGGTAAAAATTTTCTTTTAGGATGACCCATATTTGTTCAAATATTGTCCTGATCAAATCTTTCGGAGATGTGTACCTGACAATGAGGTAAGTAGTGTCATTAAATTTTGTCATTCAGAAGCATGTGGAGGTCATTTTTCTTCAAAGAAAATAGCTGCGAAAATCTTGCAGTGTGGATTTTATTGGTCCACTTTATTCAAGGACAGTTATACTTTTTGCAAAAGTTGTGAAAGTTGTAAAAAATTAGGGTCCATTTCTAAAAGAAATATGATGCCTTTGAACTTTATCCTTGTCATTGAAATTTTTGATTATTGGGGAATTGATTTCATGGGTCCATTTCCATCATCTTTTGGATTTGTGTACATTTTGGTTGCAGTTGATTATGTCTCAAAATGGATTGAGACGATTCCATGTCGGCACAATGATCATAAAACTATTTTAAAATTTTTAAAAGAAAATGTTTTGAGTCGATTTAGAATTCCTCGAGCTATCATCAGTGATGGGGGAACACATTTTTGCAATAAACCATTTGAATCCTTAATGAAGAAATATTGCATTACCCATAAAATTGCAACCCCTTATCATCCTCAGACAATTGGACAAGTTGAATTGGAAAATAGGGAGATTAAACAAATTTTAGAAAAAACGGTTAACCCAAATCGTAAAGATTGGTCTTTAAGACTAAACGATGCACTTTGGGCTTACCGTACTGCTTTTAAAACATCTCTAGGCATGTCTTCCTATCGGTTAGTTTATGGAAAACCTTGTCATTTGCTTGTAGAATTGGAGCATAAAGCATTTTGGGCCATTAAAGCTTTCAACTTAAGTCTTGATGATGCTTCCAAGTTACGCAAATTGTAATTGAATGAACTTGAAGAATTAAGAAATGATGCATATGAAAAATCAAAGATTTATAAAGTTAGAACAAAAGCTTTTCATGACAAATCAATTTTGAGAAAAAACTTTTGAAATTGGTCAAAAAGTTCTGCTTTATAATTCTCGTCTTCACCTATTCCCTGGAAAATTGAGATCTAGGCGGAGTGGTCCTTATACTGTCAAACATGTGTATTCTTATGGGGCCATAGACATTGAGAATCCTAGGAATGGTATTGTATTTAAGGTCAATGGACAAAGACTCAAACCATTTCTAGAACATCAAGTTGTTGAGGTAGAATCCATTTCTCTTTCTAATCCTTGTTATGAGTAGAATTTATTTTAATATTGTTTCTTTCTTTTGCAGTTCTTTGTGTTCCCGGTTAAATGGCGGATAACGGTACTCCGTGACTCTCAAGTCGGTTTGTTTTTCAGTTTCCCATAATAATTGAATTCTTCTCCTTTTAAAATGGATGTCATTCTCTTAAATCTAAGAAAATATTTTCCTTCTCTCCCTCTAAATGCTCTAACAAAAGTCTATGAAGCTAGGTGTGAAAGACTGAGATTGTTAATGTATAAGGGCATCCCAGAAGATATACGCTGGATAATTAAAGCAAAGGTTCATTTAGCTGGTGAATCTTCAGATTCATTTGTTCCATACATGCCTGGTCTTAGTAAAAGTTCATTTTCAAAAAGGAGAACAGCAAAAAGAATGGAAGTTTGTTACAAGTGTACATGATGGAATTGCAACACGCGATGTCACTCTTTGGGGATGGTTTCTATAAACAGAGAAGATAAAATATTCTTCATTAAGAATGGACTGAGTAAGGAGTCGTTAGATAATATCTTATTGACTCTTGAGACGCATTCTTGTGGAGTTGTGCAGCGTGAACTTCTTAGTTTGTGGAATATCTTCAAGGACGAACAAGAGCGTTATAGTCTTGGGAATCTGACTCAAAAAGACCCTGTTTGCCAATTTAAAAGAAAATTGGATGGGAAGCTTATCCCCGACTTATAAAAAGCGTTTAAGCCGTTTCTGGACGTGAAACCAGAGGAAGATGTGAGTCACAATCACAACAACATGTATATATTATCTTGTATATCTTCCAAAAAAAAAAAAAAAAAAAAAAAAAAAAAGAAGAAAAGAAAAGAAAAGAAAAAAATGAAAAAAAAGAAAAAAATAAAAAAAAATGAAATAAATTAAATAAAATAAAAAAGGGTGAAACTTCGGTTGTACTTGGTCTTTAATTAGATTAGGAGCCCCTGCCAGTGGAGTGGCAGACTCGTCATTGACTCGGGTGGACCTTCGCACGCCAGTCGATAAATAAGGTTTGTGTGTCATGCTCTATAGAGAGCCGCGCAAGCATTCCCAGGTTTTAACCAAAGGCTCTGCTTGCTGATGGACAGAAAGAAGCGTCCCGTGTTTGCATTCTCGCGTGACAATGCCTTTGAGCTGGATCCTGTGATTTAATGCCATGGGCTCTTCAGCGACCTCTCGCTCGCTGTGGTCGTTGGTGGTAGCTATCAGATTTACGCACTTTAATTAGTGGCATCATAGCTCAATCCAAAATATCCCACAAGCGAGAGGGAGAAGAATGCCCATATTGGCTGAGCCCGTCTTGGTATTACTACACTCATGACGCGCAGTATAAAAATCTACCATGAAACTTGTACATAAAGGTATGTAATCATTTGTTATTATTATTTTATCTTTGTATGATTTTGTTGAATTTTGGTTTTGGACAGATAATCCTTTGGATGGGATCCTTCGGGAGTTTCTAGACTTCTTTACCCTGATGGTTTTCTTGAAGTTAAAAAAAAAACAAAACAAAACAAAACAAAAAAAACAAAACAAAACAAAAAAAAATTATTATTGTTATTATTTTTAAATTTTCAAACTTTTCTGACACCAGTCAACCTACTTGTATAGGAGCTATTATTACTTTTTCTATTCTCTTCCCTATTTAAACACTCCATTTTCTTCACTTTCCTGCAACTCATAATCATTCAAAGAGAGTGTGAGTATAGAAATGGAGGGAGCTTCTTCTTCAGTTCATAGATTTCTCAGTATCTGTGTATTTTGTGGGACAAGTTATGGGAATGGTTTAGAGTTTGTAAACGCAGCAAGCACTATTGGTAGAACACTTACTGCGAGGAACATTCGTGTAGTATATGGGGGAGGTTACCTTGGGTTAATGGGGGTTGTATCACTTTCTACATTTGTAAGAGGTGGTCAAGTTTTAGGTGTCATTCCTGAACCTTTAACTCGAAGGAACATCGTTGGAAAGACAATTGGACTGGAAATTCAGGTATCATCTATGCATGGATGAATGAAGGCGATGCTTGAAAACTCTGATGCATTCATTGTCTTACCTGGTGGTTTTGGTACTTTGGAAGAAGTCTTTCAAGTTGTCTCTTGGGCCCAATTGAACATCCACCATAAACCCATAGGTTTGTTGAATGTTAATAATTTCTTTGATAATTTGTTATCTTTTGTTGACCATGCTGTGGAACAGAAATTTGTCACACATTCAGCAAGACGACTCCTTATCTCTGCTTCCACTGTTGATGAGTTGATTGATAAATTAGAAGCTTTTGTTTATGAACCTGATCCAGTAACAGCTCAGATAGATTGGTCCGAAGGAAGCGGTGAAGGAAGTGGTGAAGGAAGCAAAATGAAAAGAAAGCCAGCCAAGACATTCCAACTATTTAACTAATTACAAGCTTTAGTTTTATTTATCATACTTTGTTTCTGTTTAAATTTGTGTGAGGTTTTTCTTTTTAGTAATTGCAGTAACAGGTAATATATTCTATCCTTTTTCCTATCTATTTTTTGACATTGAGGACAATGTTGTGATCTGGTTAGGGGGAAGGATGGTTGTAAAAAAAAAACCCAAAAAAAAATTAGGAAGTATGTTTGTTAATATGTTTATTGTGTTTATATTAAAAAAACCCAAAAAAAATAGGAGTGTGTTTGTTAATATGTTTGTTGTGTTTGTCATCAATTTATTAACAACAAAAGTAATTAGGGATGGTAGAGTAAGGAGTAAATTATTTACTCTTGAGACGCATCAAAAATTAGTGGCAGAGTAAGGAGTAATTGGAGTAGTAACTAGTTTGTGTGGAAGTAGCAATTCAAATTCAGGAAAATTTGCATGATTGAGTAAATTATCTTCTTTCTTAAAATTCACATGCTTGGTTATGGATGTTGAATTGGTGGACTGAGAATGATAAAATTATGCCTTGTGAGATTTTGAGCCTATTGATGAATGGATTGAACATTTGTACCATTCTTTTCTTTCTTATGTGAATTTCACTAATGGAATTGTTACTCTAGAACTTGCTTTGATTCTTTTTGAGACTACATTTTCATATGCATACATAAATATCATTGAGGCATTTTTCTTAAAATAGCTACTTTAATCAAATAGTCAGTCTTGTTTAGCAGCATGTTGTCTCAATATGATATCAAGCACTTTTATGACTTCTTAGAAATTCTCTGATTCTTGCCAACATAAAACACTAGAAATGACCTATTTCCCCTTGCTTAACCCCTTTGAGCTTATTTGACTATTCTTTGTTTCGAACTCATTATGTGCCTTAAATGAAAAATCATGTTCTTACTTGACCTTAGGGAATAAGAGAACATTAGTTTTGTCATTTGATGAGTTCTTGAACAAGTGTGAGGGTGTGTGTGCAGAATAGTTAAAAAAAATGTATATATGATGTTTTTTTTGTAAAAATAAAAATAAAAAAAAATAAAAAAAAACAAAAATCAAAAATAAAAAAAAAAGTAAGTAAAAAGAAAAAGAAGGTCAACAAGGCAATAAAAGAAAGGAAAAGAATATGTAAAGGGAATTTGTATTAGGTGGAGTTGGGATGAACTTTCGTGCTTGTTAATTGAACTCAGCTCTCATGCTCTTTTATTCTCTAGTATTTAACTTGTCATATCTATATTACCTCCTCCTTTACCTTGACTCCATTACAACCTTGAGTAAAGTCCTCATGATTTGTGTGTGCATGTGGTCTGAGTAGTGGAGAAGTAGAAGATAAGCAAGCTTATGGTAGTGCAAATTTCATGGGTTGAATTGAGTGAAATACCTACCTTTTAAACACTTGAGGGATTGAGAGTGAATCTTGTGAAAATCTATCATTCTTGACTCATGCTTTTCAATTGAAATATCCTTGCTTGTTGATTTGAGAAGTGAAGATATGTTACCTCATGAATGTTTTGATTACTTGAATGATTGCTCTTCATTTTTAAATATTATTAGAAATTGAGTCTTTTAGAGTGTTTAGCTTTTGAGTCTGTTTCGTTTTTATTTTTTTTTGTGAGTGATCTTATGTGTTTTGCTTAGGAGTGCAAAAAGCTAAGTGTGGGGGAGTTTGATGATCACATATTTGATACATTAATAAGCTTTCATTCTTGGTCATTTACACTCTCTATGTACTTAATTGATTGAGTTTTATTATGTTTCGTAAGTTTGAACTCAAATTGGACTTAATTGAATTTTTCAGCATGATTCTTATCTTACACTGTTTCTGTATTTGAGTCATATCTTGGGCTGTAGGTGGTCTTTGGAGGTGATTCTAGTGGCATTTGAAAGATAAGAGAGAGTTGTACAACTTTTAAGCATACCTCAAAGGCCCAATCACACGAGTAGATAACTCAAATTAGGGTTGAAGTAAGAACCAGAGTGCTTTTCTTGATAGCTTAACCTATATGTACTGTTCATCACCTATTTCGGGATATAAGTTGTCAAATAGGCTGAAATTTCGATAATGAATAGTTAAGACCCATATCTACAACTTTTATGTTGAACACTTTTTCAGAATCGGATTCCTTGAAGGTGATATTGGGCTTGGAAGTCAGAACAGAGGAGCTGTAACTGGGCCTGGGCAGTGTTTCATAATTTGAATGTATCTGGAGTTATAGATATGATATTGGACTCAAACTAAAGCCATTTGAAAGTTAAGATCCAGGCCTACAACCTTTATGAAGACTACTTGGTTCAAAAATGACGAATGTAATGACTTTAGAGCTGCATGATTTTGGAGACAAGGAATCTCCATAATTTCCCACTCACCTAAAGTCATTTGGCATTTTCCACTCATTTTCCACTCATCCACCCACTAATGACTCAGCCCCCTTGTCATTTTGTATCTCTAATCCTCTATAAAAGGGGGCCTTGGTAGATCATTGAGGGTGTTAGGTGTTAGTTACCAAAATGATACCATTTTGTTACTAGGTTTTCTTGTAGTAATTTTCCTTTGTTCTAAATTAAAGTCATATTCTTCTTCTTCTTCTTCTCTCTTTCTTTCTTCTTATCTATGAGTAACTAAGTTTCATTTTACTTGGGTAAAAGGGTGAAGCTCTTGGTAATAAAATAAGCTTAGATTTATTCTTCTCTTGTGCTTAAATGATTTATATTTTCTAATAACCATTATACGTATTGTATTTTGTTTCTAATAATTTAGAAACCCTCATTGTAAAGTGGAGTTCTTGATTTATTATAGACAAGAGATTAGCACAATGAATGCTTTAACCCATTTACAAGTGGTGGTGTTAGAAACTCTCCTTATAAAGTGGAGTTTTTGATTTGTTGTAGACAAAATATTGGCACAATGAATGCTTTAACCCATTTATAAGTGGTGGTAATATTTTTAGGAAACATAATATAATTACGTATATTATTTTAATTAGACTTTTAATGTTGTATTTTCTGATTGGAACCTCCATGTTGCGAGGATTCTAATTGAGTTATAAAAGTAATTAATCTTACTTTTATTTTATTTACCAAGAGTGAATCTTTTTACCCAAGTAAATAATTTTAATCGTAGTAACAAAATATTCACTCCACCTTAATTAATCTTCAACAATTCCCTGTGGATCGACCTCAGACTCCCAAGAAATTTATTACTTGAGACAACCTGCACTTGGTTTTGTAAATGCGACAATTAAAAATTGTGCATCAGCCCCTCATTGAGTGAAACTATGAAATGTATGGCCATTCTCAAATGAGTCAATATGAGTATTGATCTCATTTGTTATTATTAAGTCTACTCTAGTATCAGGAAACAGAAGATTGAACTATACAAGGGTGACACATAACTTGCCTTGTGTTTAATCTAGATATATGGACAAAGGGACTCAACTAAATGAAACATTAGTCACAGAAAGGCAATGTCAAATCACTGATATTCTCATTACTTGAGTAGCAGCTATGTGTTGCTAGATACCACTTACTGCTTATAATATTTAAATAAGATTTTAATATTACTTCTAACGTCATGAGAACCTACAGGGTCACACATATAGAACTGACTGAATTGGAGTAATGAGAATCCATATTGGACTAGGATTTTATCATGGGTGAAATTAATAACAGATGAGTCCAAGGTTGCATTAGTAACTCTGCTGCTACTCTCACTCACATAAGACAACCACTATTATAAATAGTATTGCTAAGGGGGCTATCAAGGCATGCATTTTGAACCCTATCCTTACCCTAATAGAAACAGTGGGTGAGAGAGTAACGGGTTTCTCTTCTTTTAGCAGCTAGCACTATGCTAGAGACGTGGAACTCCAAGATTGCAGACGTTGGGCATTTGTGAGTCTGCTCATATGGACCATGTAGAGGCATCATTGTTGCTACAGTGCTGGTGATTTGCTTGATCGTTTTTCTTTCTTCTGGCTTCAAGAGGTAAACTCAAAAACACGAATCATGGCCCTTTTTCGCATGGATCCTTGGTGGGAATCCTTTTTTCGCTGTGTTTTTATTCACTGATTTCCCAACACTATGGGTATATTAGACCATGCTATATGTCAAAACTTTCCAGTACTAAGATCTCATGCAATAATACGTTCGTGATCCAAGACACCCTACTCACTTCTAGTATTACAAACAATGAAGTCCTCATATAGGAAGATGATTAAACCTAGATGATACCTATACTTGCCTACCTCTGCATTGGCTCATTACTCGAGGATCAAAAAGAAGCCTAGGAGATAGTACAGACAATGGCCTGGTACATTTTTTTTGACAACCAGCTGAATCACCGTAATTTATCTTCCCCATTTCCTCAAGTGTCTTGGCCACAAGGAGGCAGAATATGTCATGGCCGAGATTTATAAGGAAAGCTCAAGCCATCATCTTGGAAGAAAATCCGTAGCAAGGAAAGGGCTGAAGGCTGGATATTATTGGCCCACCATGGAAGCTGACAGTAAAGAGCACATATAGAGATTTGACTAATGGCAGTGCCATTCAAACACTTATGCAACACCCCCTAAAGCGTTATCTACGATGTCTTTCCAATGGCCATTCTACTAGTGGGGCATGGATCTCCTAGGTCCCTTTCCCTAAACATTTGGGCTAGTCAAGTACTTAGTGGTAGCTATTGATTATTTACTAAGTGGATTGAGGCAAAATTGTTAGCCACAATCACCTCTGCGCGAATCTAATAATTTACTTGCAAGAATATCATTAGTAGATTTGGAATCCTGGAGTTAATAGTGACGAAAAATGGAACCCGGTTCACAGATCAAAAGTTCAAGGATCTCTTAGTCAGACTCAAGATTAAATAATATTTCTCCTCGGTTGAGCATCTAAAAATCAACGGGCAAGTTGAGGCCGTCAACCGGGTTATACTTAAAGGGATAAAGAAGATACTTGATGATGCTAAGGGTAACTGGGTGGAACAACTCGATCATATCCTATAGGAATATTGGATCATGTTGTATTCCTCTATTAGAGAAACTCCTTTTAAGTTGACTTATAGTTGTGAGGCTATGATCCTGGTGGAAATAGGAGAGCCGAGCTAGAGAAAACAAAACTTCCTGTAGGAAACTAATCTAGATCTCATCTGCCCTGAACTAGACTTTCTTGGAAAACAGTGCCGCATCGCCTATGTCTTGGAAGCCACACTCAAATAGATAATTGTTGTGCGATATAACTCCAAAGTGATCCCCTGACAGTTTAACCCCGATAACCTTGTGTTACATAGGGTAGATATCGGTGACAAAAACGTAAAAAATGGGAAGTTGGCTCCTAATTAGGAAGGACTATACAAAATTACGTCGAAAACCAATATAGGAGCCTATATTCTCTAAACCCTCTCTGGAAAGATAATCAAGAACTTCAGGAACATAGCCAAATTGAGAAAATATTATTGCTGAGTATTTTTAAGTTGTACTTTTACTATATAAGTTACTTTTACTATTTAAGAGACATCATTTGATATTAATGAATTAATCATTAATTCAACATTTTCCTGTTCTATTTACTTATGACCCATAATCCACAAGGTCACCATACCTTGTCGAGGTTTGAGGAATACAAGGTCTAAAGAGGATCAACTATTCTGATATCCTTACATGATGGCCAGACAGGGGAGTCCACTTGACCATTATCTGAGGTCAAGAAGCACACTCAAGGGTTTTCACCTATGCCCTTATAACCTAACCTTAACCTATAAACCAACCAAGTTTATAGAGGTTAAGCATAACTAACCATAGCCCGGTGCAATAGACTCAACACTAAGAGGCTTCTGTGTCATCTTTAAAATTTCAAATTAACTCATAAACCTAAAAGGTTTAGCACGATTACAACACAACCTAACCCATAATCCTAGCAAAAAGTTTAACACAGTTATGCTCTTTAGATCATTACCCAGGATAATGAACATTACTCCAAGAGACTTCCATGTCACTTTACACCTACAATTTCACCAAGTGTCAACCCAACCACCAAGATTAAGCTTTGGACTAATCTCGGTTAGGAAAAATGAGTGTTCATTAATAAGTCACCGAGATTGAGTGTTGGACCCATCTCAGTATGCTATGCAAACAAATTGTTTAGTGCAAAAAAAAAAAACACTAAGATCGAGCATTGGACCTATCTCAACTTTAGAAAGGCTAAAATTCAACAAGTAAAAAATAGAGTCACCAAGATTGAGCGTTGGATTGAAATTGGTGAAAGACATTAATCATGGCTTCCAATCTCTGAGCTAAGTGCTGGAGTCTGTCTTGTGGAGCCATGCTTTCTACAAAAGAAAAAAACAAAGTATTATAACACAGATAAATATTAAGTGCAAGAAAAAAAAAAGTGCAAAACAAGATACCTAGTAAAGCTTTTACGAAATCGACAGGCTCATCTAGGATACCCTTACAGTAGATGGCTCCTTTCTGATTAGTCCACTCTATTAAGAAACATAGGACCTCAGCCTTAGAGTTAAAGAGCTTGAAGAGCGGAGTTCTATCTCTTCTCTCATTTGCTCCTATGCAGATTGAGTCCAATACAAAAAGCGAAGAGCCTAGCCATCCAGGGTAATGAAAAAATGGCTTGTTCCCAGAGCCCTCTTTACCCTAAAGAAATCTTTTTTGAAATTTTTAAAGGATTCTTCATATGATTTGAATACCGTACGTCTTGACTGAGCCCACAGGGTAACCCACCCCTTTTGTTGGTTGTTTCCGGTGGGGGGAAACTGGGTAAATAGAAAGAAAAAGGAATTGACCCAGTAAGGCTATTCAAAAACTTAGCAAACGAGCTCAAATGCTTGGATGAATCCCTAAGCATTTAGGTGGAGTTGGGTAAGCACCACGCGAAGGCAGTTGATGACATCCATCTTGAACTTGGTAGGGAAGCCATACTCCAATTTGTGTAAAGAGTGCCTTGTACATGTACATAAAATGCTCACCCTCTGTAGGTATAGAGCACACCATTTAGTCCTCAAGTGGGTGTTGGATTACGTATTCCCGATCTCTCATCCCATCCACAGTCAGTTGTAAATATTGCTGCTTCTGGTGGGCGTATTTGGTAATCTTTACATTGGAAGGGGTGCCTAGAACTTCTCGGTCAACCCACTAGTATAAGCCCACGTCTTAGGAAAGAGTTAGTTCCTTTTGTTCCAAAGGTGCTGCCCTTTAGTTTTGCGTCATTACATTACTTACAAAGGACGTGCCCATATTAGACTTTGAAGAATCACCTAAATCTCTTAATGCTACCATAAGCTTGGAGAGTGGACGGGCTACCCTTTGTCTTGCCAGCTCTCTAGCCTGATGTGCTATCTAATTGGCCTCCAGAATCCTTATCCTAGTCAAGGAATTTGGATTTTCATCAGAGCCCCCACTATGGGCTTGAAGCCTCCACTGTGGCTAAAACGATGGGGATGATAAAGGACTCAGAACCTCCATTGACTGTCCACTATTTTACACCATCTCCTCACTCCTTGACATTTGCGCATAGTAAATGTTTATAGAAAGAAAAAGGTGAAAATAATGTGTAACTTGAGGTTTGGATGGAGAAAGGAACTTTAAACAGTGAAGAAAGTACAAAAGAAGCTTGAAACCACCAACAGTCACTGCGAGAGCTCATTAGAAGTCGCCTTGTTCGCCAGAGGAAAAATTTTGGAGTGCAAGAATAAGTAAAAAGTGGGAAGGGTTAAACCCCATTCCAATTTATAAGCGAGGAAAAATCTCTCCAACCACTGTCATTAATGGGGGTAGATACATATTTTCATTCATTTCGAAACTTAAAAGCAACTAAACATAATGCCTTCATTTTGAAATTTGAAAATGACTAATCATGATGTTACGAATCCCAAACGGGGCCTCCACTATTCTTCAACCACATAGCACACTGTTTTTGAACAAAAGCAGTTGAAAGGACAATGCATATAACGTTTAAAACTAAAACGATGTGTGACATTTGAGAAGGACACCTAAGCCGAATCATGAACTTTCATCAAGATCATGGTAAAACCATAACATGAAGCTTGGTTCTAAACCAAATTACATTTATAACACAGACCCCACAAATTACACATGGGGGAAACCTATTGCATATCTCAGATAGCAAAATGATCACCTAGGCAGAGCAATCAAACTCGGATCCCAACCTCAGTCATTAACCTCGAGGGCATGCTATGATATATCACAGAACTTGGCCGTTTGGAAAAACATTGCGAGATCTAACATTAACATTATGACTTGGATCCCTTTGTCCACTGTATACTGTTGTGGACTTCACGCAAGCATACGGATCGTACAAGTAGTAAAATAAAGATCATTCTCACGAGGATCGGTTAATTATTAACTCTTACAGCTACTTTGATTATTTAAGCGAATCAAAATCAATAGTGAAATTCAATTAAATTAAGATGAAAATCAAATCAATAAAAAAATCAAATAAATAAAAAAAAGTCAAGATTCAACTAAGATTTAAAGACTTAGGACTAGGAATTCACTACACTACCCTCTATGATAAATTGTAATCCAATCTTTTCTAATGTTCAATTATGTTCTTGAAGCCGATTTGTCCTAAATTATTTAAAGCCTAATTTCTTTGCACGACGTGCTAAAACTTCATCAATCTCATTCTCATGACAATTAATCCAAGTTTCAACCCATTAAGTTTTATGACAATCGTTTGCTCCTCGAAGAATTTAAGCCTATGTCTAGATCTCAATTCCTAAGTTCAATTCTTGGATCATCAAGTAATTAAATTTTATCTTTTGATCCTTCACCTAAAGCCTAAGATCACATAATATGGTGCGTAATATACCACAAGCATTAAGTGTACCAAAAATAAATCAAGAACAATAATTTCCATTAACAAAGAATCAAATTAACAATTCAACATAGAGAAATAGAGAGTTTTATCCCAATCATAGAAAAAGGGGTTTAGCCACTCATGAATAATATAGCACAATCAAGAACAAAAGTTAAGGAAACAACCATGATTTCAAAACAAAAATAGAAGATGGAGAAGATGTCTTCAATGGTTGAACTTCAATTACTCTAGTTCTTGTCTTCTAAGCCCTAGCCCCTAATCCTTGTGCCTGTCAAAGTCTCCTGTAGCCTCTGTATTTCTAGGTTGGAGGGTTTGCTTCTATTTATAACAATTGGGGTGAAAACTGTCTCTTTTACACTCTAGAGTACCTCACACGGCCGTGTGAGTGCACGACATGGTCGTGTGAGCTTGAATTGCGTAACTTCAATGTAGGGGGTCATATGGTTGTGTGACCAAGACACGCAGCCATGTGACTTAGTTAGAAGCGTTCCTCAAGTTACACTAGGTCGTGTGAGCTTAACAGAAGCGTTTTTCAAGTTATACACGATCGTGTGTAACTCCTCAACCACTCAAAACTTCACTTTTTAGATAAGTGATCTTTATAAAAGTTGTAGCTCTTTTTCTTAACTTTCCAATATCACTAGAATCACCTCGTTTTGACCTTTGTAGCTCAAGTTATGCTCATTCTATCGCACAAAGGTCAAAAACTCTCCTAATCTTAGCCATATATATTCCAAGCTCAACTCTATTACAATGAATCCATCCAAAGCTTCATAGATCCTTATCAAAACACTTCTTTTGGACCAAAAAAATAGAGAAAGACAATCATAAGATACCAAGGATAATTAGATTAAATGTGCCATAAATTCTAACATAAATCAATCAAAACACACCTAAATCCATCTCAAATTAAGCACAAGATGTGTGTATTTTATCCACACATCGAATTCCCCTACACTTGATCTTTGCTTGTCCTCAAGCAAAGAATATGAATAAAAAACAAGATTAAACTCAACATCAAGAAACATAAATCAAGAAAAATTCAATAATTTAAAAATTCAATCAAGCTCAGTAGTCAAATCCAATCGAGCAAGATAATTTAGCACTTAATATAATTAGAGGCTTGAGTCTAGCTTGCACCTTTTCTCTTTACCAACCATTTGAAATCACTCATTTTTCTATCCGTCAAGTGTTTAAAGACAAAGAGATCACTCAAATTTCTCTTGAAAAATTCATTACCATAGGCTTCGTTATCAATCTAATCTCCACTTCCAAGTTCATGTACATAACAAGAATCAAAAGGGTTTCCTTTGGTTGTAACGGGGTCAAGGGGAATAATGAAAGGTAGAAAAAAGATAAATAAAGGTAAAGAACGTTCAAGGATAAATCGATACAAAAAAGAATCAGGTTAAAAACATAATGCACAAGGAGATAAACAAGGAGATAGTACTTGCTCCCTTAGGTTAGTATCCGGTTGACTTGGGATTCACCTTGAATCATGTTAAACAAGCTTGCTTGTTAGGCTATTTGAGTCTCAAGCATCTTGGAGTGAGTGCCCATTTGATCTAGGCAGGTACTAAGTTTCTTGATGGACTCCCCATGTTGTTGCACTTGTGCTTGAATGGGCTGATTGTGCTCCTTTTGAGTGACTATGAAATTCTTTATGAGAGCTTCTAAATTGGACTTTGCACCCTAAGAAGAATGTTGCGGTTGTTGGAATCCGGGATGGGGTCTATTATTGGATGGATCCCCTATGTTTTGTTGGTTACCATATGAGAAATTATGGTGGTTTCTCCATCTGGGGTTATATGTGTTGGAGAAGGGATTACCTTAAGGCTTGAAGTTACCATTTTGCACATAACTCGCTTGCTCCAATGATGGGTCTTGAGAATATATTTCTATTGCATTGCATTCCGAAGCCAAATGTCCTCCTCTATATGTTTTATAAGTTATGTTAACAGTAGTGATAGCATTGACATTCAGCCTCTCAAGTGACTTAGTCAAGGTGTCAAACTTGGCATTCAACATGGTAATAGCATTAAGCTCTATCATTCTGGCCTCCTTCTTTGAAGTTGATCTCTCACTTGGCCACAGATAACCTTATGATAAATTGTAATCATATATTTGCTAATGTTCAATTATGTTCTTGAAGGCGATTTGTTCTAAATTATTTAAAGCCCAATTTCTTGGCACTAAAAACGTACTAAAACTTCATCAATCCCATTCTCATGGCAATTAATCCAAGTTTCAACTCATTAAGTTTTATGACAATCGTTTGCTCCTCAAAGGATTTAAGTTAATGTCTAGGTCTCAATGTCTAAGTTTAATTCTTGGATTATCAAGCAATTAGATTTCATCTCTCGATCCTTCACCTAAACCCTAAGATTATGTAAATATGGTGCGCAACATACCACAAGCATTAAGCATACCAAGAACGAATCAAGAATAGTAATTTCCCATTAACAAAGAATCAAATTAACAATTCAACATAGAGAAATAGAGAGTTTCATCCTAATCCTAGAAAAAGGGGTTTAGCCGCTCATGGCTAATATAGCACAATCAAGAACAAAGGTTAAAGAAACAACCATGATTCCAAAAGAAAAAGAGAAGATGGAGAAGATGGAGATGGAGAAGATGTCTTCAATGATTGAATTTCAATTACTCTTGTTCTTGTCTTCCAAGCCCTAGCCTCCAATCCTTATGCCTCTCAAAGTCTCCTGTAGCCTCTGTATGTTTAGGTTTGAGGGTTTGCCTCAATTTATAACAATTGGGGTGAAAACTACTTCTTTTATGCTCTAGAATACCTCACACGGCCGTGTGAGTGCACGATAAGACCGTGTGAGCTTGAATTGAATAACTTCAACGTAGGGTGTCACACGGCCATGTGACCAAGACACACGGCCGTGTGACTTAGTCAGAAGCGTTCCTTAAGTTACACAAGGTTGTGTAAGCTTGACAGAAGTATTTTCCAAATTACACATGGTCATGTGTAACTTCTCAATCACTCAAAACGTCACTTTTTGGATAAGTGATCTTCACGAAAGTTGTATCTCTTTTTCTTAGCTTCCCAATGTCACTAGAATCACCTCGTTTCGACCTCCATAACTCAAGTTATGCTCATTTTATTGCACAAAGGTTAAAAACTCTGTGAATCTTAGCGATATAAATTCCGAGCTCAAGTCCATTGCAATGAATCCATACAAAGCTTCATAGAGCCATGTCAAAACACTTCTTTTGGACCTAAAAACATAGAGAAAGACTAATCATGAGATACTAAAGATAATTAGATTAAATGTGTCATAAATTCTAACATAAGTCAATCAAAGCACACCTAAATCCACCTCAAATTAAGCACACTATGTGTGTATTTTATCCACACATCATGTGTCATGTGCTCTTACTAAACTTAGATATCTTGACACTTAGCTGTCCAACATAAGCGCCAAACTGGGAGCAAATGTTATGGATCGGGTAATGGGTCCATGGATCTTGAGTAACCCAGCTCGTTAGAATGGAATCCAGATATCACTGCGCGCTAATAATTGCTTAATTGCAAGGCTTAAATCACTCAGAATCCCATTTAAGAGATATGAATGCTAATAATATCTCTCATAAATTGGGCATTAACTACAGGGAATAACGATCTCCCTAATTTAAGTTAACAGCATTCAATTCAGATTTAATGCCACAATCCTCAATGCCCTAATACGCTCATACACATACTCTTCAAATTCAAAAAGGCATACATCTATCATCCAATAATATACTACTTTCCTTGTGCACAGACTGACTTGAGTGTCAGAGTGCCTTTTGTAGGTACCCACCCCCACACACCACTGCTATCACTGTCGTGCCACAGAGGTTTCCACCTTCCACCTCTACTTGGGCATTTATAAGGTCAAATATGCATTTTTCACCATCAAATCCACGTGATTTCCCTTGATGCTGATTGAACTCCAAATGAAACCAAAAAAGGGAATTAGTCTCATAGCAAGAACAAAAAAGGGGGAGAAATCACGCTTACCTAAACCATGATTGAGATCTGAGGCTTGACGCGTGACTAGAAAAGGAAAGAATTTCAAGCCGATGGTTGCTTGGGCGCAAAATTGCTCATATGATGGGAATGTGGTGCATGTGTGGCTATGGTTCATGAATGCAAGCAGGAAGGTGGCTTGGGTGGAAGAAGGAGAGATGGATCCAGGTTGACCTATGTTCAAGTTAGTTTTGGGCCTAAAATGGATTACTTGAAGGGGGTTGGACCAGGCTTGTCTATTCTAAATAGTTGGGTCCTTTTCTTTTCTCAAAAAACTATTTTTTCTCTCTATTTCTTTTTCTCTTTTTTTTGTCTTTTTAAAGTTAATAATTTCTCAATTTTTTTGGTTTTTTTAATCAAGAAAAATAAATAAAAGAAAAAACTGATTAAAATGGAGTGTTCATAGGAATCAATTAAGAACAATGATTATTGCACACTATTTTTTTATACATTTTATTAAACCTATTTATTTGGTAAAAAAAGAGTGTATTAAAATATACATTTATCTTATTTATTAAAAAAAAAATAGTGGTATAAGAATTGTGTAATGAAAATAATATATGTACAAATAACTTTTTTGATTAATTAATTGATAAAAGATCTTTTTGGCATTTACTTGTTTTATGTGCTAAACAAAACCACTTGTTCCCTTTCTTTAAGCATGTTTTAAACAAGTACCCGATATCAAAGAACAATATTATAAAGGGTCTTGTTAGGGAGTGGTATAAGAGTATTTATTAAGAAGTATTTGTCTATTAAATGTTTTTAACTATTTAAAATATTATCAATATATCAAATATTTTTAAATTATTAATATATTAAATATTTTATTTTCAAGTAAATATTTTTAATTTTCAATTTTTTAATTGTGTCCAATGACACTTGTTAGGGAATTCTTAATATAAAACAAGATGAGTTTTGATATTTTCTACACCTAATTTTTACCCGAAACTTCTAAACATTTCTTTTTGAAAAAGAAAAAAAAATAAGTATTAGAAAATGTGGTTTTTTTATTTCTTTTTTCAAAGCAGAATGTGTAGGTTCTTTCGCGTGGAAGAAAGAGAAATACCAAAACTCAAAGGAGAATTATTGATAGATCACATGTTCGGAATCGTATTTTAGTTTAGTGTCTGATTTTATTTTTTAAAATTTTTATAAATAACTATTTTTAAAATAGAATGATCAAAGTAAAAATTTTAATTATATATAATATATTATATTATGAAGTGTTGTTAATACTTCGTTTAGAAAAAGTTCGCAATAATTAAAAACCTTAACAAATTTAAAATAATCAGTCTTCATGATCGAATAATTATACTCTTTGTTATAGGTCTTCTCAAGTTATGAGTCACTATTTTTAAAAATCAATTTTTTTTAATAGAAGCAACACATCGCATAATAATCAAGGTAGAAAACGTGTATGTATTACCACCAATCAAAGTTTTTAAAAAAATAAGTAAGTATCCATGCATTACACGAGTTTTTAAAATTCATATAAAATATAAAAAATATATAAATTAAAAGAGAAAAAATGTTTAATACTATAAATAAGATGTATATAATTAATTTAAAAGGAATTTGAATTTAAAATTTAGGAATAGTAGTTAAGAATAATATGTGTCATTCTTCAAAAAATAGTAGAGTAAAAAAATAAGACACTTTCAAGAGAATACACTCTAATTTAATAACTAGGGATGGATAATAATATATAAACAAAATTTTCAAAAAATAATAAATTAGGAGCTAAATTTTTTGACTATTGTAAAGTAATGAAAGGATAACTTCTCAGCCACATATTTATTATGCAATGGATGAGTCACTTCTTAATCACTTATTTATTATTTCGTCTTTGTATGTATCATATCTAAAAAATTTGTATATATATATATATATATATATATATATATATATATATATATATATATATATATATATATATATATTATTTAGGCTTATTTTCCTTTTTGGAAAATTAGAACTCTTGAAAACATTTTTCTTTAGATATTAATGATGCATGAAGTGAAAACAAATCGAAGGTGTCGGGGGAGAAGTTAGACTCTTTCAATAACATTATAGTAATATATTACCATTGTGAGATGTTACGAGATAACGTAGAAAAAGAATCTACACGCCATATCGCAATCGTGTCACGCAATGATGTTTATATAGTGTATAGGGAGCAATTTTGGTATATACAAAAGATTAGAGTACCCTCACGTAAATTACACATTTACTATATGTTATTATTCTTAACATTCTCCACAAGTTGGCACATAGATATCAGTTATGCCCCAATTTGTTACATATAGCATTCACTTTATTCTCTACTAAGATTTTAATAAAGATATCAGTTAATTGATCTCTAATTTGAACATGCTTTAATAAAATCAATTACTGTTGAAGCTTTTATTGAACAAAATGATAATCCACTTCTATATGTTTCATTCTTTCATGGAACACATGATTATTAGTAATATGTATAGCAGCTTGGTTGTCACAGATATCTCCATAGGATGAGAGATTTCAATACTTCCTTTAGTAGATGAGAAGTCCATATAAGTTCACTCATCACATGAGTCATCACCCTATACTCAAATTCAACACTAGAGCGAGAAACAACACTCTGCTTCTTAATTTTCCACAATACTAGATTGTTAGATCTAAAATCCCAAGACCCCTTGTTATGCTGAAGTGTGTACTCATGAATGAGTTTTGATAACTAACAAACCAATACTTTTCTAAGTATATCTTGAGTAACTATCAGAAAACTTACTACATTCTTAGAATTCTGATCACTTATGGTTATTAAATTTGTTTATCTTATGAACTATTTTAATGTGTATGTTGAAGTGTGTTAGAACTTGGAATTCAATTCATATATGAGGAACACTAGCTTCAAACACTTGACTCTTCAAAAAGTTAGTGAGAAAGTTGCTTAGAAAGACATGAGAAAACCTTATCAGAATACTTATCAGAAACTATGTCAAAAAACCATCAGAAAACTCTTCAAGGTCAAAAGTCAAAGTCATCTCTTCTGACTTACACTGAGTCTAGTCACCAAACAAGCCTCCTAATTACAATGAGAATGTTGGAAAACTGTCAAAAAGCACATTAGAGGAAGACAAAATAATGGCTAAAAGAAAGACAAATGATGATTTCTAGAAGAAATTTTCAAAGTTTGAGAATCAACAAGCAAAAGGAAAATGGTTAAAAATAGAAGACAAAAGACTACAATGTCCGAAATGTGAGTGAGTACCTATAAGTATTCCAAGATGGAGTAAGTGTTTTTTCACTTGAGAAAGAGATTGAGTGTGCTATAGACCTAGTGTCAGAAATAGGACCTATCTCCGTAGCATCCTATAGGATGTTTCCTATAGAACTCTTTGAACTTAAGAAACAAATAAAAGAGTGATTGGATAAAAAGTTTATTTGACTTAGAATTTCACCTTGGGGAGCCCCTGTAATCTGGGTAAAGAAGAAAGATGACAATATGAGATTATAGGTAAACTATAGATAGTTGAATAAGGTCATGGTTAATGATAAATACCCACAACCTAGGCTAGATGATTGAATGGATCAGTAATGAGGAGCCATAATGTTTTCAAAGATTGATTTGAGATTGGGATACCATCAAATCAAGATTAGAAAAGCAGATATTTCGGATATTTCCTTTAGAACTCGGTATAAGCATTATGAGTATTTTGTAATGTCTTTTGGCATGATAAATGCACCTACCGTTCTTATAGATTATATGAATCAAATTTTTAGACTATACCTTGATAAAATTGTTATTGTCTTCATAGATGACATTCTCATTTATTTAAAGACAATTGCGGAACCTGAAGAGCATATAAGAGTAATTCTAGAAATCCTGAAAGAAAATAAATGTTTATCAAGTTATCAAAATACAAGTTTTGAGAAGAAGAAGATACAGTTTTGGGACGCGTGATATCTGGAGATGGAATATCTGTGGATCCTAGTAAGATAGAATTGTGATACGATGGGAGAGACCTACCACCATAATTGAAGTTAGGAGTTTCGTGAGTATTGCAAGAATTCATAAAGGGGCTTTCCCAGATAGTGCTGCCTTAACTAGGTTAACTAGGAAGGGTAACACTCATTGCCTTAACTAGGTTGACTAGGAAGGGTAACACTCATGAGTGGACATAGAAATATGAGAACAATTTCTAAGAGTGAGAAGAGATTTTACCACCATACCTGTGCTAGTAATTCTAGATCCACAAGAAAACTTTGAGGTTTATTGTGGTGCTTTGAAAAGTGGGTTAGACTGTGTGTTGATGTGAAATGGATGAGTAGTTGCTTATGTCTTTAGGCAGCTAAGACCCCATGAAAGGAACCAGCTAACTTATGATCTAGAACTAACTGCAGCGTGTGTGTTTTAAAGATGTGGCGACTCTATCGGTATAGGATCAAGTTTGAGGTCTTTAGCGATCGCAAAAGTTTAAAATAATTGTTGATAAAAAAAGAGTTGAATATGAGACAATGGAGGTGAATGGAATTTTGCAAAGATTATAATTTTGAGTTAAAGTACTATCTAGGTAAGCCCAGTGTTGCAGTCGATGCACTTAGCAAAAAAATTCCTGCATGTGTCCCGAATGATGGTACACGAGATGGAACTCTTCGAGCACTTTGGAAATTTGAGTCTGGAAATGACTATATTATCACATGGTCTTGTTTGAAAATATTAGAGATTCAGAATGAATTGAGGGCTTAAATTAGAGAAGATTAAGAGGAAGATGAAGCTTTAAAGATAATAGATGAACAAATCCAATTAGGAAAGAAAAAGAAATTTTTAAAGGGCTCAAGATGAAACACTTATGTTTAGGAATAGATTATGTGTTCGACAAGATGAAATCAAGGAGAATATTTTTTTAAGAAGCCCATAAAAGTAGAAACACCATCTATCCCGGAGCCACAAAGATGTATTAAGATCTCAAAAGAAATGCTTTAGGAGCCAAATATGAAAAAAGATATAACAGTATATATATCCTAATGCTTAGTTTGTCAAAAAGCGAGAATATGACACCAAAGACCCTTCCAGACTTTTACAACCCCTGGAGATTCCTTAATGGGAATGAGAAATCATAACACTAGATTTTGTGATGAGATTGTCAAAGACCCAGTCAGGCCATAATGTCATTTAGGTTATAGTGGACAGACTGACAGAGCCAGCACACTTTTAGTCATAGAGGCTAATAGGCCATTAGATAGAAAAACCCAGTTGTATCCTTAAGAGATAGTCAGATTACAAGGAATCCCTTCCAGTATGATATCAGATAGAGATCTTAGATTTACCTCTAGATTTTGGGGGAGCATTACAAAAGGCTTTTGGTGTGATAGACCATGAAATGGATTAATAATGATCAAGAATATGAAGATAACAATCCAAAGTGGGCAGAAAAATTATGTGAATGAGAGAAGAAGACCCTTAAGGTTTAATGAAGGAGAACATGTGTTCCATAGAGTCACTCTAACTACGAAGGTTGGTAAAGCCCTAAAGACTAAAAAGTTGAATATTTGATTCTTTGGTCTTTTCCAGATCTTGAGAAGAATCAGACTAGTAGCTTATGAGATAGCTTTACCACTCCACCTACCCAACCTTCACGATGTTTTCCATGTGTCCCAACTTTGAAAGTGTACTCCTGATCCTTCACATATCCTAGAGAAGGAATCCATACAATTAAAAGATTATTTAACTTATACGACTAGACCTGTAAGGATCATGGATGAAGTGGAAGAACTCAAAGGGAAACAAATTCCATTAGGGATGGTACTCTGGAATGGAGGTGACTTAGAGGGTGCCACATGGGAGTTGGAAATCAAAATGGTGTAGGACTATCTAGAGCTTTTTGAATGAGATAAATCAAATTTTGAGGACAAAATTTATAAAAGAGAGGAGGAGGAGAATTGTATCATTCTCTCCAACCCAATGGACTTAATCAGGGTTATAGTAGCTCAATAAAATTGATAGAAGTTATTTGATAATTTTGATAATGATTTAGATTAATTTGAGCATAAATCTATAATACTGAAGTTGAGAAATAGCTCAAATAAAGTTAGAATTTAGCTTAAATAGCTATGAGGATAGAAATAAATATGAACCATTTATTTCTAAGTCATAAAGGATTGGAATGAGTTGCATTAAATTTTGGAAGATCAAATGAATTAGTTTGACATTTTTAATAATACTAAAATAGTGTTCAAAGACCCAACTAAACAAACAAGTAGCTCAGAAAATCATGAGATTATGAGTAGATGTCAAATAGAGAATAAAGATTAAATGAGAGGGTGAAAATAGATTAACTTGAACACTTGAAAGCTTAATAGTTCAATCCCATAAAGTTTAACTTAACCTAGGGATGAATAGTGAAGCTTAGTGTATGATAAAGATGTATAATGAGATTTATGGAAATGTAAAACTGGGACATGAAGGAATTCTTGGAATTTTCAATGATACATGTGGTGGGTTGAAAATTTGTTAAGGAGACATTAAAGTGTTCTTAATAGATATAATGGTTCCAGTCAAATTTCTCTTTTACCCTTTATTTCTTATTCCTTACTACCTCTCACCCTCATTTTCTCACTTCTCTCTTTGTTTTCACATTCTCACTAACTCTCCTCTTTCTCACACTCATTGCCACCAGAAAAAGAAGAGAAGAAACGGAAAGAAAAAAGAAAAAAGAGAGAGGGAAGAAGGAAGATAGATCAATGAGGAAGAAAAGAGAATCAAGAGGAAAGAAAGATCAAGAGAAATGAAAATTCAATGATAGAAAAGATAAAGCTTTGCAAAGGAGATGAGGCAGGGTTTTTTTTTTTTTTTGCTTTCCTATTTCTTCCTTTGTTTTCTAAAGTTTTGGAAACTTGAGATTTGAAATATGATTTTGAAATGGAAAAGATGATATTTGATGATTATGATTTGAGAACTTGATTTCTTGATTTAACTCTTAATGAGTTTTAAGATTTGAGAAAATGAGTTTATGCCCATATTGAGATTTGTTGTTGTATGACTGATTTGGATGCATATTTGTGATTGTTTGATGTTGATGATGATGTTTATTAGTTTGATTGGGTTAAAACGGGTTAAAGACTTTGTTTTTCTACAAATTTCCATGTTGTAATTGATTACATAGCCTTTGGTAATCGATTACCAAGCTTGTGGAACTGTGAAATGTGTTTCTGGGTAGCTTATAATCAAGTACATGACCCATGTAATTAATTACAAGGCTTCTGGGCCAGATGTAATCAATTACATCTTGTTGTAATTGATTATATGGCTTCTGTCGGGCTTGTAATCGATTACCAGGCCCTTGATTTGAGGATTTTAGTATGAAAATAATGGAAACAGAGTTCTTTATCCCATAAGACCGAAATACAAACCTCAAACCTTGAATTGAGTGATTGAAATTCATTAGATTGTGAAAAGATAATGCATCCAAACAAATTTGAGAAAATGATTTCATGATTTGATTTAATCAAATGAGATTATTGATTTGGAAAATGACTTTTATGATGTTTTTGCATCAAGTAAGATTGAATGAGGGATTTGATTAATGATGATAAGGAAAAAAATTTATATGCATATTGTTGCATGTTGATGAAATGTGAGGCTTTGTGCCAATACGAGATGACGAGATAAATATCATAGTGTATAATTGATTTGATCATTATGCATGATAATATGATATGAGATTGATGAATGAATATTGAAATTCATGAGTAACCCATTGCCTAAGATATCCTTGGACCTTGGGGGTGACTCGGAAACGGTGGTTGAGGATGGGTATTCCCTTCCTCTTTACTTGGGTTCCCCATGGTTGATGTGTAGTTGAGGATGAACAATCCCTCACTACACTTGAGGCATTCCTAGTTGAAGGATATTATGAGGAAAGATGATACCCTCCCTATCAATAGTAGTTGAGGATGGACATTCTCTCTCTACTCACAAATATAATGAGGATGGACATTCCCTCAGTGTTGTGGCTGATTTGGGTTACTCGGAGTAGTTCTGTGTAGTGAGAAAGACTGTTATAAATAGGTTGAAGTGCACTAACACGAAAGTAAACAACTACCAAGCGATTGGTATTGTGAGGATGGATATTTCCTCCATGCTAATTGATTGAGATGACACACGTGTCTTGATAATTTTAGATATGAATCTTGCAAAAAAATAAGATTTTAATATGATTTTAATAATTGATGATATAAATGAGATTTCTTGAGATTTGATAAAATGATTTACAATTTGATGACTCGAGATTTGATTATATGAATCCTGATTTGATTTCATAGAAATTGATAAAAGGAACTATGATTTGAAAACATGAATTTTGATGAATGTGATCCTTTGATATGAATTTGAGATTTTGATAAGATTTGATGATTGCCTTAGTCATTCAAATGATTTTGATAAAAGATATAAAATGAACCTCTGTTTTGGGAAGAGAAAGGACTTGAATTGGCTTTAGCCACCTTTCTACGAATTATACAGTAATAATTTGGAATTATTTTTTCCCGAAATAGCTAGAATTATTATGATGACATGATTTTTATAAACTATTGAGAATTTTATGATTCTTACCCCCTACTTCTATGATTTCCATTATAATTCTAGGAAGGATCCATACAGTCAAGCGAGGTGGAACTTAAACACGAAGAAGTAGTTAGTGATTTTGCTTAGATATTGGTAAGTAGTTATACCAATTTTGTGCCATGAGGCGACCTATGTATATAATGTACAATTTGTATAAACTTCATTTCTTAATATTTGTATATTGTGCTTTTGCGAAAGGCTCATATTTTGATATTTATTCCAATTATATACTTATAAAATTAATGATATTCGTAAATAATGTACCAAATCTTAATTACTAGTGCATAAACCGGATACGTTATTAGTGTTAGTATTTAGGATATTACAATTTACATTCTAAGTGAGACATAGACTGTAAAGACAGACACAACATTTTCAAGGTTGGCAAAGATGGAATACCAAAACAAGAATAAAGTTGCAGAATAGAATGTTCATGAGTACTAGTACAAGCAACATGGTGTGGCACACAATGTGGGGTATCCAAGATGTATAGTCCACCAAATTCATGACATCTACTAATAATCCGCTTTGCCTAAAATCTTGAAAGACACAATGAAAAAGGAAAAAAGTGAATAGCACACATAAAGGAATGAGTAAGTTTACTAACAAATAATAAATTGATATGAAAACTAGGTAAACATAAGATCGAGGATAAAGTGAGAGACTCTGTGGCTTAAGCAATACCACTTCTACGAATGGGAGCAATAGAGCCATTTACTAATGTGACCTTGAGTGATGAAGTAGAAAGAGTAAAGGAGGAAAGGATACTTATGTCACCTATCATATGGTCTTTCACTCCTGAATCAATGATATAATTATAAGATGTGGTAGAAAGAGAAGCTATAGGATTACCTGTTTGGGCCAATGTCATAGTAGTAGAAGGTTGAGACTGAAGTAGATGAGTATACTCATCAACTGATAAGGTCACTAGTGGCTTAGTGGGGATAGAGTGAGCATTAGGAGATGGAACACCACTCAAGGGAGCAGGTAATATACTATCCCAATTAGCAACATAAGCAACTCGAGTCACCTTAGCGCAAAACCTCTGAATATTACCAACCACACCATAACCAAAACAAGTACTAACATAGCCAAACTAAACCACCATTACCACAGCCCAAACCACCATAGCCACCATTACCCAGACCATCAGTACCACGGATATTTCGATTACCCCTTGTACCCCTTCAACCACCTTAGTCACCCCGGGCTCTTGAGGTACTACTAACCAAGGCAGAGGATTTAGAACCACGAGAGTCATTGCTAGTGGCATCCTTATTTACTCGAAGGAGCCGAGCATACATGTCACTCAAGGAAGTAGGAAGCTCAGTGCCCAGAAGAAGTTGTGTATGGATAACTTCTTAATGTGGATATAAACCGGCAAAGAAATACTTTATTGCTTGAGACTCTTCTTGTGCTCGCATTTCTTGCACATCGCTAGTAATAGGAAACATAGTGCGCTTCTCTTCAAAGGCCTGATTGACTTCCTTATAATATCTTAAAAAAGAGTGATCTTTTTAAGAGGCGTGATAAACATTTTGCATCATAGTATAAAATGGATCAAATCTTGTTTATTACCAAACATGAATTCAATGTAGTTTATTAGGCCCCGAGTAGTATCCAAATGATTAGTGTCAACCCAAATAGATTAAGACGTCATTTTCTGAATCTGATTACACAACGTATAATCTTCCATAAGCCACCGCTGCCTAGCCATAACATCCTTTTCTCTAGGAGGCATATCAGAAAGATGAGCTAGCTTATCAACACTCTTTAGATAACGCTCAATGGTGTGTCGCCATTGGAGGTAATTCTATTGACTTGTTGTTGGAAGCATAATAAAAAATTTATTATGGCACACGTGCTATAAAATTGCATATATCAATAGAGACTTGGTTTATTGAAGCATGTGACACACATGTTACCTTATAGAAGATCTTCAATTATTTGGTGTTAACTGCCCACGATGGAGAAGTTGACTTCATTACCTTCATTCAGATGTATGAAGCTACACACATGCGTATCACCTGGAGTAGTGCACTAATAGAGAAAGAGGGATAATCGCCGTGGACATATAGCATAATCTTAAGAAGCATTAGATTTTTGCATAATTATTGGATGCTAAGAGTCGTTACCACATGTTATCTATAAATATGGAGCTCGGGTAACATTCCAAAACGTCTTGTGCACTCTGCACTCCTCATCTGTAATAGGAAGATGAGTTACTAGTGATCACCCTTTATCATTTTTCCTTTCTAGATAGGATTTTTATCTTCACTTTTAGGAGTATACGTAGCTCATAGCTTACTCAACACTTTGTACTCAGAATGACTCTGTAAGTTTTTCAATTCAATTCAATGATCATTTGTTTCAATACTTGTTATTGAATGGCACACCTAGTGTTTTTCTTTGATGTTCAATTCATGTTTGTTATGAAAATCGACAAGTGCAGCAAATTACAAAAGTAATAAAAAGTAAGTAACAGTATCGTCTTACGAGAATTAAGTTATTAATTACTAAATTCGTTGAAAGTGACACTATTTAAGCTAACAAAGAAATAGAGTTGGTAAAAACAATAAAAAGAAAGAATAAACAAAAATAACAAAAGCCAAATTTAATTAATTGGGTTAAGTTGGAATACAATGATATGAAAATATAAGGGGCTAGATTTCACTTAAACTCTTTAATTGCAAAATCAAATATTAGTTTAATCAAGTTCTATTCCAACGATTCATGGTCAATTCCCAAAATTAATCAACATCCAATCCCTTGGTATATTGATCATCTTACACTGTTTAGAATTAACTAATCCATTAGTCTAATCTCAAATAGAAAGGAATTATCAAGAACGAGGGAATTAAAGAAAGACCACATAACCCACAACATCTATTCCTAGCGATTGCAGAAATTATGGTGTTTATTACAAGTTCTAGGTTCATGCAAATTTTTCTAAATCATATATAAACCCATCAATAATTCCCAAATTGGCCAAATTTAGAAAAGCATTAAGAAAAGAGATAAACACATAAATCATGAAATAGAAACATTGGTTAAACCCATAAAAGAATTTACATTATCCAAGAGCAAGATCCATTATCACCCTAACAAAGAGAAAATTAGTTATACATGGAAAAAGAAGAATACAAAAGGAAGAATATGACAAACTCCATTGTAGAAAGGGTGGAAAGGTTGAAGAAAATCCCAAATCTTCAAGCCTAATTACGCCCACACCACATTAGGGTTTGTGCCTCTTGATGGCTACTGCGTTCTGTCCAAAGTGTGTAAGAGTGTGGCAAAACTTCTCTTTAAATAGAGAAATCATGTTGTTGTTACATGTTCAGTGCCCAAGTGCTCACTATCCAACACTTAGGCGCTGGATCACTTAAAGGGAAAACTCCAGCATGCAATGCGCGCTCGGGCAATGGGTGTCCAGCGCTCAGGCGTTGGATGCTGGATGAAAATTCTTCATTTTCTTGCTTGTTTAAGCATCCAATCTTCTCCATATGTAATTAACTAACAAAAATACAAAAAAACACGTAATAACAACACAATTAAAATAATAAAAACATAATAAAACTTAAGAGTAAAACTAAATCAAAAAGATTAAAAGATGATGAAAACTCAAGATTTTGAACCATAAAAATATGTATTTTTACAGGTTCATCATTCCCCCAAACTTAGGTTTTTGTTTGTCCTCAAGAAAAAAGAAAAACAAAAACAAAAAGACTAAACAAAGAAAAACTCAAAGACTCAAACATAACAATATTGGGTATTAAAAATTATTCATATTCTCAAAAATTTGCTTCACAATCTAATTTCAAAGTGTCACACATGAACAATCCAATTGTCACATTGTTTCTCACATGCAACTTTTATGCAAAAATGACTTCCCAAAAACATGAATGAAAAACACAATCTCCTTATAAACTCCAAGCTCATAAAGGTTTATAAAACTGTAAATGCACATCAAACCCACATCCATAGGGTTGTTCTTCATCTCTCTCTCCACTAATGTAAACAATACATAACCAAGGATCAAAAGAGACTTTACAAAGCTTGTAATGTAAGGCTAAAGGTGAAAGTTAAGAAAGAAAGGGTAGGATAATGAAAATAAAAGTTGAGATATAAAATCTTGCAAATTTCAAAATTCAAGCCACAGAATGTAGAACAAGTGCAAAACAGAGCATAAGAAACAACACAACATTCACTTTTTTTTTTCTTTTTAATCTCTACTCTCAAACTTATTTCTTTGCAATACTTTGGGCGGACTGTCTCTTTTTTTTAAATTTTTTTTAGCTCCACAAAACTTCATGCACAAAAATAATGAAGGCTTGAATAACAAAATGATATAAGATATGCACTCAACAAAGGTTATGTAAGAGAAGAATATATATTCACATGGGTATAGGAAAAGGTCAATGTGGGTAAAGAAAAGAAATAAAGGCCAAACAATAACAAGGCTACAAAAGGGACCTAGGGATATATTGTGTATACAGGTTAGCTTGAAAGGCTCAAACAGTCCAAAGAAAGCTCTTATCATTTCCTTAATCATGCACTGCCTAAGATTTCACCTCAAGAGAGAATCAAATAACTTCTAGATGCAAATCATTTGCACACATGTATTCTCATAAACTTTTTCTAAGCTTGACATGCAATTAAATTCCAAGGTCTATCAAACATAAAAATGGGAAATACATTTATACACAATTGAAATAATAGAGATAAATATAACTCATGGAATCTCATATGCTATCCCAAAAAATTAAATTAATCCATAATTCAAACAATCATTGGATATTCACTTCAACACACTGACATGCACAGTTTCAATACAATGACTCAACACAAAATGGGTGATGATAAAAACAAAAATAAAATATTAAAGAAAGGAAAAGAAAAACTCTTTTTGGCAGCCGACAACTATATATACCCCCTACAAAGGCTTCGAACTCAGGGAGACACCTAAGTTGACTCAACACTAGCTACAAAACAAAAACAGGAAAAATGTTAGTCACTAAAATAAAGAATAACAAAAACTAATAACTAACTGAAGAAAAACAAATAACAAAAGAGAGATTAAAGAAAAAGAAAGAAAATCTGGGTTGCCTCCAAAAATACGCTTGTTTAACGTCATTAGCTCGATGTTACTTTTTCTCAATTAATCATGGTGGCTTACAACAAGAGAAACACGATGACACATTTCTTTTGTCAGATATTTGCCTCTATACTTGTTCACTGCCTTTGGAATCCTCTCCAAAAATATTCTGAACTCCAGTTGTACATATTTTTCCAGAAGACACCTTAGCATTTGTAACTCCACTAGACCATAGGATTTTTAATTTATCAACGGGTATGGTACCAGCTTTCAATGGACCTATCTTCAATGAATTAGTGGAAGCTGGAGAATCTTTTTCTATCCCAGCAATCTCAAAGTTAGGAGGACCTTTCTCTTTTTCATCAACGATCTTGGAAGTGAGAGAATCAACAATATTGGATGAAGAGGAATTTTTAGCATCCAACCCCTTTTGAAATTTACCTTGAATGCAATTAATATGGGCATGAAGATCTGATTCTAAGGCAGACTTATTAAAAACATTTATAGTCTCTTGATCTCCATCCACCCTTAAAATAAGCTTTCCTCTAGGCATATCAATTAAAGCTCTTGATGTTGCTAAGAATGGTCTTCCCAGAATTAACTAAATATCAGCATCCTCATCTATATATAAGACCACAAAGTCAACTAGGAAAATAAATTTGTCTACATTCACTAGCAAATCTTCCACAATACCGTAAGGATGTCTGATTGATTAATCTGCTAATTGAAGAGAAACCATTGTAGGCTTAACTTTATCAATTCCCAGCTTGCACAGGATGGACAATGGCATCAAATTAATGTTAGCGCCTAAGTCACATAGGGCCTTATCAACATTTAACTCCCCAATGGTACAAGGGATATTAAAACTTCTAGGATCCCTTAACTTTGATGGTAGCTTCCTCTAGATAATGACACTGTACTCCTCAAAAAGTGCTACAGTCTCATCTTCTTCCAACTTTTTCTTCTTAGACAACAAGTCCTTCATGAATTTAGCATAGGAGGGTATTTGTTCAAGTGCCTCAGTAAAAGGAATGTTGATATGTAACTTCTTAAAGACATTTAGGAACTTGGAGAATTGCATTTCCTGTTTCTCCTGAGTATCTTTCTTCAAATGTTGAGGGAATAGAAGTCTGGCATACAATGAAAGGTCCAATGGTTCACTCAAATTTAAATCCTTCTTCTTTCTTCTTTCTCCTTTTACTTTCAGTTGTTCCTCTTTAGCTTTTTCCTCTCAATCTCATATCCATCATTGTCAGCTTGCTTTGAGACATTTGAAGTGAGGCATCTTCAATAGAGATATCATATTTTCCTTTTTCAACTTTTGAAGAACTAGGTACTATTTTCACGTTTTCTCCCTACTGCTTACCACTTCTCAAAGTGATTGCATGACACTGCTCCTTTTGATGGCTGCCTCTTGATTTTTAAAATTAGCCCTCGTCTCCTCCATAAAAATGCTAGTACTAAGAGCAAGTTTCTCCACAATACTTTTAAAATTAGATAACTTATCTTGTGGAGGTTGAGAAGATGAAGCCGACTGAGGTTGATGTAGTGGAGGTGGTGGTGGTCTCAGCATATTCTGATTACTCCATGAAAATTTTGGATGATTCCTCTACCCCGAATTATATGTATTTGAATAGGGGTTACTTTGAGACCTTGCAAGATTACACATGTAATTTACCTGCTCTTGAGGAATGACACCCATGTTGCTTGCATCACACTCACTATTAGCATGGTTGCCTACACAAAAATCACAAGTCAACACTTGATGGTTCACTGGATTTACCTGTATGTTACCAAGTTGCTTGGTGAGGTTGGCTAACTGCTAAGAAAGACTTTTATTCTAAGCAAGTAAAGCATCGAGAGTGCCAAGCTCCATAACTCCTTGTTTAACTACTGCTCGTCCATTAGGGAACTAATATTCATTAGTGGCCATAGTCTCAAACAATTCCTGAGCTTCTTCAGGAGTCTTAGTATTTAGATATTCACCTGCAAATGCATTCACCATAAGTCTTGTGGAATGATTCAAACCATTATAAAACATCTGCACTTGCTGCCAAACTTCAAAAGCATGATGAGGACACTTTCTAAGCAGCTCCTTAAATCTTTCCCATACTTCATAGAGAGATTCTCCTTGATTTTGAGTAAAGCAAACAATCTCACTCCTTATCTTCACAAACATTGATAGAGGAAAATACCGAGTGAGGAACTTACTAACCAGATCATCCCAAGTGGAGATACTTCCTTGAGGCTGTGCTTGTAACCAGCTCTTAGCTTTATCTCTCAAAGAAAATGGAAAAAGTCTTAATTTGATGGCATCATCACTAGCTCCATTATATTTGATAGTATCACAGAGTTGCAAGAAGTCAGCAATGTGCAAATTTGGATCTTCTACTTGACTTCCCCCAAACTAATTCTGTTGCACTAACTGTAGCAAAGTTGGTTTAATCTCAAAATTATTAACTTGAATAGCAGCATGCACAATACTGGTAGAAACATTCTTAGCAGATGGAGTTGCATAATCAACCATAGTACGTCTTCTCGATGCATTAGCGTTCTCAGCTATATTTTCTTCTTCAATTCTTTTTCTTTCTCTGATTTTTTTTCTAATTACTCTTTCTATTTTTGGTATCTCTAGATCAAAGAGTAATTCTTCTGACTCCATAGAACCTTGCAAAAACAAACAAACAAGCAAACTAGAGTGAAGTAAAGAAAAGAAATTAAAAATAAAAATAATAAAAAATAAATGACGAATAAAAATAAACAAAGAAAATAAAAAATAAGAATGAATCAAAAGAAACAAATTTTAAAGAAAATTAAATAAAGGAAAATAAAATTAAATAAGAAAAATAAGTACCTAAATTAGTGTCTTTTCAAATACTATTTAATATTAATAACAATAATTCCCGAAACGGCATCAAAGACTTATGAAATCGGTAAGTGTACCAAATCGCAAAAGTAATAAAAAGTGAATAAGAGTATCGTCCAGTGAGGATTAAGTTATTAATTACTAAATTCGCTGAAAGTGACACTATTTAAGCTACTAAAAAAATAGAGTTGGTAAAAATAAAATAAAAAGAATAAACAAAAATAACAAAAGTCAAATTTAATTAATTGGGTTGAGTTGAAAAATAATGATATGAAAATGTTAGACATCAGATTTCACTTGAACTCTTTAAATGCAAAATCAAATATTAGTTTAATCAAGTCCTATTCCAATGATTCATGGTCAATTCTCAAAATTAATCGATATCCAATCCCTTGGTATATTTATCCTCTTACATTGTTTAGAATTAACTAATCCCTTAGTCTAATCTCAAATAGAAATGCATTATCAAGAACGAGAGAGTTAAAAGAAAGACCACATAACCCACAACGTCTACTCCTAACGATTGTAGAAATTGTAGTGTTTATCATAAATTCTAGGTTCGTGCAATTTTATTTTCAAATCATACATAAACCCAAAAATCATTCCCAAATCGGCCAAATTTAGAAAAGCATTAAGAAAAGAGATAAACATATAAATCATGAAATAGAAACATTGATTAAACCCATAAAAGAATTTACATTATCCAAGAACAAGATTCATCATCACCCTAACAAAGGAAAAATTAGTTACACATGAAAAAAGAAGAACACAAAAGGAAGAATATGATAAACTCCATTGTAGAAAGGTGAAAATGTTGTAGAAAATCATTAATCTTCAAGCCTAATTGCGCCCACACCACATTAGGGTTTGTGCCTCTTGATAGCTGCTGCATTTTGTCCAAAATGTGTAAGAGTGTGGCAAAACTTCTCTGTAAATAGAGAAATCATGCTATTGTTAAGCGTTCAGCGCTCAAGCGCTTACTATCCAGTGCTCAGGTACTGGATCACTTAAAGGGAAAACTCCAGCGCGTAATGCGTGCTCAGGCAAAAAATTCTTCATTTTCTTGCTTGTTTAAGCATCCAATTTTCTACATGTGCAATTACCTAACAAAAACACAAAAAACACGTAATAAGAACATAATTAAAATAATAAAAACATAATAAAACTTAAGAACAAAACTAAATCAAAAAAATTAAAAGATGATGAAAACCCAAGATTTTGAACCGTAAATATATGAATTTTTGCAGGTTCATCAATGTTTGACATGATCACACACTTAACATTTTGAATATCGAATCTTCTTTTGCAAACACACATGGCTGAAGCCTTTGGTGTGCGTGGAATAAAGCAGTGATGAAAGTTAGATCACTCTTCACTCTTTAACGTAAAAGGGTTGACATTTAAATTTTAGGCTGCGGTTTGATTACACAGGCAACATTAAACAGAGAATAGTTTCCTAGGAAACAAATTGGCATGCCCACTGGGACTCATGTCAAAAGGTTGTTATTTCTATTTGTGTATTTGTATATACACTTGTGTTATGGAAATGTTATTCACAAAATAATGTCAGCTAAAAATTCAAGAAATGAAAACCCCATTACTAATGTAGAGGCTAGAGGTAATGTGCCTACTTAATTGCCTCTGTGGTGGAAGTGGCCTCTACACTAGAGTATCAAGTATCAAGTATTCATAACCATTAATATCCTCCTAGTTTTATGCTGATATACGACATGCCGTTAACCACTGCTAATTTCGTGGAAATCACTACTCCGGTATATGCACTAGCTAAATCCTCAATACCTCCAGGGATAATTTCTCTAGGACAGTATCCCTAAGCCATGATAAACCCCAATGCTCCAATGAACATACCCCCATAAATGGTTTTCGTGGGTCTTACTACAGTACTTGTGCATAACATTACAAGGACATAAGGAGCTTCTGTTGCTCCAATCATCTCTAACATGACAAGAGCCATGCCTTATGGGCCTCAAGGCAACACCATTGAGGCATTGTCCATCATTCAACAACAAATGGATGACAGTAACCACGAAATGGTTCACATGGTAACTCAACAAATGAATACAAACCTCACTTCTTTAATTGATTCGACTAGTAATGCATACAATGCATTGGCCCAACAAGTAGGGAGGCTTAGCATTATTTTGAGAGGAGAGCCTTATCTGGAAAATAATCCAGGCTCCATTGGCCAAGTGACTCCAGGGGCCATAGGCGTTGTGCCATGGCCTACTCGGCTACCTTCTCTATAGTATGGAAATACATCTATGTTGAGTAGGACTGGAGAGGTATTGAATGCATATCAAAACACACAAAACACAGGGTATCAAGTCCCTGCATATCATAATCAAATTCAAACTCAGACACAGCTTATTGCTTGAGTGGGTGATCATGTCTACAATGCTCCTAGATACTAGTATAATCTGAATTAAGGCACTGGTCAAAGACAACCCTTGTGGGTCATTGCCCTAGAACCACAAGTGAATAAGGCAGTCAAATAAGCCCTTGCTAGGTTCAGCTTTAACGTTGGACTAACGTTTCATCCTCAATTTGTATCTATTTTCCCAGAATGGATAAACCAACTTGAACTCCCTAAAGGCATAAGATTCCCAAGTTTTCTAAGTTCTTAGGAGGAGGATCCGAGTCATCTGTCAAATGTATAGAAAGATTCATGAAAGAGTGCGACGACTTAGTTGTAGATAAATACATAAAGATGAAGTTGTTCCCCAATTCTTATAACATAAAACACTTTTACTTGGTATTCATTGTTGCATTCCTATTCTGTACATTCGAGGGAGCAGCTCAAAAGAATATTCCATGTGCAATGCCTTAGACCAGAGATGAAAACAAGATTGATTGAACTATTCAATATAAAAAAAAGGCCTAATGAAAGCATGGACGATTATTTTGCCCAATTTAGATAGATGAAGGGTAGATATTTTACCCAAATCCTTGAATCTAAAGTGGTTAAGATAGCTGCTGAAGGATTATATTTTACCATCCAGAAAAAATAAGTGAATCATCAATTCACTGATATGTCTCAAATGGCTACTAGAGTGCATGTTGGGAGCATAATAAAAAATTTATTATGGCATACATACTATAAAATTACACATATCAATATGTGACACACGGTAATACTGAGGTTGCTAAGAAAGTGTCAAGTGGACGTTAAGTCTACAGGTCAATAGTATTGAAGCTGTCGAGTGTAAGCAATACTAATGTTGCTAATAATTTTCACAAAAATTGTTTAAGTGTTGTCTTGATCTACCAAATGGAGAAACAATTTCTAATTAATGTTGAAGTTATTCATTGAAGTAGCACTAATGTTATTTCATGACTAATGATAGTACTGAGACTATCAAGTGAAAAAGAAACAAAAGACATGATAATATTGAAGTTATCTTACAATTGACACCTTCTCAACTAGGTTGACTAGGAAGAAATTGGAGTTTGGAGCTTAAGGTTGTATAGCAATAATACTATAATGTTGTTGTAGATAAATCCAAAAAGTGACTAAGTTCTTAGAACCTAATTTGTCATGTTGCATAGTGACAATACTGATGTTCTCGACAAAGTTCATATCAAGACTTGGTTTAATGAAGCACATGACACACATGTGACCTTCTAGAAGATATTTAATTATGTGGTGTTAACTGTCCACAATGGAGAAGCTAACTCTATTACCTCTATTCAAATGCATGAAGCTACACTCGTACATATCACCAAGAGTAGTGCGCTAATAGAGAAAGAGGGACAACCGCCATGGACACGTGACATAATCTTTAGAAGAATTAGCAGAATCATTGGATGCTAAAAGTGGTACCATTTTTTATCTATAAATAAGGAGGTTGAGTAACATTCCAAAAGCTCCTGAACACTATACACTTCTCACCTGTAGTAGGAAGATGAGTTACCAATGACCATCCTTTATATTTTTTCCTTTCTAGATAGGATTTTTATCTTCACTTTTAGGAGTAGGCGTAGATCATAGCTTATTTGACTATTTGTACTCGGAATGACTCTATAAGTTTTTCCTATTCAATTTAATGATCATTTGTTTCAATACTTGTTATTGAATGGCATGCCTAGCATTTTTCTTCGATGTTCGATTCATGTTTGACATGAACACACACTTAGCTTTTTGAATACGAAATCTCTTTTTGCAAACACACAAGGCTGAAACCTTACACGAAATAAAGAAGCGACGAAAATTAGATCCCTATTTTGTCAAATGTAAAATGGTCGACATTCAAAGTTTAGGTCATGGTTTGATTGCATAGGCCACATTAAACTGAGAATAGTTTCCTAAGAAACAAATTAGCATGCCCACTAGGACTCATGTCAAAAGGTTGTTGCTTTTGTTTGTGTGTTTGTATATGCACTTGCGTTATGGAAAGGTTGTTCGTAAAACAATGTCAACTAAAACTCTTAGAAATGAAAACCCCAGTACTAATGTATAGATTAGAGGTAATGTACCTTCTTCAACTGCCTCTGTGGTGGTAGTGGCCTCTACACCAAATGATCAGTGATCAAATATTTGCAACCATCAATATCCTCCAAGTTTTATGCTGATATACGGTATGTTGTTAAGCACTGCTAATTCTGTGAGGATTGCTGTGCTGGTATATACACCGGCTAATCCCTGATAAACACAATTTTTATATATTAGTTAACTCTCATATTTAGTCTCTTAGACCTCTTATATGTTTAATTTATTGGTCTTGACTACATTTTATAACTTTGGATTCAAATTGGATTTAATTATATTTTTCAGCATTATTGTAAATTTTACACTATTTTTGTATTTTAGGCATAACTTGAGTTCTAAATATCTAAAAATTATGAATGTTACCTTGCAAGAAAGCTAAGAGAAAGCTCTATAACTTTGATGTGAGCTTGAAGGCTAAATCAGATGTCTAGTGGGTCATATTGGGCCTCAAAGTCAGAACAAAGATGCAATTTCTAGAACTTGGACAACGAGCAGAGATTAGGCCATAATTCGGGTTGTAGGAGTCATATGAAGTTGAGACTAATGCCATTGGAAACCTTAGACACGGATCTTCAACTCTTATGAATAACATATCAAAACTATGATGTTTTGATAGTATTTTCACCCTTTGAAGTCAGTTGATGGGGTCCAAAGAGTTGTAAAGAATATTCTAGGCATAATTCTCTCATCTTAAGCCCAAATTAGGAAAATTAGGTGTCTGATTAAAGCTAAGAGGAAGATGATTAACCCTAACTTAAGGGAAAAATTAGATTTTTTATTTTATAGATAATTATTTAAGCAGTAACAACATCTATGAATCCAACATTAATTTTCTCTTAACTGTTCTTGCTTACACTTTCTCTCTTTATCTCTTTTCCTTTCCTTTCTCTTTATGTTTCTTCTTATCTATTTTTCTTCCATTCAATCCATGGAGGGCTAGACCCTTTTTAATCAATCATAAGAATTCACAATCTTGATGTTTAATTTTGAGATCTTATTTTGATTGTTATACATTTAATTGTCAATCAAGTTTCTCTTTTACATCTTTTGATTTTGTTAAATCTAGACTGAATTACTTAATTTGATATGCTAGTTGAATCACCTAAAATTGTGGGATTTTTGGATAATATTGATTTTTCTAGATGGTTTGGATGTTCTGTTTCTATTTGTGATGAGACTAGTATATGTCCTACATGTTTTGAGATTTCTGCATATATGGGAGATGATACTACATGTTCTGAATTTTCTGATTCTATGTGATATGATGATACTATTTAGGAAGATTGTACATAGATTGCAGGTGATGTTGCAGTGGAATTAGTTTCTTCAACCATATTAATACCTTCAGTGCAGCAACCACCTACTCTTGAGTTAAAATCTTTACCTAAACATTTGAAGTATTTGTTCTTGGAAGCAGATGAGAAGCTACCAGTGATAATAGAAAAGAATTTACAGTCTGAACAAGAAGAGAAATTGTTGCAGATCATGAGGCAGCGCAAGACAGCCATTGGATGGATGCTTGGAGACATTTTTGGGATTAGCCCCTCCACATGCATGCATTGGATTTTATTGGAGGAAGAAGCCAAACTAGTGAGAAAACCCCTAAGAAGACTTAACCTTCTGATTTTGGATATGGTGATGAAAGAAGTAAGTAAACTATTATCAACTGGCATCATTTACCCCATTTCAGATAGCAAGTAGGTGAGTCTAGTACAAGTAGTTTCTAAGAAGACCGGGATGACTGCGGTCGTTAATGAGAAGAATGAGTTAGTCCCTACTAGAGTACAGAACAACTGGAGAGTCTGTATTGATTACAGGAAGCTCAACTAAGCCACTAGGTAGGATCACTTTCCCTTTCCTTTCATAGATCAGATGTTGGAGAGGTTGGCTAGCAAGTCACATTATTACTTCCTAGATGGATTTTCAGGCTACTTTCAAATTCACATAGTCCTGGGACCAAGAGAAGACAACCTTTACTTACCCATTTGACATGTTTTCTTATAGGAGTATGCCTTTTGGGCTTTGTAATGCCCTAGGTACATTTCAGCAATGTACGGTGAGAATTTTCTCTAACTTGTTAAAACACTGAATGGAAGTTTTTATAGATGACTTTACAGTTTATGGATATTCTTTTGATGCATGTTTAGACAGCCTTACTAGGGTGCTTGATAGGTGCACTGAGACACATCTTGTTCTTAATTTTGAAAAATCCTATTTCATGGTAGAACAAGGCATAGTTTTAGGGCATGTAGTTTCTAGAAAAGGTATTGAAGTAGGTAGAGCAAAGATTGATGTTGTTGCCTTTTTAACCTACCCACTTGTGTGTAGGAAGTGTGTTCCTTTCTTGGTCATGCAAGATTCTACAGGCGTTTCATCAAGGACTTTAGCAAAATTGCCCTTCCATTATCCAAGCTTCTTCAAAAAGAAGTAAAGTTTAAATTTAATGAGCATTGCAAGAAGGAATTCGATCAGTTGAAGAAGAACCTGACCTCTTCTCCCATTATTTAGTTTCTAAATTGGGAGCTTTTTTTTAAGCTGATGTGTGACGCCTCCAACTTTGCTATTGGTGCCATCCTTTCTTAATGAGTTGGCAAGCAACCTTATGTGATATCTTTTACCTTTTGTACTTTGGATTCTGCCCAAGCCAATTACACCATCATTGAAAAAGAGCTTTTAGCAATTTTTTTTGCTTTAGAGAAATTTCATTCCTATTTGCTGGGCACTAAAGTTATTGCTTTCTCTGACCATGCAGCCTTGAAGTTCTTACTGAAGAAGCCTGAGGTGAAGCCTAAACTCATTCGATGGATGTTTCTCTTGCATAAGTTTGACATTGAGATCAGAGATAAGAGAGGAGCTAAGAACTTGGTGGTAGATCATCTGAGCCGAATCTTACAAGCACTGGACACTCTTCCTATCTGAGAGACCTTCCCATTTGAGCATCTTTTTCAGATGCGAGGTAAAGACCCTTGGTATACTGATTAGTGAATTATTTAGTTGCATCTGAATTACCTGCTTAGTTTAAAAAGCCTCAAATTGATAAGCTTAAGAATGAGGCTAAATATTATGTATGGGACGATCCTTATCTATGGAGACTATATAGTAACTAAGTGATTAAACGTTGTGTGCCTAATAATGAGTTTTAGTCTATTCTGTATTTTTGTCATATCCTTGCATGTGGTAGTCACTTTGGATCGTAACACATTGCTAGGAAGATTTTAGACTCTGGATTGTATTGGCCCACCTTGTTTCATGATGCTTATAGTTATTGTAAGAATTGTGAACAATGCCAACGAACAGATAACATTTCCCGGAGGAATGAGATGCCTCAACAACCATTATTGTTTTATGAGCTATTTGATGTGTGGGGCATCAATTTCATGGGTCCCTTTCCTAATTCCTTTGGTTTTGTTTACATTTTGTTAGCTATTGATTATGTATTTAAGTGGGTGGAGGCAAAGGCCACTTGGACTGATGATTCTGAGGTTATTTTAGACTTTGTTAGGTCTCACATTTTCTGCAAGTTTGGAGTTATGAGAGCCATAATCAGTGATTAAGGCTTTCATTTCTGTAATAAAAACATGGAGGCATTGTTGAAGAAATATGGTGTAATGTATAAAGTTTTAACTCCCTACCATCTACAAACCAATGGACAAGCCAAAGTTTCGAATAGGAAGTTGAAACAAATCTTAGGAAACATAGTCTAACTGAATAGAAAAAATTGAAAACTAGTGGTTTAATTTTTATCACTATCAATTATATCATTAAATTCATTGTTTGTACCGTGCTCCATTTGAAGAGGTATACATGTGTATTACTTTGAACTAATTATAAAGATACAATATACATTCCTAGTTGCAAATTGGCAACATGTACCTACAGATTATAGTAGAACACATTAAAAAAGAAGAAGAAAAAACCACAAAAGAGGTTTCATAAAAAGTACAATTATTAGATCATTTTCATTGTCCTTTATTCTATTCTATTTTTTGTTTATAATCAGCCAATCAATATTTTTAAGAACGCTCCCTACAAGTACCAAGGATCTCTTATTGAAAAGGCAATCATTAGGCATCTTTGTGGCTAATATTCTAAATTGTAATTTTACCAAAAGGAAGATTGGTGAAGGATGGGTTTTTTTTTTTGGGCTAAAATGGTTGCCTGTTTTGTTGTGATGATGATATGTAGGATTAGAACAATAAGCAAATTCTAGTCTAACTCTTCTATTTAAAAAAATGAAAATGCAACTGAAATGTCATACCTTTTATTCAACATTCACATGACAAAAGCTTTTATTAAGAAATTATATTAATAGTTTATTACACAAGCAAAAAAAAAAAGGTGCTCGATTGGTGCTGTTTTTTGTCAAGTGGCTGGCCATTTGATTTGAGAGAGAGAAATAAAATATGAATTGAATGACAAAGATATTTTTTAAAAAAATATATTTTGTTGACAATTTTAATATGTATCTTCCATTAAGAAATGGATGGAAAATATACCCAAGTGGCTGTGTGGTAATTATGCAAAGTATAGGGAGGTAAAATGTCAAATTTTATAACATAGGGGGCAAAGTCTTTTTGAGTCAAATCATAGGAGGGAAAAGTGCAATTTACCCTTATAAAATGTTAAAGAAAGGTTAAGAGAGAGAGAAAGAGAGAAAGAGAGAAAAGAGTGGAAGAAGAATATGAGTGAATGAATAGAATCTGTATTCTCATATGGAAAATTAGATTTGGCATACTTTGGCTATAAAATTGTCTTACATTTTGAAAATAAACAATCATGATTTGAAATGAGGATTGACCATCTTTCTTTATTCTTGAAAGAAAATCATAATCTATTGTTACACACTGAGTCTGAAAGTTTTCTTCAAATAACATTGAAAAGGGATCACCCCTATATTGGGGGCTCATGCTTAACTAGAATAGATTATCGTCAATTGATGGCTATATAGTTTGTAAATACTTTGGGCAAAGCATGGAAAAGGATAAAAAAAATATCAAAGTGAATGAATGAATAACAAAGTGAAAAAAAAAAGGAATGAAAATGTGGTATGCATAAATCTTGGTCCAAAATAAGATAAGGACCATATTTTTAAAATAAAAATACAATTGACAAAATATGTTATCATGACGTTAAGTTGAAGATCCTGTCTCAATTAACCTTTAAACATTTTTTTTATCCTTAATATCGCTTCTTTGATAACCCTAAACCTCGACCACATTATAAGCCTAATAAAGTCCATTATAATCATTGAGTGGTTGTTTCAATTTTCAAAAATATTGAGACAAGATGTTCTTTCTCCTTTGAGTTGTTAGTTTATTGCTCCCAAAAATAAAGGGAAAAAGAGATTAAAAAAAGATGAAATTTCTTGAAATAATAAGATAGTTCAGAGACCTTCTTGGTAAAAGCAAAGTTTAGACAATTCACTGAATGTCTGAGCCAAGAAAGGACAAACACCTAGAAAGGACTTGGTTGTCTAATCTTAAAGGTCATATGGAATTTTGGAGTTTTGACTTAGAGGCTATTAGGAGAAACTTCGCTTTAAAAGGAGTTAGAAAATGATAAACAATTGTTCCCTAAATTAAGGCTTTCATGCTAGGGGGATTGTTTCATAATGCCTTTTCCTTGTTGCACTTATCCCAAAAAATCCCTTAATTTTCCACCAGTTGTAAAGCCATCTAGATTAAATTGAGCTTATATACTTGTACTGTGACATTGTAAAGGCTTTTGAAAAATTTCATGGGAAATGCGATCTCATCTAAGTTTTTTAAGGACATTGAATTGGGTCTATAATGACTTTTTGCAACAAAAAGAATTTTATTAGAATCGTCAAACTTACAACACTCATTTTTGCATGAAGTCATTTTTACTATCTTGGCATGTATTTGATCTCGATCCTTTTCTTGGGTTCATTTTCCAAGTTTGTTCATTTTAGGATTTCATAACAACTTGTTGATTACTTGAGTTTTGGACTACCACTTTATCTCAATAGTTACGAGTTCTAACCTTGTGGATCTTTATTTCACCGGTTCCGGGTTCCAACCCAAGGGATCTTTATCTCGCTATTTGTAGGTTCCAACCCCGTAGATCTTTATCTCACCAAATCCTAGTTTCAACCCTGGGGATCTTTATCTTACTAGTTTCAAGTTCTAACCCTATGGATCTTTGTCCTACCCATTTTGAGTTCCAACCCTATGGATCTTTATTTCACTTGCTCCGAGAATTCAAACTTATTGATCTCCGAGTTTTAATGACCTGTTATTTTTCTTTGGATACTCGAACTTGTCGATCTCTAGGTTTGAACTATCTGCTGCTTTTGGTTGCATTCCAAGTATTCAAACCCATTGATTTTTGAGTTTGGATAATCTATTGATTTTCGGGTTTGAATAGTCTATTTCCTTCCAAATATTTGAACTCCCTATTGTTCAAGTTGTCAAATATTTGTCAATTTTTGTTTCTCCTAAATGTTTGAGTTCTTTGTTGATCGTGTCTAGGTTGTCAAATGTTTGTTGCTCTTTCATTTGTCCTAAATATTGAAACTCCCTATTGATTGTGTCTAGGTTGACGAGTATTTGTCACTCTTTTGTTTGTCTCCAATAGTCGAATTCCTTATTGATTATGTCTAGGTTGTCGAATATTTGTCTATCTTTCGTTTCTCCCTATATTCAAATCCTTTGTCGATTGCGTTGGGAAATCTGTGAACAAAAGCATAGCGGAAAAAGGATTCCCACCAAGGAACTGATGCGGATTAAAAGTTGCAAACCCAAGTGCAGGTTATTTCAAGTAATAAATTCTCGAGAGTCTGAGGTCGATCCACAGGGAATTGATAAAGAAAAATTTATTTGATGTAAGAAAAATACTTTGTCACAATAATAAAAGTGACAAAACTTAGTTACAAATAAAAAAGATTTACTTGGGTTAGGAGATCCATTCTTGCTAAATAAATTAAGGACAATATTAATTTATTTATAATTCAATTAGAATCCACGCATAATGGAGGTTCCAATCAGAAAATACAACATTCAAAGTTCATTTAAGATTATATACGTAATTATATTATGGTTCCTTTAATTGTTTATTAACACCACCCCTTATAAATGAGCTCAAACATTCATTGTGTCAACCTCTTGTCAATAATGAATCAAGATCTCTGCTTTATCAGGAGGGTTTCCAAATTGATTGGAAACAAAATATAACATGTATAATGGAAACTTGATAATATATCATTTAAGTACAAGAAAGAAATTAATCTAATCTTAACTTATTACCAAAAGCTTCACCCTTTCATCCAAGTAAAATGAAAATTAGTTACTCATAGAGAAGAGAAAAGAAAGAGAGAAGAAGAAGAAGAAGAAGAAGAAGAAGAAGAAGAAGAACATAACTTCAATTTAGAACAAAAGAAAACTACAACAAGATAAACAAACAATACAATAGCATGATCTTGATAACTAACACCAAGATTCATAAATGATCAGCCAATGCTCCCTTTTATAGAGGATTAGGGATACAAAATGACAATGGGGCTAATTCATGAATGAGTGGATGAGTGGAAAATGAGTGAAAAATGCCAAATGAATTTTGATGAGTGAAAAATTATTGAGATTCTTTGTCTCTGAAATCATTCAGTGCTGAAATCATTGCATTCGCCAGATTCTCACCAAGTAGTCTTCATGAAACTTATAGGCCTGGATCTTAGCTTTCAAATGTCGTTGGTTTGAGCCCAAAAGCATTCCTACAGCTCGAGATATGATCCAATCACTGCACACTACTCAGGCCCAGCTACAACTGCTCTGTTCTGATTTTCAAGCCCAATATCACCTCTAAGAAATCAGATTTAGGTCTTGTGTTCTTCATGAAAGTTGTAGATATGGGTCTTAACCTACAGATACCAAAAATTAAGCCTTATTAAGTTCTTACAGCCCAATTTATGCCCTGATTACTGTATACTGTTCAGGTTCCAATCACAAAACCCGTATTCTAACTTCCAAGCCCATTTAGTTCCACTAGATGTCCGATTTTGACCTAGAACTCTTCATGAAAGTTATAGGGCTCTCTCTTATATTTCCTACAAGGTAAGATAGATAACTATTAGACATCTATAACTCAAGATACGGCCAAAATACAGAAACGGTGTAAGACGTAAATCATGCTGAAAAAATCAATTAAGTCCAATTTAAATTCAAACTTACAAAACATAATCAAGTTCAATCAATTAAGTACATGGAGAGTGTAAATGACTAAAAATAAGAGTTTATTAATGTATCAAATATGCGATTATCAAATTCTCACACACTTAGCTTTTTGCGCTCCTGACAAAACACATAAGACCAAAACTAGGGGAAAAATGACACAGACTCAAAAGCTAAACACTCTAAAAGACTTTGTTTCTAATAATATTTAAGAATGAAAAGCAACCAAAGATTCAAGGGGTCAAAACATTTATGAGGTAAAGTTTCTTCACATCTCAAACCAACAAGCAAGGAAACTTCAATTGAAAAGCATGAGTCAAGAATGATAGATCTTCACAAGATTCACTCTAATCCCTCAAGTGTTTAAAAAGGTAGGTATTTCACTCAATTCAACCCATGAAAATTGCACTGTCATAAGCTTGCTTATCTTCTACTTCTCCACTACTCAGAACACATACACACAAAAATCATGAGGACTTTATTCAAAGTTGTAATGAGGATAAGGTAAATAAGGAGGTAATATGGATATGACAAGCTAAATACCAAAGAAAATAAAAGAGCGTGAGAACTGAGTTCAATTAACAAGCATGAAAGTTCATCCCAATTCCACTTAATACAAATTCTCTTTACATATTCTTTTCCTTTCCTTTATTGCCTTGTTAGCCCTTATTTACATTTTATTTTATTTTATTTTATTTTATTTTATTTTGAAGATGAACATAATATATACATTTTTTTAATTAAATATTTTTTCCCAACCATTCTATACACACACCCCCACACTTGTTCAAGAACTTATCCAATGACAAAGGTAATGTTCTCTTATTCCCTAAGGCTAGCTACGAACATGATTTTTTATTTAAGGCACATAATGAGTTCAAAACAAAGAATGATCAAATAAGCTCAAAGAGGTTAAGTAACGGGAAATAGGTCATTTCCAATGCCTTACGTTAGCAAGAATCAAAGAATTTCCAAGAAGTCATAGGAGTGCTTGATATCATATTAGGAATCAGAGATTTTTCGAGAAGTCATAAGAGTGTTTGATATCATATTGAGATAATATGCTGTTGAGCAATGCTACCTATTTGTGCGCCAGTCATTCTTGATTATTTGGTTAAAGTAGTTATTTCAAGAAAAATGTCTCAATCATGTTTATGTATGCATGTGAAAATGTAGTCTAAAATAGAATCAAAGCAAGTTCTAGAGTAACAATTCAATGAGTGAAATTCACACAAGAAAGAAGAGAAGTTCTAGAGTAACAATTCAATGAGTGAAATTCACACAAGAAAGAAGAGAATAGTACAAATGTTCAATCCATTCATCAATAGACTCAAAATCTCACAAGGCATAATTCTATCATTCTCAGTCCACCAATTCAACATCCATAACCAAGCATGTGATTTTTAAGAAAGAAGACAATTTACTCAATCATGCAAATTTTTCTGAATTTGAATTGCTACTTCCACACAAATTAGTTATCTACCTAATTACTCCTTACTCTACCACCAATTTTGATGTGTCTCAAGAGTAAATAATTTACTCCTTACTCTGCCATCCTTAATTACTTTTGTTGTTAATAAATTGTTAACAAACATATAAACACAACAAACATATTAATAAACACACTTCCCAATTTTTTTTTTGATTTTTTTCACACAACTATCTTTCCCCCTAACCAGATCACAACATTCTCCTCAATGTTAAAACATAGATAGGTAAAGGATAGAAGATAATGTCTGTTGTTACAATTACCACAAAGAAAAACCTTACACAAATTAAAATAGAAACAAAGTATGATAAATAAAATCAAAGATAAAGAAAAGTTATAGATGAAGTTCCAGATCAAACTCTTGTTCCTTGCTGCCTCCCTTACTACTGCATTCTGACCAATCTATTTGAGCTATTACTGGTTCAGGTTCATAAACAAAAGCTTGTAATTTATCAATTAATTCATCAACAGTTGAAGCAGATATAAGGAGTTGTCTTGCCGAATGTGTGATAAAGTTCTGTTCCACAGCATGGTCAACAAAAGATAACAAATTATCAAAGAAATTATTAACATTCAACAAACCTATGGGTTTATGGTGGATGTTCAGTTGAGCCCAAGAGATAATTTGAAAAATTTCTTCCAAAGTACCAAAACCACCCGATAAGGCAATGAATGCATCAAAGTTTTCAAGCATTGTCCTCATTCGTCCATGCATAGATGATACTTGAATTTCCTGCCCAATTATCTTTCCAATAATGTTCCTTTGAGTTAAAGGTTCAGGAATGATACCTAAAACTTGACCATCTCTTATATGTGCAGAAAGTGATACAGCCCCCATTAACCCAATGCTACCTCCTCCATATACTACACGAATGTTTCTCGCAGCAAGTGCTCTACTAACAGTGCTTGTTGCATTTATAAACTCTAAACCCTTCTCATAACTTGTCCCACAAAATACACAGATACTAGTAAGTCTACGAACAGAAGAAGAAGCTCCATCCATTTCTACACTCACACTCTCTTTGAATAATTATGAGTTATACGACAGTGAATAAAATGAAGTGTTTAAATAAGGAAGAGAATAGAAAAAGTAATAATAGCTCTTATATGGGTAGGTTGGTAATTTTCAAAAAAGTTTGAATTTAAGAAAGCACTTTTTTTATTTTTTTATTTTTTATTTTTTTTAGACTTCAAGAAAACCATCAGGGTAAAGAAGTCTAGAAACCCTTGAAGGACCCCGCCCAAAGGATCGTCTGTCCAAAATAAAAATATAACAAAATCATATAAAGATAAAAAGAAATAAAATAACAAATGACAGACTACCTTTATGTACAATTTTCATGGCGTGTCTTTATACTGTGCGTTATGAGTGTAGTAATACTAAGATGGCTCAGCCATTCTGGGAATTTTTTTCCATCCTGTTTGTGGATATTTTGGATTGAGTTATGACGTAACTAATTAAAATACATAAATCTGACAGCTACCACCAACGACCACAGTCAGTGAAAGGTCGCTGGAGAGCCCATGACATTAAATCACAGGATCCAGCTCAAAGGCATTGTCATGTGAGAATGCAAACACGGGACGCTTCTATCTGTCCATTAGCAAGCAGAGCCTATAGTTAAAACCTGGGAATGCTGGCGCGGTTCTCTACAGAGCATGGCACACGAACCTTATTTATGAACTAGCGTGCGAAGGTCCACCCGAGTCAATGACGGGCCTGCCACTGGCAGGGGCTCCTAATCTAATTAAAGACCAAGTACAACCGAAGTTTTGCCCTCTTTTTTTTTCTTTTTTTTAGGAGATGTACAAGATAATATATACATGTTGTTATGATTGTGACTCACATCTTCCTCTAGTTTTACGTCCAAAAACGACTTAAACGCCTTCTATGAGTCGATGATAAGCTTCCCATCCAATTTTCTTACAAATTGGCAAATAGGATCTTTTTGAGTCAGATTCCCAAGACTGTAATGCTCTTGCTCGTCCTTGAAGAGATTCCACAAACTAAGAAGTTCACATTGCATATATCCACAAGAATTCATCTCAAGAGTCAATAAGATATTATCTAATGACTCCTTACTCAGTCCATTCTTAATGAAGAATATTTTATCTTCTCTGTTTACAGAAATCATCCCCAAAGAATGACATCACGTGTTACAATTCCATCGCATATACTTGTAACAAACTTGTATTCTTTTTGCTTTTCTCCTTTTAGAATAAGAACTTTTACCGAGACCCGGCATGTATAGGACAAATGAATCTGAAGATTCACCAGCTAAACAAACCTTTACTTCGATTATCTAGCGTCTATCTTCTGGGATGCCCATGTGCATTAACAATCTTGGTCTTTCACACCTAACTTTGTAGATTTTTGTTATAGCATCTTGAGGGAGAGAAGGAAAATGATTTCTTAAATTCGAGAGAATGACATCCATTTTAAAAGGAGAAGGAGTCAATTATTATAGAAAACTAAAAAATAAACTAACTTGAGAGTCACGAAGTACCGTTATCCGCCACTTAACCAGAAACACAAAGAACTAAAAAAAGAAAGCAAAAATAAAAAAATAAATTAAATTCTACTCATAACAATGATTAGAAAGGGAGATGAATTCTACCTCAACAACTTTGTGTTCCAGAAATGGTTTAAGTCAACTTTGTGTTCCAGAAATGGTTTAAGTCTTTGTTCATTGATCCTAAATACATTATCATTTCTAGGGTTCTCAATGTCTATAGCCCCATGAGGATACACATATTTGACAATAAAAGGGTCAGTCCACCTAGATCTCAATTTTTCAGGGAATAGGTGAAGACGAGAATTATAAAGCAGAACTTTTTGACCAATTTCAAAAGATTTTCTCAAAATTGATTTGTCATGAAAAAATTTTGTTCTAGCTTTATAAATCTTTGAGTTTTCATATTATCATTTCTCAATTCCTCAAGTTCATTTAATTATAATTTGCGTAACTTGAAAGCATCATCAAGATTTAAATTAAAAGCTTTAATGACCAAAAATGCTTTATGCTCCAATTCTACAGGCAAGTGACAAGATTTTTCATAAACTAACCGATAGGGTGACATGCCTAAAGATGTTTTGAAAACAGTATGGTAAGCCCAAAGTGCATCGTTTAGTCTTAAAGACCAATCTTTACGATTTGGGTTAACTATTTTTTCCAAAATTTATTAATCTCCCTATTTGCTAATTCTACTTGTCCACTTGTCTGAGGATGATAAGGGGTAGCAATTTTGTGAGTAATGCCATATTTCTTCATTAAGGATTCAAATGATTTATTGCAAAAATGTTTTCCCCTATCACTTATGATAGCTCGAGGGGTTCCAAATTGACTCAAAATATTTTCTTTTAAAAATTTAAGAACAATTTTGTGATCATTGTGTCGACATAGAATCGCCTCAATCCATTTTGAGACATAATCAATTGCAACCAAAATATATGCAAATCCAAATGATGATGGAAATGGACCCATAAAATCAATTCCCTAATAATAAAAAATTTCAATGACAATGATAGGGTTCAAAGGCATCATATCTCTTTTAGAAATGGAATCCAATTTCTGACAACTTTCATAACTTTTGCAAAAACTATAGTTGTTCTTAAATAATGTGAGCCAATAAAATCCACACTACAAGATTTTTGCAGTTATTTTCTTTGAAGAAAAATGACCTCCACATGCTTCTGAATGACAAAATTTAATGACACTACCTACCTCATTGTCGGGTACACATTTTCGAAAGATTTGATCAAGACAATATTTAAACAAATATGGGTTATCCCCATAGAAAATTTTCACCTCAATCAAAAACTTTTTTCTGTCTTGGTGCGTCCATTGAGGCGACATCTTACTTATTACAAGAAAATTGACAATGTTAGCAAACCAAGGCATGGAATTGACAGAAAATAAAAATTCATCAAGAAAAAATTAATGATAGGTGTGTTATCAAAAGATGAGCCTGTTGAAAGTCTGGACAAATGATCTGCAACAATATTTTCGGATCCTTTCTTGCCTTTTTATTGTTATGTTGAATTCTTGAAGCAACAAGATCCACCGTATCAACCTAGATTTGGCATCCTGCTTAGACATTAAATATCTAACAACAGTATGATCAGTGAAAACAATAGTAGGAGAACCAATTAAATAAGCTCGAAATTTGCCTAATACAAAAATTACAACAAGTAGTTCTTTTTCAGTAGTTGTGTAATTCATTTGTGCACTATTCAAAGTTTAACTTGCGTAATAAATTACATGAGACTTACCTTCCTTTCTTTGCCTAAAACAGCTTCAACAGCAAAATCACTAGCATCACACATCAACTCAAAAGGCAAAGACCAGTCAGGGGATTGCATGATGGTCTAGATATGACACTAAAGTCCTTAATGAATCTTTTATAAAATCCCTCGTGTCCTAAAAAGGAACGAATTTCTCTGACTATTTTTGGGGAAGACAAATGAGCAATTAATTCAACTTTAGCCTTATCAACTTCAATTCCCTTAGAAGATATCACATAACCTAACACTATTCTTGATGTAACCATGTAATGACATTTTTCCTAATTTAACACAAATCCTTTTTCTTCGCATTTTTAAGAACTTTTTTCAAATTATCAAGACAATTTTTAAAAGAATTTCCAAAAATTGTTAGGTCATCCATGAAAACCTCTAAATAATGCTCAATCATGTCACTAAAAATACTTAACATGCATCTTTGAAAAGTTACCGGAGCATTACAAAGACCAAAAGATATTCTTCTATATGCAAAAATGCCAAAGGGGCATATAAAAGTGGTCTTTTCTTGATCCTCTAATGCAATTAGTATTTAATTATATCCTGAAGAACTATCAAGAAAACAATAGTAGGGATGTTCTGCTACTCTTTCCAGAATCTGATCAAGAAATGACAAAGGGAAATGATCTTTCCTAGTGGCTGCATTCAATTTTCTTAAATCAATACACATACGCCAACTGGATGAGACTCGGGTAGGTATTAATTTTCCTTTTTCATTTTTAACCACTGTTATTCTAGATTTCTTACGCACAACTTGTGTAGGGTTTACCCACTGGCTATCAGAGATAGGATAGATAATTCTAACATCAAGTAATTTAAGAACTTCAGCTTTAACTACCTCTTTCATGTATGAATTTAATATTCTTTGAGGTTGTTGAGATGTTTTAGCATTATCCTCTAAATGTATTCTATGTGTACAAATTAATGGATTAATACCTTTTATGTCCTTTAATGTCCATCCAATTACACTTTTATGCATTTTAAGTACTTTTATCAACATACCTTCTTATTTTTTGGTAAGGAATGGGAAAATTACCACCGAAAAACTTTGTTCTTCTCCTAAAAATGTGTACTTTAACCCATCAAGTAATGACTTTAGTTCCAGTGTGGGTACTTCTTCATGAGTATCATCATTCATGGGTTTTAGCTCTTCGAATCTCGGCTTCCATCCTTTGTATTCCATTACCTGTGTATAGTCAAGCAAAGAGAAAATTTCAGAAACATCATTATTTAATTGTGTAGCTGAATCAAATTAATTAATTAAACAAATTTTTAATTGGTCAAAAGAACTCCTAGTTTGAAGATGATCATCTATAATGGCCTCAATCCCTTTAACTTTTTCCTTTTCATCATAGACTTCTTATGGTTACTTGCACATGTTGAAAACATTAAGCTCCCGTGTCATATTTCCAAATGTTAGCTTCACTACTCTATTTCTACAATTTATCAAAGCATTAAATGTTGCTAAAAAAGGGTGACCTAAAATAACAGGAATTGACTTGCTACTAATATCCACAGGATATATGAATTTATCAACTTGAACCAACACATCTTCCACTATTACTTTTGGAATTTTAATTGATCTATCGACAAGTAGAAGAGTTACAAAAGTTAGTTTTAACTCACCCAGGTTGAGTTGCTGATAAATTGAATATGGAAGCAAATTAACACTAGCACCAAGATCAAGTAAAGCTTGTTCAATTTTATGTTCTTCAATAATGCATGAAACTGTAGGACAACCAGTGTCTTTATATTTCAACGCATTATTGTTCTGAAGAATGAAGCTTACCTGTTCAGTCAAAAAAGTATTCTTTTTCACATTATGTTTTCTTTTAATAGTGCACAACTTTTTCAAAAATTTGGCATAACAAAGAATCTGTGTGATAGTATCTAATAAAGGAATATTGATATTCACTTGTTTAAAAATTTCAAAAATGTTATTGTTATAGTTCACTTTACTTGAATTGTTTAATGCTTGAGGATATGAGGGTGAAGGCGAGGGTTTGGTCTCCTTTTGGCAAGGTGGCTTATCAACTTCTTCATCATCTTTGGGACTAGATTCATCATCTTTCTCACAAAGTTTAGGAATTTGTTTTTCAACAACCTTTCCACTCCTAAGAGTTATCACTGACTTGACTTGATCCATTTGTTGACTTTCTAAATGACCCTCATTTAGGTTGTACTAACCCTTGGGATTCGGTTGAGGTTGAGAGGGAAACTTTCCTTTCTCTTAAATAATGAGTGCAGAAGAAAGTTTAGCAAGACTGTCTTTAATGTCAATCATGGCTTGAGTGTTTTGGTTATTAATGACCTCTTGTTTTTCCATGAATGCATGTAATGTTGCTTCAAGGTTTTTCCTATATGGTGGGACATAAGGTGCATATCCTTCAGAATTTTGAGAGTCCTGTTGTGCCTGAGGAAGTGGTGGTTGCATGAATTGTGCTTGATTATTAGTCCTCTAACCAAAGTTCGGGTGATTTCTCCATCCCGGATTGTATGTATCTAAAAACGAAGAAGTGAATGACTTTTTAAAATTGTTCATTGCATTTACTTGCTCATGCACAACTTCTTGAAAAATGAAAATTTTTGGACATTCATTTGTTGAGTGTCCTAATTCATCACAAATGCTACAAATTTCTTCATTTTGCACAGATTTGATATTTTTTACTTTCCCTGATTCCATGGCTTCAACCTTTCTAGCCAAACTAGAAAACCTAACATTTAGATCTTCTTCTTGACTAAGATGATATTTTTTTATACTGCATTTGTAAGGTTATGTCTAATTGAATTTTCAGAATGATTAGTACCATGCCAAGATTGAGAATTTTCAACCAAATGGTCTAAATAGTCTAAAGCTTCTTCAGGTTCTTTATCAAGAAACTCACCATTGCACATTATTTCCATAAATTGTTTGGTTTCGAGTGTTAATCCTTCATAAAAGAAGCTTATAGAGCATCATTTTTCAAAACTACGATGTGGGCAAGAATTTAACAAATCTTTAAAACATTCCTAATTTCGAAAATATGCTTCATTTGAATTTTGGGAAAAATTTTGGATTTGTCTTTTCATAGCATTAGTTTTATGTGTTGGAAAAAATTTCTTTAAAAACTCACTTTGCATTTCTTACCATATACCAATTGATCTTGGTTTCAAAGTGTTACGTCAAGTTTTTGCTTTATCTTTCAAAGAAAAAGGAAACAATTTAAGCTTAACAATATCTTTAATGTAAGTTTGATCATTAAAAGCGATACATACTTCCTCAAATTCTTTTAGATGTAAATAGGAGCTTTCAGATTCTAAACTATGAAAATCAGGAAGTAAAGAAATCATACCCGGTTTAAATCTAAAATTGTTAGCATTGAGTGGAAAGATAAAACATGACGGATTAGCATTTCGAGATGGTTGCAAATACTCACGCATGGTTCGCAACGATTGATTTTCATGTTCATCATGCACACTTTCATTTTCAGTCATTGTGTTTAATGTATGTGATTGTGATTCAAACAAATTAATATGTAAAGTACTAGGATTAACTTTAACTAAAAGATCAAAATTTAAATCACGATACCAATTAAGCATAAATAAGTGACATAAAATAGAAAAGAAAATGTACAAGCTAGTGGTAATAATCAGCCATTAAATATTAACAAAGATGTGGTATAAACTAAATACCAAATAAATATTAACAAGGGTGTGGTATAAACCGACCACCAAATAAGTTAGTAAGTAGATAAATTAAAAAGTAAAAAGCAGGTAAATTAAAATGTTAGAAGCAGGTAAAGTAAAAAGTTAGATAGTTAGTAAGAGAGTTAGATAGTTAGTAAGTTAGTAAACAAGAAAATTAAAAGGTTAGTAGGTTAGTAAGTTATGTAACACCCACCGTAGGATATCACATTTATGTTACTTAATTATCAAATTACCCCTTCATTATAAAATATGCTTTGTAATGTAAATACGAGTTATAAAATTTCTTAATATCAATAAGATAAACTTAGTGAAAAATAAAAATATTACAACATCATCACAAATAATTTACATCATATATACACAAATCTTAATACGGTCATACTTACATATTACAGACCAAGTCCTTAAAGTATTTGAACATTATTTTAAAACTAACATACTGCCCAAGTATTACTAAACAGTAGAACCCTCAAACGGGTCCTCCTTAGATTCCTTAGCAGGTAGGAATCCGACTAAATGTGAAGTCCTACGGACAGGTGTCCGCGCAGACGACACGATACTAATCGCACTAGAAGTACGATAGTAAGCTCTCAATTACTGCCTAATAGACAACGAAAACTCTAAGTGTACATTAATGTTTATACTAAAATAAGGTTTCCTTTGGTAAAGCCTACTTAGGATAATATTCAGGTCTCCTATATAGTAAACACACTCTCTATCTAGGTCAACGTGCCACGCTTCCGGTCCTCCACGAAATTGCAACCTCATATATCCTAGGAAACTGGGCATCGCCATCTTCTCAGAATTCCGCTTCCTCTACAGGAATCTGCTCATCTTCACCTTCTTGTTCAAGTCCTTGCTCAATGTCTTTACAAATATAAATACCATACAAAATAGGCATACAAAGAGGTGAGATCACCTACGCCAATACCAGCATGGTAGCATAGAGATAAATACATATAATATATCATACAGATACATCCTACCATAATTACAATTATGCCATCAACATTATTTATCATCACAACAAAGGTAATAAATAATAATTACGATCATGCCCTCAACAATATCCAATCATTCAACAATTCAAATATCATACTTATATCAATACTCAATAATTATGCATGTGCACATAGACTCAATTTTCTACTCCATGGAGTTAAAACTCAGGTTGGAGAGAGTGATCGAAAAGATCTGTCTGTACCAACATGCGTCAAACCACGTGCTACAATTCTCATATGTATTTGCACATCTAGCATATACATTACAGCTTTTTTTAGATATTGATTAAGAATAGTGTCTCGATCAGGTTCATCGGTGTGTTGCATCGATCAAACCCACGGTACAGAAGAGCTACCAACTTTCCATTGTAGGCAACCCGCACCCCGATGCCCCCAAAGTCAACAAGTGACTTACACTACGCATATCGCACCCACTCAAGAGGTGTATTCTCTCCTAGGCAATTAGCCTTATTCAGTCCATTGGACCTTTCCCATGCATGTACAATGCACCATACTCAATTCAATTTCATCACCTCATACTAAGGGTTCACACACTGACTCAACAATATCATTACTGTATTTTTATCGCGTAATCATATTTTTGCATTTTCTTAATCGCGCAACATTTCTGTCACATTTTCAAATCACGTATTAATTTTTTAATGTACTCTCAATCGCGCAAAATATTTCTAACATGTTTTAAATCAAAAATATGATTTTTCTCATTTGATACCAAAAATTGACTTTATTTTCAATATTTGTATAATAGTCCCTCTATAACATAATATTTACGTTATAGTCTTTGTTTAAATAATATTTTCATAATAGTCCCTCATAAAATAATATTTACAAGATAGTCTCTCTTTTAGAAAATATTTGTAATATAACCCTCTAAAAATTAATATTTCTACTATTTCCCAGAAAATGGTAATTCTTTGCTTTACTTAAGATATTATAGCTCAAATTTTTCTAATGCGCTTCTAAACCCATAGGGTGAGCTATACATTAGAAAATTTCAAGTATTGACATCTATTTTTATTTCATAACCTAATTATTTAATTACATCAATTTGTTTTCTAAAAATTATTTTGCTTGCTACTAAATTCAAACTCTTTCAAAATACTTTCCTTCTCAATTAAACCTTTAAATTTACACTTAATAAAATAATTTAGTTCTACATTATGAAAAATGGCATGTTGGCCAAATTTTCATTCTTACTTCAAAATTCATTGTAATTTATTTTCTAACACTCTAAATCTTTGTAAAATCTCTTAATTAATTTTATTGTCATAGAACATTTAATCCTCAATTTGAAATCATAATTTTAGGACTCTTGGTCCTCTTGAAAGTCGTGAGGCTATGTGCCTCTAAGCTCTTTGGAACTCTCATGTAATCTTTCCAACATGTTGTTCACATCCTAAATTACACATACATTTGCATGCTTCCAAAATTATACATACAAGCATATTATCAAAGCTATAGTCATACCATCACACATGCAACCATAAATTCAAAATCATAAATACCACAATCACAAATAAAGAAGCATCAAGCAATAAGTGAATAAACCCTTATAAATTTTTCACCATACAAAACCATCTCCTCACCACCAACACTTAGTTGGTGAGGTAAATCTCCTTCTTACCTTAAGGAAGACCAAATCTTCAAGTTCCCTCCTTCTCTTGATTTCGTATAAACTAAACAAAAACCCTAAAAATTCTTAAACAATTACTAAAGTCATAAACAAGGTTTAATAACAAAGAACCATGGAACAATCATGGTCTAGAAAATCAAAAACTTAAATTAGAACCATAGAATCAAAAGTTTAGCTTCAGGGAAGTAACCCAAAACTTAAATTTTGATATACTTGGAGTGGGATTTTGATAAAACTTTCCAAATAAAAAGTGTTTAGAATATGGTTTAGGTTTAGAAAATGTAGAGAAGAAAAATTATAGAAAATTGGAAGTGGTTTTGGTAGCCTTGGCCAAAACCTCCAAGGAAGAAAAAAGAAAGGAAAAGTTATTGGTGTTCTTGATAGTTTGGAGAGAAAAGATGATATCTTTACTTTAGGTGAGAGAAAAGTAAATGGATAGTGAATTTTGAGGAGTATAACCGTGTAGTAGTGTATAGGAAAGTTAGGAGATAAACTTGACAATAAAATGTCACACTTTATGTTCACATGTGAAAGCACATGGCTTGGTCACCACTTGGTCATCAAAGCATCATGCAAGAGCATTCAAGAAGCTTGGAGAAGCTCCTTGGCCGTGTGGCCCTCTAGGAATACTAACCAAGTTTGTTTCTAATTTAGTTCTAGTTACATGTTAATCAAATAACAACTAACTAGATTAGGTTTTCTAGTTACTTGATTAACTATTTAGTTACATAGCTAACTAGTGAATTAGGTCATTGCATATGTCATGCCTAGTCACTTGCTTCTAGATGAATTTAGGATATTTAACTAGTAACTATGTTCTAACTAATTAGTAACTAGGTTAGGTCATTTAGTTTCTTAATTAGGCAATTTAAGTAACTAAATTAGGTTTATTTAGTTACTTTGTAACTAGTCAAACATTTCAACTTAGACCATTTCTTGTTGGTTAGAAAAGTCCAATCATCATTTTTGACTTGTTTCTATTAGTTCATAAATAATTAGGTTACAGAAAAATTCTAAGTACATTTTTTGTCAATTAAAAATATATCGAGTCCAATAATTTATAGCAGGTGTTACTATAAATAAAACAACAGATTATTTTCTGTGAAATATTTTTATTTCACAGATAAATTTTAAAAATTAAAAGATTCATTTCTATGTCTCTCAGATTCAGATTTAGTAAGATCCCCCATCTCCGAATAAATCAATAAAGATTTTTCTCGGTCTAAAAATTATTATGTTCCTGACCTGGAGCAAATCTCGCACAACGATTAAAAACAGTCTCAGAACAGTCAAATTAATTTTATAGCACACAAAACATTACAATTTAGCCATTACTGTAACATAGCAAAAATTTGGGGTGTTACAAGTTAGAAAGTTAGACAAAAAGTAAAATACATAAAATAAAGTACTAAAAATTAAGTGCAAAATGCAAAATGCAGAAAGTAAATTTAAAATATGAAAACCGAAGAATCGGCAAGCCAATTTTTTGTTCTGGCAAGAGAGAAGAAAAGAATAAAGATTATTTCATAATGATTAAAGATTACAGAGGGAGAAGGAAGAGTAGAAAAGAGTTAGTAAGTCAGCAAATACAAAACAAAAAAAAATTAAAGGAGTAAATATATATATATATATTTACAAGATCCACAGGATAAAAAATATAAAAATATATATACAAAATATTTATACAAAATATTTGTTCTTCAAATCAGGTTCTTGGACAACGGCACCAAAAATTTGATGTGAATTAAAAGTTGTAAACTCAAGTGCAGGTTGTTTCAAGTAATAAATTCTCGGGAGTCCAAGGTCGATCTACAGGGAATTGATGAAGAAAAATTTATTTGACATAAGAAAAATATTTTATCATATCAATAAAAATGATAAAACTTAGTTACAAATAAAAAGGATTTACTTGGGTTAGGAGCACTCTTGGTAAATAAATTAAGGACAAAATTAATTTATTTATAACTCAATTAGAATCCACGTATAATAGAGGTTCCAATCAAAAAATACAATATTCAAAATTCATTTAAGATTATATACGTAATTATATTATGGTTCCTTTAATTATTTATTAACACCACCACTTATAAATAGGCTCAAGCATTCATTGTGTCAACCTATTGTCTACAATGAATCAAGATCTCCACTTTACAAGGAGGGTTTCTAAATTGATTGGAAACAAAATACAACACGCATAATGGATACTTGATAATATATCATTTAAGCACAAGAAATAAATTAATCTAACATTAAGTTATTACCAAAAGATTCACCCTTTCACTCAAGTAAAATAAAAATTAGTTACTCATAGACAAGAGAAAAGAAAGAGAGAAGAAGAAGAAGAACATAACTTCAATTTAGAACAAAAGAAAACTACAACAAGATAAACAAACAACACAATAACATGATCTTGATAACTAACACCAAGATTCATAAATGAACAGCTAATGCTCCCTTTTATAGAGGTTAGGGATACAAAATGACAAAGGGGCTGATTCATAAATGAGTGGATGAGTGGAAAATGAGTAGAAAATGCCAAATGACTTTTGATGAGTAGAAAATTATTGAGATTCTTTGTCTCTGAAATCATTCAGTATTGAACTCATTGCATTCGTCAGATTCTCACCAAGTAGTCTTCATGAAAGTTATAGGCTTAGATCTTAGCTTTCAAATGCATTGGTTTGAGCCTAAAAGCATTCCTATAGCTCCAGATATGATCCAATCACTGCACACTGCTCAGGCCCAGCTATAGTTCCTCTATTCTGACTTGCAAGCCCAATGTCACCTCTAAGAAATCTGATTTGCGTTTTGTGTTCTTCATGAAAGTTGTATATATGGGTTTTAACTTGCAGATACCAAAATTTCAGCCTCATTAAGTTCTTACAGCCCAAGTTATGCCCTGATTATTGCACATTGTTCAGGTTACAATCACAAAACCCGTATTCTAACTTCCAAGCCCAATTAGTTCCATTAGATATACGATTTTAACCTAGAGCTCTCATGAAAGTTGTAGAGCTCTCTCTTATCTTTCCTACAAGGTAAGATACATAATTATTAGACGTCTAGAACTCAAGATATGACCAAAATACAGAAATAGTGTAAGACGTAAATCATGCTGAAAAAATCAATTAAGTCCAATTTGAGTTCAAACTTACAAAACATAACTAAGTTTAATCAATTAAGTACATGGAGAGTGTAAATGACTAAAAATAAGGGTTTATTAATTTATCAAATATGTAATTATCAGGAACCATGCGAAATGAAGAGCCATGAAACATGATTTTTGACTTTACCTCTTGAAGATAGACAAAAATGATCAAACAAATCACAAGCACCGAAGTAACGTCGGAGCCTCTATGTTGTCCACACAAACAGACTCACAAACGTCCAACATCTATGAACTTGGAGTCTCACTCTCTTGCACAGTGCTAGCTGCGAAGAGAAGAGAAAAATTGTCACTCTCTCACTCACTATTTTTGTTAGGGTGCGGCTAGGGTTTGCAACTGATGTCCTTGACAGCCCCTTAGCAGTACTATTTATAATAGTGGTTGCCTTATACGAGTGAGAGTAGCAGTAGGTTTAGCAGTGTAACCTTGGACTCATCTGTTATGAGTCTAGACCATAATAGAACCCTAGTCCAACTTGGATTCTAATTACTTCAACTTAATCTGTTCTATGTGTGTGACCTTGCAGGTTCTCATGACGTTGGTAGTAATATTAAAATTCTATTTTAATATCACAAGCAGTGAGTGGTATCTAGCAAGACGTCACTGCTACCCAAGTAATGAGAATGTCAATGATTCGACATAACCTTTCTGTGACCAATGTTTCTATATATTTTGGTCCCTTTATCCAGATATTTAGATTGAACATAAGGTATAGAATGTGTCACCCTTGTATTATTCAATCTTCTGTTTCTTGATCCTTGAGTAGACTTACTAAAAACAAACGAGATCAATATTTCATATTGACTCATTTGAGTATGGCCACGCATTTCGCAGTCTAACTCAATCAAGGGGGCACGAAGATATCGTTTCTGTTATGTAAGAGGGACAAATCTCATCTAAATCACTCACATCCCTCTGCATGATTAACAGCATGTCCTATAACTAACTTTATAATCACCTAGTTACAAATGATATTTGATGGTATTAAAACATACAATTCCTCATGTAGGAATTGTAGTGATTTCAAATCAAAGGACCACATATACCATTGTCACTTTGAGAACCGCTTATGATACTCACGTAATGATCCACGTAGCGTTCTAATGGAGGGTCTATCCAATACATCATTGCTCTAATATGTATCCATGAGAAGACTTGATATCTCATATCCATGGCCCATGAGATGTGACCATCAGTTTACACACATACTAGTCTCAATGCATTTTGTCGATCTAATTAACAATAATACTTGACTAGGGACATTTAAAAATAGTGTTCTAATTCCAATAGGATCTCACGATCAAATCATCCACTTGATATCCTATGGCATTAAACTTACTATTCTAAGGACTTTATTATGTTTATAATAAATAATACAATAAATTAAATGCCTTATGTATTAAATAAATAGCATAATATAATGTTTGTAAGTATGGTCAAAATAAATTGGCCTCTAGGGCATACACCAATAGATTGCGTCCTAGTTGTTGAATATTTGTTGATCTTTCATTTGTCTCAAATATTCAAATTCCCTATTGATTGTGTCTAGGTTGTCGTTCTCTTCATCGTTTTTTTGTTCATCTCAAATGTTTGAATTCCCTGTTGATTTGGTCTAGTTTGTCGAACATTTTTGTTTGGTTTATGGTTGGTCCCAAATGTTTGAACAACTTGTTCATTTTGCCTAATATATTATTGATTTGCGGCTTATTTTTCTTTTCTTTGTTTTAGTTAATAAAAAAATGACTTGAACAAAATTGGTTACTTCTTTTACTATGCTTACCTTTCTAATCAAAAGGATATGCAAAAAAAAGCTACTATCAACATCAAACTTTGACCGTGTCTAAAAAAAATTGAAATTAAATGTTAAATAGTTTTCCTAGTTTTAATACTTTTTTTTTCTATTTTTAATCATGAAAAGAAAAAATTCTTGACCCAAGTCCAAGACATGTAACCCAATGTTCAAGCCTATGACCCAAAAAAAAAAAGTTGAAGTCTTTTATGTTGAAGTTCCTTCAACGTGAAGGAAGCTCTACTTCACACATTTAATTTAAAGAGAGGTGTTGTCTGATCTAGCATCAAAGGCCATAGCGTCATCACTGTTTCCTCCCATTGGAAGGTGTCTATAAATAGCAAACAAAAGGAAGCTACCATGGAGAAAGGAAAATAGAGACACAAGGTAGAGAGAGTGTGGGTGAAGAAGCAAAAGAAAAGAAGAGAGGGAAGCTTTAGTCTTTGGGTTAGCTTCCTTGGGTGTCATCAATTTGGCTAGGATTAGAGGTGTGCAACAGATTGTTTTGAACTAAGCCAAACTGGTAACTGAAACCAATCTGCACAACAAAAAAACCAAACCATTTAAAATAGTTCACTAACCAAACTAGTTACATTTTTAAAAAATGGTTTGGTTGACTATTATCTATTCTAGTTCAGTTAACTGGAGTTATCCAAACCGAAAGTTTCTCTCTTATCAAAAACCAATTTTTTTCTCTTCTCAAAACTCACTCATAAAGCAAATTCTATCTAAACCAGGGCTGCCTCATCATCGTCACTCCTTTGTCATTGCTCCATCACCATCACTCTATCACTGCTGCCTTCACGTTGCCGTCACACTGTCACCAGTGCCTCCTTGTTGCAGTTGCATCCTCGTCACTATCAAGTTTCCTCCACAGTGGATTGCATGGAGCAAGTTCATGATTCCTACTCCCACCATCAAACTTGGCAAGATCAAGAAGATCCTCAACTCATCACTGGCCTTCTACGTAGCTTGCACCACTGCCAGAATCCTCCAGAAGATGATCAACTCTAGTACCGCCTTGTCACTGTTGCCTCCATGTTGCCGTCAAATTTTGATAGTGGATCACACGAGCAACTTCATGATTCGCACTCATCCCCACACCAGATCTCCATGCAAGACCATTATCTTGCACAAAATTTCATTCTGTTATTGCTTGAGATGATTTAGATCTGTGATTTGTTTAGAAGTTGCTTCCATTGTTTAGATCTGTGCTTTGATTACACAAATGTGTGAAGTTTGTTGATTATGTTGAATTGAAGGATCACCAATGAACCGGTTATCCACATAAGAGCCAGTTAACCAAACCTGGGAAACCAGATCATACAGTTCAATATGTTTTTATTCAAGGCAAAACCAAATAGTCTTTGATGAACCTTAACATCTTCAAGCTAGACTCTCACATTGATCACTGACGGATAAGGTTACAAATAAATGGATAAGTGTTTAGGTTTTCTTATAACACCCAAAGAGTGGTTTTAAGCAAATTGAGTATAGAGATATACAGCTTTACACTTAGAAAAAAAATTAGAAACTATAGTGAATGTAAAAAATGAGTTCAAAAGTGAGAGTATGGGATCAATCGAAGATCAAAAGTTTGGCAATCACTACAAGAAATTCGGCATTTAACAGTGACTATTTTTGGTGGATTCATTGCTGCTAATGATCTTGGTAATTTGTGGTAGAAATATCTGCCGAAAAACCAATCGTTGAGAAAAAAAATAAAAATAAATTTTTAGCTGAATAATCTGCCAAAAAAATAAACCACCACAAATTTTTTACATTTTAGGTGGATGATCCACAGGTAAATGTATCAGTTTGTTTCTCAAGATTTTCTAATGGATTAATTCCATCAAAATTTTTTTCCAATTCCTAATAGGTGTGTAGGAAAATTTCCTACAACTTTTCTACTATAAATAAGATGTCAATTAATCAGGTAACGAACCGATTACGCATTTTGAGGTTTTTGGTGAATTTGCTGTGAAAATTAAAAAAAAAAAGTCACTCGAAAAAATTTCCAGTGGATCATAATCTACCATAATTTTTTTAAGAGCCGTGCCAGGCTCCTTTTTCTTCTATTTCTGCGACCGTTTTCTCTCCTCCTCCTTCGTCTCCCTCTTCTCTATCCTTTCTCCTCCTTCCACCGTTGAGATCAGGCTCTTGATCATAAAAACCTAAGCTCAGATCATAACCACATTTTCTCCTACCTCTCTGCCTACATCCTACAGTCATCCTCCAAGCTCATGGCATCCTCCGCTTGAGCTCCAACCACGAGGGCCATGAGGCGTTGTTGTTGCCCCTAAAGGCCACGAGGGCTTGAGCTTCACTTATGGATGCCATCTGTTGAATTCCCATGCAACCTAGTTTATGAGTTTGGCCAGTGCGGCTAAGAAGGCTACGGACAAAGCTCCAACCACGAGGCATTGTTGTTGCCCTTGAAGGCTACGGGGCCTGAGCTCCAACCATGGGTGCCATCAGGGTTAATGGCCTATGCGACCTAGATGTTGGTTGATGTGGTGCATGGGACGTGGGTGCATGACTTCTTGCCTATATTATTTTTCATTATATTTTGAATGTTATACTTGCTAATAATTCTTTATTATGATGTTATAGAATTTGATTAATATTTTTTATATTATATAAGACTAATACTAATTTATTAAAATAATATAATATTATATGTTAATGTGCTAATTTGAAAATTAAGAAAAAGGTGATAAAATAGTAATATGAAATATTAAATACTAAAATTTTAAAATTTTATGTGAAGAAGTTGATAAATTAATTAATTTAATAATTTATATATTAAATTAAAATATTTATTAGTTAATATTAATTTTAATTTTAATAAATTAATAATGTATAACATAATATATTTAAAATAAAAGAAAGTAAAAATGTGAGTTATATATATAATTAATTTGATTAATAATAATTTATTAATTTCATCATAATGTTAAATTCAAGAAACCCACTGGCTTAAAATAATAAATGTCAAATAAATTATGAGTTAAAGTAGAAACCTCATCTTCTAAAATCTACTAAAAAATTCCAAATGAAGAGTACTTATTAAAATTTAGAATAAATTTAATTTAAGTTAGTTTCAAGTTAATTCAAAATATGATTTCGATTCTCCAAAATTACCATAGAAAAACCCTATTAAAATCATTTTAAACAATTTGCATTTGGCTTTAAAATACCTAATAAAAATAAAAGAAAATAAAGAATTTAATGTAATTGCATAAAAGATAGTGTTTCTTTATTTTACTTATCTTTGATGATAATTCGCTAAGAGGAACAACAAATATGTAATAGCCTTATGTTACGATGATATAAATTGCGTAATATAGATAATATATGTTATTGTTATTGACACTTATTTGCATGTATATTGTTGTGTTTGAATTGTTGAAATAATTAATACTCTACTGAATTAGGAAGCTTTAAACCTTAACTTAAACAATATTAGTTTTGCATTAATAGGTTAAGTGGCCTTGAGCAATCCGAGATTTGATTGCTCAAGTAACATATTTTTTTCATCCACTGATAGTGAGGACGATGACTCTTGTGATAAGACTATCATGTGGTAAATGTGTTAGAAAGTTTGAGTAATGACTCAAGTCCACCTCTTATGATGATAAGGTGAAGACTAGGTTCCACCTCTTATGATGATAAGGTGAAGACTAGGTAAGGTGATATAAAAAAAAAAAATTGATATTTTTTGAAGTATATTTTTTACGAATAGAAGGCACATGGTGGAGCAGTTGGAGAATAAAATAGAAATTGAAAGCAGGCGAAATTGACATAAAGAGTAATTTCAACAACTAAACTAAAGTTATACAAGATTCTTGTGGAGAGGACATACCAGATAAAATTGTGAGTTCGATATCGTTAGGATTGAGAAAGTTGAGTGGGTAATGTCTAGACTATTGCCCTTGATGGTGATACTGAAAGCGTGTATCGCCTTGCACTCATCTATCTAGTTTTGGAGAGTAGTTAATTGAGACAAAAATAATTTCAGGGATATTTGGCTTAAGTTGGGATTTGAGTTTTGATAGTGATTGTGATGACAAGTGGAGTAGATGTATTTTTCTTGTTAAATGTAATACAATTGGAACTCAACAAAATACTATACATGTTTAATGAATGAGTTTAAGAACTAAGAGCATTAGTATCGGGAAAAGTAAAATTTAATTTGATCTTTAATAAATTGCTCTCGCTTATGTTAAAAGCTTTTCGTATTGGATCTTTCTTGGTAAGTAGGATAGAAAGTTGGCAACTATTCGAAAAGTACTTTCTTTATAAATAATGTTCCTTACAAAATACATCAATCTTTATCATTGTCTATAACAATTAAATACTTGAATTTTTTTAACATCCTTACAATTTTTCCTTATGCTTGGTGATAGCCACATCGTACAGTTCTACCCATATGTCTTCTCTAATCTATAGACCTTTTTCAATTAGAGAAGTTGTATGGTCTAGATCTCTAAATTAGAGAAGGCATATAAGTTTACTTTTGGAAGATTTAGTTATTATCGACTGTATGGAAGAGTGTGCATAAGAATGTTAATAAAATTCATATATTTAACCCTTGAAGACAATGATGATGATTAATATATTTCACAATGAACATTGCTTTTGGAAAAATTATGCTTCTCAAATTGTAGCAAACAAGATTGGTATTCTAATTCATTAGGAGAGAAACTAACACAAAAAATTTTTAGACACGAGAGCAATCAATTCAAGAGCTTAAAAGAAAAAAATGACTTTTTTTTATACTGACGCTCGTACTTTTCTAAACTAATTCACTAAATTTGAATAATCTTTCCTTGAGTTTCATATTGTATTACATTTAATAAGAAAAATATATATGCTTTCACTTATCATCATCATCACTATCGAAATCCTAATTTCACTTTTGTCCAAATTCCCTTGAGATTAAACTTTTTCCTGCTACTCTTTAAAAATCATTACCTTCTGCTCGTACTAACACATGCTTTTTGTGCCACCAAGAAGGGTAATGGTCTTGGTGCTACCCTCTCAACTATCCTAGTTCTAATAAAGTTTAGCACACAATATTATACGAATATTTCTTTCCATGATACTCTGGTACAATGTCATTTTTATTGGTGTCATCATTCTTGATAAAAAAATTTCATTTGCTTTGGGTTTCTTTCTTATTCCCTGGCTTCTCCACCAATGGGCTTCTGTTTGCCAAAAAACTTACTTCATAAAATCGTGTAAATTCATTATTATAATTAGCAATATTTTTCTCCATCAACTTTATATCTTGTTACCTATTCTTGTCATCATCATCAAAATAGGTGAAACCGTTTTCATTACATAAACTATCAATCATATCAACCGCTTGAAAATGTTATTATTAAAATAATCATACTCACTATAAAAGGAAGACGAAAGATGAGTAAAGTAATCAAATCTCAGATTGCTCAAAGTCACTTCTAAGTGATTCCAACAGATTCTAGTAGGTTTTCCATCGGAGAAATATCCACTAGAAAAGGTTGCAATATAACACATTGCCCTTTTTTTTTTCAGTGGCCGAATTTGCCGGTAATTTACAAAGGATTCTAGTAGAATTTTGTTTTTGACAAGTGTTTTTCGGGAAGCAAAAATTTGTCAGAAATCCGTCGAAAATTGAAATTTCCAATGGATTTTGGGGAATTACTAGTAGTTATGGCCACTGGAAATTCGCGAATTTCTTGCAGTTAATATAAGATTGTCTTCGATTTAGGAACTTTGGTATTTATAGATTTTGAAGTCTAGTCATTGGAGCTTGTCTAACTGTCTTTTGCTTGCAAGGACAATTATCGTTTTCTTGTCCTACAATAGTCATGTAACTTTTGCTCAGGCTTTTGTACATTTCTAGTGACAGAGAGAGGTTTTTGACTTCAGATGATTTTTTATCTTAATCATTTTGAACTTTGTCCATTGCTTCTCTTTTGAGTTATGAAGATTCTCTTGTTGCTTCTCTTCTAAGTTTAGTGCATGTATACTTCAGAAATAAGAACTTTTCTTCTATAAAAGCTTCAGTCTTGAGTTTTTGACCGAAAATTCTAACTCAATAGCTTTTTTTCTTGTGAGGTGGAGAGGATGCAATTCTTGGGCTTTTTCTCTTTCTTCTTAATTTCTTAATGGTGTATGATAGGGTTAAGTGTTTAGAGAGGGTTTATGGTTTCCAAGGTTGAGAATAGTAAGTTTTAGAGAGTTTAGATGAGATTTGAGGAGAGAATTCGAGTGAGATGATAGCAATAATGATTAGGTTCATTATTTGGGGTCAATTTATAGTGGGAAAAAGTAGTCATTAGAAAGGAGAGATTCTGACGTCAGTGCCAGTCATATCGACATTTAATGCTCTTCAACAGATATATTACCATTGAAGGGTGTTGAGTCAACAACTGTAACTTATCTAACTTTATCTGACAAACTAACTCTGTTGTCATTTGATTTTAACTTCTGAACATTTTTTTATCCAATTTCTGAAGCACCTTCTTATCAATCTTCTGAACTTGCTTCTAAATACTTTTGATTGACTTTCTAATCATGGTTTTTCTTTTTGAGCATATTTCTCTAAGACAACTTCTTATGTTGTATACACTACGATTATGCATCAGATACAAATAATGTTAAGATGATTTCTTATTAAGCTAAATCTATCTTCTGATAGAAGTTTAGTAAATATGTCAACCCATTATTCTTTTGTTTTAACAAACTTAAACTCAAAATTTCCTTTCCAAACATGATCTTTAATAAAATGATGTTTGATGTCTATATGTTCAGATCTAGAATGTTGGATGGAATTCTTAGCTAAATTAGTTGCACTGGTATTATCATAAAAGATAGGGATTTTGGAATATCGAAGTGAGAAATCCTCAAGTTGGTGCTTAATCCACAAAAGTCAGGAACAACAGTATGATGCAGACACATTCAGTTTTAGCAGTGGATAGAGTAATTGAGTTCTATTTTTTGCTGGGCCAAGTGATTAGAGCCTTTCCAAGAAAGCTACAACATCCACTTGTACTTCTTCTTTCTACACGATCTCGAGTAAAGTCAACATCACAATAACCTAGCTATAAGGTCAGGACATGTACCCTTCTCATATCATAGGCCAAGATTAGAAGTTCCAATCAAATATCTAAAGATTCTCTTAACAGCTTTCAGATGAAATTCTTTACGATTTGCTTGAAATCTAGCATATATTCCCACACAATTTAATATCAGGTCTACTAGCAGTAAGATACAGAAGTGAGTCAATCATACCTCTATATAACTTCTCACTTACTGGTTTACCTTACTCATCAGAATATAGAATATGTGAGGGGTGCATTGATGTGCTCATTTTCTTAAATGTGTCCATCTTGAATATTCTAAAAAGATCCTTTGTGTATTTCTCTTGATTTATTAGGACCCATTCTTTTGTTGTTTAATTTGTGATCCTAAGAAGAACTTAAGTTCACCCATCGTGCTCATTTCAAGTTCTGCCTACATTAGCTTAGAAAATTCCTTGCACAGAAGTTCATTAGTAGAATCAAATATGATATCATCCACATAAATATAAACAAGTAAAAAATCTTTCTTTTGGAGTTTTGTAAACAAGGTTGTATTAATTTTTCCTCTAACAAAACCATTTTTTAAAAGAAAAGAGCTAAGCCTTTTATACCAAGCTCTGAGAGCTTGCTTTAAACCATATAAAGCTTTTGAGAATTTGAAAACATGATTGGGAAACTTCCCATATTCAAAATATGATTGGAGCCTAAAACCGCCACACTTTCCTTCATGAGTTTCTTTAGCTTACAAAGAGTTCCTTGGAGCCATGCTATCTACATTAACATAAAAAAACAAACTGATATCAGATAAAATGGAAAAGGGAAGTTGAATTAAAAATGCACGTGTCAATTACGAAAATAATAATCTGATCCAGATCTCGGGACTTACCTAGTATGGCCACTACATCACTTTCTATAGAATTAATAATCAAAGAACAATGAATGAGATCCATCTCTATCATCTTAAACCAAAATTGGACTATTTGCTTCTCAAGGTAAGTAGCTCATTTTTGTCTGTCTTTAGCCTCTTACATCCTTTGAGCCAATAAAGATTTATGGCAAGGTTGTTCTTTAGTAAGGAAGAAGGGGTGAAGACTCGAAGTAACTTCAAGACAGAAGAAGGTCTACTTAAAGTCCTTGTATGACTCGTCATACGGCACAAAGCACTTTCCCAATGTGGTTCCAAATAAAAATCCACCCAAAATTTTCGCTCCCATTAGTAGACCGAATCATAGAAAAGAAGAAGAAGAAGGCTTTCATCGAGAACAAGAAACTAAAATAATTTCACATGACCTCAAAATAATGAATGAATGCCCAGCTGTTTAGGTGCAACTGAGAAGGATCTACTTCCACTTTGGTGACAACCTCGATCTGAAAGGGTGTAAATGGTAACTAGACGCCTAACTGATTAAAGAAGGTCTTATATTGATACATGAAATGAGGATCGCTCTTCCTTATGCTGCATATCCTATCATCTTGGCCACATAGACGACAACGTAGTCTTCGTCATGCTAGCTACCCAAGGTAAGCTCCATATATGCCTTTAGGGCAATCACATCCCTGACCTTTCTAATGACAAAGCAAATGCCCAAGGGTTCCCAATCCACCCATTCATAAAGATACTTGTCGAGAGGCGGAGGTTAATCAGTCGCCATTGAAAACTCCTTCAAATCTTTTTGGCATCTCATCTCGATTACTGGTCATCTCAAGATTATACCTACAGAGGCCGGAGAACTATCAGTATCACTACTTAAGGGCCCGAGATACTTCTCTATATCAACTTGGATCTCGAAAAAGGGGTAATGTCCTAGAAGAGCAATAATGAGCCTAGAAGCCTCAAACTGCCTGCTACTTTCAGTGCAAATCTCAACAAATGTATGTGGCTTTTGCACTCCACGTGCAAAAACACCCCTTGGGGCCCTCCTCTATCATTCATGATGCAGCAGAGGTGGGGGTGTAGACAAAACCTCCAGAGAAGACCTTTCTTCTCGTCACTCCCCATCCCCTAATCTTAATCATAAAACCAAAAAATATAAGAGAATGGGAGTATTTGAGAAGAAAAGTGGTTGGCTAGAAATGAAGAAAACGACAAGAAAAGTAACCAGAGGCATTTAAATACACCAAGAGAGGCAGAAAATCACCAAACTTGATCAGGAACCATTGCTAGTGGCTATTGGGAATAGTAGAAGAAAACGGAGCAAAAAGGAAGCAAAGTAAGCAACTGTTCCTTGTCTTCCTTATTTATAGAAGGTAGGAGAAGCCAATTATCACCCATGTGAGGGGACAAAAATGTGACACTGCTTCAAATTCAGAAATGATTGTAGGGCACAAATACAAAGTGACAACTAGGTACAAACACACCCTTGTTTACACATGGAAAAAGCCTACTAGTGGGTAGGCGAAGAGATGTCATGGTTCCAAATGAAGCATTAGGGGCAAGCTAATGGTCACATCAATCAAACGCCTCAATAAGTTACCGAAATTGACATCGGATAACAAGGCACAACGAGTTATCCCAGTTAACTCGCATTCTGACTTCGTGTTAATAAGACCAGAGCCCATCGAAGGTGTAATACCCCAACTTTTAGGTTAATTACAATATAATCCTAAATGTACTGTTTTGTAATTTTTGTGAGTAGTAAATTCAATTTGACTGTTTCATGAGTGTATTTGACTGTTGTATATGATTTGCTCTGAGTCAAGAAACTAATAATTTTCTAGCCGAAAAAATCTTATTTTAATTATTCAGAGCTGAGGGATATTACTAAACCCAATTCCGAGTGATATATATATTAATCTCTTAATTTTTAAGATTTAATCGTGTAATAAAATAATTTTATATTATTATAATATTATTTTATTTAATAGTATTTTATGCCTCAAAAATAGTAGAAATCTACTCCAAAATGATAATGGACCCTGAAAAGTCTATGGGACCCACGTGTAAAGTAGCAGTCAACGATTCTGACTGGACTAAATTCTAAGCCAATAGGAATCAGTCAACGAAAGTGGCTTGAAAATTCTAAACCAATAGGAATTGGCCAAATAAAGAGGTAAAGACTTTATTATGGACCATTAGATGTAAAGTTTGATTAAGATGCTTTTGATCATAACCGTTGATCAAATCAATGATGTGAGAACAATCCTAATTAAATCACTAAGTGATATCCACCTTAGATTAAATCAAGGGCTAGGAATTAAAGTTAAATTCAATGGTTAAGATTAAGTCAAATATAGTGGCTTGACTTTACTTAGAAGCTAATTAAACCTAATTTGGTTATCTTAATTTCCTAATTAACAAACTAAGTAAACTAACTTAGTTATTAATTAGTTATAATCTAATTACTAATTGGATATCCTAATTTTGTTTAGAGGCTATGATATAAGCAATTATATATTTGGTTAATTAGTTATGTAATTAGAATGTTAATTAAGAGTGAATAGGAAACTTAACCTAATTAATTAGCTATTTAATTAGCATGTAATTAGACTTTAATTGAAAACAAATTAAGCCCTAAACCCATTAGACACCCCACGGCCAAAGGAGGCCAATTCATCATGTTCTCCATTGTTCTTGAACCATCTAAGTGACCATTGCATGACCAAGTGTGACATAGGCATGTGCACTCAAAAATTGTGATATTTTGGTTCAAGTAAATCTCTTAGTTTTCCCTACAAGCCACTCACGGCAGCCCTCTCTCATTTCACACTTAATATTCACTTTTCATTTACCTAAAGACTTTACTTCATTTTCTCTCAAAAATTCCAAGAACACCAACCAACTTTTCTCTTCCATTTTCTCTCTAGTATTTCGGCTCACACACCCAAACACCACCATCCATCTTCTATAATTTTTGTTCTTATCATTTCATAAACCTAAACCATCTCCTAAACACTTTTCATTTACAAGGTTTTGTAAAAAATCTACTCCTTCTACTTCAAAATCTAAGCTTTTGTTTACTTCCCTAAAGGTAAACTTTGGTTTCTTTGGTTTTAAATTTCAGTTTGTGATTTTCTGAACCATGTTTGTTCCATGGTTCTTCATTATTAAGCTTTGTTTGTGATTTTACTATATTGTTCTGTCTGTTTCTATTTTATGTTTATATCTTCGAAGACTGCAATGGCGGCAAGGAGAGGTCAATTAGGTTTCTTTAGACTGCAGTTTCTCGAAGGCGCTGAGGCTTGGTATGTCCATTGGGACACAGGACACATAGAATATAGTGGTGACATTACTTTATCAATAAGTAGGACTCGACATGGGATTGTTACTTCATTTTATACAGTTGCTTTCGTACAAGTTATTTTACCTATTAGAGAGTTGTGGAATGAATTTCACCATACTCCTAGAGAGAACTTCGATATATCTTTGGGTCGAATTTCTATCGCTCAAGACATTCCCAACTAGGGAATTTGTCTTCTGACAAGGGCTCATGTCTTAGGTGTTATGTTTTAGTATTATGTTGTCTCTTTACTATTTTTGTTAAATATTAGTAATTGTAAATTATTCGTACACTCAAGCCAAAATCATATGTATATTATGGTGTGTGATTATGTTTTATTTTATTTTGTGTTCCGTGTTATATTATTTAACATTATTAAGTATAAAAAGAAAAAAAATTTACAACTCATTATTTATGTACCAAACGTTTTACAACTTGGGTAAGATTTTATTTTATTGCATTAAAAATGTGACATCCCCACAAGGGTGTTACATTAGTTGGTATCAGAGCCCAATTAGAGTCTTTTGGGTTTATGGGTAGGTTTGCCTTGTTTGTGCTGTGTGAATCTCTGATATTGAACACAGAGATATGTTTCGATTTCCAAAAGGAAATGATTTTGTGTGAAATCGCTACGTTTAGTTCGTTGTGTGTTGATTTTGTTTGTCTTCGAAGAAAGATAATGGAACGTTACAAACATGAGCATGTGGACACGAAACGTGATGAAGATCGTATAGCCGCAGTTAGAAGTGGGATGCAAAAGATGATTGAAGTAGCAGTACAATAGAGACAGATGATCGCTCAGCAGCAGGAACTGATAATCGAACTTCATAGCTTATTAGGATTGGAGCAGCCACCGGATGTGAGAAGCTGTAACTTAGAACCTTTGATAATCCAAAATGAAAGGAAGCGTAAGGTCAATCGTTTTTAGTGAAAGTTGTAGGTACAACCACCGGGGAAGCAACAACGAACAAAAAGAGGAAGTACTAGTGGCAACAATTTTGGTCAGACTGTGGCATCACCAATGAAGTGCTTGGAGTGTGGAAAGAATCATATGCTAAGAAACTGCACGATTAAGAGTATAATTTGTTATAAATATGGAAAGCCAGGACACTTCTCCAAAGAATGTAATCAGCTGAAGATGGAAACTTCCATTAGTAATACACGTGTTTTAAAATCTCAAAAAGAAGAAAGAGTCGGTGCAAAGAGTGTAATGAGAACGTTCAAATACAAAAACTTAAGAAGCGAGAAAGTTGTGCCATAGAAGGTAATCTTAAAACTGTGCTATATAATTTGCGAGGTAACCCATTTTCTTGTGATCTGTGACTGTGTAAATCTTCTAGGGTTATCTGTGTTTTACTTCTTTTCATAATGCTACTTCAACTTTTAAACTTGTTATTACTACTCGAGCCTGTTTAAAACTACCCTATTATTATTGGAGTTTGAAACTTTTCTATTGATCTGATTTGTCCATTTCTTTCTCAAATAGACTGAGTAAATCAATTTGACTTATCCGTGTCTTTGTTATAATGTGATCTGAGTATTTCTACTCTTCTTGATTAAACTTGTTGTTTATACTCAAGTTTTCTAACTCTAGCTTATTTCTACTGAATATCCAATCTTTTATGTTGATTTGAATTGTTTATCTAAAATCACATCTATTTAAGAGCCTGACTTTATAAATGGATTGGTTATTTTTCAACCATATCCTACTAGATTGTTACAATGCAACTTTAGTGTTTCCTTGACCTGAGATTTTTGGATTTGAATCCAGAAAGTTTATTTCTAAAATTATTGGACCATGTTCATTTCGAAATCTATTAGACCAGCTTAAATTCTTTGTTGGACTAATCTAGTAACCTACTGAATAGTCTTATTACTTTTCCTTATGACCTTCATAGTGTCTTTCATGTATTCCAATTAAGAAGGATTATTCTTGATCCAACTTATGTCATAGTACTAAATACAGTGCAATTAGAAGAAACTTAATCTATGAGACATTTTCTGTTAAGAATTAAAAATAGGCAAGTAGAACAACTTATCTTGATGAAGAAAATCTGGAATGGTGTGACAACAGGGGAACTAGAAGATCAAATGAAGGAAATCATTATTCGTTCCAAGATCGTTTTGCGTGCTGGTTATTATCAAATTCGCATAAAGGTAGAGAATGTTCCAAGACAGTTTTTCAGACGCGTTGCGGGCACTATGAATATTTAGTACTACCATTCGAGGTAAGGAATGTTTTGGTGATATTCACGAATAATATAAATAGGATCTTTCTTTCTCATCTAGGCAAATTTGTCATTATCCTTATTGGCGATATTTTGATCTATACTCGAAATTCGAAGGAACATGCCAAAAATCTCAATGCAGTTCTTCAATTTCTGAAGAAGAAAAAGGAGTTATGTGCGAAACTAGTCAAATGCAAATTCTGTTAGAAGAAGTTCAACTCGTGGATTTAGATTGAGTGTTGAGATTAAATAAAAATGTGGTGGCATATACTTCAAGGCAGTGGAATGTGCATGAGAAGAATTATTCGATTTACGTTTTAGGATACGCGATACTCAATGTGCAAAGAAGATCTGAAGATATTTTCTTTCCTATAAAATTCATAATAATTTCAAGGGCTTGAAGTATCTGTTCAATCAAGAGGGGCTTGGATATAAGGAAGAGACGATAGTTAGAATTTTCAAAGGATTTGTTGAGAACTTGTGTTCTAAAACAAACTGGTTGTCGAGATGAATTTCTACCATTGATAGAGTTCACATACAACAATAGTTTCGTTCGAGCATAGGAATGACACCCTATGATGCATTATATGGGAGATGCTGTAGAACGCCGTTATGTTGGTATCATACTGGTGAAAGTAATATTGTAGGACCAGAATTTGTGCAACAGACAACTGAGAAAGTGAAGATGATCCAAGACAAGATGAGAACAATTTAGACACGGCAAAAGAGTTATGTTGATAAAAGACGAAGACCACTTGAATCTGAAGAAGGTGACCATGTGTTTCTATGTATGACACCTATGACTAGAGTTGGACGAGTGATCAAGTTGATGAAACTCACTCTGAAGTTTATCGGGCCATATCAGATACTTCATCGAGTAAGTCCGGTAGTTTATCAGATTGCACTACCACCATTCTTATCGAATCTTCATAATGTATTTCACGTATCACAACTACAAAAATATATTTTTGATTCGACTCACGTCATCGAACTAGACACCGTACAACTGAAGGAGAATTTAACCTATGAGACGTTTCCAGTCAAGATTGAAGATCGAATGACAAAGCAACTTCGAGGAAAGGAGATCGCATTAGTTAAAGTAGTTTGGAATGATGTAAGTTGTGAAGCCACATAGGAGTTGGAAGAGAAGATAAGAGAGCATTATCCGTTTTTATTTTAAGTATGTGTCAAGTTTCAAGGACGAAACTTATTTTTAGAGGGAGAGAGTTGTAACACCCAAACTTTTGGGTTAATTATAATATAGTCCTAAATGTACTGTTTTGTAATTTCTGTGAGTAGTAAATTCAATTTGACTGTTTCGTGAGTGTATTTGACTGTTGTATGTGATTTGCTCCGAGTCAAGAAAATAATAATTTTTTGACCGAAAAAATCTTATTTTAATTATTCGGAGCTGGGAGATCTTACTAAATCCAATTTCGAGTGATATATATATTAATCTTTTAATTTTTATTAGTGTATAATAAAATAATTTTATATTATTATAATATTATTTTATTTGACAAGATTTTATTGTCTCAAAAACAGTAAAAATCTGCTCCAAAATGATCATGGACCCTAAAAAGTCTATGGGACCCACGTGTAAAGTAGCAGTCAACGATTTTGACTGGACTAAATTCTAAGCCAATAGGAATCAGTCAATGAAAGTGGCTTGAAAATTCTAAACCAATAGGAATTGGCCAAATAAAGAGGCAAATACTTTATTATAGACCATTAGATGTAAAGCTTGATTAAGATGCTTTTGATCATAACCGTTGATCAAATCAATAGTGTGAGAACAATCCTAATTAAATCACTAAGTGATATCCACCTTAGATTAAATCAAGGGCAAGGAATTAAAATTAAATTCAATGGTTAAGATTAAGTCAAATATAGTGGCTTGACTTTACTTAGAAGCTAATTAAACCTAATTTGGTTATCTTAATTTCCTAATTAACAAACTAAGTAAACTAACTTAGTTATTAATTAGTTATAATCTAATTACTAATTGGATATCCTAATTTTGTTTAGAGACTATGATATAAGCAATTATATATTTGGTTAATTAGTTATGTAATTAGAATGTTAATTAAAAGTGAATAGGAAACTTAACCTAATTAATTAACTATTTAATTAGCATGTAATTAGACTTTAATTGAAAACAAATTAAGCCCTAAACCCACTAGACACCCCACGGCCAAAGGAGGCCAATTCATCATGTTCTCCATTGTTCTTGAACCATCTGAGTGACCATTGCATGACCAAGTGTGACATAGGCCATGTGCACTTAAAAATTGTGATATTTTGGTTCAAGTAAATCTTAGTTTTCCCTACAAGCCACTCACGGCAGCCCCCTCTCATTTCACACTTAATATTCACTTTTCATTTACTTAAAGACTTTACTTTATTTTCTCTCAAAAATTCCAAGAACACCAAGCAACTTTTCTCTTCCATTTTCTCTCTAGTATTTCGGCTCACACACCCAAACACCACCATCCATCTTCTATAATTTTTGTTCTTATCATTTCCTAAACCTAAATCATCTCCTAAACACTTTTCATTTACAAGGTTTATTCAAAAACCTACTCTTTCTACTTCAAAATCTAAGCTTTTGTTTAGTTCCCTAAAGGTAAACTTTGGTTTCTTTGGTTTTAAATTTCAATTTGTGATTTTCTGAACCATGTTTGTTCCATGGTTCTTCATTATTAAGCTTTATTTGTGATTTTACTGTATTGTTCTGTCTGTTTCTATTTTATATTTATATCTTCGAAGACTACAATGGCAGCAAGGAGAGGTCAATTAGGTTTCTTTAGACTACAGTTTCTTAAAGGCGCTAAGGCTTGGTATATCCATTGAGACACAGGACACATATAATATAGTGACGACATTACTTTATCAGTAAGTAGGACTCGACATGGGATCGTTACTTCATTTTATACGGTTGCTTTCACACAAGTTATTTTACCTATTAGAGAGTTGTGGAATGAATTTCACCACACTCCTAGAGAGAACTTTGATATATCTTTGGGTCGAATTTCTATCGGTCAAGACATTCCCAACTAGGGAATTTGTCTTCTGACAAGTGCTCATGTCTTAGGTGTTATGTTTTAGTATTATGTTGTCTCTTTACTATTTTTGTTAAATATTAGTAATTGTAAATTATTCGTACACTCAAGACAAAATCATATGTATATTATGGTGTGTTAGGGCTGTGCATAAAAACCAAATGAACCAAACCAAACCATAAACCAAACTGAACCACTCTTAAAATAACCTGAACCAGTTTTGTTTTATAAAAACCTGAACCAGTTTCTTTTATTAAATGGTCCGGTTAACCATTTTTAATTCTAATTCAGATAACCATATCATCACCGAACCAATCCATTTCACATCTCAGAAAACTTAGAAACGAAACCAGAACTCATCTCAATCTCACTCTCCACTTCCACTGAAATTTTCAGAAATTGATCTCTAACCTTAGGAACCCTAACCCCCAAATTACTGAACCCTAACCCCAAATCGTGCACCACGACTTCCTTAATTAGTGATATCTTTAAGCTTCTGCGTGGAGAGACCAAATCGCTGCATTGTACTTTGCTTCTCGCTTACTATTGTGACGAAATGCTACGTGGTGACTGGTGAGAAAAGTGCTCGTGCCATTGATTGGCTTTTGCTGCGTCTTGATCTGGTAAGAGCCCTTGATCTACGTTTTCATTGATTTCCTTCTTCAACCTAAACCCTTGATTTTGTTTTTTCTTTTTAATATTACGTTTTCGCTTTTGATTTTCATGGTCACCTTCTACAGAAGCTGTAATTCTTATTGAAGCTGGGTCTCTATATCATCAGTTTCTAATTCCTACAAATTCATTGTAAGTTAATTTTTATATATATGTACGCATTTGATTTTCTGATTTTACAGTCTTGTGAGTATAATGTAAGCCTGGTGATATTGTTAGTTAGGTGATCGTTAGAGGCTTGGCTTGCTAACAGAATCCTTGATGAATGAAAATATTTGAGTGGGTCTCTATATCACATGGAAATCTACGCGGTATGTGAGTTCCATTCATGTAATGCTATGAAAATATTTAACTTAGTTGTTTTCCACGGTGTTATACACATGTTCTTGTTTTTGGATGATTTCCCACATTACTGATGATTTGAATTGAAAATGGTTAATGAGGCTGGCTTGGTATTAACTTGCTTTCTTTAGTGTTTGTTCTGGTTGCATGCTCATTGTTTACTAAAAATTGCATCTAGTAATATTAGTAATTATATACTAATATTGTTCTAGTTATGCTGATTGTGTTTGCCTCTTGTCACAGGCTTATTCTCGAATTGTCGTCCTGCTATTATCTCCTTTGATCTGACTTCCAACAAAACATTAGTGAAGGTCTATCATTGCCTTATGATCTGAGTTCTTTATTTGTTTCAGTTGTGCTTCTAGCATAGAGCTCCATTTGCATTGGATAACTGAGATGGGAAAAGGGGGAAATGCTTTTGTTTTCTCATCTGCTATATGTATAACATGCCTATACAAATGATTAATTCTTAAACTATCACCAAGAACAATTGAGTCATAAAAAGGCTACTCTAGAAAGGAATATGCAGAGTTGGTTCCAACTCTCTTTGTATAAATTTGATGCTAAAGCTGTAGTTTGAGTAATGTAAAAAAATATTCATAAGCTTTCTTAAGGTACAAATATGTCAAAGTTTTATCTGTAATCTTTCATTTTGCAAAGTGCCATTATATTAATCCTAAAGTTTTGCTGAGGATATTTAATACTATTCTGAATTTAGATAAGATTGTTGTCATATGAACAATGTTGAAGGCATAGTCATTAGGTAGTGCCGTTATCTTTTCGAATTGGTAATCTTAGCTTCCTGTTAAGTTATCCTTTCAAAGTCTTTTGTTCCTACCTTTTTCTTTTCTTTGCTCCTGGCTTGGCTTTTTATAAAATTATTAGTTCTTTTAGTGCATATTATTGTTCTCTTCTTTTCCTTTTTGACTTGCATTGCATACTCTTTTTATTGTTCTTTTATGGTTAGAGTACATGATATAAAGTGTGCTTAGGTCTAACATAACAAGCTTATTGGTTTTCTTTTTTCGACTGTTCTATGTTAATGTTTCAATCAATAAAAGTAACTTTTGACTTTTTCTTTTGAAGAGAGGCAGTGATATTCCACATTCACCTGTTGCGTATGCATACTTGATTGTGGAGATTGATGGAGCAAAATTATTTATAGATGATTCAAAAGTCATCAAAGAGGTGAGTGATCACTTGAAGAAAGCAGGCATAGAGTTAAGGCCATACAATTCAATTCTATCTGAAATTGAAAGGTAATTGTGGGGAATGAGAATCTTTTTTTTTTTCCATGACCCTTATCCCCTCAATAAGCATCTTTTAATGGAAATGTCTAAGAATATTATTGTAGATGGGCCAGGATGGCTTTCTAAATAGTAGCTTTCATTCTGTCAAATGTTTATGTTTATTCCTTTTGCTTATAAAAGGGGCATTACTATGGGAAGTTAACTGAGCTTGATTTTCTTTTTCAGTTTGGTTGCACGTGGTGCTGCCCTTTGGTTGGATACTTCATCTGTTAATGCTGCTATTCTAAATGCCTATGATAGATATAATCGGAACCATGAGAGTGAACGCAAAACTAGGATCAAAGGTTTTGATGGATCCAATGAGCACTCAAATGGACCAATTGTTGTGCATAAAATCTCCCCTGTTTCTCTGGCAAAGGCCATAAAAAATGAATTGGAGTTAGAAGGAATGCAAAATTGTCATTTAAGGTTACCATATCTTATCTTGGTGATAATAAATGTTGATGTTTTTGCATGTTTACATTTGATTTTTATATTTTGATGATCTATTTCAAATTGGAGTTATTGTACAAATACAGATAATAGAATGTCCTAGATAAGCTATGCATTGGACTCTGTTTCAGTAATTATGAAAATTGATCTATTTCTTAAAAACACTCTGCATTATATTCTTTGATGTGTTCTTTTATTTTAACAATTTGGAGCAATTGAGATGTTTTTTGTAGGCAATTAGTCAATTGAAACTAGGAAGTAGAAACAACATTAGTATGAAGAATTTTATAAACTATACTTTTGCTCAGATATCTTGGTCTCATGTCTTCTTTCATATTAGTCTAGATTCAAAAATTATCAGAAGGAAGGAAGTTTCTAACACATGAGAAAAAATTTCAGCCTTTTATTACATGTTAAAGATAGATAAGCCACCGTTAAATTGCTTGTATTCTATGACATTACATTCTTCGAAGCTTTGGTTCTCATCATGGTTCTTTCATTATAATTCAGCTAGATTAGGTCTTGTGAAGTATTGCTTGAGAGCACGAAAATTAAAAGCCAGAACTGCATATCTTTCTGTCTTGACTCTCCATTTTGTTACAATGCTTGCTTGACAACAAAATCATAATGCTAGGCCTAGATGATAATTCTGCTTCTATCCTACTGGAGCAAATCTCAAATATTTTGTTGTTTTTGTTTCTGTCTCGTATAGAGAAGGTGGTAGCCACTGCAACACCAAAGGAACCTGTAGAGCAATGGAAAACTGCATGGTGCTTTTCAACAAGAGATGAATTGATTATACAGTGGGAGTCATCACTATCAGTATTGGGTCTTACTTTTAGTTTGAGAAATCAAACATCTCCAGAGTCAGACTTCTCTAATTATTATCCTAAAATCACGTGTGAATTTTGCTTCTTAAGTAGGCCTAAGTTGCAATCATCAATTGCAGGTGAAGTTATTGAAAGGGAGGCAAATGCAATATCAAGTAAAGAAAATAAAGTCAAAGAGCAAAAGTGAAGAAATAAAAATCGAGATAGAGGAGAAAGGGATAGTGGAAGAGGAAGATGAGGAAGGTTTTCTAACACTAGTTCGTTTCACAGAAGACAACCCAGATGGAAAAGCAACAGCTCTTCTGAATTGAAGGCTATTGGTTGTTAAAGTATTTCCCGAAGAAGATGCAATACTAATGCTTCTCCTTTGCATTTCAATACTCAAAAGTGTATCAGAAATGAAAAAACAAGACGTGGGAGGCTTGTTGGTGAGAAGAAGATTAAAGGAAGCAGGGCTTGGAAGTAGGGATTGGGGTTCTGTGATACTTTATCCATCTTCATGGTCCTCATCCACTGATTCAACATATCTTCAACCTTGGTATTGGAATGTTGGTGTTGTGATGACATTTGATGCAGCAGAGAGGGCTAAAACAATGAAGCTGAAGGAGATTAATCTGTATATTCCTGATTCTCAGTTATTATTATTTGCCTAATTTAATTTGTATGGCAGAAAGTAATCCCTTTTTAACCTAACATTCTTTGGTGGCCGAATTCATGATCTATTGCATAAGGTCCCTTACCCCAACCTAAACTCTTGTCTGTGTATGTGAATGCAAATAAGCCTTGTTTGTCTTATATTCTGATATATAAATATTTAATTTTTTTTGTCTAGTTGATGGGCTAGAAGATTGTTTGTAGTGATATGAAAATAGAGTTCTTGATTGCTAAAGAGCTGGATTTTTGAACCAGTTTTCTAAACTAGTTTTTGAACCAGTTTTCTAAATTAGTTTTATAGAAAAACTAATTTTCTGAACTGGTTTCATGAAAAACCAGTTCTGAACTGGTTATCAAACCGGTTCAGAAACCTAAATCGGTTTTGAACCGATTTTGAATCGATTCAAAACCGGTTTACCGAACCCAAATCGATTTTTGAACCGATTTCAAATCCAAACCGATTTTTGAACCGGTTCCAAACCGGTTCAGAACTGGTTCAAACCGATTTTACTGAACCTAAACCGGTTCGGACCCAGAAGAAAACCGGTTTGGTTTTCAAACCGAACCATTTTACTGGTTCAATTTGGTTCGGTTCAGTTTTCATGCCGAACCGAACCATGCCCAACCCTATGGTGTGTGATTATGTTTTATGTTATTTTGTGTTCCGTGTTATATTATTTAACGTTATTAAGGATAAAAAGAAAAAAAATTTATAACTCATATTATTTATGTGCCAAACATTTTACAACTTGGATAAGATTTTATTTTATTGCATTAAAAATGTGACATCCCTACAAGGGTGTTACAGAAGGCTCCGTTGAATTAACCTGAAGAGTTTCTAGTGTCGCGAATCAACATGGAATTCAAATCTCATCAGCTTGACAAGCATGTGCCAATTGAGCCATGTGGCAAGACTCTGATGTCTCCAATTACTACGGAGCTCAACACTTAGATGACCATCAGAGTACCAAGTTAGGGGTAATGTTTCAAACAGGGGAAATGGGCCCAAAAGGGACTAAACCCAATTAAATGATGTAATGTGCCACCTCAGCAAGGAAGATGTCATCATCTTTATCTAATCAAGGAATATTCTCTCATAAATGCTAATGATTGGCCAGCACATCAAAGAGGGAAATGTCCTAAAACCTTTCCAAGATATTTTGCATGATAAAAGGAATGACCATCTTATCCCTATAGCCACTTGCTCCCCAAGTCACACTATACTATAAATAGAAGGAAGGGACTTCAAGATAAAGATCTTCTCCCTCACATTAAGCCTCCTTCTACACTCACTAACTTGAGCATTGGAGTGCCTTGAACATTGGAGCGCCTTACATGTACAGCATCCACTCACTCTACCGCAGCAAGGAGGCATGATTGTTTGTACAAGGCAAGGAGCTTAACCTCTTATCTCGATACAAAACATAAATATATACATATGTTTACATTTATATTTTCTTTCATATGAGAAGGCCTGTATAAACATCTCATATCCACTGCATAATCTCCTACATTTTTTTTTCATTCTTTTTCACTTTGCATCTATTTGTTCACCTTTGCAATGTTCTCATTTAATTTTTCTCTACTTATACTCTTCTTTTTCACTCTTTTTCTTATTGGACATGGATTTGATTATTAAGTCCTTGCCCCACAATTAGGGGTGGACATGGTTCGGTTCGGCATGAAAACCCAAATCGAACCGAACTGAACCGGTAAAGTAATTCGGTTTGAAAACCGAACCAGTTTTCACTTGGGGCCAAACCGATTTTGGTTCGGCAAACCGGTTCAGAACCGGTTTGGGTTTGGAACCGGTTCAAAACCGATTCAGATTTAGAACCGATTCTGAACTGGTTTAAAACCAGTTCTAAACCGGTTCTGAACCACTTTGGATTTCTAAACCGATTTAAAACCGGTTCTGACCAGTTTGGGTTTCTGAACTGGTTCAAAAAAATGGTTTTCAGAAAACTGGTTTAAAAACCAGTTCAGAAAACTGGTTTAAAAGTAGTGGAACTTGCAATTTATCATTTAGAACAACTAATGAAACTCATCAATAAATCACACAAGTAAACCTGAATGTTGAGGCTAATTTAATATGTCCACTGCAAATAATCCTTGCAATATCAATTGTTTCAATGCAATTCATTCAACAAAATTACACGAGTGTTAAAAGTTGAGGCTAATCCATGTCAATTGCATCTCACAGCCGATAAGCATCAAATCCTTGCAGTGCAAGTGCTTCAATGCAATTCATATAACAAAATTGCACTAATATACATGAAAATTAAGAGACTAATTCACTATGTCCACTACATACATAGTACATAATTACCAGCCTACAAGCATCAGATCCTTAAATAAGTGCTTCATTAAATTTATTCACAAAGTTACACTAGTAAACCTGAAAGTTGAGCCTAATCCTGTAATCCACCATGGCAAAAAATAAAATAAAAATATATATATATAGGCCTTCAACATTATTATTAATTAAGTTATGGTAACAATTTACATTCAAAAACCAAAACAGGTCAGAAGAAAACTTATGTAAACGCATTTCTATATAGCAACCTTCAGAACTTACAAGGTGGTCGTGATTCGGTTTCAGAAGAACTAACTACTGAACCATCGCTACTGATATCAAATTGAAGTTGGTTTATTTCATCATCACTCAGAAACTGCTTCAGTTCCTCCCTATAATTTCTATTCTACATCTTTACCTGATTTAGGGTGATGGCAACTACTAATAGGACTGATCCAGGCTGGAAGTACTATCATCCATTAGTGGAGAATGAGACCAATGATTTGGTTTGCAATTTTTGTGACAAAATTACCAAGGGAGGCATCACTAGATTAAAATATCATCTCATGGGAAAGAAAGGCAATGTCAAAGCTCGCCCAAAGTGTCCCAAAGAAATGGTGAAGAAGTGAATAAGATGTCAATTATTAACCTCAACATCAATTATTTCCAAAATCTCCATCTCTTTCACATAGGAAATGGTGAAGAAGTTGGGTAAATGCACATTACTTCAATGAGAATAATATAGTCTACATATTTTAAAGACAACATAGTAAAATGAGAGAATGCTTGGAAAGGATACTATTGATCAATAGAAAAATTTTATTTTAGACTTAACAGCAATAAAGACAACGTAGTAAAATGAGAGAATGCTTGGAAAGGATACTATTGATCAATAGAAAAATTTTATTTTAGACTTAATAGCAAGAAAGACAACGTAGTAAAATGAGAGGTTGTTTGACAAATCAAGTGATGTATGGATGACGATGATAGCCATGGCGGAAGTTCACCTTTAATCCCTGTTTTAGCCATGACAAATCAAATGAGAACTTAAGCCCCCAATAGAAAAAGGAAGGCTTCCTGTAATATGGTTATGCATCAGATCTAGAAAAACTAATTGAGAAAGACTACCAATTGATTCTGGAATTCTTCCAATAATCTGATTAGCAGAGAAATCTAAATATTTCAGATTTCTAAGATTGCTTTTTCCTATAGCACCTAATAATTTGTCTAGTAAAATTAGATTGCTTGTGAATTATAGGACAGAATATAACATAACAGAACCAAATACAGGACAGGGTGAATCTATTTTAAACCCCTGCCCTCCATCAACAGCCATAAACTCAGAATATTGTAAACAAACTAACAAAAATTAGAAACCCAAAAAGAGAGAAAAATAAATAAAATAGAAAATGAGCTAAACTCAGCCAAATTAGGAGGGTGCCACGAGGAAGCGGGAACAGTGCTGCTACTACACTTCACAGTTTCTTCTTGTAACACCCCAAATTCTGGCTATATGAATAGTAATAGCAGAATTGCACTGTTTTGTATTTTCTGTGTGGTATAAAAATAATTTGACTGTTCTGAGATCATATTTGATCATTTTGTGTGATTGCTCCTGGCCAGGGAAAATAATAATTTTCAGGCCGGGGAAATTCTGATCTGCTTCATTTGGAGACGGGGGATCTTACTAAACCCGAATCTGAGTGACTTAGAAAAGAATCTTTTAAATTTTAGAATCTATCTATAAAAATAAAAATATTGTACTGATAAATATCTGTGATTATATTTATAGCAGTTGTTGCTATGAATGTTGGACCCGATAAGTTTTAATTAATAGAAAAGTGTTTAGAATATTTCTTGTGATTAAAATTAAAATGATCCAATAGGATATAGTCAAAATAAATGGTTGGACTTTTCTAACAAATGAGAATTGGTCAAGGAAAGAAGCTTAGACTTCCTTGTGGACCATTAGATTTGAAGCTTGATTTAGAAGCTTTGATCTTCACCATTGATCCAATCAATGGTGTAAAACAAATCCTACTAAAACTATCAAGTAATATCTACCATAGATAAAATTAATGGATAGGAAATCAAATTAATTTTCAATGGATAAGATTGAGTCAACAATAATTGCTTGACTTTTGCTTAGGAAACTAATTAACCTTAATTTAGTTGAGTTGACCTAATTACCTAATTAAGAAATTAAGTAAACTAACTTAATTAGGGATTAGTTATAACTTAATCCTTAATTTAATATCCTAATTCTAATTAGAGGTGATGATGCATGCTAAATATGAATTAGATGCATGCTAAATATGTTAAACTAAATTAGTTTTATACGTAGATGATTAAGTAAGAATGGTTAGGAAATTAAACTTAATTAATTAACTAATCAACTAATTAGTAATTAGGCTTGAACTAATAATGAATTAAGGACCTTAAACTCACCTAAACAATCATGGTCCAGCAGCAGAATTGGAGGTCCAGCAGCAGCAAAAAATTGGATAGCCCAGCAACACCTAAGCTCCACGGTCCAGCAGATTTGGAGCAGCAGAATGGACGGCCCAACAAGAAGAAGAAAACGGCCAAATCAAGAAGAAGAAGAATTGGAGACGTCCAAAGATGCAAGAAGACGGTTCAACAATTTGTGAAGATTTCAAGTGATATTTGAATATCACAAAGTCATGCAAAGTCAAGTTTGTGACCAATGAGAAGTGAGTGTCCTTGTGCAATTAATGAATGGCTACTTACTCAAGCAAAAGCTCATTCACGTCAATCACAAAACAAAGCATGCAGCAATTGTAGAAAATTGGGAGAATTATCCAAATAATTCTCTTCATTTCTCCTCACTAATTCACACGGCAACAGCTGAAAGATTGGACAATTAATCAATTAAATCTCTTTATTTATCCTCACAATTTCACTCAAGGCAGAAGCTGTCCACATACACTCAAGAATTGGATAATTATTCAAGTAAAATCATCCCACATTCCACATGTTATCACACGGCTTGGCAGCAGCCTTCTCATGTCCTCATTATTCACTTTTCTACTTATCAAAACATAAGTTCATTTCTCTCAAAACACCAAGGAAACTCACGCCTCTCTCTTCCATCTTCTCTCTTCACAATCGACCACATTCAAGAAATCACACCATCAAACCTTTAAAACATTCATCTCTTGGATTTTGTTTTGACTCAAAGCCTACTCTAACCATTTCTCCTTCACAAGTTTGTCACAAACCTTTTCCTAAAGGGTAAGTTTGGATTTAATGATTCAAAATCCGATTTTTTTGTTATTTTGTTAACCATGATTTTTCCATGGTTCCAATCTTGATTCTTGTATGAACATTCACTAATTTTCTTGGAATTTTGGGGTTTGTTTAGGAGGTGAACAAAGTCTCAAGGAAAGGAGGAAAGCTTAGAAAGCTTGTCTTCAAGAGGTAAGAGGGAGACTCAACCTTACCACCCATGTTCTGGTAGTGTGAGGATGGTTTTGTTCGGTGAAAAATCCTTAAGGATTTATTCACCTATTGTTTGAGGTTCTTGGACTATATTGATTGGACTGTATTTGAGATGTGCCTGCTTGTGTTTCTATGTTTGGAATGTATTTGGGATGTGTCTGTTTATGTTTCTATGTTCGTATGTGTAATATCTGTGAGGTATAATTTTATTTCAATACTTTCCTGTATGCTGTAATGCTTAAGGAACTGATAATATGGGTGTATGTGAAATATATACTGTAGAGAAATTTATACCGTATGTATGTGAACTTTGTACTGTAAATTTTAGGAGAAAGGGATTCAATTGTGAATGTTATGGAAATATGGGGTCATTATGTAAATTGATGTGTTTTGAGGGGCGAAAACATAATTAATATGTTTTTGAAGGACAAAAATATAATTTATGTATTTTGAGGGATGAAAACATAATTAATCTGTTTTAAAAGACGAAAATGTAATTTATGTGTTTTGAGGGATTATTTTGTAAATATGAGAGAAATACAGTAAATTTTAATATTAAAATGAGTAAAACAGTAATTCTGATTCAAAACGTATGAAAAATATTCACGCGATTGGAAAACGTTAAAAAAATCACTACGTGATTTGAAAAGGCGACAGAATTGAGTCGCGAGTGAGAAAATATAAAAATATGACTACGTGATTAAATTACAGTAATACTACTGTTAAATTATTATATGAACCTTGCACATATGATATAATGGAAATTGTGAATAGTGCATAATACATGCATTGGAAAGGTCCAAAGGACTGTGTAAGGCAAGTTACCTAGGAGATATTACACCTCCTGAGTGGGTGCGATAAGCGTAGTGTAGGTCACTTGTTGACCTTGGGGGCATTGGGGTGCGGGTTGCCTAGAATGGACAATTGGTAGCTCTTCTGTACCGTGGGTTAGACCGATGCAACACACCAATGATCCGGACCGAGACACTATTCCTAATCATGATTCGATAAAGACTGCCGTGCATATGCTAGATATGCAGAAATTGAGCACGTGGTCTGAAGCATGTTGGTGCCGACAGATCTTTTCGGTCATTCTCTCCGACTTGAGTTGTAGCTCCATGGAGTAGGATATTGAGTCAGTGTACATTTGCATTCATAGAGGATATATCATTGTAATTCTTACTCATGTGTAATTATAGCGTAATCGTAATTCTTGTTTTATTTCCTGTGTAATTGATGATATATATAAGGTTAATGGCATAACTGTAATTATAGTATGACGTCTGTATGATATTTTGGATGTGTTTATCTTCACTGCTACCATACTGGTATTGGCGTAGGTGATCTCACCTCTTGCATATATATGTTGTATCATGTTTATATATTGTTAAGATACTGAGCCAGACGTAGAGCGAGAAGCGGAGAAAGGTCCAGATTCCGTTGAGAACTTCGAGTTTTGATGGCTGTGGAGATCCCTAGTTTCTTGGGTTACATGAGACTAACATTCATCGGAGGAGACGAGGCATGGACTGAAGATCTTGAGAGAGAGAGTATATATTATCTGGGAGATGTAAATATTAGATTGAGTAGGCTACAGTCAGGGAACCCTTACTTTTCTGTTACTATTTATGTACAATTAGAGTTCCCTATATCCATCAAAGACATTGGGAGCGTACTATCGCACCCCTAGAGAAGTAGTGTTGTATCGTCCGCTCGGACATTTCCTCCCGGACTTTACGTAGAGTTGGAATTCCTCCACCCGGGGAACCGAGGAGGACCCATCGAGGGTCCAGGCTACTTGAGGGCTCACCGCCTAGTAGTACTTGGGCAAAGATGTCAATGTAAATAGTGTTTATAATTTTTGGAGTGACTAGTTTGTAATATTTACAAGTATGATAGTGTTAAAGACTTGTATATGTATAACAAGAGACTTGGATATGTATAAATGATGTAAATTATTTGTAATGATGTTTGTGATGTTTTATTTTCTGCTAAGTTTATTTTCTTATTATTAAGAATTTTTGAATTTTGTATTTTTCCCTACAAAGTACGTTATCTAAATAAGGTTGATTTGATAATTATGTAACATAAATGTGGCATCCTAAGGTGGGTGTTACATTAGTTGGTATCAGAGCCCAAGTTAGAGTCTTTTGGGTTTGTGGTTAGGTCTGTCTTGTTTAAGTTGCGTGTTTCTCTGTGTTTGTTTGTCGGAAACGAAATCATATTACTAGAAGATTGATTTCAACTATTATTTGTGTTGTCTAGTTGACTTGAGAAAGACGAAATGGCTGGACGAGGAAGAGGGCGTGTTAATACTAGAGCAGAATATGAGAACGTCGGCAATGACAATCGAATATGGTGCATTAGACTATAGCAAACAATACAAAGGATCGCCGAAGTTGTTGTCCAGCCAGAATCGAGAGCAACCGACGATGCTCATAGCTTGTCGAATTTCGAAGGAATAATCCGCCTAAGTTTCATGGAGAGTTTGATCCAGAGAAGGCCGATCGTGGATTAAGGAACTAGAGAAAATATTTGATGGTATGGGTTGTAATCGATGAGCAAAAACTTACTTTCGCGACGTTTGTGCTAGTTGGTGATGGAGAGGCCTGGTGGGCAGGAGCCCGAAGATTAATTGAAGCTGAAGGAAGAATTGTAACATGGCAACTTTTTAGACAGAAGTTTTTGGCAAAATATTTTCCAGCGAGTGTGCAACATGCCAAGGAAATGGAGTTCCTTAGTCTGAGGCAAGGAGCAATGACTGTGAGCGAGTATGCAGCAAGGTTCGAAAGCTTATCTAAGTTTTCGAGGTACTTTCAGATGCATCCAGATGAGGAATGGAAGTGTAGGAAATTCGAAGAGGGGTTGAGACTTGACATCAAGAGAGCTTTAGCGATGGTGGATATTGATCAATTTCCAGTGTTATTGGACAAGTGCCACAAGATTGAGGAGATCGATAACCAACGGGCGGCAAGGACTAAAAACTTTGGACCACAGACGGTTCCCAAAGGGAAGAGGTAGCGGAGGTAGCGGTGGCAATCGTTATCAACAAAAGCCCTACACTAAACCAACAGCAAGTCAGAATCGACAGCAATCAGTTGGGGGAAGTTCAAGTGGTAGTAAGGCAGCTTCAACTGGAACTTCTGCACTTAAATGTTTTAAGTGTGGGAAAGGACATCTTACTAGGGACTGTCAGCATAAGGGGGTGATCTGCTATAGATGTGGGAAGCCTGGACATTTTTCCAGAGATTGTGATCAGTTGAAGGTAGAACCATCAGTGGGCAATGTTCGTACTGCAAGACCACAGGCGGGTGGTCGAGTATATACTATGAGCGGGGAGGAAGCCGCTAAATCTGAGGACTTGATAATGGAGGAGTGTGCCATTAAAGGTAACCCTTTAACAGTATTATATGATTCGGGAGCAACACATTCTTTCATTGCATGTGATTGTGTGGAGCGTTTGGGATTGACTGTGACTACATTGCCATATGATTTGACTGTGGTTACTCCTACTGATAAACCTGTGATAACTACAAAAGTATGCTTGAATTGCCCTGTTTGTGTTAGGGATAGAATCTTTCATGTGGATTTGATCTGTTTGCCTCTTTCTAAGATTAATGTAATCTTAGGAATGGATTGGTTATCCTCTAACCATATCCTGATTGACTGTTCGAGTAAGACGTTAGTTTTCCCTGAGGTTAAGGATTCTAAATTCTTAACGGCTACTCAAGTGGAAGCCTGTTTAAAGGAAGGAGATCTAGGGTACTTGTTGATATCTTCTTTGGAGGTTCACTGTGAAGATGTTCTGAAGGATATCTTTGTAGTGAATGAATTTCCCGAAGTATTTCCTAAAGATATACCGGGATTACCACCGGAAAGAGAGATTGAATTCTCTATTGATTTGGTACCTGGAGCTGGACCTATATCTATGGCACCTTACATAATGTCACCAGTAGAATTGGTCGAACTGAAGAAGCAATTGGAAGATTTGTTGGAAAAGCAATTTGTGAGACCAAGTGTATCACCCTGGGGAGCTCCAGTGTTGTTGGTAAAGAAGAAGGATGGGACTTCTCGGCTATGTGTGGATTATCGATAGTGAACAAGATTACAATCAAGAATAAGTATCCCTACCGAGGATTGATGATCTATTTGGATCAATTGCGAGGAGCCACCATATTTTCTAAGATTGATTTACGTTCTGGTTATCACCAGATACGTGTAAAGGTGGAGGATATTCCGAAGACTGCGTTCCGGACTCGATACGGGCATTATGAGTACCAAGTGATGCCTTTTGGTGTAATTAATGCACCTGCAATATTTATGGACTTCATGAACAGACTTTTCCGTTCGTACTTGGATAAGTTTATTATTGTCTTTATTGATGACATCTTGATTTATTCTCGAAGTCAAGAGGAACATGCTGAACACCTCAGAGTGGTTCTCCAGATTTTGAAGGAAAATAAACTATATGCCAAGTTGTCCAAGTGTGAATTTTGGTTGAGTGAAGTACAATTTTTGGGGCATGTTATATCGGCAGATGGAATTGAAGTTGATGCTTCTAAAGTGGAGACAGTTGTTGAGTGGGAAAGACCGAAGTCTGTATCGAAGATCCGTAGTTTCCTCGGATTGGCGGGTTACTATCGACGATTCATAGAAGGGTTTTCAAAGGTTGCAGGACCTCTTACCCAACTTACACGAAAGAATCAACCGTTCGTGTGGACTGAAGCCTGTGAGGAAAGTTTTCAGGAGTTGAAATGACGACTGACTACTTCACCAGTTTTGATTCTACCTGATCCGAATGAACCTTTCGATGTGTACTGTGATGCTTCTTATCAAGGATTGGGTTGTGTACTTATGCAGAACCGTAAGGTTGTGGCATATGCATCGAGGCAGTTGAAAGTGCATGAGAGGAATTATCTGACTCATGACTTGGAGCTAGCAGCAGTGGTATTTGCGTTGAAGATATGGAGACATTTTCTCTATGGAGCAATGTTCACTGTATTTAGTGACCATAAAAGTTTGAAGTATCTGTTCGACCAAAAAGAGTTGAACATGAGACAAAGGCGTTGGCTTGAGTTTCTGAAAGATTATGACTTTCAGTTACAATATCATCCCGGAAAGGCGAACGTTGTAGCGGATGCTTTGAGTAGAAAATCGCTTAATGCTTCTGTTATGATGATGAAGGAGAAGGAATTGATAAAAGAATTTCGGGACATGCGATTATCTGTGAAGTTGACACCGGGGAAGATGTGTTTGAATATGATCACCATTTCGAATGATCTGATGGATAAAATACGAGAAGGACAGAATAGTGATCAATATCTGCAAGAAGCAAAGGAAGCAAGAAGTCAAGGAGCAGAATTAGAATTCAGCGAAGGTGTTGATGGAATTTTGAAGTTCAAAGGGAGAGTTTGCGTGCCAAACGATCCAGAACTTAGGAGATCGGTTTTGAATGAAGCTCATAGAAGTAAGTTGAGTATGCATCCAGGAGCCACAAAGATGTACCAAGATTTGAAGCAGCTGTATTGGTGGCAAGGAATGAAGAGGGATGTCGCAGAATATGTATCATCCTGTTTGACTTGTCAGAAGGCCAAGGTGGAACATCAATGGTCATCAGGAATGTTGCAACCTTTGCCTATTCCTGAATGGAAATGGGATGACATAGCAATGGATCTCGTCACGGGGCTACCAAGAACTCGGAAGGGTCACGACTCTATATAGGTAATTATTGATCGGCTTACAAAGTCGGCGCACTTTTTACCGATTAATATTAAGTACTCAATGGAGAAATTGGCTCAGATATATATCAATGAAATTGTTAGACTTCATGGTGTACCATCCAGTATAATTTCTGATCGAGATCCGCGATTCACATCAAGATTTTGGACTAGTCTACAAGAAGCGATGGGAACAAACCTACATTTGAGTTCTGCTTACCATCCACAAACTGATGGTCAGTCAGAAAGAACAATTCAGTCGTTGGAAGACTTGTTGAGGGCTTGCGTTCTAGAGCAAACTGGTTGTTGGGATGAATTTCTGCCATTGATAGAGTTCACCTATAACAATAGTTTCCATTCGAGTATAGGGATGGCACCCTATGAAGCCTTATATCGGAGAAGATGTAGGACACCATTGTGTTGGTACCAGGATGGTGAAAGTACTGTGATAGGACCTGAAATTGTGCAGCAGACAACCGAGAAGATAAAGATAATTCAAGACAAGATGAGAACAAATTTCGAGACGCGGCAAAAAAGAGCTATGCAGATAAAAGGCGAAGACCACTTGGAATTGAAGAAGGTGACCATGTATTTTTACGTGTGACGCCTATTATGACCGGAGTTGGACGAGTAATTAAGTCGAGGAAGCTTACCCCTAAGTTTATCGGACTGTATCGAGATACTTCGTCGGATAGGTCCAGTAGCTTATCAAGTCACGCTGCCACCGTTTTTATCAAATCTTCATAATGTATTTCACGTGTCACAACTACGGAAATATATTCCAGATCCAACTCACATTATCGAACCAGACACTGTACAACTAAAGGAGAACTTGACCTATGAGACAGTTCAGTCAAGATTGAAGACCAGAAGGATAAAGCAACTTCGAGGAAAGGACATTGCATTAGTTAAAGTAGTTTGGAACGATGTAAGTGGTGAAGCCACATGGGAGTTGGAAGAAAAGATTAAAAGCAATATCCGTTTTTGTGTTAAGTGTATGTCAAGTTTCGAGGACGAAACTTTACTTTAGAGAGAGAGTTGTAACACCCCAAATTCGGCTATATGAATAGTAATATAGAAGTAATTGCACGTTTTATATTTTACGTGTGTGGTATAAAAATAATTTGACATTCGAGATCATATTTGATCATTTTGTGTGATTGCTCCTGGCCAGGGAAAATAATAATTTTCGGTAGGAAATTGATCCGCTTCATTTGGAGACGGGGATCTTACTAAACCCGAATCCGAGTGACTCGTAAAAGAATCTTTTAAATTTTAGAATCTATCTATAAAAATAAAAATATTGTCTTGATAAATATCTCGTGATTATATTTATATGATCATTGCTATGAATGTTGGACCCGATAAGTTTTAATTAATAGAAAAGTGTTTAGAATATTTCTTGTGATTAAAATTAAAATGATCTAATAGGATATAGTCAAAATAAATGGTTGGACTTTTCTAACCAATGAGAATTGGTCAAGGAAAGAAGCTTAGACTTCCTTGTGAACCATTAGATTTGAAGCTTGATTTAGAAGCTTTGATCTTCACCATTGATCCAATCAATGGTGTAAAACAAATCCTACTAAAACTATCAAGTAATATCTACCATAGATAAAATTAATGGATAGGAAATCAAATTGATTTTCAATGGATAAGATTGAGTCAACAATAATTGCTTGACTTTTGCTTAGGAAACTAATTAACCTTAATTTAGTTGAGTTGACCTAATTACCTAATTAAGAAATTAAGTAAACTAACTTAATTAGGGATTAGTTATAACTTAATCCTTAATTTAATATCCTAATTCTAATTAGAGGTGATGATGCATGCTAAATATGAATTAGATGCATGCTAAATATGTTAAACTAAATTAGTTTTATACGTAGATGATTAAGTAAGAATGGTTAGGAAATTAAACTTAATTAATTAACTAATCAACTAATTAGTAATTAGGCTTGAATTAATAATGAATTAAGGACCTTAAACTCACCTAAACAATCATGGTCCAGCAGCAGAATTGGAGGTCCAGCAGCAGCAAAAAATTGGACGGCCCAGCAGCACCTAAGCTCCACGGTCCAGCAGATTTGGAGCAGCAGAATGGACGGCCCTAACAAGAAGAAGAAAGAAAACCAAAGAAGAAGCGGAATTAGAGACGTCCGAAGATGCAAAGAAGACGGTTCAACAATTTGTGAAGATTTCAAGTGATATTTGAATATCACAAAGTCATGCAAAGTCAAGTTTGTGACCAATGAGAAGTGAGTGTCCTTGTGCAATTAATGAATGGCTACTTACTCAAGCAAAAGCTCATTCACGTCAATCACAAAACAGCATGCAGCAGCTGTAAAAATTGGGAGAATTATTCAAATAATTCTCTTCATTTCTCCTCACTAATTCACACGCGACAATGACTTGGCGGCAGTTGGAAGATTGGACAATTAATCAATTAAATCTCTTTATTTATCCTCACAATTTCACTCAAGGCAAGCTGTCCACATACACTCAAGAATTGGATAATTATTCAAGTAAAATCATCCCACATTCCACATGTTATCACACGGCTTGGCAGCAGCCTTCTCATGTCCTCATTATTCACTTTTCTACTTATCAAAACATAAGTTCATTTCTCTCAAAACACCAAGGAAACTCACGCCTCTCTCTTCCATCCTCTCTCTTCACAATCGGCCACATTCAAGAAATCACACCATCAAACCTTTAAAACATTCATCTCTTGGATTTTGTTTTGACTCAAAGCCTACTCTAACCATTTCTCCTTCACAAGTTTGTCACAAACCTTTTCCTAAAAGGTAAGTTTGGATTTAATGATTCAAAATCTGATTTTTTTTTGTTATTTTGTTAACCATGATTTTTCCATGGTTCTCAATCTTGATTCTTGTATGAACATTCACTAATTTTCTTGGAATTTTGGGGTTTGTTTAGGAGGTGAACAAAGTCTCAAGGAAAGGAGGAAAGCTTAGAAAGCTTGTCTTCAAGAGGTAAGAGGGAGACTCAACCTTACCACCCATGTTCTGGTAGTGCGAGGATGGTTTTGTTCGGTGAAAAATCCTTAAGGATTTATTCACCTATTGTTTGAGGTTAATCACCTATTGTTTGAGGTTCTTGGACTATATTGATTGGACTGTATTTGAGATGTGCCTGCTTGTGTTTCTATGTTTGGAATGTATTTGGGATGTGTCTGTTTGTGTTTCTATGTTCGTATGTGTAATATCTGTGAGGTATAATTTTATTTCAATACTTGCTTGTATGTTGTAATGCTTAAGGAACTGATAATATGGGTGTATGTGAAATATATACTGTAGAGAAATTTATACCGTATGTATGTGAACTTTGTACTGTAAATTTTAGGAGAAAGGGATTCAATTGTGAATGTTATGGAAATATGGGGTCATTATGTAAATTGATGTGTTTTGAGGGGCGAAAACATAATTAATATGTTTTTGAAGGACAAAAATGTAATTTATGTATTTTGAGGGACGAAAACATAATTAATCTATTTTAAAAGACGAAAATGTAATTTATGTGTTTTGAGGGATTATTTTGCAAATATGAGAGAAATACAGTAAATTTTAATATTAAATTGAGTAAAACAGTAATTCTGATTCAAAACGTATGAAAAATATTCACGCGATTGGAAAATGTTAAAAAAAAATCACTACGTGATTTGAAAAGGCAACAGAATTGAGTCGCGAGTGAGAAAATATAAAAATATGACTACGTGATTAAATTACAGTAATACTACTGTTAAATTATTATATGAACCTTGCACATATGATATAATGGAAATTATGAATAGTGCATAATACATGCATTGGAAAGGTCCAAAGGACTGTGTAAGGCAAGTTACCTAGGAGATATTACACCTCCTGAGTGGGTGCGATAAGCGTAGTGTAGGTCACTTGTTGACCTTGGGGGCATTGGGGTGCGGGTTGCCTACAATAGACAGTTGGTAGCTCTTCTGTACCGTGGGTTAGACCGAGGCAACACACCAATGATCCGGACCGAGACACTATTCCTAATCATGATTCGATAAAGACTATAGTGCATATGCTAGATGTGCGAGAAATTGAGCACGTGGTCTGAAGCATGTTGGTGCCGACAGATCTTTTCAGTCATTCTCTCCGACTTGAGTTGTAGCTCCATAGAGTAGGATATTGAGTCAGTGTACATTTGCATTCATAGAGGATATATCATTGTAATTCTTACTCATGTGTAATTATAGCGTAATCGTAATTCTTGTTTTATTTCCTGTGTAATTGATGATATATATAAGGTTAATGGCATAACTGTAATTATAGTATGACGTCTGTATGATATTTTGGATGTGTTTATCTTCACTGCTACCATACTGGTATTGGCGTAGGTGATCTCACCTCTTGCATATATATGTTGTATCATGTTTATATATTGTTAAGATACTGAGCCAGACGTAGAGCGAGAAGCGGAGAAAGGTTCAGATTCCATTGAGAACTTCGAGTTTTGATGGCTGTGGAGATCCCTAGTTTCTTGGGTTACATGAGACTAACATTCATCGGAGGAGACGAGGCATGGACTGAAGATCTAGAGAGAGAGTATATATTATCTGGGAGATGTAAATATTAGATTGAGTAGGCTACAGTCAGGGAACCCTTACTTTTCTGTTACTATTTATGTACAATTAGAGTTCCCTATATCCATCAGGCAGCATTGGGGAGCGTACTATCGCACCCCTAGAGAGAGTAGTATTGTATCGTCCGCTCGGACATTTCCTCCCCGGACTTTACGTAGAGTTGGAATTCCTCCACCCGGGAATCGAGGAGGACCCATCCGAGGGTCCTGGCTACTTCGAGGCTCGGCCTAGTAGTACTTGGGCAAAGATGTCAATGTAAATAGTGTTTATAATTTTTGGAGTGACTAGTTTGTAATATTTACTGAGTATGATAGTGTTAAAGACTTGTATATGTATAACAAGAGACTTGGATATGTATAAATGATGTAAATTATTTGTAATGATCTTTGTGATGTTTTATTTTCGCTAAGTTTATTTTCTTGTTATTAAGAATTTTTGAATTTTGTATTTTTCCCTACAAAGTACGTTATCTAAATAAGGTTGATTTGGTAATTATGTAACATAAATGTGGCATCCTAAGGTGGGTGTTACACTTCTCGCCGCATCTGACACATATAACAATCCTCCCACCCTTGTTTGCACAGCCTACCATGTCTTGCAATCCCACATCACAGCAATCCAAATTAAAATCCTACCTGGTTCTATACTAAATTCATATTTCAGCTCTCTAAAAATCTTGCTATTTACAACAGAAAGGAAGCACCACAAGTGAGAATACAGGATGTTGCATGAAGCTCAAAAAACAACAAACAAAAAACCAATCGTACCAGAAATCAAAATAAAAAATCAAGGGTTCAGTTAGGAGAAGAAATCACCACTCACGAAAAAGATGAAGACCCAAGACAAGGAGAAGCGAATCGCACAAGAATATGACACTGAGCAGCACGAGGAAATCAATGGAGAGTTAAGATGAACGCAGATCAGCAGAAAAAGTAGAGATGAACGTAGATCGACACAAACGAGCAAATCGATTTGAGCATATCGATCGTACAGTGAGTAGTGTGCCTCCAATTGAGCAGATCGATGCAGCTTCATCATGGTGCTCGATTTGGGTCAGGGTTTATTGAATTGGGGTAAAGGTTCAGTGATTTGGGGGTGGATTTCGGAAAAGTTAAATGTGATTTATGAAAACTAGTGTGGTGTGGTTATTAAAAGTAAACCAAATTGAAATGAAAAACAGGTAACTGAACCACTTTAAAAAAAAAACTAGTTAAGTTATAAAATTAGTTTAAAAAAATATGGTTATTTATGGAGTGGTTTGGTTCAGTTTAAGATTTGGTTTGGTTCTTTTGGATTTTTTGCACACCCCTACCCACAATGGCCATGATTGTAACACCCTAATATGAATTACTATAAAATAGATGAAATATTTCATAATTAAACATATTAAACATGTCACTAAATTGCATTCATAAATAAAAACCCATAACGCATCCATTATAAAGAGCCACGATTGATCAAAAAGTCATATGTACCACTGTCATTGGCTAACATGCCATAAAGTCTACTTAAGCTTTTCAAAACAACTAGAAATATATATAAATACACAACTAGTTCACCAAGAAACAAAACACTAGTCTAAGTTTTCTGCTTCTTTGCTTTTTTATCCTTACCCTTTTTAAGGGCTTCTCTTGGAATTACATGGAACACAACGGGGTGAGAAATCACAATTTCTCAGTATAAGCATACCAAAACCAACAGTTAATCATTTATAATAAATAAATCAACAGCACATATATAATTAAAGCCTGCAATAAAAAATTGAGCTCCTGCTCAAGTACTATCAGAATATATATACACACCCTAAGAAACATTCACAAGGCAAGTTACAATCCTATCTCACGCTAATATCGAATAATCAATGATATCAAACAACCGCCCATACAATCGTAAGATATCATCAACAGGCAACCATCAAACAAGTAAGGCAACTACCCATACAGCGGCCAATAAGTGCAATGCTTTAAGATATGATGTATGGTTATGCTCAAACAAAGTCCACGTATTATGGATATGCAATGCCAATGTAGGACTTAAAGTTTGAAAACACAAGGTATTTATTTATTTCCCCAAGAACCACGTTCCTTGTATATACTAAGTAGGATAGGCATAAAAACCCATACACTATCTGGTGATGTGTGGACTCGTTCCCCTCACAAAGGTAAGAGTACTACTACCAACCCCATACACCGGTAACCCTGACCATACTAGCAAACATGCAAGGAGAATTCGGATCCAACACCTCATTCTCAGATCATATGGTTGTACACACCATTTAAGGTCACAATACATAGGAAAATAAATAAATATCAAGTTTGAAATTGAATATCCAAGCCACAAATTCAAATACTAGCATATCATAATCTTGACCCCACTTATCCAATAAAGTAGCAAGAAATTATGTTACTAGATTGCCCATACCAAGATCCTCACATCATCACTTCATAAGTCATTTCCAAGACAACCTCATGTTGTGCAATGTCTTAGATATATACTTATAAGGCCTTCAAACTCAAGGTTTTGCCTAAGGTCTTCTCATTTTCAAACAAATATGTCAAATGGTTATTCTTTCCAAGAATTACCCCCATTTGTGTCCCTTCACACGTAGGAAAGCATATATAAGTGATCCCATCACTTAAGACATCCCAAAATATCAAAAATGACACTTTTGGAGTTCCAAAACTCAGCGCCTCGGCCCCCAAACTCATGCGCCTTGGCCCTCTGCTCCCTGGATTTTCTACTGGTGCTGGCATCGAACGAGCGCCTCGGCCCCCATTACGAGCGCCTCGACCCGCGTTGAGCGCCGCGGCCCCCGTTACCGAGTGCCTAGGCCCCCGTGACATAACCTAAATTCTGCAGAATTTTGCAGAAGGGTTACTGTTCCAATGGATCAAAACTCGATTTTTGGCCAATCCAAACTAGTTTCTAGGTATTCTAAGGTCTCAAACAAGTTTACAAACATAAGAGAAACATAAAACACCAATTAAATTCATTAAAAACGGATCAAAACACAAATCACTCATCCAAACCCCTAAAATCACCTCTTTGAGTAATTTAGGTCCAAAATGAGTATTTTCAGTTTCTAATACTAAATCTTTGCATGAACAAGTCCTAAACATCATTTAAAACTCATTCAAGCAAGAAAAACACTTAAAATACATCCAGAACTCAATTTGACATATTAGGTTTCAAATAACCTATGTATGGAAAATGAGTAGAAAGATGGAAATTAAGTCCAAAAACCCCTACCTTAAGTAACAAAGATTAATGTGATGATGAAGATGATCACAAATCCTCAAGCTTGTCTTTTCCCTTTGATCTCCTTTTTTCCCTTTCCTGTTCTTTCTCTTGTTTTATCTTTTCTTCTCCTTTCCCTTTTGCTGCTGTTTTCAGCCGTGTAGAAACAATGAGAAACAAGGAAAAGTAACAAATATCATGAAAGAAAAACCCAACCGTAGCTAGTCTAAAGCCTTTAGTTACAACACTAATATTTTTCGATCTGCTAAAAATACTCAACTTTAGCTAAAACAAGATTTTCAAGTTCCAACAACTTTAAAATACATAACCAGTATGTCCAAAAATACTAAACGTACTCCGATTATCCCCAAACTTTAACCACATCACAGAATAGACATTTGTGACTTAGAAACAAATTATCCACATTTATTTCCATTAGCTAAGCCATTTAAGCTAATATCTGAGTCATTTTAAGCTACTTTTCACTTTTTCGGCTTGCAACAAAATGCCTAAACTGACTCAGATTGTCACAAAAATAAACAAGCATGCTAAGCAAGTATTAAACTACTTCTGTAACTATTTACAAACATAACATATTAAAAAGGATGTTACATTTCTCCCCTTCTTTTAAAATTTTGTCCCCAAAATTGCTCACCTCATATAAACAACTGTGGGTAATCTTGCTGCATAAGGGATTCCAACTCCCAAGTTACCTCCTCGAAGCTAACACCATCCCAAAAGAACCTTCACCAAAGGAATCTGCTTACCTCTAAGCTTTTTAACTCCTCTGTCCACGATTCTCATTGGCTGCATAACATAACATAAATCCTCCCTTAACTGCACAGATTCATTTCTTATAACATGTGAAGGATCTGGATTATACTTCCTAAGTTGTGACACATGGAAAACACCATGAAGGTTCGACAAACTAGGTGGAAGTACAATTTGGTAGGCTACAAGTCCAATTCTCTTATCAGCATAGTTCTTCTATGCTCTACTAATCCCTGTTGTCGGAGTGACTCTCAAGAATACATGATCTCCCTCACTGAACTCTAGAGGTCTTCTTCTTTTATCAGCATAGTTCTTCTACCTACTTTGAGCCCTAACCAATCTATCCCGAATCATTTTGATTTGATCGGTGGTCTGCTGTATCAACTCAGGTCCTAGAATGGTTTTCTCTCCAACCTCATACCAGCATAAAGGTGACCTACACTTTCTACCATAAAGTGTTTCATACGGTGCCATACCTATGCTAGCATGAAAACTATTGTTGTAGGCAAATTCCACTGAGGGTAAAAACTTATCCCAACTCCCTTTCTGCTCTAGCACGCATGCTCTCAGTATATCCTCAAGGGTTTGAATAGTTCTTTCTGACTGACCGTCAGTCTGTGGATGGTATGCTGTACTTAAACTAAGTTTTGTTCCGAAAGATTTCTGCAAGGCTCCCCAAAATCTAGATGTAAATCTAGGATCTCTATCAAAAACTATACTAAGGGGTACACCGTGCATCCTAACTATCTCCTTAAGGTATAACTGAGCAAGTTTATCCATGGAATAGTTAGCTCTAACAGGTATAAAATGGGCCGATTTGGTTAATCTATCCACTACAACCCATATTGCATCGAATCCTAACTGAGTTCTAGGCAAACCCATCACAAAATCCATTGTGATGCGATCCCACTTCCACTCAGGGACTCCTAAAGATTGAAGAGGTCCAGGGGGTTTCTAGTGTTCTATCTTGACTTTCTGACAAGTTAGACACCTAGCCACAAACTCAGCTATATCCTTTTTAATACCAGACCACCAAAACAACTTTCTCAAGTCTTGGTACATCTTAGTGGCCCCGGGATAGATAGTGTATTGACTACTATGAGCTTCTTTAAGGATCCTTTCTTTGATCTCAGATTCATGAGGAATGCAAAGTCTACCTCTAAACTTGATCATCCCATCATCCGACATATCAAAATCACCAGGATTACCTAAAAAGATCTGCTTACTTACATCACTAAGAGTCTCGTCCTCCTTTTGAGCTTCCAAGATCTGAGTCCAAAAGTCACTCACTATGTCCACTCAAATCATACTGAGACTATGTGGTAACACAACTACCGAAAGATTTATATCTCTAAAACTCTCAAGAAGTTCACTCTCTTGGATCATCATACGGGACACATGTAGGGATTTCCTACTCAGTGCATCAGCCACCACATTGGCTTTACCCGGATGGTACTTTAACTCAAAATCGTAGTCTTTCAAAAACTCCATCCATCTTGGTTGTCTCATGTTCAGCTCCTTCTGATCAAATAAGTATTTCAAACTCTTATGATCACTGAATACCTCAAATTGAACTCCATACAAGTAATGTCTCCAAACCTTAAGGGCGAAAACTACAGCGGCTAACTCCAGGTTGTGAGTAGGTAGTTCTCCTCATGAAGTCTCAATTGCCTTGATGCATAGGCAACAACTCTCCTATGTTGCATCAAAACACAACCCAAACCCATCTTCGAAGCATCACAAAACACCTCAAAGTTTTCCAAAGGATCAGGAATTACCAAAACCGGTGTAGTAGTCAACCTTATTTTAAGTTCTTGGAAACTATCCTCGCAAGCTTGAGTCCATACGAAAGAACTACCTTTCCTAGTTAATCTAGTTAATGGTAGCGCTAATTGAGAAAAACCCTTTATAAACCTTCTATAGTACCCTGCTAGGCCTAAGAAGCTTCTAATCTCGGTCACAGTGATGGGTCTCTCCCACTGCAACAGTGCATCAACTTTGCTTGGATCTACAGAAATCCCATCTTGAGATATCACATGTCCTAAAAACTGTACTTGTGAAAGCCAGAACTCACATTTAGATAGTTTAGCAAACAACTTATTTTCCTTAAGAGTCTCTAACACTACCCTCAAATGTTGTTCATGCTCCTCCATCATCTTAGAATAGATCAAAATATCATCGATAAAAACCACAACAAATTGATCCAGGTAGGGTCTAAAAATTTGGTTCATGTAATCCATAAACACTACCGGTGCATTTGTCAACCCAAATGACATCACAAGGTACTCATAATGCTCATACCTAGTTCTAAAAGCTATCTTAGGGATATCCTCTTCCCTAACCCTTATCTGATGATAACTGGACCTAAGATCAATCTTTGAGAAAACCGCAGCTCCTCTCAGTTTATCCATTAGATCGTCTATCTTAGGCAACGGATACTTATTTTTAATGGTCACCTTATTCAGCTGTCTATAGTCGACACAGAGCCTCATGGTACCATCCTCTTTCTTCACTAAAAGCACAGGTGCTCCCCACGGAGAAACACTCGGCCTTATGAATTGCTTATCCAACAATTCTTCGATTTGCCTTTTGAGTTCTGCTAACTCTAGCGGCGCCATACGATAAGGTGCTATAGAAATAGGTCCTACCCCAGGAACTAGGTCTATAGAAAACTCTATCTCTCGTTTGGGTGGCAACTCCATTATATCACTAAGAAAGACTTCAGGATATTCCCTCACCACAAGTATCTCACCTAGGCCTTGCTTAACCTCAATACTTAGTGAAAACAAGAGTACATATCCTTGAGATCCCTCCTCTAAACAGAGATTAACCTAATTCGCATTGAGATATACAGACTCAGTTAGAACGACTCTGGTAGGTATATCTGAAAAAAAAACTAGAGATTTTTCTGAACAATTCAAAACTACATGGTTGGCGAACAACCAATCCATGCCAAGAATGACATCAACATCTACAAGAGGCAAACAGATAAGGTTTACACTAAAAATCCTTTCTTCTACCTCTACACAATAATCAAGACACACTCTAGATGTCGCAACTGGCTTACCAGTAGGTGTAGATACAGATAAGTCATATGAAAGTTCAGATACAGGTAAATCCAGCTCATTCACACAATTATTTGAAACAAAGGAGTGGGATGCTCCCGAATCATACAACACAGTTAAAAGACGATCGTGAATAATGCATTTACCTTCAATGAGGTCAGAAGACTGAGTCACCTCTTCACCACCTAGGGTATATACTCTCCCTCTAGCTTGTGGTTTTTGAGTAGGCGCAGTTTCCTTCTTTAACGGACACTTATTCGCAAAATGACCATTTTGTCCACACACAAAGCACACTGGGCAAGGACGGTCTCCATGCTGTCTCCCACATTTGGAACACTTTGGTCCCAAAAACTCCTTCTGAACCTGCTTACCCTTACCCTGAGTAAAGCTAGATTTAGAAGAACCCTTCTTGAACTTATCATCACCTCTCTTTCTCTTCTGAAAATCCTGTGACTTAGGCTCCAAAGAAGGATTCTTAAATTGTTTTTCAACTATTCGGCACTTATTAACCAGAGTTTCAAAGTCTCAAATTTCAAATGGCCGAACGACATTCTGAATGTTTTTCCTCAATCCTTCCTCAAATTTAACACACTTCCAAGATTCATCAGGGTTAAATCTGATACAAGAAGAAAACTTAGACATTTTAATGAATTTGACCACATACTGACCAATACACATGTCCCCTTGTTCCAGCTTAAGAAATTCCATCTCTTTGGCATTCTGAAGAGTCTGTGGAAAGAACTTTCTCAGAAATGAGCTTCTAAAGACCCCCTACGTCACATAAGTTTTTGATGCCTCAAGAGCCCTCTTTGTATCCACCCACCCCTCCTCTGCCTCACCTTCCAGCACATAAGCAGCAAAAAGCACCTTCTACTCATCTGAGTAAGCCATAACAGTGAAGATCTTCTCCATCTCCTTGAGCTAACCCTTAGCTTTAACCGGGTCATACTCTCCATTAAAGGAAGACAGATTTGATTTCCTGAATTCTGAAAGATCCTGGAAAGTCTGATTTCTTCCAGCCGCCTCTTGGTATGGTTGCCCTTGGTAATATGGTACAGGTGGAGGGGGTACTGGTTGCTGTGTTACCAACCTCTCGAGTACCCTAGCAGTTACCGCTGCCTGCTCTGTTTGTTGGGTCATAGCATTAGCCATTGCCATCATGGCAGCTGTCATATCAGTGCCTTCATTCCCAGAGTTCCTGTTACTACTTCCACGAGGTCGCCCTCGCCCTATTGCTGTCATAGTTTCCTGTAAACACTGAATATCACATATTGAGGTAACTAATCTCAATATCATGTAATGTGCCACAGTAACTAAAACAGTCAAAACAAGGCAGTTATACAAATCCTCCAAATTTCTCACACAAGAGATAAAAGAAATGTATAATAGACAAAAAAGAACTCCTAAACATGCCTAAACATAGTCAGTCCACACCTCGGCTTATCATGATAAACGACTCTGATACCAAAATGTAAAACCCTAATACGAATTACTATAAAATAGATGGAATATTTCATAATTAAACGTATTAAACATGTCACGAAATTACATTCATAAATAAAAACCCATAACGCAGCCATTATAAAGAGCCACGATTGATCAAAAAGTCATATGTACCACTGTCATTGGCTAACATGCCATAAAGTCTACTTAAGCTTTTCAAAACAACTAGAAATATATATAAATACACAACTAGTTCACCAAGAAACAAAACATTAGTCTAAGTCTTCTGCTTCTTCACTTTTTTATCCTTACCTTTTTTAAGGGCTTCTCCTAGATTTACATGGAACACAACGGGGTGAGAAATCACAATTTCTCAGTATAAGCGTACCAAAACCAGCAGTTAATCATTTACAATAAATAAATCAACTGCACACATATAATTAAAGCCTGCAATAAAAAATTGAGCTCCTGCTCAAGTACTATCAGAATATATATACACACCCTAAGAAACATTCACAAGGCAAGTTACAATCCTATCTCACGCTAATATCGAATAATCAATGATATCAAACAACTGCCCATACAATCGTAAGATATCATCAACAGGCAACCATCAAACAACTAAGGCAACTGCCCATACAGCAGCCAATAAGTGCAATGCTTTAAGATATGATGTATGGTTATGCTCAAACAAAGTCCACGTATTATGGATATGCAATGCCAATGCAAGACTTAAAGTTTGAAAACACAGGGTATTTATTTATTTCCCCAGGAACCATGTTCCTTGTATATACTAAGTAGGATAGGCATAAAAACCCATACACTACCTGGTGATGTGTGGACTCGTTCCCCTCACAAAGGTAAGAGTACTACTACCAACCTCATACACCGGTAACCTTGACCATACTAGCAAACATGCAAGGAGAATTCGGATCCAACATCTCATTCTCAGGTCATCTGGTTGTACACATCATCTAAGGTCACAATACATAGGAAAATAAATAAATATCAAGTTTGAAATTGAATATCCAAGCCACAAATTCAAATACTAGCATATCATAATCTTGACCCCACTTATCCAATAAAGTAGCAAGAAATTATGTTACTAGATTGCCCATACCAAGATCCTCAAATCATCACTTCATAAGTCATTTCCAAGACAACCTCATGTTGTGCAAGGTCTTAGATATATACTTATAAGGCCTTCAAACTCAAGGTTTTGCCTAAGGTCTTCTCATTTTCAAACAAATATGTCAAATGGTTATTCTTTCCAAGAATTACCCCCATTTGTGTCCCTTCACACGTAGGAAAGCATATATAAGTGATCCCATCACTTAAGACATCTCAAAATATCAAAAATGACACTTTTGGAGTTCCAGAACTCAGCGCCTCGGCCCCCAAACTCATGTGCCGCGGCCCTCTGCTCCCTGGATTTTCTACTGGTGCTGGCATCAAACGAGCGCCTCGACCCCCATTACGAGGGCCTCGACCCGCGTTGAGCGCTGCGGCCCTCGTTACCGAGCACCTAGGCCCTCGTGACAGAACCTAAATTCTGTAGAATTTTGCAGAACAGTTACTGTTCCAATGGATCAAAACTCGATTTTTGACCAATCCAAACTAGTTTCTAGGTATTCTAAGGTCCCAAACAAGTTTACAAACATGAGAGAAACATAAAACACCAATTAATTTCATTAAAAACGGATCAAAACACAAATCACTCATCCAAACCCCTAAAATCACCTCTTTGAGTAATTTAGGTCCAAAATGAGTATTTTCAGTTTCTAATACCAAATCTTAGCATGAACAAGTCCTAAACATCATTTAAAACTCATTCAAGTAAGAAAAACACTTAAAATACATCCAGAACTCAATTTGACATATTAGGTTTCAAATAACCTATGTATGGAAAATGAGTAGAAAGATGGAAATTAAGTCCAAAAACCCCTACCTTAAGTAACAAAGATTAATGTGATGATGAAGATGATCACAAATCCTCAAGCTTGTCTTTCCCCTTTGATCTCCTTTTTTCCCTTTCCTGTTCTTTCTCTTGTTTTATCTTTTCTTCTCCTTTCCCTTTTGCTGTTGTTTTCAGCCGTGTAGAAACAATGAGAAACAAGGAAAAGTAACAAATATCATGAAAGAAAAACCCAACCGTAGCTAGTCTAAAGCCTTTAGTTACAACACTAATATTTTTCGATCTGCTAAAAATACTCAACTTTAGCTAAAACAAGATTTTCAAGTTCCAACAACTTTAAAATAAATACTAAGATTCATTGAAACATTTCTCCAATAACATAATTTTTCATATCTGTGACTAGTCAATCCAGTATTAAAACACATAACCAGTATGTCCAAAAATACTAAACGTACTCTGATTATCCCCAAACTTTAACTACATCATAGAATAGACATTTGTGACTTAGAAACAAATTATCCACATTTATTTTCATTAGCTAAGTCATTTAAGCTAATATCTGGGTCATTTTAAGCTACTTTTCACCTTTTCGGCTTGCAACAAAATGCCTAAACTGATTCAGATTGTCACAAAAATAAACAAGCATGTTAAGCAAGTATTAAACTACCTTTGTAACTATTTACAAACATAACATATTAAAGAGGATGTTACAAAGATGCTTTTGCAAAACTACAAGAAGAAAATGTACTGTGAATCAACTTCCCTGTAAATTTAGAGTCCATGGTCTCTAATGATCCAACCGCAATTTGTCTCCTCCACAACCATGTCCCTAAGTTCCACTTCCTCCATTGAGCACTATCAATCAATGGTCAATTGCTAATGAACTTAACCTCTATTGGCCTAATTGTATAAGGCTGTCTAGCTATAACAACAGAACATTTTTCTATTGTATTGCAAGCTAGTAGCTATAATTGAGATCCTTGGACTGATTTCAATACATTCATTCTTTTATCTTGAAATGATGTTTACATTACCAACTTACCTTACAGATATTACTTAGAACACTTAACACCAATAGACATAACAAGTAGTTATTATAAGGATAAGGATTGAAATTGAAACAGAATCTTGACATCAGAATTTTTTTTGAAAACCTGCTTATATGCATATTCGCTTTATAAGTAGTTCATAATTACAACTGTCCTTCTAAAGCTTCACTTTTGCCATGAAGCTCAAAAAAAGATAATACATGTATATACAATTTGTCCATGTTAATATATTGATACTCAGAATAGCTTCTATCCCTCTTAGCTTTTTGCTAAAGACCTCAAGTACAAAGTTTGTACTATTCCCCATCATAGAAGCACACTTCCCAAAATACAAGTCCAAAAGTTTTAAAATAAGTACATTCACAAGTTGTATATATAGAGAGAGTTAACTCAAAATCCCTTGATGAACTTATGAAAGTCATGGTTTTCCTCAGCAAGATCTTGTTTTTAGCTCCATCCAACCCTTTGATTGAGCATCATTCTTAAGTTTTAGTTTGCTTTTGTTGGAAGTAATGTCTTTCATTGGTTAATGGAATTTACAAAAAGGTAAAATCATCTTTTTAATAATATTTTATTGTGTTAAGTAAGGTTTTTATTTTTTATTTAATATGCTCTTTTAGATGGGAGACAAGAGAGAAGAAGGGAATGGGATTATGTCAGCCACCGATTAGTCACCCATTTTTGGATGATTAATCGCCTAACAAAAAAAGAGGAATGGGATTCTGCTTGCCACCGATTAGTTGGCCAAAAATTGGCGATTAATCGGTCAAAGTAAAATCTATCATGTGCTTAGGCTGCATATAAAAAGGAAAGGAAAGGAATCTGAGGTCATTCAGCATAGAGAAAAGGCAGCTCTCACCCTACTTCGCCAAGGTGTCATTCCACCTAGAAGATTTGGGGATTTTCTTTATCTTTTCACATTTCTTCCATGGAGTTTATTCATTTTTCTAGTTTTGTTTCACCTTTCCATATGTGTAGCTAAATCACTATAGTTAGCGTAATGATGGATCTTGTCTTTGGATGATGTAAACTTATTTTTATGCTTTACCCAAGTTTCTTTTTTATGATTCAAGTGTATATTTCTCATCTTAATGTTTTTCTTGACTTGGCCAATCTTGAATTGATCTTAAGGTTTATGTACAATTTGAGAAAATTATGCATGAGTTTAGAACTTATGATAAAAACCACAATCTCTTCAATATCTAGGAATAGGTATCGTGGGTTGTGTGGCTTTGTTTTTGATTCCCTTGTTTGTGTTAAAACTTTCTTTAATTAGGTTAGACTAAGAGATTAGTTAACTCTAAGTAGTTTGAAGAGGAATAATATACCAATGAATTAGATATTGATTAATTTTAGGAATTTGGTCATGAATCTTGAAATACAACTTGGTTAAGCTAGAGTTTGAGTTTACATAAAAAAAGTTCAAGTAAAATCAAAACCCTACCACTCTCATCCTATTGGTTTTCACCCTTTTCTCTTACAAGTTAAGTTTGTTTTAGTTAATTGTAGTAACTTCCTTGTCAAATGTTGTTGTTTTTAGCCTTGCATTAAGTTGTTTATGTTAAATACCTTTAGAGCTCTCTTTGATCCTAATTTTCCATTGCCTAGATAGTATTGATTTAGTGAATTTCGTGCTTGACACTCATAATCCCTAAAGAATGATATTCACTCACTCATTATATTACTTTTACAATTTGGTATATTTGTCAAATTAAGCAACAAGTTTTTGACGTCGTTGCGGGGATTATTTGTTTGTCAATATCAAGAAGTAGCTAGAAAGATACTAATATAGGCATTTATTTCCTTCTTTGTTTAAAATTTTTTTTAGTTGTGTTTCTTTGTTTCACTCATGTTTCTTTTTGTTTATACGAGGTACTGTTGATTCAAATTCTTTTCTTTTTGACTCGAAAATAGAAAAAATAGCAAGAAAGAATCGAAAGAAGACTAAAGCAAGGAAGAATGCTGAAAAGGAAGCTATGGCTGAAGAGAACAGACAGCCTATTCATTGAACTTTGGGCGAGTATTCTACACCTAATGCTCAAGGGAACATGTCGCGTGTGTTGTTTTTTCTTTTTAAGCAAACAACTTTGAGCACAAGCCAACCCTCTTCCATCTTGTTCAACAAGAGCAATTTGGAAAAATTGATGATGAAGACCCTAATCTGCACATCACTAACTTCATACACGTGTGAAAATATCAAGATTAATGGGGCAATTGAAAATGCTATCAAACTCAAGCTTTTCAGATACTTTGTAAGGGATAAGTCAAAGAATTAGTTGCAATCATTGCCTAATGGGAGCATCACCACATGAGATGATTTGGCTAACAAATTTCTTGCTCGATTCTTTCCCTTATCTAGATACATGAAAATTAAGGGTGAAATCTCTTGTTTCTCGCAAAAGGAGGCAAAATCATTATATGAAGCATGGGAAAGATATAAGAAGATGCTGAGGAAATGCTCAAATCATAGCTTTGATGAGTTTCAATAGATGCAAATCTTCTACAATAACCTAAACCCTTCCACAAGGTATATGGTTGATACATCGGCTGGAGGTTCTCTCAATACAAAAACTCCTAAAGAAGCCAAGCAATTGATTGATATTATAGTAGTTAATGAGTACCAAATGCTCAGTGGAAGGTCTGCGGTGAAGCGAGACGTGATGGAATTAGACACTTTGAATGCAATTCTTTCCCAAAACAAGACATTGTTCCAACAATTAACTAATATCACTAAACAGTTTGGTCATATGCAACTGGGTGCAGTGCATTCTCAAACCCTTCTATGTGATTTTTGTGGTGGTTGATGAGTGTAAAATATACTCATCTTTTGGGTTTATTTATTAGATTTTTAATTTTTTTATTTAGTTTTTTTTTATTTTTAATTTATTTTTAAATAATTATCTCATCACCTAATCATATTTGAATTTTCGGGATAAATTGTCAAATTTTATGTAAAAATAAGAAATTCCTTAAGATAAATATTTAAAGATTTTTATCATATTTTTATATGTTAATTAGAGTTTTAATTGGATGCAAAATCTTAAATAAGGATTAGGTTGAAGATTTGATAAAGATTCCCAAAGAAATTAGATTTGGAGCAAAATTCATATTCTCGCATTATCTTGACCATTCCTTAGTAATTGAATCATATCTTGGGTTACAAAGATCAAATTAACGCATCGTTTGTGGCATTAAAAAATTAACAAAAAATCTTACAACTTCTCTGTTGAGATCGAGGCACATTCGACCATTTGGAGGGTGAGAAAAATCATGCAAATTAGATATAAAAAGTTGTTAGCTTTTCTATAAAAGAGGGAAAAACGAGTTTATCAAAAGAACTTTTTTCAGTTCAGAAAATACACGAAAAATATAAAGTTTTGGAGGCTCAAAGGCAGCAAGGGGACGAGCCCTAGGAGAGGAGGAGGAGCCGTCATGGAGCTCTCATGGAGTTGAAAATCAAATCACCATTGAAAGCACTTTGGTTTCTTCTTTACGGTTCTATCATATGATGAATTCTCTTTCCTCTTCCTATCTCTTCTTCTCTTTTGTCATGAGTACCTAAATTCATGTATTTCTATGGTGAATATGTAACTTGATTCAATCGACATGTATCAGGATTAGATTTTTAATTAATTTCTTTTCTATTCAATTTGAATGCTTATTATAGTTCTTAATGCTTTTATGAATTGGTCACTCATAAATTGATCTAGTGAAATATGTGTAGAATCAGAAGGTTTGAATATGACTCAAACCATAAATAATAAGTGTCATGATTTATAATCATCTAGAAGTATAGATTATAGGTTGTGGGAGAATTGTAGTATTTTCCATGAAAAATCTATAAAGTGAAGGTCATGCCTTTAAGAGTTGAGGTTTAGATCAAGCAATTGACTAGCCTTTAATAATTAAAGAGAATAAAATCTGCCAATGAATTGAATTTTAATTAATTAAGGAATTCTTCCTATCAATTAAATAACTAGAAATTAATTAGAATGAAGATTCCAATGTTATTCTATTGTCTATGATAGATTATTAAATTAAGTAAAGTCAGATCCCTAGCATTTTAATTTTGTATGTTTACATCTGTAATATGTTTTGCATTCGTGTGCTTTATTCTCTATTTTTTCTCTTAATTTCATACATTCTTGTGTATTTTTATCTTTTATAATTTTATGTCTTTAATTATTTTAAATCACTCTTAATTATTAGTTGCCTATATAGTATTAATATTAGAGAAATTGTACTTGATAAAGTAATTTATTGTGAAAATGATATTCTAATCACTTTTTATTACTTATTTGATCTATACACTTGTGGTAATATCGTCTAAATTAATTTATAATCACATGCGGGACGATCAATGGTAATCATATGAATGGAATGTGTGTAGCAAGTGATCCCAACCAAGTGGGACAAAAGCATGGAAAAATCATCCAAGGCATGGAAAACGAATAGCTGGTCTCATGTAACACAATTTCCTTGATGTCTGTCTGGCTAAATAGAAGAGTATTTTTTTTTAATCTTATTAAATTGTTGAAGATTTTTATTTAATATAGCTACATCTTTATCCCAAAACTGTGTCTTTAACAATCGTACATGTCCAATTTATTTTGCAGCTACCGAATAAAATACCATTCAGGTGGAAGAATAAGACGAAGGTTACCAAAAAATACATCCAAACCAAGAATATGATGTTTCAGTTCATACAAAAGTATCATCCTAGAACCAAATAATTAGGATAACAAAGAAAATGATAGGAGGAACTAGGAAACAGAATACATATTTTCAACGCATTATATTTATTTGCTTCATTTTTTGGCATCATACTTTACTTTGAAAGGGTCCTCAGATAGGAAAAAAGCAAGAAACAGATGGAAAGAAAATCTACTAACAAAATAAATTAAAGTATGTTTTATTGTATACAAAAACATAGTGTAAAAGGTACTGTATGGGTATGCAAGGGGCCAATCAACTTCTTTAAATTCTTTTTATTGGATAACATGTAAAATTCACAGACAATCTTAGAAATCAGATTCAGCAAATTGCAACTTGCACGGTGCACCGACACAGATATATTGACAGACTAAGCAGTTGATTACTTTTAAATAACAAAGTTCAAGACAATCCAGATTCCAGAAGTGATTCAATCTTTCAAAGTTCACTAACCTCATATCTCAAGAAGGTTCAAGTACATGCTTGAGAATCTCCATCACCATTTTTATGATATCTTCTTCCTTACATGAGGTTACAAACTTCACTGACAACAAAATCCTTTTCTTAGTTCCTCAGTACGTGAAGTTTGTTCTTATAGTTGTATTAATAAGTTCATAGAAAATAGATGCACTTTCTTACCCCATGCAAGAACTGGAAACTCCCACTTCTGTTTAGGGACTGTCATTACATATGATACAACCTGCGAAAGTATACAACTTACCAAAAGTAAAAGCTCATATGAGATATTATATGTAATTTAGAAATAACTAAGGAATATACCAAGATTGATGCAGCAAGGGAGTGAGGAGACCTATAAAGTAAAGATGTCTCCTCCTTTTCATAGAGCAGATCCATAATTTCCATGCAAGCTTCAAAGTTAATCAGTTCACCAACTTTTGCCACTCCCCTGAACTCAACCATTGAAAAACGGGGAATCAGTAGATACAAGAAAAGAAACAACCTTAAATATATCTCCATCTTAAAAATATGACTCACTTGATCTGAATCCAAAGCTCTTCAAGGAACAAAAGGGCAATATTTGCTGTGCCAATCTCAAAATTCAACACCTTAGGAAATACCAAATCATATTAGCTCAATCCGTGTAGTTCATGATACCTTTCAGTTGCAGAGTCCTCAACTTATACCTGCATGAAGAGCACCTCCTACAGAAAATGCAGACCAACCACCTAAAATTTCAGAGCATATAAAATAACAAGTTTCATGACCATCACCCAAAAAAAAAAAACAGAAGAAGAAGAAGATTGGCTTACTGCTTCCAGGAAATTTTGAGTTGTAAAGTGCTGTTCCTTGATGGATTTGTCAGCCAAAGACTTTAAACATGTAATGGAAAGTGGCTGAGAATCATGTATCTGCACATGTTAACACAGTGGATAAAAAGTCCGTGAGGCAAATATTCATGTTGGCAGAGGGTGTAAAGTGAAAACCCACTTTGCTTGAAATCCATAGAGAAATAAGCGCAAATAGCTGCAAGGCACTTTCTGTGACGGGTTGCAATAGCCAGTTCCCCGAATTTGCACCTTGTATGAACCTACATACCACATTAGAGCATAGCACAATAGTTGGAAACAATCATTAACAAAACCCAGCAATGAATCAATAAATAGAGAGAGAGAGAGAGAGGGTGAAGTGAAGTGGAAGATTACGCAGGTAAAGAAGGAAAGAAGCGATCAGCGAATAAGGAGAATGCGGAGTACTTAACAACTGGGGCAACTTGCAGGTGCTGCATAGAATTATGATATGATTGAGGCAGCACAAGGTAACAAAATCAGAAAAGAAAATAGAAGAAACAGAAAGAGGTAGTAGCTACTTACTTGAGCAGATTGGATGAGGAACTCAACCATAGGGAGGCGCTGAGACGAAGATAGCATTATTGGCTCACCCAAACTGTGATCCATTTTCATCGTATCAGAAACACTATGCCTGATGCACCCAACACCAACAGAGCAGACTCTCAGTGCATTTCCAAGCACATCATGTATGATTTGATTGTGTGTTTGGCAATGGTTATAAGCTGGTTACTTTATTGGGCCAGATACAAAAATGATCATCTTACACTCCTAAAAAGGGGTGTAAACATTGTTTACATCATTTTTAATAAATGTAATTGAGTGAGAGAAAGTGATAAAAAAAATACAACCATTATATTCTTACATCAAATAGTGCATACACTCCTTTTCACACCTCATCTAATATCATTTATTATACATATTTTTTTCTATTACTTTCTCTCACTCAATCACATTCCTTAAAAAGGGTGTGAATAGTACTTACATCCCTTTTGAGGGGTGTAAGATGATCATTTTTTAAAAAAATATGTATAATGAATGGTATTAGATGAGGTGTGAAAATAGATGTATGTACTGTTTGATGTAATAATATAATTGTTGGGCCAATAAGGCAAATGCTATTAGTCGTCATATTTGTTATTCAACTCGACTTGTTGTTTAATCAAAACCTTATTCATGTTGTCCAAGTGAGACAAGCTTGGGATACATTCTTATTTATTGACGGCATAAAGATTGGAGCTGATTGAAAATTGGTCAATGTTCTGGACTGGTATCCGGGATCCTGCTCCATTGATCAATTCGGCATGCACACTACCGGACTCCTCCAAGGCTGGCATAAAGGGAGATTCACAACATAGTCCGGACCTCGGTGTACGGCGCCCCAAGCGGTGTTGGGTCATGATGTCATGATTGATAGATTCATATAGAGGATAAATTCCTAAATATCCGTAACTGCCAATCATCAACTTACAATATTATAGGACTCATAATTATTCTTGATGACTAAATACTTTCCATATCTTAGTCCCAGATTCATAGGGATACACTCTATAATGATGGAAGGTGATCTTCATCGGGATACTGATCCCAAATTACCTGCATACAGTAAGAATCTCATTAGGATTCTGTATACGCTCTATAAATACAAGGCTAAGTCATCTTAATGAGGTAACCATTAACCCAATCTCATAAGCCTACTTGTGCATTGCCTAACTTGAGCGTTGGAGTCCCTTTGTAGGTACTCACCCCCCTGCACGATACACTCAGCTGCTGCTCAAGGAGGAAACCACCGTAACGTGCCTACTTCAGGTACTCTCTGAATCCACTTCAGAACATTGGCGCTGACTGTGGGGAGGGTTAAATTTCTAATCTCACCCAATCATGGTGAACACGAGGCAAAATTCGAGAAGAGACACTGCACAAACCTCTGTCAACTAGAGGCAAGATCGTGACGTGCAACGTCCACCACTACCGCAGTAACACCCTTGTGGGGATGTCACATTTTTAATGCAAAAAAATAAAATCTTACCCATGTTATAAAACATTTGGTACATAAATAATATTAGTTGTAAATTTTTTCCTTTTATACATAATAACGTTAAAAAACATAGAACATAAAATAAGACAAAACATAATCACACACCATAATATACATATGATTTTATCTTAAGTATACAAATAATTTAAAACTACAAATATTTAACAAAACAGTAAAAAGTCAGCATAATACTAAAGCATAACATGCCCAAGTGCACATCAAAGATTCCTAACCCTCCGAAGTATCACTCTCAGATAGATCATCGAATGGCAGAAATTTCGGATGCCTCGCAGCTCTACGGACGTGAGTCCGTGCTGTCGACTTACTACTAAGCTCACTAGGCGCATGAAAATCCCTCCCCAATAACGCCTAAGAGTCAAAGGCAACTCAAGATGTAAATACAGAGTAGTAGTAAAGATAAGCTCCCTGTCAAACTCTCTTCGCAGAGACACAGTCAGATATCCCACGTAGACTACCGATCATCTATCCTCACGCAGTCGCCAGGCCTCAGAGCCTCCATGAAAATCAAGTCTCACAAAACCAAAGAATCTAGGCAACGTCATGATCACAAGAGCAATCCAGATGGTAGGGGTGATCTAACGGCTCGCCGTCCTAGCACTGCTCACTAGGCTGGCGCTCCTCCAGATACTGAATATTAAGGGGCTGTTCCTCTTCCTCATCCTCAAACTCTTTACAGAATATAATAATAATGCAGAGAAATATGTATAACGAGGTGAGACAATCTACATCATTACCCACATGGAAATAAAGAAAATGACAATACAAACAAATATCACAATAATGCATACCATTACATCATATATAGTACCTCAAATTAACACATCATACATACTATCACAAGTTATAGTAAACATTTAAAATGCAAATCATAGATACTAATGCATACCGACTCGTTCCTGCTCCATGGAGCTAAACACAGACATTAGAGAGAAGTATCCGAAAAGAACTATCAGTACCTCAGGCTGCCCAACCAAATTATTACATTGTCCGACGTCCTGTCTATAGCTCACAGTCCAAAACATCGTGTAGTAGTACACAGTCCAAATACATCGTACACTACAAGCATTGTACTAAATAGTCTCCACAAGATCTTGATTAAGAATAGTGCTTGTCGAGATCATTAGTGCGTTGCCCGTTACCATGACCCAGAGGAGCTACCAACTGTCCGCATATGGAATTCTCCGCACACTAACGCCTCCAAGTTCAATTAATGAACCACACTACGCCTATCACACCCACAACACGGTGTAATTCATCTCGTCAATCAATCGCCAATTTTCAACCAAATTGACACAACTCTCAATGCATGATTAAGAATTACAAAAATACCCTTAGTCTCAATATATTACCATATTTACGAAAATACCCTCAGTCTCAATATTCCAAAATATAGTATGTCTCCACTTGACAGTACTATCTTTCAACATGTCCGGGTCCACCACTTTGGCCCGACAGTAAAACTTACTATTCCATTTACTCGTGTAAAAATTTTATCGCGTTTTCACAATCGCGTCACTTTTACAAACATTCTTAAATCGTGTAAATATATTTTGACATTTTTAAATACCGCATAAAGTTTTTAAATTATTTTCTCAATCGCGTAAGATTTTTAAATCATTTTCTTAACCATATAGCTTAAAATCTTTATTTTAAAAATGTATAAACTATATCTAGTACTTTTAAACTACGTAGAATATTTTCCATACGTTATAAACATATTATGGAACCTTCTCTTTTATTTGTCCGATTTTAGTAAATTTTGGCAGCATTTTGCTTAGAAAATCTATTAAATGGTATTTTCTACATTTTTCCTTAAACACTGTTCATTTTAACCTTAACCATTACTTACACCTTGAAACTTGCTAACGCGCTTCAAAACTCAAAGAGTGAGCTCTACGTTAGTATTTTTCAAGTGTTTTCTTTATTTCTTACTTATAACTAATTCCTCTAATTTAAAATTCTAAAACTAAGTTCATTCATTTTACTTCCCAACGACTCATTGAAATTAAATTCTTTTGCAGATTAGCTACTTAACCTACCTTAGAAAATAATTTTGGAAATCAAATATACATTGAATGGCATGTTGGCCAAAATCAACATATCCTTAACAACTAATCATTAAATCATTTTTCTAACTTCTAAATCATTTCCAAACTCATTGCCTTACCTAGATTCATTAATCATTGTTTTAGAAAATGGTTGAGAACATTTTGGTTCTCTTTTTCTTGGAGAAGTCGTGAGCCTCTTTTGTGTTCTTTGGAACACTCATGCAATCCTTGCATGTTATTCACATCCAACCATAACATTTATAAATCTATAAACACATACAATATATTTTTAAAGCTATAGACATGCTTGCAAATACAATCAACCACAAATAGGAAAGCATTAAACAACCACATAAGTGAATCCTTATGGATTCTTCACACACACACAATCTATTTTCTCATCACCACATAGGGTTGATGAGATTGAATCTCCCTCTTACCTCTTGAAGACAAGATCTTCAAGCTCTTTTCTCCTTCTCTTGATTTTCGTGTGGATTCAAAACAAATTCTTAAAATTCTTACACAATTATCAAAATCACAAACAAGACTTAATATTGAAGAACCATGGAACAATCATGGTATAGAAAATAAAAAACTTAAATTAAAATCAAAGAATCAAGAGTTTACCTTTAGGGAAGTAAACAAAAGTTTAGATTTTGAAGTAGAAGGAGTAAGATTTTGACAAAACCTTCTAAATGAAAAGTGTTTAGGAGGTGGTTTAGGTTTAGGAAATGTAAAGAGAAAAAATTATAGAAGATAGGTGGTGATTCTAGGTGTTGGGGCTGAAAACTTGAGGAGAAAAGGAAAGGAAAAGTGTTTGGTGTTCTTGAGAGATTTGAGAGAAAATGATGCTTAGTCTTTAGGTGAGAGAAAAAGTGAATAATGAGAGTAAAATTGGAGGGTGCAGCCATGAGTGAGTGTGTAGGGTAATTAGGAGATAAGTTTTAATAGTAAATATCACATTGTGTTCACATTTGCAAAGCACATGGCTTATGTCACCAATTGGTCATGCAATGGTCATGCAAGATGGTTCAAGAAGCTTGGAGAAGCTCCCTTGCCCCTCTTGGCCGTGTGGCCCCTCTAGGAAAGGTAACTAGGTTTGTTTTAATTTTTAATCTAGTTACACTTTAATCATATACTTATTAACTAGCTTAGGTTTTCTAATTACTTGATTACTATCTAGTTACATAGCTAACTAGTTAATTAGGTCATTGCATATGTCTTGCTTAGTCATGGCTTCTAGATGAAATTAGGATATTTGATTAGTAACTAGATCATAACTAATTAGTAACTAGGTTAGTTCACTTAGTTTCTTTAATTAGACAATTAAGCTAACTAAATTAGGTTTATTTAGTTACTTAGTAACTAGTCAAGCTATTATATTTGACTAAATCCTAGCCCTTGAAATTAACTTCACTTCCTATCCATTGATTTAATCTAAGGTGGATATCATTAGTTACTTTATCAGGATTGTTCTCACACCATTGATCTGATCAATGGTTATGATCAAGGTTTCTAAATCAAGTTGTTCATCCAATGGTCCACAATAAAGTTCATGCCACTTTATTTGACCAACTCTTATTGGTTTAGAATTTAGTCTAGTAAAAAACGTTGACTGCTTTTCTAAACGCGGGTCCCATAGACTTTTTCGGGTCCATGGTCATTTTGGAGCAAATTTCTACTGTTTTTGAGACAGTAGGTACTGTCAATTAAAATAATATTATAATAATATAAAATTATTTTATTACAGATCAAATTCTAAAAATTAAAAGATTAATATACATATCACTCGGAATTGGGTTTAGTAAGATCCCACAGTTCCGAATAATTAAAATAAGATTTTTCCAGCTAGAAAATTATTATTTTCTTGGCTCGGAGCAAATCACACACAACAGTCAAATATACTCACGGAACAGTCAAATTCAATTTATAACTCACAAAAAATATAAAATAGTACACTTAGGACAATATTGTACTTAACCCAAAAGTTGGGGTGTTACAACCGCCGCCTCCACCCGCGACTCAAACCTCCGCTGCGAGAAATCAGGCACCCGGACAAGGAAGCCGACGTGATGGGCACTCCACCTCCTTCTCCGAGGAGGCTCCTAACCCATCACATAGGATTTCTGTCAGGGAAAGACTTGAATTCCCAGCCCAAAGAGGCGACTAGAGCCATCAAGAACGTAGGATCCCAGTGTATCAGTGCCTGGGAACGCCAAACAATAAGATTGATGACCGCGCGTCCCGCTCTGAGTGCACACACCAATCTCGGGCTTCTCAATGCTAATTTCAAGATATGTTGCAACAGCATATGGATCTGCTGAATAACCAATTTCAGAGGTTGGAAGACATGCAGCGTGCCATGCACGAAAGTCAACCCGTGCTACACCGTCGTGATAGACGGACTGAAGTGAAAAATAGTCAAAGGAGGGCTCACGTCGGTAATGGAATTCCCAATATTGGGAATAATAACCAGAACTGCAGAACAATGGAACAACCTTTCTCCGATCAACTCATGGAATTCTGGGTTCCTAGAAACTTCAAGTTTTTGCCAAACTTAAAAATTTACAACGGAACCACGGACCCCCAGGAACACATAAATGCCTACGAACAGTCCTTATGTTTATATGGTGGATCCATGGAGTTGCTGTGCCGAGCATTCCCCCTCTCCCTCAAAAAGGGAGCCCTCAAGTGGTTTACCACTCAACCATAGGGGACCGTCGTAGATTGGTCAGATCTCAAACAGCATTTTCTGCTACAATACACCACCAGCAAGGAGCAACCTAAATCCATCGAATCCCTGGCTAAAATTCACCAGGGAAAGGACGAGACCCTCTGGGATTATGTCAGACAGTTCATGGCTTCTTGCACCAATGTAGAAAATTTTGAAGATAGAATAGCCTTGCATTATGCCAGAAGCGGTCTCCGGGTAGGTTCTGAGTTCTTCAAGTCCTTGGCAAAGAAGAAACCAGATAATCTGACCGACTTCCAGAAATGATCCGAGAAGTATATCTACTTGGAGGAGGCAACAGAAGATCATAGGAGGTGGGACAAGGGTGAGCCTTCTCACCAGAAGCCTAACCAAAATTCCTCAAGGTCGCGACCTCCAAAGGGTAGCCCGCCCCAGAGGAATTACTTTGACTATACTCCTTTGAACACACCTCGGGAAATAATCCTGAGGGAAGTGATGCACACGGAGTTTTAGAATGTCCGGAGACCGCCCCCTATCAAGAAACACAAACAAAAAGATCATTCCAAGCATTGCACATAGCACATGGCCTATGACCATGATACAGAAGATTGTTATCAGCTACGCAATGCCATTGAATTCTTAATCAAGGTCGAACGCTTGCAGTAATATATCCTTTGTGTATAAAATAACGAAGGGGACAATAGATGCAGAAACAATAGACGCACCCCACGTCGGAGTCCGTCCCCTCCGCGCAGAAGGACTAGAAGTCCTATGAGAAGATCCCAGACTCCACTTCGCCGAGATAACAAAGATCGGCAGGATAGGACTAGGGACGCTCCCCCCAGTGATAACGACAACCATCGCTTCGAGCCCAATAGAACAATCCATACCATTGCCAGTGGCTTTGCCGAAGGGGATCTTCCAATGGAGCTCGGAATAAAGCCCTTAGAATGGCCATTTTTAGCGTGGTCCACTCAGAACCTAGGATACATACAGAAAACAGAAAGGCGCCTCTTATCACCTTCTCGGATGAAGACTACGGTGGAATAATCCCGGATCACGACGATCCACTCGTCATCTCTGGAGAAATTTCCAATGCCGAGGTTCGTCGAATTTTTGTCGACTAAGGGAGTTCAGCAGACATTATGTTCCTAGATCTCTATTAGAAGCTAGAACTCCTGAAATCAGACTTGACTCCCCATGTAGGAGAATTGACGGGTTTCACGGGCGAGAAAATCACCCCGGTGGGATAGTACGAAACCCACCTAACCCTCGGATCATCTAAACTCTTCAGGACTGTCAAGGTAAAGTTCCTGATTGTGGACTGCCTTTCGACTTATAATATTATCCTGGGCTGTCCTTCTCTCAACGCGCTTGGAGCAGTGGTATCTACCACCCACCTCGTGATGAAGCTTCTCAATAAGAACAATAATGTCATCACTATAAAAGGCGACCAAATTGCTGCCAGAAAATGCTACAATGAGAACCTAAAAATTTGTAAAGTACCCTAGAAGGAGAGACCTGCCATTTCCACCCCAACCTTTGACCAGTTCAATATTTTAATGACCGAGTTGGATGTCAGGGAAGAAATCTGGGTACTCCGCCCCAGCCCGAAGGTGAACTGTAATCTCTTCAGCTCGGGACCAACCCAGAACAGGTTACCAAGATCGGAGCTCGTCTAGGTGAAAAAGAAAAATAACAACTGTCAGAACTCTTGTTAAAAAATAGAGACCTTTTTGTATGGACTTCGTCCGACATGCCCGGACTCGACCCCACCTTTATCTGCCACCATCTGTCAATTAAAGAAGGCGCCAAGCCGGTCGCACAAAAGAAAAGGAATATCGAACCCGAAAGGCAGCAAGTCGTTGAAGAACAAGTTAAAGAACTACAAAATGGCAACTTCATCAGAGAAATCTCCTATACCACATGGCTTTCCAACGTGGTTCTGGTAAAGAAGTCTAATGAAAAATGGAGAATGTGCATAGACTACACCAATCTGAATAAAGCCTGTCCCAAGGATCCATACCCACTCCCCAATGTGGACAAATTAGTGGATGGCTCCTCGGGATTCAGATGGCTCTCGTTCATGGATACATATTCCGGATACAATCAGATTCCTATGTACGCTGGAGATGAGGATAAAATCGCTTTCATTACTGATAGGGCGAGCTACTGCTACAAGGTCATGCCTTTTGGCCTAAAGAATGCAGGGGCCACCTACCAGAGGATGATGAATAAGGTTTTTGAAAACCAAGTGGGAAAGATGCTAGAAGTCTATATAGATGACATGATAGTAAAGACCCCACACGGCGGATCACACACAGTAGACCTCGAGGAAGTATTCGCACAAGTCTGAAAGTACAACATGAGGTTGAACCCGGAGAAGTGCGCCTTCAGGGTCCAGGCCATAAAATTTTTGGGGTTCATGCTAACTCACCGAGGAATCGAAGCCAATCTTGACAAGTGTCAGGCCATCCTCAACATGAGAAGTCCCCAAAACGTCAAAGAAGTATAACAGCTTACGGGGCGCATAGTGACCCTCACAAGATTCTTAGCCAAGGCCACTCACAAGTCTCTCCCCCTGTTCAAACTACTCAAGAAGGGGAAAAATTTTGAATGGACCCCAGAGTGCGAAGATGCCTTCGTATCCTTAAAAAATCTCCTGTCCTCCCCTCCTATTTTGATAAGGCCAGATACCGAGGAAACACTCTACTTATATCTATCCGTCCATGACGAGGCCGTAAGCTCAGCTTTAATCCGGGAAACTAACGAAGGACAGAAGCCTGTCTACTTTGTAAACAAGGTCCTTCAGGGCCCAGAGCTTCGATACCAAAAGGTAGAGAAAGTTGCTTTTGTACTCATTATTACAGCAAGAAGACTTCGGTAATACTTTCAATGCCACTCAGTGGTAGTAAGGACGGATCAACCCATCCGGCAGGTGCCACATAAACCAGATCTGGCCAGATGAATAATTACATGGTCGATCGAGCTCTCAGAGTTTGGGATTACATATGAACCACGACTTGCAATTAAAGCCCAAGCATTGTCTGACTTCCTAGCGGAACTCACATCGGACAGCGACGACCCTAAAAAAGCCTCTTGGACCATTTTTGTTGACGAGTCATCGAACCCTAAGGGAAGTGGGGCTGGGGTGATACTGGAGAATTCAGAGGGATTGGCCCTAGAGTACTCCCTAAAGTTTGAATTCCCGACCTCAAACAATCAGGTCGAGTATGAAGTCTGTATCACTGGTCTGCTAATGGCAAAGGACATGGAGGCAATACGGATCATACTTTGCAGTGATTCCCAGCTGGTAATGTCCCAAATCCAAGGTGAATATCAAGCTAAAGAACCTCTCCTACAGAAATACTTGAGTAAAGTCCAGGAACTATTGAGGGGCTTTAAGGAGATCAAGATAGAACACATTCCAAGAGAACAGAACTCCAGAGCAGACATTTTATCCAAGCTGGCCAGCATGAAGAGCCCTGGCAATAACCGGTCTATAATCCAAGAAACTCTCTCTCAACCTTCCATTACGAATCATAACATATCCCAATTGGAGAACCATCAGTCATCTTGGATCACCCCTATACTGGGCTATTTGTAGCATGGAAATCTACCATCGGACTTAAAAGAAGCTTCCAAACTGGTAAAGACCGCGGTCTGGTATACTATTTACAACGGCCGTCTATACCGACGTGGTTTCTCATCCCCCCTTCTAAAATGCTTAACCCCAAAGAAAGCAGAATACGCCCTAGCTGAAGTTCATGATGGAAGCTGCGGTCACCATTTAGGAGGCAAAGCCTTAGCCCAAAAAGTATTAAGGGCAGGATACTATTGGCTGACAATGGAAGCTGACTCTCAAACACACGTTCAAATTTGCCACAAGTGTCAGCGCCATGCAGATCATTATTAAGCCCCCTTTGAAAAACTATTCATGACGTCGGTTCCGTGGCCTTTTTACAGGTGGGGTATGGACATCTTGGGTCCGTTCCCCCAAGCCCCAGGACAGTTTAAGTACTTGGTGGTAGTAGTAGATTATTTTACTAAATGGATTAAGGCCAAACCTCTGGTCACTATCACTTCGACACGAATTCAGGAGTTTACTTGGCGCCATCTTATCCCCAGGTTTGGAGTACCAGAATCCATCATAATGGATAACGATACCTAGTTTAAGGATAAAAATTTTGAAGAGCTACTGGTCGGGTTAAAAATAAAGCACCATTGCAGCTCTGTTGAGAACCCCAGGATAAATGGACAAGCCGAAGCCGCCAATAGGATCATCGTGCGAGGCTTAAAAAGAAGGTTAGACGAAGCCAAAGGGGCTTGATCATGTTCTCTGGACATACCGGATTACTCCTCATTCTACCACGGGTGAATCTCCATTCAAATTAACCTACGGCTGCGAAGCCATGATCCCGGTGGAGATTGGAGAGCCTAGCTGGCGTTATTAACAGTTCTCATCTGATAGCAACCCTAGTCTAATCAGAGAAGAACTAAACTTACACGAAGAAAGAAGAAACGTGGCTCACATACGGGATGCCGCTCTTAAACAAAAGATAGTGGCTAGGTACAACCAGAAAGTGGTCCTAAGAAAATTTCAGCCTAGCGACCTAGTGCTCAAGAGAGCCGACATAGGAGGGAAAAATACCTCCCAAGGAAAATTAGCCTCTAACTGGGAAGGCCCCTACCGTGTCGTTACCAGTACGGGTAAGGGAGCTTACACCCTGGAAACATTATCTGGCACCCCGGTCAAGAACTATTGGAATACAGATAAACTAAGAAAATATTATAGTTAAATGCCCGCAATGGCCTAGCCCTCTAGTAAAATTATGTTTGATCTGTCCTTGTTTTGAATAATATGCTCTGTATGGACTTTCGTCCCCCCAATATCATCAATAAAACAGAGTTGTTCAGAAATCAAATTTGGTTCAATGCGCGGAATTGACTGTTTGAAGGTCAAAGGAATAGGAGGTAGTACGGATCATATGTACACACTCGTTCTTTATACCTAAGCCGAGAAGGGATCCCAAAAATCTAAATGGTTATTAGGGTACCCCGGGTAAGGTTAAATAATGTTTATGCCTAAGGTAAATGGATTTTTCGTATAATATACCCTGAACCAAGGGGTTACTCTTATCTATATCTACAATTCCAAACGTTTCCCATAATAAGCACTGGAATATAGATTAAGGTATTACTCTGCCTAAGTCTAAAATTTCACAACGTTTGATTATTATAAATGTTAGATTACAGACTAAGGCATTATTTCTTCCTAAGTCAAGTGGAATGCCATTCACTCAATGGTATGAGTGAAGGATCCCAGACCATGGTTTTTTATGGCAGATTTTTCTAAGTCCATTAAAACGACTATAAAGATGGGCGTTGGACCCAAGTCGGACTATGAAAACCAAATGAATAAACAGTGAAACAAAGTAATTAATTAGAAAACCCCAACCACGGGATAATTATCCTTACAAAAAAAAAACCCCACGTAGGGGGCAAAATGCGAGATAAAGCTCAAACGCCGGTCTTTTCTCCCTCCGGGATCTGAATAACTTCCAGGTTGTCACCAGGAGCACTTATGGCTAGTTCCTTTGCAACGACAAGCTGGCCATTATGGAAGATTTTATCCAGGGTAATACCTTCCAAGACAAGGGCAACCTCGGGATTGAAGTACTAGATTTGTGCCACAACATTCTGGAATTACTCTCCCCCGATTTTTCCAAATATCGCGTCCAGCTCCTCTACTTCCCTTTCAAGCTAAACTATCTCAGCTTCCAGTACGCCAATGCTCTTGTCAGCCTCAAGTTTCTCGATTTTCCGGGCAGACTCAGAATCTGCCAACGCCCTCTCTAGTTCGATGACCCTTGCCCGAGTTTCTTCGTTCAGTTTCAAGGACGCGCTCAGCTTCTGGCTAATTTCCTCCTTCGCCTTCTTCAGAGTCTTCAGCTCTTCCGACGCCCTTTTGTCAGCATCCTCGATAGTTTCTTCTATTACGCGGATCTCGACAGCCGCCCGAAGAGCTTGCCTCTGAAGTGCAGCCAAGGTTTGGGTTAAACCTTGCTTGGCAATATGCTGCCTGACCTCGCCGCTTAAAAACTGACCAGCAATGAAAGGGCCGGGCTCGGAGTGCCCCGTGATGATTAGCAAGAAATCTGCCCCTTCTTTATCACCACCCTCCGACCACCTCTCATCATGTTCAAGAGATCCTTCGACAGCCCACCTCTTTCTTCCTTGAAGATTGTGGGTAAGGGAACTGGGCTGGTCTTTTCCTCTGATAATAACGCCCTGGCCGGATGATGGCAGGATGTCAGCAGAGGAAGAGGTCGCAAATTTCTTCCCCCTTCTCCGGTTTCTTGTAGAATGCAGGGCAATCACAGAAGACCCAGAAGTCATGTTACTAACTAAAAGAAAACAGAAATAAGTACAGTCAGCACATCACAAAATATTGATACATGACGAGAAAGTGCAAACACCTAGGGATACTATGGGTAATAACACCCTAATTCCTACCTAATAAAGCATAAAGAAGATCATCACCAAGGGTACAGAGAACATCTCTAATATTGATGTTCCCATGCTGCTCAGCATACTGAGCTATGAATCTGACAGACCTGAGCTCCTCGGGGTCGAGATCCCCTTCCTTTTTTTCAATTAAACTAAGGGGAACACCTCAGCAGCCTTGCGTCCAGTAAAGCGAAAATTCTGGTTCCCCGTCCGGTTTGAGGAAAAATGGTTGACATCCCTCCATGGCTTTGACCTTGAAAAACGTAATTTTGAATCCTTTAAAGCTTTCTTCAAAAACATTAAAAGATTTATGACTAAGCCGAGATCGGATGACAAGCCTACCTGTTTGCTTTACCGTCCCCTGAGTATTTATCCGTGTATAAAAATAAAAAAAGGTATTAACTGAGCACTTAAGGCTCATTACCCGGTAAAATCTCTCGAAGGAGATGATGTAACCCCAACCATTAGGATGGATCTGCGAAGGGGCCACATGTAGAGTATGAAGGACGGCCATTTGGAAGTCAGAAAATGGCATTCGAAGCCCCAACTTGAGGAAAAGGGGCTCATACAGGAACATAAAGTGTGAACCAGCTTCTCGGCAGGAACACACCCTTTCATTCCAGTTCGAACAAATGACTTGGAATTCATGGTCCCAAGCTTTGTTCACGGTCAACACCAAGACAAATAACGATTCTAGGAGTACAGTTTCGCTTAAAAACTTGGACTGACGACTCCATACGTCATCCACCACCCATGGGTACACCAGCCCAGGACCTTGCTGAATTCGAATCAGCTCGTCCTCTGCTGGATCACGGATGTCGTGGAGGGGGGTTGGACTCTAGCCTTTTTTCCTCTGGCCATGGAAATTCTGAGAACATCCAAAGGAGTCGGTAAGCAACTGTCAGAATCAATAATGTCGTAGATTCAGACAAAGGGGAGAGCGAAGTAATTCAAACCCCCCACCGACCTCATGTCCCACCAGAAATAAGGTTTTCAGGGGAACTCCTCCGCCGCGCTTGGTGCGGCAGATATGGTGTTTCAGGGAGATGACAAAGTTTATGTGAAGTTCAAAAATCATTAGGGACAGAAGTACACTGCTAATCTACTTCTCAAAGGCAATGAGCATTCTGAAAACGCAAATGACAAAAGGGTCAAAAGAAAGCTACTTACTATGTAAAAGACAGAGTGCTTGAACAATGGAGAAGCAGTGCTCGAACAATGGAGAAGCTGCAAACGGCTGGAAAATACCCAAAAGAGCCAAAGTTTTTGTCGCATGGCGTTCTCAGTGAAGGTAATTAGAAATAGTAAGGTGAGGAAGACGAACCCTTGACTCTTATAAAGGTTTGAATGGTTAGGGGACATTTCTGTCCTCTTCATCGCAAGTTCAAAAGGTGCTCATCATGGCATGCGGAGCTCTAAGCACGTCCCTCCGATGAAATCACACCACGTGGCCCACACAGCTGTAATAGCAGTTGAAAAGACGGTTACACAGTGACTCAAAGCGTCGTATGGATGTTAAAAGAGAAACCCAGACTTGTTCAATGGATCCCAGCTTAAAATTACTGTTGACAGTACGGACTACGAACTAATGCTGAGATGCAATTACTATGGCGTCAAGCCGGGTGAGCATTAGACCTACCCCGGCAATGTCATTACGGTGTTATGCCGGAATAAGCATTGGACTTATCCCGGCAGCGTTACCTCGGTTAGAGAACAGGAAAATATAGAACAAATACAGAATGTAAAGTCTTTATCGAATCACCTTCATTCCATACATCATCTTACATCCGAAAAGGAGGATAAAGAAAATATTGAGACATGGAATGTAAAAGAATGGCCTGGGGAAATGAGAAAACATCTCCGGCAGCCTGAATCATACCCCGTCCACATCTCCAAACCTCGGTCTCTTGAAAAAGTGGATTGACTTTGAAGAATATTGGCAAACCGGGATCATGATGCCGGAATGAATACCAAAGTTCTTTGCACTGCCTCCTCTGCGATGCAACTAAAGACCGAGATATCCTCTCGCTTGTTGGACGGGGTACGACCTCTCTAGCAGGAGGATCCTCCATCGGCCTCAACCATTCCAAGTTACCTCAAGTCACGGAGCCGCTCCAGTAGTATTTCCACCTCAAAACAGACTGAAGCCACTCCAAAACAGAATCGCTCTACTAACTTTTTCCTCTACCTTCTTAGCGAAAGATGGTAAAGAAGGATACCTGCTGCTTCCTTGAAAGCAAGTCAAAGAAAGCAGACCACCCCAAGTCGTCCCTTTGGCTTTTTCCTTCTAAGAAGGACGATTCTTCACCATATTAGCCCGGTCAAGCACTGGGAATCCCTTGGAGAAGGGAAAAGGGGTTGGTCAGAGCATTCTACAGGTTCGCTATGCATTGGATCATGGGTGCACCGCTCCACGCTAGTGAGTGGGATTGGACACTCCTATGTACGTTGGGAGAGAAAGGCTCCCGCCTTCCTAAATGCATAGCAACCTAACTTTACACCAAGAAAGAAAGGCTCCCATCAAAAGGAAAGAACGTTCGAAGAAAATCAAACATCTTCAAGAACTTTGGAAAAAATAAGAGTATAATCTCTGCAGACGATGAAGCTCTCTTCACAAACATGGAAAATGAAAAAAAGGCTACTCTCATTCTCTTGGAAGAAACCATTTTTACATGAGAATGTAAAGCTAGAGGAATACAAAGGAAGGGAGTACTAGTCCTTGAAGAAGCGTTCTCTACTTATAGGACGCATGAGGTGTTTTGATTGGTCCTGTAAAAGGTGATCTGACCTCGTGAAGTTAGCTAAAATAAATGTTTCAAATCTCTGATTGGTTACAAAGATAGGGAGCAGTTGAGAAAATCCACATGAAACTGACATTCTTTTCAAAGGATCATTAATTCCCAATAAAGTCCAAGTATCAGTTTCCAAAGAATCCCAGACTGTTACCACCAGCTAATTCAAAGATTACGTTCAGAATTTGCGTTAATGATATCTCGAAGAACCCCTAGTACTCTCACTTGGGGGCAGTGATCTTTGACCGTATCAGAATAGGTTATGGACCCCGGCAGTGACCCGGGATCTAACACCTATTCGCCAGACTACCATGTTAGCCATATGACGGTTGATTCATTCAAAACTTGACTCTGGTCTGTCCCATCCAAGAGCCAAGCTTGGGGGCAACTGTTCTGGACCGGTATCTGGGATCCTGCTCCATTGATCAACCCGGTATGCACACTACCAGACTCCTCCAAGGCTGGCATAAAGGGAGATTCGCAACATAGTCCGGACCTCGGAATACGGCGCTCCAAGTGGTGTTGGGTCATGATGTCATGATTGATAGATTCATGCAGAAGATAAATCTCTAAATATCCGTAACTACTAATCATCAACTTATAATATTATAGGACTCATAATTATCCTTGATGACTAAATATTTTTCATATCTTAGTCCCAGATTTATAGGGATACACTCTATAATGATGGAAGGTGATTTTCATCAGGATACTGATCCCAAATTACCTGCATACAGTAAGAATCTCATTAGGATTCTGTATACGCTCTATAAATATAAGGCTAAGTCATCTTAATGAGGTAACCCTTAACCCAATCTCATAAGCCTACTTATGCACTGTCTGACTTGAGCGTTGGAGTCCCTTTGCAGGTATCGACCCCCCTGCGCGATACACTCAGCTGCTGCTCAAGGAGGAAACTACCGTAACGTACCTACTTCAAGTACTCTCTGAATTCACTTCAGAACAGTCAAGGATTCTATGTAATTTCTTTTTTTTTTTGGTGATTTCTTTTTTTAGATTAACCACTTATTTGTTGAATCTTGACTTTGACAACAGTAAAAATATCTTGTTAGTTCCATTCTTATATTAAATTCATTGTTATGCTTGCCCTGGCGTTCAGGATATGCCATCTGGGTCCATGAGCTTTCTCTTATTACTGGCTACTCTAGCGGTTGGGCACCTTCTCCTCACATCATTCTATGATTCTACATGCGACACTAGCTATCAATGACTATGTATAGGGAAAATGTTTGATCAAGTGTAACTTCAGATTTTCGATTCTACTATGGATAAATTATAAGTTTACAGTCCTAAATGAAAGTGTTGGCCACCGTTAAGGAACAAATTTGGTGTTGAATTATTTGATAACTTAGCATGGGTATTAGTAAAGAATAAACTTTGCCCAAATATGAGTAGCTTCCCCAATTGGTAAATTCGTCCATAGCGAGTTCAAAGATTGAGGGAAGGCAAGGTTTGAGGACAAAGAGAGGATCTCTAATAAATTTGCATCCTCTTAAATAATTGCAAATGATAAGTATTGGCGTGAAAATCAAGAGAGTCAGATCTAAGAAATTCATAGTTATTTTCCATGTACATGTATCTAAACTCTTTAATCAATTGCAACATCAGTGAATATTGATCTCTCTAATCCTCATTGATATACCCATAAATAAAAAACCGACAATATGCATTAGAAATTGTTGAATCTGACAAGTTCCTTGGATGCTAGAATTTTCCGTACATAGTGAATGTTTAGAAATTTAAGTATGACTTTCAAGTGTATACTTGAATAAATGAGTTTCATATTATTAGGAAATAGACAAAGTAAAAATTTATAAGTAGTTGAAATTATAAATTTAAGAGAAATATTGATAACATATTCTTTTAAATATTTTTTTAATATTTATTTTATTATTAATTTAAAAATAAATATTGTTAATATTTTTTTTAATAATCTTTTTATGTATATGAAGTAGATCAATAATAAAAGAAATGTCAAAAAAGTATATTATTAGCATTCATTTAAATTTAATGTCTTACAAGTTTTGAGTTAAAACATTATGATAGTCCACTTTAATTCCTCTGTTAAGTCCATAACTCCCTGTACCTAGAGGGTGGAAGTTGCATCGAAAATAAATATGGCCGGGTAATTCTTATTAATTAATATTAATTAATTAAATTAAAATTTAAACTTTGTGCAGACTTTATATGGGAAAAAAGTGATCATAAAATGGTTTGCTTCAAAAAATTGAAAGTTACATGTATTTTTTTTAGTAAGGTAGTGTCTAAGTCAACTTTTGCACACATTGATTAATCTACTTCTCTGACTCGGTAAAAAATATGTCATCCATTCCAGAATTAGGAAATTTACAAAGATATTTCTTGATACTTAACTTTAAGCGTTCATGTGCTTATCATATATAGCAAATAAATGTCCTATTATTCTTTCTAAAAAAAACTCCTCTTATTCCATAGATGTTGTGATTACATAAATATACAATATCCAATCATCATCTGCTAATGCCAGTACATTCTATTCTGTGAGTAGCAAATGAGCAACTGTTGGCTGGCATGTATTCTTAGAAAAGAAGAAGACAAGGGACAGCTATCCATTGTTAAGGAGCTCCGCAAATCTTTCTCTAAACATTTGCCTACACCTCTATGGATAAGCAAGATGGCATACTCCATAAATATTGCATCACACGGCAATGTGCTTATCATATATAGCAAATAAATCTCCTATTATTCTTTCTAAAAAAAACTCCTCTTATTCCATAGATGTTGTGATTACATAAATATACAATGTCCAATCATCATCTGCTAATGCCAGTACATTCTATTCTGTGAGCGGCAAATGAGCAACTGTTGGCTGGCATGTATTCTTAGAAAAGAAGAAGACAAGAGACAGCTATCCATTGTTAAGGAGCTCCGCAAATCTTTCTCTAAACATTTGCCTACACCTCTTTGGATAAGCAAGATGGCATACTCCATAAATATTGCATCACACGGCAATGTTATGGGCCAATCACTTGAGTACCCAAATTTTTCTTCAGATCTTTTGAAGAGCTCTTGGAAGATCCCATGGCGTAGATACTCTAATGGTATCACAAAACGCTTTTGATCTGCAGTGTAGATAACAAAATTGCCTTTGTCAGCCACAGAGAAAGTATTAAGCTTGTCTTCAAGATTTGCATACCCATCATCAGCATTGAAAGTAACCCTTTTCCTTCCGAAGGCAATTAATCTCATGTTCCACTTCCTCCACACTTTGCAGAAATTCACAGGGAAGGTCATGCTATCTTTTTCTTACTTCGTCAAATCCTGTGAGTCATGTGAATTATGGAGGTGAGCTTACTTATAGAGGTTTTCTGACGGTAAAGGACAGCCACTATGTAATATGTGGCTTCAATATTTAGTGGTTTACTATGACATATCTTGTGGATGTTGAACAACATAAGAAGCCAAGATGGGAACAATAATAATTATGATTTGGCATCTAAACTAGGCAAAGGATTGTTCTTTTGGTTGCTTCCATATTTTCTTTGTTGTAGTATTTGGCGTCATGTAAGAGGTATGGCAGTGTAATTCACTCAAAGATTAATTAAATTACAGAATCTGAGAATATACTAGTGCTTATAGCCTAGTGCTTATAGCCATTTCACACTAATATGGACGTCACTGTAAGTTTTCAGTGTTCCTTTTGCAGCGTCCAAAATCCGGTGAAGTTAGGATTTTTTTTTACCAAAAAAAATTAGGAATGTTTTATGAATAAACTTTTTGGCAATTCAGGGAAAGCAAGTCAATGGGGCAGCCTGACTTTTCACAATAATGTTTCTAACACAACACTGCAGTTACAATTGCACACAAAAACAACCACACACGCATTGCTCCTTTCAAGTTGAAATGAACTGACACCACAGATAGCTTCAAGATTTTGATAGAAAAGAGTTTAAGTGAGCATTTATCCCCCAGATACAGAGCGAGTGTCTAATCCCATTTTCACATTTTTTCCCCCTGTTAAACTCATATTCAAACCACATGAATTGCCAACTTTTGATTAATTTAATCTACACAACTTAAGTATAGTGTTCTAAACGGGAATCTAGGGTGGTATACCTAATCCGATTCAGAGCGGTGAGAAGGGTGTCTCCTCCTTATGCAAAGGCAACGAAAAGGGGGTGGTGTACCTGCAAAGCATTCCAACACTCAAGTTAAGGTGTGTACTAGGAGAGAGAAGTATATCAAATTAGATGTATACCTGAGTAGTTTAATCCTACATTTATAGAGTATGTTTATTTGCAGTTGAAGTAAAATTTGAAGAAATATTGTTTCCATATGTCTACGATAGGCAGTTAAAAGGGGATTGTATCCCTAAATAAGGGATATTGTAGTGATATGGTTACTATCCATTAGGCGGGCTGTTTGGTTAATGAAGGCCGCAATAAGCTAAGGCTGCGGTTGGACTAGGCAAGTTAGGTTGCTCATGTTGGGCCATGGTCTAGTATACCAATCTATAACAGTTGGCCCCAGCTCAGTGATTTGATGCAACAACGGAGCCTCAATCAACAACATGCTTGGGCCAACAAGAGCATGTTATGCCGCTAATCACAGGGATTCGCCTTGGGCGTTGTCGTTGAGAACCGTTTGCCAAAAACAATGTGCTCCAATCAAAGGCCTATAGAAGCGATTAATGCCCCTTGCCATGGGTATTCGTCTTAAGGTGTTATAGCTAGAATCCGTTTCGTGATAGGGTGTGCTATAAATGTCTGCCATCTTGCATTGAGGATGCTTTGTTTAGTTCCTTCATGCGAAAGGGTGTCTTGCTGTGATCTGCTGTGTGGTACAACGATGCCCCTTTGCTACCTGTTGAGGCATATTGATCGAGGTCTATTAGGAGTGAGCATGTGGTTTCCATCTGGATCTTGCGTCTACTATATTTGTATAACTGCCTCCATCTAGATAATTTCAAATGGCGGTTGTGATCCACGATCACTACAACAAATTTGTCCTTTGGCAAGGGCTGAAAAACGTTGTCTTTAGCTGAAAATCGTTGCCTAAAGTCTATGGCAACGTTTTCCAGCCCTTGCCAAGCCGTTGCCTTTTCCATCGTGGCCTATTATAATAGGAAACGTTTTTTTAGACTTTTGGCAACACTTTATGAAAAACGTTGCCTATTCTTATCTTCTGGCAACGCTTCTGCAACGTTGTCTATGGATGGTTCTGGCAACGTTTTTGACATGTTGGCTATAGGTACTGTTTTAGGCAACGCTTTCCTTGCGTTGCTATTAAGTATTTGATAAGACCACATTTAAAAACCGTTGCCTATAGATTAAGCTTTTGGCAACGTTTTGCACATGTTGGCCATAGATAGTACTTTAGGCAATGTTTTCTATCTGTTGCTTTTAAGTTTGATGTAAGACAACTAGTAAAAAACATTGCCTATAAGTTAAGGTTTTGGCAACATTTTGCACACGTGGGTTCTTTAGGCAACGTTTTATTGATGTTGCTCTTAAGTTTGCCATAAGGCAACTTCTAAAAAACGTTGCCTATAGGTTTAGATTTTGCTAACATTTTCATACTTTAAGCAATGATTTTGGTAGTTTTGTTACTTTTAAATATGCTATAAAGCAACTTGCATGAAACGTAGGCCATTTTTTTTGAAAATTTACGTATATGCTACTTGTAGTCAACACTTTCTACTTACATATTTAAAAAATCACATATTAAAAACTAATAATGCATTAAAAAACTAATCCTGCTCAAATAAAATATATTAAATTATGCAAGTATTTACTGTATATATACACCAAAACTAAAAATAAAGTCATTTACTACTATTGTACAAAAGTAGTACGATTGTTCTTAATCATATATAACACAAATGAAATAACCAAAAAAGCTAAAGCTGAATATCCTTCGTAAATCTCCATAATTGTATCTACATGTTTAGCTTTATATGGTATATTTTCACTGCAAAAGAAAAAACAATAAATATATGTAAATGCATATTCTAAAACACATAAGTATTCTCCCTCAATACATATTGAATTCAGCAACAAAATAAAATATTAAAGTGGTTAGTTACATATACTATAACTACTAATTAACTAAGAAATTGAACTTATGAATCAATAATGCTTAGTTAGTGGTTGATACAAATTGAAGGATGACAACATGGGAAATAATGTGAAATAAAGAATACACGATCTGGAAGAAATTAAGACAAAAATCAATAATAATAAAAAGTACAGTTTCTACATGGCTTTTCTCCTAATCCTCAAGAGTCAACACATACATGAGATGCACAATAATATTCCCAACTCTGTGCTACACAAGAACCAACTAGAAATAAAATGATAATTGAAGTCATGCCCATACTAAATTCAAGAGCAAAAACATTCATCCAAATAAATGACCCCACAACATCATCAGTCCATATTCCAAACATATTTAACATCCCCGCTTTCAAGATGATTAGCAATAATAGTAATAATACCTTCACAAGGCTGGCACTGGAAAATATTGGCAAACTAGATAATTTATTATTATTATTTTAAACTTGTATTGACGTGTACATAAAAATTGTGCTGATTGACATTACTATTATCAGCACACTATCCATTCTAACAACTTGCTACAGTTGATTTTTATGTATAATGTATTTGTTAGCTTATACACACACAAGATACATTTATTAATACTCAAGTCTTCTTGGCTAGGTCATTTATATTTATATTTATACAATAATGGTAATCACAGCTCTCGTTTGAAGAAGAGATCTAAACTTCAAATCCCTTCCTATGCAATCCATCTTTGACATCAAAACATGTATTCTACTGCTGTTTGTGTCTCTTTTAGAACATTGCAACCAAAATCACAAATCTAAGTAAGAAGAATAATAAGCTATAATGGAATAAATGGCAAGATTCCTTATAAAATGTCAAAGGTATAGAGTCCATCTATGCTGCCCATAGATTAAGGCCTTCTCTTTAGAAGAATGAAATTAAATTCACAAGCTCATACCTCCCTATCTTAAGTCTAATCACACCAGCAGAGTAAATAGGAAGTTACCACCATAAAATGAAGCTGAGCAGTGCCACTCCCCAATTGGAATCTAAGAATCCATATGTTATAAAAAACTAAGACAATCCAACAAATCAGATTAAGAGAGACCATACCACCATTATGTAAAACCAAAATCAAACAACCAAGGATTATAGCATCAATTAATGCTCCCATTATTCATTAACAGATATTGCATCCTTTTCATCAGTTAGATTAATATGCAAGGATGAAGAATAAAACTAAAACAATGACCCATCCATTCATATCAAACTGAACCTGAAACAAAATTCAAATCACCATTCTAAATCAACATGTGTTATTACCTTTTCTTGGCTTGGAATATGCATTGATGTAGAAGAGTGTGGAAGACCATTTTTATCCATGTTAGGTGCACTATTTGCATCAGCAGGAGATGAGCGCCTTAAGGGTGTCAAGTCTTCCAAATTAACACCAGGGCTAGCTCTTTGAAGCAAAGCCTTCACAAGATTTTCTAATCCTTCTACTTGTTTCTTCATATTATTCATTTGATTATCAGTGTCTTGCTTCTGATTTTCCATCTCATTTTTCAAGGTTAACATTTCTTCAGAGTGCTTGTGCTTTACAGCATCAATCTCAGCATCCATTTTTAAACTAGTTTTAGTGACACCTCTTCCATACCCTCGAACTCTCCCTGGCCTTTCCTTGCCGAACACAGCTTGAAAGGCTTCATCAGCATTCTCTCCAGAGTTTTCAATCCGACCTTGAACTTCATCCTGCAAAAAGATGGAGCACTTATCAAAACATAATGTTAAACATCAATATGATCATTTTGGTTCGACCCTTGGTCCACACTTGCAGTGATTGATTGTCTCTTTTTTTCATTTGGAACTTGTTTTCCACTTGTTTCTTTCAATAGAGATAAATTTGGTGTCATGAGATAACCACGTTGAACTTCCATTTGAGTGACTCGTGTTTGAGTCACATTTGTAAATAAGGGTTGTCTCATTGCCATTTCACTAGAGCCTCCAACTTGTGCAGTCATTTTAGTACTCTTAGGCTGCCTCTTTTCCATTTGAGTAACTTGTGTTTGAGTCACATTTGTAGGCAAGGGCTGCCTCATTCCCATTTGACTAGCTCCTCCAACTCGTGAATTCATTTTAGTGCTCTTAAGCTACTTCTCTTCCTTTTGAGTGACTTGTGAAGGAGTTGCATTCATAAGAAAGAGCTTTCTTTTTAAAGAACTATTATTTTCTTCACTTTGGGCTGTATGTGTAGCATTCAACTGCCTACCATCTACTTTATTCTTTCCAAGCTTCTCAACTTCTTCTTGCTTGATTTTAAATATTCTTGACAATTCAACACTTGACCTTGCATTGAAATTGAGATCCAAATTGGCTCTCTTATTGGGACCTTCATATCCCTTATTTAAAGTTGACACCCTTTTTTTGTTGCTTTCTCCCTTGTTCATTTTGTTTCAAAGTGAAGATTTTAATCTGAAAAATTGGCAAATTAAAATTCATTAGCTTATAACATTACACTAAGTACTACAAGAAAAGCTTGGAAAATGAAGAACAAGCAAAAAGCATAGAAAATGAACAATAATAGATTTTGTGGATTTAATAAATTGCACTAAAATGGATTGGCAATGCAAGACATAGTAACAATATACAATGTCAGACTCAGAAGGAATTAGTATCAGCTATAATGTGCAACTGCCATCATCATTCAATAATTTGCAGACATACCTTTCAGACAATGAGAGGATAATTTGAACCAAATAGCTGTCCAAAGGATCAAAATCCTCTTGACCCTTTCCCTAAAAAGTTGTTTAGTCTGCTATCTTCAATGGCAGTAAAAATCCATGTGCACTGCAAATAGTTGTTATGTGTATCACATGAGCTAATGTAAACAAGTCTTGTTCTACTGCTAGATTCAGCAAATTCAAAAAGAACAAGTAGCTACACCATATGATTATTATCATTTTTAGAGAGGCCAGGGCAGAAAGGCAAGAAGAGAAACTTGGAACTTGATAAATGAAATAGTTATCCCTGTTTTAATTTATAAAAAGGAAAAAAATCATATAAATTTATTGATGCATCCACAAGTTCAAGAACTTAGTGCTTCTAGGGTTGGATGTCAGTAAGATATAAAATTTCAATCTAAACATAGAAGTGTTAGACATTAGGGGAGGTAGTATAATTTTTGAAGAATAAAATACATATTTTGTATGTAGAGAAAATAATTACAAATCCAGAAGTCAATACATCCTCCTTATTAAAAGCAGAAAACAAGAAAAAACAGACTGAAACAAGAGCAAAACTACTTAGCTAAAAGGAGCTTTCAAATCCCTCAACAATTCAAAGAAGGAAGCCCTCTCCCATAATAGCTATAAAGTTAAAAAATCCCATCTACCTAATATTAAATAGGAAATTATTAAGACAGGAAACTTGAGTATTAGATTATAATTAAGACTTCTTAACAGTGCCCTAAAGAAATGACCATAAACTATTATATGCAATCAAGCATTTCAGCAAGTCATGCAACCAGAAGATAAAAAATGATCTTCTCCAAAATTGCTAACTTTCACCAGGTAAAAGTAGATTCTCATACTCAAATATCATAATAACAATTAGAAACAAATTTTCATATACTGAAAATCGATGAAACATACAGAGACTTCTCATGCACTGGGCCCAAAGCAGGATCATACAATCCACCAGTGCATGGCCTCTCCAGACTATCAAGCAAAATGGGATTTGTTATCTTCACACAACTACTCCTCTGTAACTCTTCGTGAGTTAAAAAGCGAAGGCAACCACCTCAACGAGAATTTGTTGCACCCTACAAAATCACGGAGTTGAGATTTTAAGGAACTATGATAGATAAAGAGACATTGAAAGCAGAAATAACAAAATAGAAAAATCATAGCAAAATTTTCATGTTAGCTGGAGGAGAAAAAAATAAAGACAATACTAAAAAATTAGTAAATAACGACAATTTATTTATAGTGATTTCTTAACTGCCACAATTACCAATAGGTTGCATTGCAATTTATTTATGTTAAGTTCGCCTCCCTTTGCTTTTTCTGTGTCAATGTGATTACTAATGTGATTTGATTATTTTCTTTCACTTATTCAAGGATCGATTTGTCACATTATCTGTAATTGGGTGTTCCTATATGATAACCCATTCACCGCTAAATGCAGGGATAAGAGTGCAGGGGAGTTAACTGAATCTGACGGTTAAAGCTTGGTCCCTCTTGATTGTTCTCCATTACGACATTTCTAATATAAATTGTAGGTAATGATATTTCATTACTTTCTTTTTTTAATACTCTCATTCTGATCTTTCAGCTAGTTTTGTCTTATTAGGGAGATTCTAAAAGAGAAATGTCAACTTGGAATCTCATTACAGCCTGTTTACCCCTCACTACCCAACATTTACATCATTAGCTTCAAATTTTCATTTGCTAGTAATATAGTATGCAATCTAGCAGATTGTGTTTGCCAAATCTGGGGTTTGAAGTGAAAAATTTTGATTGACCCAAAAGAGTTGAAGCACTGAGAATATAATTAAGGACACTATTGAGTTGAAGTGAAAAATTTTGATTGACCCCTCACTATCCTGTTTTCATTTTTCTTAACCAATTAATGTTGAATGACTAGACAATTTAAGTTTCCCAAGCTTTTAAAGAAAATTAAACTTAAGCATACCTGACTTTTTATGACTGCTTTATTTAATCATGCATACCATCTATAAAGTCAATAATGCAATGTATAACATTTAATAATGCTAAACCTCATCATTAGCAACTCCAAGTGAGATCTGGTTTAGATCTGAATTCGATACTCACTGGAAGCACTTGTGGTCAAGGCAAAGCTGATGCCTGATAGAGAATTAGTCTAACAACCTTTGGGTGTTAGGACACCTCGTGATCTTTAAAAGAAAAAAGGTCTAAGTCAAAAATCTCAAGGCAAAGCACTTTGAGATTGCTTGACTTTTGGAACGTCCCCACTGTTATGAGACCATGAATAGGGAGATGTCTCAGAGGAACCAGGAAGCAGTAGGTGAGACTTATGTCATGTCTTTAGTGGACCATATGATGTAGTCGACTCAACAACAACAAGCTGATCAGAAGAAAACCCAGGGAACTCACTAGACTGAGAAAACTCAAGATCCCGTGAGTCTCTCCTATAAAAGTACAGTATCCCAATTCTCTTATTCTTCTCCAACTATTCTAATTTATGGAGTTTAAAATTAATTTGGTTCTCTTGTGCTATGCAGAGACCTATCAAACAATGATCTGTGTGATACCATGAGGAATCTCAATAATAATACATTGAATTTGTTACTATTTGGCAAAATGAGATTACAACTTACACACCTTTTCTAACACAAATTGTGTATAAGGGTTGATGTGGCTAAACTAGTGAATATGACCAAGAAAATAAAAGCATGATCATTTGAACTCAAATGCAGTCATATCGGTAGTTGTCACAGTTAGTGACAAGAAAGAATTATATACATAACATTATACTAGGAAAATGGCTTTCTTATAATATACTTATGAATATTCAATGTTGTTCTTTTGTGGAATTTAATTATTAATGGGATTCGTCAAATATGATATTAGAGGAAGCAGCAAATGAAATATTATATCTACCAAATAATGTTTAGGAGGAAGCCAAATTATATTGTAGACATTAAAATGTATAGGGTGTTACTACGCCAAATTTATGAATGTCTTCCAAAATTGTAGACATTTTCTAATTGGGTTGAATAAGATTTTTTACAAGATATGCACAAAATGAGATAAAAAAACTGTAGCATCTCAAAATTGATAACATTTCGATATCCTATACACAACCCTATATACTTGCATCAATGTCTTACATCATGTCCTCAAAATCAGAATCTATTTCTTGTTCAATTTCATCGGACAGCGTTTCAACCATGTCAATAATGGCTTCTAGAACATCTCTTCTCATAAGTTCAATGTCACCATCATCATTGGGCATAGCAAGAATTATAGAATGGTTAAACGGCTCATTACCATAAATTTCTTGAGCATTAGAAATTAGTTCATCACTTAGGCTGAACAAGTCTCTTGGAACTGTCTTCATGACATAATGCTTGCTTTCATCAATGGGGTCTTGGATATAGAAGCATTGGCGTGCTTGAGATGCAAGAATAAAAGGCTCATCACGATAACATCTCTTATCAAAGTGAACATAAGTAAGTCCAAACATGTCTTCTTGAGCTTCAAACCAATCACATCTAAACACCACAACTTTAAAATGGCCATAATAATCTAATTCGATCATGTCATTTATTCTTCCATAATAAGTTACATTTGCTGTGATTGGGTGCTCATCCTTAGAGCTAGCAAAGCTTGTATTTAATGCCATCAATGTTACACCACTGTTTTGAGTCTTCCGTCTCGCATCACGCCGCATTGTATGAAATCGATATCCATTAAAAAGATACCCATTAAATCTTTTTGCAACAAAATTAGGCCCTCTAGACAAAGCTTTAATGAAGTCTGGAGTATCCTCTTTCATGGCACGAGTTTCAAACCATTCAACGAAGTCTTGGCTTTGAATTTTTGCTTTCTTCCACTTTGTTCTTCTAGATTGATTTTTAACAACATTCTCATGCTCTCCAAAGTGGAAAAAATTAAAGGTGTTAATATAATTATAATCTTAATCTATTTATGAAAAAGAAAGATAAAGAAGGAAAACACCGTACCTAAGGTATTCTTATACTTCATCACAATTGATCAATATGTATCCATGTGCTTGGTTTAGTGACTTGTGATCTACAGAAATTAGAACACCTTTCTTTTTCCCTCCTATAGGACGTCCTTTGCTAGGAAAAAGATCTAATGAGTCAGCATCACTATAGCATTCATCATTGTTTTAGCTCAATTTATTCAACATAGTTTGCACACCTTCATGCAAATATCTTGAGCAAAATGTCAAGCATTCTTCAGCCAAATGTGCCTCTGCAATTGAGCCTTCTGGACGGCTTCTATTGCGAACATAAGACTTCAACTTACACATATATCTTTCCGGAGGGTACATCCACCGAAATTGAACTGGGCCACCTAATCTCACTTCATGTGCTAGATGAATAGGCAAATGGACCATTATATCAAAAAAACATGGAGGAAAAATTCTCTCCAATTGACAAAGTGTTTCTACAATCTCTGCTTCCAAGCGATCTAATTCTTCTAGTGTAACAACTTTTTGACATAAACATTGAAAGAAAGAACAAAGACGGATCAAAGGGATGGCAACAAGATTAGGTAGTATGATTTTTATTGGTATTTGCAACAGGTAATGCAACATGAAATGAGCATCATGGGTCTTATAGCCTGATATTTTTCTTTCACCAACTTGAACACATCGAGAGATATTTGAGGCACTACCATCTGGCAATTTTACTGACTTCAAGACACCACAAAATAAAGATTTTTCTGCTACTGTCATAGAAAAACAAGCTTTTGCAAACTTAGTGGTTTTTCCATCTTTTGTCTCCTTTGGTTGAAGGTTCTTTCTTATGCCCATTTCTTTTAGGTCAAAACGAGCTTTGGCATGATCTTTTGTCTTCCCAGAGATATCTAATAGAGTTCCAATAATATTATCACATATGTTTTTCTCTATGTGCATTTCATCAAGGTTATGGCGCATGGTGTTATGCTTCCAATATGGCAACTTAAAGAAAATTGACCTCTTTTTCCACGGACCATCATTCTTTTTCTTCTGCTTCTTTCCGAATACATTGTCAAAGTCTTCTAATTCAGCTAAGATTTCTGTCCCACTTAAAGTTGGTGGTGGAGATCTAAATTCTGTATCTCTATTAAAAGACCTTTTATTAGATCTCCATGGATGACTCATGGGCAAAAAAATTTGATGATCCATATAGCACATCTTTCGACTATGTTTCAAATAAGTAGAACAAGTCCCATAATTACAACAAGGACAAGCCAACTTTCCTTTGGTGCTCCAACCAGACAACATAGCGTAAACAGGGAAATCACTAATAGTCCATAAAAGAGCTGCTCGCATTTGAAAAGTCTAGTTGGGTGAAGCATCATACGTTTCTACTCCCAAATCCCACAACAACTTTAACTCCTCAATCAATGGTTCTAGATAAATATCAATGTCATTTCCAGGTGAATGTCTTCCAGGGATTAGTAAGGATAACATGCAATATTCTGGCCTCATGCACAACCATGGAGGTAAATTATATGCCATCAACACCACAGGCCATGTACTATGAGATATACTCATGGTCCGATATGGATTGAATCCATTGCTAGCCAACCCAAGCCTTACGTTGCGAGAATCCTTTGCAAAATCAGGATAATGCCTATCGAAGTCTTTCCACGCTTGACCATCGGTAGGATGTCTCAACTTTCTATCCTTTGAACGCTCGTCTTCATGCCACCTAAGCGTATTGGCTGTCCTTGAAGACATAAACATCCTTTGGAGTCTGGGAATCAAAGGAAAATGCCTCAAGATCTTAGCATTTACATTAGGTTTCTTGGAAGATTCAGCCTCACAATCGACGCTAGGATATTGAATATATCGTGAAGCTCCACATATATGGCAAAACTCTTTATCAGCATAACAACCCCTATATAGCATGCAATCATTGGGACATGTAGGGATCTTCTCGTAGTCAAGACCCAAGTCCTTTATCATTGCCTTGGTTTTGTTGAAAGATGGAGGAATATTCAAATTAGGTATAGCTTTTTTCAACAACTCAAGGAGAGATATGAAAGATACATTGCTCCATCCATGAAGACACTTCAACAAATAAAGTCGGATGGTGAATGACAATGTAGAGAAGTTTTCACAACCTGGGTACAGTTGTTGATTTGCTTCCTCAACTAGTTTATAAAACTTCTTTGCATCTTCATTAGCACCTTCATGAAACCCATCATATTGCACTACATCTCTAAACCTATTGTTTAATAAGTTATCAATGTCATCACATGGGTCTTCAACATCCATGTCAGCATCAAGACCCGATGCGCTTAGCCCCTCTCCGTGGTTGATCCATTTTCGGTAGCCCACAACAAATCCCTTGCATATTAAATGTTTGTACACAACATCTCTTGTTCTCCAATAAGAATTTGCACATTTTGCATAAGGGCATAATATCTCCTCTCCATCAGGTTCTCCAATAGTAAATGCAAAATCTAAGAAAAAATTGACACCATCAATGTACTCTTTGCTAAACCTCGGTAAATCCATCCACTCCTTGAACTCATCTTTTAATTCACTGATAAGAAAGTTATTTTTGATATTAATGTTCAAATGGTAACACAAATATTCATAGTACTAAATTAGTCTAAACAATGATACCATATAAACCAGTTTAGGTAAATAATGCAGGATAAAATGTAAGACTTAAATAGGAGAATTTTATGTCTTACCAGGTAAAAGAGTTGGGATCAGCCATCCTTTTTGAGTTCAGACTCTAGGAGCTAATTGAGTACCTAGACTAATGCTAGAAAAAATGAAAAGAAAAATTATGGAATTGGGTGAAATATTAGCAAAAAATCCATTCTGAATATTTCAAATATATTATAATTATATTTGACTACACTTGCTCATTTTCTTTGCCATACATATTTTAATATATTTCAAACTCTGTCTTTGTTACTTATTTATTCTATCACCGTACAACTAACTTTAAAGATATGGGAAATAAGAGCTCATTGTACATAAGCAAGTAAATAATAGTTCTAAGAAAGAAAAATTGATCTACTTAACATATCTGATCAACATAATATGATCTGATGTAATCTCTTCATGAAATTTATTTATTTATTTTTTAAAAAAGAAATTGCAAGACAAAAGTAATAATCTGCAACCCAAATAGAAGTTAAAAATGAGAGAAAAAACAAAGTCTCTAAAGCTAATGAGGACCATGCATGTTAAGCTTGGAATCAATTCCAGTAGGCAAATTACTTTCTAAATTACCATGATGAATCCATAAAGGAAGTCAGCGATCATTTGACTGTGGCATATATAATGTAGAATTTAGGCCCATAAATCAATTGTGAAGTTACTTCAGTGCATGACTTTTCCTCTATATAAAAACATCTCAGTAAAATTGATTGCCACAGCAAAATTTTCAACCTGAAACTTTTTTTCTTTTTATTTTGATAAAATAAGAATTCATTAAGATAGAGAAAAAAAAGTAGAAGGCAGAGGATCAGGGAACCTCCTAGTCCTAGAGCAGAGAAAGAGACAAAAAAGAAACAAAACAAAGAAAAAGAAAATTAGCTGAAAAAAGCAACCCATCCTTTTAGAAATCAAAAAGAGAAGAGCCCAAAAAATTATAAAAAAGAGAAATCAAAACCCACAAAGGCTAGAAAAAATGCACATGACACAATTAATTGACAAATAAATAAATAAAATAAATAAAACCTTTTAGATTATCATAAATTGAAAAGCATTCTAGGAAAAATAGGAAGACTTTGTCTTGTGCATTTGGATTTAGCTAAAGCGAAGCCTTAAAATTAAAATCATTGCACTTAGAGTTACTAAACTGTATAACTAATTGCCAAGTACCAATATAATGAAAAAAAATAATTTAAAACAAGAAGGATTTGTATTGAAATTAGGCATCATTCAGTGAAGGAAACATTGTGTCCAAAACAAAGTGAAAAAGAAGGAAATTTTGGGCCAAAAAAATCCAAAGAATTATTTATTTCCGAAACAATACTAAGTAAAATCCATAATTGACATTAATAGTCATTAACACAAACAGGCCAACTGCAACAAGCGACTGGCAATGAACCATTGACCTGATTTCCTTGTCTAAAACTATTCATAGTTCATACTGTACTACCCTCTATGCAAAATATAATTGATTCTTGTCAGAGCAACTTAGTCTATAAGCTTGCAATGAGAAGTACATGCATAATAATAGAACTTAAGTCTGGATTGAACCAACTTATAAATATATAATAATTGGAAAGCAAAATAAACTAAGTATTTGAACAAGTACATGGAAGAGTTTGAGAATCAGGGGTCTGTACCTTCCTAGTATGAAGAGCTACTTTTTGGAGAGATGGCTAAAACAACAAATAATTAAAAGGTTAAATACAACATTACACGTTAAAAACAAGAATAAATGCATGTCTAGGAAACACAAATATCAGAATGTAATAAGAAAATAAAACTAATCGTGATTCACAGAATATATTTTACAAATAAAATAAATAAAGCTTCAAAACACTTTGGTCTTATCTAATAGATGACACCACTACTGGTTATATTGCCATTCCAGCTTAATATTCAACATAAGTGGAGCTTAGATGACCACTATTGTGAAACAAGAATACACAAAATTTCACATCCCACTCTAACCCTAGAAACAAGAATACACAAAACAGAAAAATCATTTGCACAAATCCAATGTGTCAAAAAAAATAATCCCATAACTTTAATGAAAATGACATATTTCTTCATCAGAATTAATCAACAAGAAGGCCAAACCAATTCAAAAATTCCAAAAAAAAGTACTAGTGTATTTACAGGGCTCCTTCCCATATTATGGAACATGGGTGCACCGTAAACTTGACTTATTATAGGAAGTTGCCTTTTTTTTTCTAACCGGATATCCAATTTTCATTTTGAGCTCCACCCTCCCTCACCCATCGTGGACACCACGGCCATGGAATGGGATCTCAAGATTCTTCATAGCCAACAACACCGTGTTTTGGAAATGACACAAACAGCTCTATTAAGCCAAATTGATCATTATCCCAACAACAAATCATTGTAGTTGGTAAAGTGAAACTGAACATACTTGGCAAAGAGAAATTGAGAGAATTTGCAAAATCTCCCAAGATAAACAAAAATGAGTCATCACAAGGAAAACCAGAGTTCAAAAACTATGACTAGAGAAGAAAAAATGAAGCTTAGTTGCAAAGTTAATTAACAAAATGCCAGCCAGAATTCACAAAAAAAGAAGGTAATAAACAAATAAAAAAAATTATGTCCCCGTCGCAGTCTACAGTGAGATGACATTTTTCTGCCGATGAAGATGCCAAAATTTGGGTACTTCCAATCGAGTTCAAAGAACGCTGTAAGGGAATCCACGGTGGTGGATTTGTGCGACACGCTTATAGCAACGGCTACGACGGCAGAACTTTTGGCGGGGGCATTTGAGACTGGGGTCATAGTAGCAAGAAGCATATTTAATAAAGGATTCAAATACCTGCTTGGAGCTTCGCTGCAGATTCGAGTCGCATAGGTCGAGCTGGTTGTTGGAGCTTCGTCGCAGATCCGAGACACTTAGGTCGAGTTGGTTGTCAGAGCTTCGTCATAGATCTGAGACGCGTGGGTGGTGCCGGCGAGAGGTGGTTGGTCGCAGATCCGAATCGCGTGAAGGTGCCAGTGAGAGGAGGCTAGTGTCGTCGCGAAGGGGGTTTTAATCACCAAAGGTAGAAAAGTGAAAAGGGGGTTTTAATCACCAAAGGGGATCTTGGCCAGAAACCCCTAATGTGGCAATGTGGCACTTTCTGTAGAGGCTGGAAGCAAGCATCGCATCAATGTGGCACCCACGGTGGTTTAACTCATCTCTGAAAACTTCACTCAATCAGAAAACCTAACCCTACACCTTTACCCCAAACAGAAGAGAGTGGGTTGGTAGCTTTTCTTCACAAACAAAAACCAAATGTGATACGATATAAGAGAAATGAGAGGGGGTTGGAAAAATTTGGTCACTCCCGCGTAATGGCTTTATTATTTGGCCTTTTTGGCTCAAATATTTGAAAGAAATTAATAAGTTAAAAAAATGCATCTTAAGTAATATTTTAAAAAGTCTTAAAAAGCAATACAATTGGGAACAACTTTAAAACGTTGCCTATAATGTTTCTGGCAACGTTTATTAAAGCTTGTCTAAAATTCGTTGCTTAAATATGATTAAACTTAGAGAACATTCAAAAAGCGTTTCCTGTACACTCTATGGCAACATTTTTAAAACGTTGCTTAAAAGACGTTGCCTATACTAAAAATTAATAGTAACTTTTAAAAAGCGTTGCCTATATAACTTTAGACAACGCTTTTGAAGCGTTGCTAAAGATAGCGTTGCCTAAAGTCAAAAATGTTGTAGTGGATGTTTAGCTATAATGCTCCCAAGCGATTATGATCCACCATCAATCGATATCCCTAGTTGTGCGTGGCAATTAGGATCATGCATATGTTGTGTTAGGGTGTGTTTTTGGGTGAATTGACACTTGGCTTTCCCTTAACGCTTCATCTAAAGACGAGGTCATTTGTGTTACTCAAACAACTATTTAGTGCCATGTGATTCTCAATGGATGGTAACCGTCATTTGGGTTTCGTGTTGCAATCTTTTCAAATTTGTGCCAAATTACCAGTATGCCCTTGCTTTGATGATGGCAATTTAGGCACTCCTGCGCCTATTAAAGGAGAGTGGTGGTGAAAGGGTTCACTTTTATCCTCCACAATTTCTCTCTTTCTATTTTCTTCAACAAACAAGTGATTTTTGACGAGTTTCTATAGCGGCACATGATGGTTCTAGTAGTGGTGGTAGGAATTTTTAGTTTTTTTTACCCATTTCTTCATCTTTTAAGGTGGCTCTTTATTCCTTTTCACCATTTTTCTTCTTTCTCTTTAAAATAGCAAGGGTTAGGGATAATGGGAGTGATGCAGAAAAAGGATCATCATTAGAGGTCCTTTCTGAGTCCCCACCTCCACTGCACCATGAGGGGCCCAAGGGGTGGCCATCCCTGAGGGTGAAAAGACCTCATTCCTGAGTGGAAATCTAGGATGTAATTGTGAGATAGATGGAGGCGTCCCATCATGAGATGGTGCTTGAGGAAATTGTCTGGCCCTTGAGATCATCGAGGAGTTGGAACATTGGTTAGGTCCTTGTAGTGGTTCACGTTCTAACGCCGAGAGCTCGGTCTCTATAGGTCCTTTATCCAAGACTCAGAGCATGGGCAAGAAGGATGCAACTATGGGTCCATTCAGCCAATATGTGCTCCTGCAAGACATATCCCTATACTGCTAGGCTAATCAGAAGGTGTTGGGGATTCCTTCATGGATAAGCACGCTGGAAGACGCAACGAACCTAAGGACTTACATGTAGCTTACTAAGGACGACCTCTGTGATGATGAGTTCATGGTGCACTTTCCAAAGGACCAAGAGAGAGTGTGCTTGACCTAAACTTCATGGTCGAGCCAATTCATGTATCTGTACGAAACCATGTTTATGCATCTTAGGATATAGCTTCCTTTCATTGAATTTCAATGCATGGTGTTGAGCCATTTGTGGGTGGCACCTACTCAACTGCATCCTAATAGCTGGGCATTTGTCCAGGCATACAAACTACTATGATGACATCTAGAGTTGCCCTACATTGTGCGAGCATTTGTCTGGTTGTTCTACATGGTCCACTCTACTAGGGTCGACCCCATGAAAGCATGTATTTCCTTGTTAGTGCATGCTGGTCATAAGGTATTTAAGTCATATCAAGAATCTTACAAGTAGCTCAAGAAGGACTTTTTCTAACTCGAGGGGGCTCATAGTACACATCCCTTCTTTTTTACGGCAGAAGGGAACCTTGCCATATATCTATACTAGGACAAATCTACATAGGATCGGAAAGAGGAAGAAATTGAGATGAAGAATGACAAGCTCATAGTGGATGACGTTGATGTAACCACCTTCCTCATTGGGTGGGCCAATGAGAGGGATTTTATCAAGTTATCATATATTATTGATACTCTAGAGAATGACATTTGAACTGTATCGAGTGGGTTCTAAGGTAGAATGTGTGCATGATGTTTTGTCAAACTTTATACTTATCAAGATTCTGCTATTGTGATTGATCCAAAATCTCTTTTTTGTAGAAAGTATGGCACCGGCAAAGAACCTCAACGAGCTTTAAAGAAGGCTTTCAAAACGTGCTGCCCAAAAGGTGGCACACATCTTTGTTTCCCAAGCAAGATGTTCAAGTTATCCCTCCCAAGGTAAACTTAACAAGGGTATTTATCAAATCTTCAACTTCTTTTTCCAAAGATAAGCATGAAGAAGATGAAAAATATAAGATCTTAATACCAGATACATTAGTATATACTAAATATACAATAGCATACATTATTAGCCATGTCACTTCTAAACTAAAACATCAAACTAGACCCATAATAACCATACATGTTATTATAAAGAGCCATGAAGGAAGAAAATATTATATATATACAACCTCAGCCTTAACAGGGCATATTGTAATACATAAACTTTATACAAACTAAAGCAAATATAAATATATACAACTTTGTATCTAAAATCAAATAAATTGCACTAGTCTTTCTACTTCTGTTCCTTCTTCTCTAAAGGGCTCCAACTTGAATTTATCAGAGAATCAACAAACGGGGTGAGAATTCACAATTCTCAATATACATTTTCAAAACATGTCATCATGATACTTCCAACTGCTTCAAGGAAAAACAAGTTTACTAAACCACAATCAATAATAATATCTAGAAAGGTGGTGAAAGCCAAAACTGATTCTTTCTCTTCCCGAGATAGACAATTTATTCATTTATAAAACATGGTATAATTATCACACAATTATCCATTCATAATGAATAAATAAATCTATTTACATTAGAACATGTTTGCAATAGGTATATGAGCCACTACTTATTACAAAAAGGACATTCACATACTCACTCTATGTAATATTCCTAAGCAAATCACAATCCCAAAGCCACATCTCATTCCATAAAGGAAGACAACTAGCCATACAATTATCACCGAAAGGCAAATGCTTGTGTTATGTCGTATAATTATGCTCATGAAATGTGTTATGATTGTGTTTGTGTAATGTCAAGAAACTCAACTATTCTCAGGAACTCAGTTCCTTGTATTATACTGGGTAGTAGGGCAACAACCGCTTAACATTACCCGGTAATGAATGGACTCGTTTCCCTCACAATGGTAAGTGTAGTAATACCATCTCAAATACCGGTAACCCTGACCATAATAGTATTTACTATTGCGAAAATCTAGGACTAGTCCTTATTCATAGGATATCCCGATATATCTATAATTCTCCGGCCAAATGATTATGTACATTATATAAGGTTACAAATACGTAGGAATAGCAAAGTGTGAAAATTATGCAGTGTTATATTCTACTCATATATAAACACTACAAAGGATACTCTCCTACATGAGTTTATGTCCATTACTAATATATGGAGATATTCTCATACTCGAGGTTATATCTCATCCATTTCAAGATATTCTTATACTGGAGGTTATATCTAAAACTCATACACCAAGGATACTCTCCTACATGAGTTTGTACCCAACACTCATACATGAAGGATACTCTCCTACCTGAGTTTGTACCCAACATTCATAGACAAAGGATACTCTCCTACATGAGTTTATATCATTCACTTTTACATGAGCCTATCTCATCCTTGAGATTACAACTCTTTACTACTGGAATATTCACATACTTACTCTATGTAGTATTCCCACCTAGAGGTGGCAAAACAGGTTCATAACCCGCGGGTTAAGCGGAAGCGGGGCGGGTTGGCTCGTTGAGTTGATTTTTTTTTTTAAAGTTGTGTTTGTGGTATTTTTATGAGTATAATACTAATTTCATTTTGTTTCTTTATTTTTTAGTTTCTATAAATTATAATTTTTCTATTTTTTAAATTTTTGTGGATTTTTTTTATTTTTTATGTATTTATTTTGTTTTTAGGTGGGTTAGACGGATTGACCCACCAACTCACCTACTTTTTTTCTCATTTTTTCTTTTATGCTTGGGTCAATCCGTTAACTCGCCAAATCCTAAAACGGGGTGGGTTGGCTTTTCAACCCATTTTTCAGCCAACCCGCCCGCCTTACATTTTTGGCGGGTTGAAGGCGGGCGGGATGGGGCATATCCCACCACATATACAACATCACAAGGTCCACACTAACCAAGTGAACTAACAAGATCTAGCCAATATACACTCTCAGCTCACTTTGTCTCACAAAGGAGCTATTCATGTTTCTAAATTACCCTCACAGCTCAACCTTGGCAAATAAGAGTAACAATTATCATTCATATACCTTAAGTTCAACTTTCACCTTAAAGGAACAAGTCATGCGTAATGATAAGCTAACCATGTCTAACAAACTTAGTATACTACACCTAGTACACCATATCATCACATCACAAGTGATATTGAGTACCACATCATTGATCCTCGTGATTAACACTTTACCTATGTCAATCCATAACCATTGGATGTACAAAGTCTTATTCTTTTACATATGCACTAGGTGCATATTTCCTCCATGAAATATCCCTAATAGTGCCTTAAGTCACACTAAAAAACATACATAAAGCATCCCAACCAATAGGGAACTTCATTCCCTTCATAAGGAACATATAGTGTGTTTTGCCCTTTGGGCGCTTAAGTGGTCAACACTGGGCGCCTGACCAGAAACTCAACCCTGTTTCCCTCAATTGCTAGCGCTTAGGTGCCCAATGTTGGCGCCAGGCTCCCAGCCTCACGTAGACTTTGTTCTGGGCAGTGGGCGCTTGGGTGCCTAACTATGGTGCACTAGGTGCCAGTGCACCAAAATTGGATTATCTGATCCACTGGTTTCCAAACCAATTTATAACCTTCCAAACACAGGTTCTAAGTGATTTCCAAACACAAATATGGTCTCTAACCATATAGCAATCCTCAAGTAAACTCTCAACTCATCTAGCATGGATTTATGATAAAAAAACCCTAACCTCAAATACCCATTTCTCAACTTCTATCTCAAGCATTCAAATGAGTATTTCTAAGTTCTCAATCAACAACCATACATAGATTAATCCAAAAGCAAACCAAACTTACTCATTGGAAACAAAAACCAACTAAGGGAGCATCATATGTCTCTCATACCTATTTCTCCTCTACCCACACAACATGCATCAAACAAGATGGTGTAGGAAAGAATAGAGTTATAAGAAAAAAAAAACCCCTACTTCACTTGTGTGGTTGATGATCCTCAAGCTCTAGTTTTCCCTTTGATCTTCCTTTTCCTTTCCTCTTTTTCTTCCTTCGTTTCTTCTCTTCTTTTCTTTCCTTCTCTTTCTTTGTTTTCTGCTAGTTTGAACATGAGAATGGAGAGTGAAAGAATCAAAAGTCAAAGAAAGTGGCTTAAGGGACAAAGAGGGACGGTGGAAACCATAAGAAAAATGGTAAGAACTTAAGATATTTAGCTAAAACTTTATATCTCTTAAGAATACTTTGATCTTATCAATCCAAGTTTCCTAACTCCCATATATATTATAGAAATTCCTAGGATTCTCTCAACCCTAATTTCATCATTTCCATAACTTTCTATACACCTAAAACTATCACTTAAGTCTTATTACTCTTCCTCAAGTTAAACTAAACCTAAGGAAATAAGCTAACAAGTCTACAAGCATCAACCTTAACTGGTACTTACTACCAAAAAATTCTCCATTCTTTATTTGATATCTTCATAAATTCTTATAATTTTCCAATATATCTGCCTATTTAATCTGGCTGTTAAACACTCACCCAATGTTATTAGAGATACCATACTAACTCAGTTAATTTTTCAAAATTAACCACATCTTATACTTTTTAATTGTGACCTAGAAATAAATTTTCATTATTTATTTGCCTCATTCTAGCAACTTATGCTACTTTTTCAGCTATTAACAATTATTTTTCACAGTCAATATTATAGAAAAAATAACCCAACTAACTTAAAAAGGTCATCAAAGTTAATAGATAACTCTTGCATGAGTTACTGAACTTCTAAAACCATAAATAAGTCTAACTGATTAGAGAGGATATTACATAAAGGAGCATTCTTTTGAGTGTAGCAAGTAGAATATGAGGAATTTGAATCAATTAATCCAAGAGTTCATTTTCTAATTTCAATTTCTCAATTTCTTTGTTTTAAAAGAAGAAATTTAATTTTCAAAAAAGGAAATTATTTTCTTTGAAGATGGAACCATTTTTGCAAGTCTCTTGAATTCTTCATGTAATTCTTCAAAGGCATCTTACAATTCCTCATAAAAAGGTTAAGGTTCATGAGTTTGAGATTCTACCTCCAAATCATCATTGGCCATGAGACAAAGGTTGGCCACTTCATTATCCAATTCATCTGAATAATCTATGTCATTGTCTTCTTATGTAATGTATGCTCTTCTTCTTTTCTTCTCTTTGCTTGGCTTTTTCTCAAACTTCTCCCATTTTTTTTTATTTAGTGGCTAGTCCATCTTCATATACCCTGATTTCCCACATTCAAAGCAAGTGGAAGGAGTTGGAGTTGACCTTTCATCCTTCCCATAGTTTTTTTAGGAGGGAATGGTGGTCTTTTTCCATTTCCCTTCTTCTTTAGGAAATTGCTAAATTTTCTAACAAGAATGTTGAATGTCTCTTTATTCATCTCCAAGTCCTCTAACTCTTCTTCATCACTATCTTCATTATTGTGGGATAAGGAGACCTTGAGAGCTAGCCCTTTCTTCTTCCTATTCAGATCTTCATTTTGGTGAAACCTTGATAATTCTATGTCATGTTCTTGAAGCTTCCCAAAGAGTGTTGGAGGAGTCATGGTGGCAAGGTTTCTTGATTCAGCTATAGTGGTTCCCAGGGGTAGCTATTCTTCTCAAACATCTCAACACTATGTTAATCAAATCTTCATTAGGAAAGGTTTTTCCAGTTGAGGTAAGATGATTAACAATATGAATAAACCTCTTTTGCATATCTTGTATGCTTTTTCCTTTATTCATTCTAAAAAACTCATATTCATGTATGAGAATGTTAATTCTTGCTTTCTTCACCTCACTAGTTTCCTCATGGGTAACTTGAAGAGCATCCCACATTTCTTATGCAGTTTTGCAATTAGAAATTCGAAAGTACTCATCATACACTAGAGCACTTGTAATGATGTTCTTAGCTCTAGCATTGTATTGAACTTTTGTTTTTGTCGTCATTAATTAGTCTATTTAGCCTTCAACATTGTGACTTCTCTACATTCAACCATCTTGGTAGGAATAAAGGGTGAAGTTAGCAGTAACACAAGAAATGAGGTTGAATTGTGTCATCTTTTTTCTTGAAAATTTTAACCTTCTCACAACTTTCTCAAGTGGTTCAAACTTGGAGGTGAGAGGGTTCAAAACTTCAATCAAATGGCTAGAAGAAGGTTCACGCTGAGAGAATGAATACCGGTGAGAAAGTTCCTACATTATACTACTGGTTGAGAATAACTAACTTTCTCACAGTTTGTAGAGTATTACAACTTGATTTTTTAGTCAATGCTCTAACAGAGTCACTTAAAATTGGAATACTTTTATAATAGATAAGATCATTAAACTCCTTAAAGAATTAATCAATTGTATTTGTTAAAGACTATTATGTTTATTCTTTTGGAAAATTATCAGGGAAGCCAATATAAGTACTACAAGTCAAATTATCTTAAGTGAAAATTTTGACATACTTAAATATTAGTAAGTATAAATCTTAATTTAGTTTCAGACTTAGTAAAAATGAATCCAAAAGATTTAGCAAGCAAGTTAAAATGAGTGAAATGAAGTAAGAATAGCAAAACACCAGAAGTTCTATACTGGTTCACCCCAAATCCACATGAGCTACTTCCAATACCTAACTTTTACTTGGATTTTCACTATAATGAGTATTCTTTGTAACTACCTAGCCTCTCCAAACTAATAATAAAAGTATTCTTTGTCCATAGCATTTTCAGGCTAATCAGTAAGATCAGTTAGTGACTTGTACAACCCACAAGTTTACTTACAACACTCAAGAATCAATATAATGAAATAAATGTTTATAACAATTGGGTAGCTCATAAAACACTTAAGGAGTGGATTAACACTGATTTGTTGAGCTTACAATGCACCTACAGAGGATAGAATAGATTAAAGAGCAAGTAGGCAAAGATTAGAGAGTTCAATTCACGGTTCATACTATTTGATTGGCTTTAAAGTTCATAATTCATAATTGTATGCTTAGATGCTTATATAGACTTCAAAAATATAATTGTTAGATGATAGCTACATGGAATGCAGTTATTTGTGCCCTATCCTTGTGCTAGAATGAATGTCATGTCCTTGTTTAAATGCATATTTGGAGGGTTTTGTACTTATATTTGATATATTCTAAATTTAAGCCTTTTTGATGTGTTATTATGCAAAATTGAGCTTTAATGATCATGGATTGAGTAGATTTATATATGTTATTGATTTGGTGTTTTCTCTATGATAGGAGGGGCTCCAAACAAGGTTAAATATGGAGCAATTGAGCTTAAAGAGGAAGAGGAAGCCAAATTGGCATTCCAGCAAGCAACGCTGCGGCGCAAGGTAGAGCACGCCACGGAGCAAAGAGGATTTTCGGCCTGGTCATACTTGGACCCGGGGCAAGAGCGCCGCGGCGTAGTGAAGTGAACATTGCGGCGGTACATAGACCGACCCATTGTGCGCCGCGGCGCACATATGTGGCCGCCGCGGTGTGGTGGTGGCTGCTGAGCCTATAAATAGATTTTTACACGTTTTTCTCTCAGACTCTTCCCATCTCTCTCCATTTTCTCTCTGTTTTTCTGAGTATTGGCCATTTGGCCATCTCTCTCTTTTTAGGTTTTGTTAGTTTAGTTAGTTTAGGTTAGCTTTAGGTTAGATAGCTTGGCTAGATCTTCATTGTTGGTGGATTGGAGTCAAGGATCAAATGATTGAAGGAGGATTCAAGCTTCAGAGACAAATCAATGAGCTTCTTTCTCTCTTTTCTCCTTTCTCTCTTCTCTTCCTTATCTTTTGTATAGCTGAGCTATGTTTTAGGAATATTTTGGATCCTTTTATTTATATTAATGATGTATTTTTCTCTAAGTTTGTGTGGATATTTGATTATGGTTCAATCATTATCTGTGTTTAATGCTTATTTTTGGTTAGCCTCAATTGCATGATCCTAATATTGGCAAATGAACTAGACATAGGGATTTGTTGATATGGATATGGTATGGTTGATACACGTTCGACGAGTTCAATTGGCTTGGATGAGTTGATTCGTTAATAGGATAGAAATATACCTATTAACCATGTATAGTGTGTGATTGAGAATAGATCGTTCATGAGTGGAAGTTGCGCTGGCTCTCAAGGAAACTTAGTGAGTTGGGCAATTGAAACCAGGGTTGATTGACCTAGACATAGGCTTTTGACTAATGAAGATTCTCAAGCTAACCTAATCAATGCATTTGTGTTTATGAGGAGAATTGCATGTTGTTGATAGATATAGGGGGTGAAGGAGGATTTTCTGAAACCTAACCGCTTTTAGGTTTATTGCTTTTGTAGGTTAGATTGTTTTTATATTATTTTTCTATTTTTATATCCTTGTCTAGAATTGATTAAGCTATTGGTTGGTATTTATCTTTATATCGTAATATCCTCATGGGAACAAACTTTTACTCTGTATCTGTATTACTTGTGCGACCCGTGCACTTGCGGTTAACAAATGGGCAACATGTTTTGACCCTAACATTAGACCTTTCTAATGGTAATTGTCCTTTTGTGGTAGGTTACCATTATTCTTGTCCATTCTTGATGAATCAGTATATGTCTTCTTTAAGTCTTAGTTAGTGAGAAGGTTCATCTACACTTTCTCATAAGCAACCTTCTCACTGAACTTTCTCAGTTGTCTTTCGCATCCAACTTTCTCACCACCTGAAGAACTTCAATCTTTTCATCTTTGAAGACACCATCATATGATTATTCTCTTGATGGTTCAAATGATAAAAGTGGCTTTTTGATGAACTAAATGCTCTTAAGTTTAGCTTTGTGGCAACTTTTCACTCTTCTGAACTTTCTTATAACCTTCTAAGAACCTTCTCATGTTTATTAGGAAAATTCTCAAGAATTTGTTGAGCTTTCTCAAGTCAAAAATTGATCTTCTTAAGTATTTCTAATTAACTAAATTGTTCTTTTTCATAGTTCTAGTCTTGCACAAGTTAGAATAACACAGAAACTCCACAAACAACATGTTAGAACATTTTAAGTACAAAGAGCAATGATATTCAATTTTAAACATAGTTGATTATCATCAAAACATAATATGCACTATTAAGTACAAAAGGGCTTTGGAGCTTGCAAAGGGACCATTTTAAACAGCATCTCAAATATCAACTTCAATAGTTTCAATAAAAATTTTCATTCTTTCATTCCAATAGGTATATCCAATGAAGTTAAAAGTAAGGGACATATTGATTGAGGCACCTTCAGGTAAAACACTTTGAAAAGAAGCTATCTCTCCTCTTGCAGATGTTATGCTCTTTAAACAAGAGTTAAGTTCTGATAACACATGTTACCAAACTTCTTCAAAACTCAAAAGGCGAGTACATTACGTTTTTCAAAACTTTTCAAGAATAAGCCCCTTTTGATTTTTGTTAAAGCTATTTTCTTATATGGTGAATGGATTGTTGACAACAAGAGATCTCACATAAGTTTTGAAGAAAAAAGAATGAATAGACGATAAAGAAAAAAATATGTAATAGAAAATTAATAAGCTTAAATGTAAATAAATAAGGTTAGAAGAAGGTGCAAACAAGATTTATCTCAGTTCAATCACCCTTGTGATCTATGTCCAGTCCCTAGGATCATCTAGGCAATAGTTTCCACTATTGTCCAAGCTTCAATAGGTGCTTCAAAAACCTTTACAATCTTTACATCTCTGGGATCATCCACTCTTATGTGTAGAAACCTCTTTATCTCCTAAAGGAATCCTTCACCCTTATAAGTGTTAACAATAATGATTGACAAGATTACACTCCCTCAAAGAGCTGATAATATAAGTTGAAGCACTAGGAAACTCTTAATTATATCTTAACTAGGCATGAAAAACAGAGCAAGGTGAATAGGAAGAATTAAATCTTAGTTTGATGCTTTACAAAGAGTTGTTGGATGTTCAAAAGTTATAATAAAGTGACTCAAGCTTTGTATTTATAGCCCACAGATGAAAAAAAAAGTCATTTGGAAAGGTTGGTGGCACATTAAATACTTCAAAAACTTGTCGTTGTGCATTTTTAGAACACTAGTAATTGATTACATCAACATGGTAATCGATTACACAAGTCAGAAACTTGTTTCTGGGCTTAACCAAGAACTTGGTAATTGATTACGCCACATTGTATTCGATTACATAGTCATATCCAACTCTTGTAATCGATTATATCTCATGGTAATCAATCATATAGCTTCTAACTTGAATGAAATCCAAGTTCAAATCCTTTGTAATCAATTACAGAGTTTGGTAATCAATTACAACCTTCTCAAAAGCCTTGTAATGGATTATAGAAGGCTCCTAATGGATTATAATTAGGTCAGCACCTTCGTAATGGATTACAGCAACTTGTAATATATTACACTTAGCCTTAAAAATGAAATTTTGAAAAGATCAAGCCTAGTAATGGATTACCAATGGTTGAGATAAATTTTAAATCATCAAAAATTAGATTTTCAAGGATTTAAATAAGATTTTCACAATCCAAGATCAAATCATGATTTTGTACAAAACAACCCAAATTTTTCGAAAACTAAAAACCACTAACTTAGGGTATTCATAATGGGCTTTTGAAAACCAATATGAGGTTAATGAGATATCAAAATTACTTCTCACATTCAAGATCCTAAGTCCTATAAATCTATTGCCTTGATGGTTCCCTTAAAGTAGGTCTTGCTCATTGTCTTGTTATCATTAAAACCTTCATAAAATAAGCATTCACATTCTCTCCCTTTTTTACAATGAAAGACAATCAAGGGCAAAGAGTAACATATATAATATAATAAGAGATAAAGCGCAACACTCTCCCTTAAACTATGCATGGGATTCAAGCAAATAGATTTATAAGATTTATTTCTCCCCCTTACTCATGCAATACATACTCACCTCCTTTTGGTATTTTCAAAAAGAATATAGTCATGAAATAAGCATAGAAATATCAACATAAGCATAACTTTTCAACACCTCAACATCTAGATAAGCAATAATATCCAACATATAAGCTAACAATATCCAACATCATAGAGGTTAATATAAGAGCATAAAGGTCATCACATCAAAGCTAAACTAACATCCATATCATCAAAGGTTATATTAGGTTCCAAAATATAAGATAAAGAGTTAGAAAGCATATAAATAAAGCTAAACATGATAAGATATCATCATCACCAAGCCTCATCTCCATCACTCAGTCTCCTCATTATCATCACCATCATCATCAGCCTCGGATGTGGTACATCTAAAATCCCAAAACCCCTTGTTATGCTAACGTATATACTCAAGAATGAGTTTTGATGACTAAAAAACTAATACTTTTCTAAGTATATATTGATTAACTATCAAAAAACTCACTACACTTTTAAAATTTTGATCACTTATGGTTATAAAATTTCTCTGTCTTATGAACTATTCTAATGTGTGTGTTGAAGTGTGTTAGAACTCAGAATTCAATTCAGATATGAGAAACACTAGCTTCAAATACTTGATGCTTCAAAAAGATCATGAGAAAGCTACTAAGAAAGACATGAGAAAACCTAATCAAAATACCTATCAAAAAGTATATAAAAAACTACGATAAAAAAAATCTTCAAGGTCAAAAGTCAAAGTCATCTCTTCTGGCTTACACTGAGTCCAATCACCAAACAAGCCTCCTAGTCAGAATAAGAATGTTGGAAAGCTGCCGAAAAGCACATATGAAAAAGACAAAATAACAGCTAGTTTCCTAATGCACTATAAAAGTGAACAAAGCCATTAAATGCATTCTTAACGGATAGAATTCATCCAAGGCTATAAATTGAAGCTCATTTGAAGCATTTAAGGCCGGAAGACTTAGTTAGTGAAGTGATATTATTGCTGAGATAAGTGCTACTATTTTCTAATGTTATTCTCAGCTTTATAATTCCTTTATGTTCTATAGAAAGTTCTTCTACTCATACTTCCATGTATATTCTTAGTAGAAGAAGGATAATGTGCTCTAATTTGTTTTGCAATATTTACTTTTGGAGTGTTAGTGAGCACAAACACAAACCTATATACTATCTCTTTGTAACCTGATCCATTAGAGGTCTGAGTTTGAAACTGGAGAGGCTAGGTGAGAAAAGAATACTCGTTTGAGCCTAGAAAAGGCTAGATGTGAAAAGAATATTCATTTTTATTTGATCTTGAAGAGGCTGTGTTGAAAAGAAAACTTTGATGGAGAAAATCTTGGTGTTTTTCTGGTGACTAGAAGTAGGCAAGTGGTTGGCCGAACTAGTATAAATCTTGTGTGTACTACTTCTCTACCCTTTCTCTTTATTTTTTGAGTTTGCTATTAAATCAGTTTTCTGAACTCTGAGCCTAACGGGTTTTCTGAACTTCTATAAGTTCAATATGATAAAGAGATAAGTTTATGAAAAATGTTTTCTAATTAAAGGCTATATCAGTAAAAGTTTGTTAGACTATTAGGAGAAGCCTATCTAAGCATTCTCTAAGTGTTTTTTGAACTCTATTACCTTTCTGATTACTGCGTAGTTACTAAACACTTTGATCATTCAAGTTTCATACTTGAGAAAGTTGTTTTAAGTTTCAGAAAGCTTTTAGAAAAGGTTTTCAAAAAGGCACAATTCAACCCCCCTTCTTGTGCACTCTGCCACCTTTATTTGGTATTAAAGCTCATCCTCTAGGTTGAGCGCCTAACAAGCGAAGAGGAAAGGTCCTTGGAGAAACAATGGCATATCAGAATACTAATGCCTTTATAGTTGAAGGATCCTTAGTCAATAGACCACCAGCTTTCTATGGTGAGGACTACCATTACTGGAAAGACAGGATGAAACTCTTTATTGAGTCTGCTCACATTGATATGTGGTATATTATCAAGACTAGTCCTTATGTTCCAAAGACTACTGTTGTTGATGGTACTGAGATTCATAAACCAAGACAAAGATGGACTGATGCTGAGAAAATTTAGCTGAACTCTAAAGCTAAATTCTTTCTCACTTATGCTTTAAGCAAAAGTGAATATGACAAGGTCCATAGTTGTGAAATTGCAAAAAAGAGATATAAGATACTTTGGCCATTTCTCATGAAGGCACTAACCAAGTAAGAGAATCCAAAATCAATATATTGGTTCATTAATATGAACTCTTTGAAATGCATGAACATGAGACTATTGATCAAATGTTTCGAAGATTCCAAATTATTATTAATAGTTTGAAATCTCTTGGAAGAACCTATAATAAACAACATCATGTCAGGAAAATTTTGAGAATTTTCCAAAAATATGGAGACCAAAAGTAACTACAATACAAGAAGATAAGGATTTGAGCACTCTCAAATTATATGAGTTACTTAGATCTCTCAAAACATATGAGTTGGAGCTTGCTAAAGCTAATATGGACATGCCAAAGAGAGAAAAGTCTATAGCTCTAAAGGTCAATTAAAAAAGTGGAAAATCTACATCTTAATCCACTCCATCAATGCTGATGAAGAATTAGAAGATTCTGATGAATCAAAAGATGGTATTTTGGTGATAATGAGCTCTCATTCATCTTAAAGAAGTTTAGAAAGAAAAGAAGTATGAGGGCAACATGGGAAGACTTGGACGAGTCATCATTGGAAAGTGAAAATGAGAACACTAAATCAGCACACATATGTTTAGTTGCAAATGTTGATAGTGATAAAGAAAATGAGGAATATGATTCTGACCTATCTTTTTCAGAACTTCAAGAAGCTTTTGATGAACTTATGTGTGATTCTAAGCTTCTCTATTAGCATTCTTCTCTCAAGAAAAGCTTTCTGGGGCTTACCAAAGATTTTGAAAAACAAAAACTTGAGAAAGAAGCCTTAGAAGATGAGAATGTTAAGTTAAAAGAAGAGAATAGTGAAATGAAATTACTTTTTGAAAGAAACTCAGTAGACCCTTCTCAAAATGATTATGAGAAACATTCTGATAAGGTTGAGAAACTTCAACAGAAAGTCTCTGAGTTCACCTCAAATCTAGCCAAGTTTGTCAAAAGCATAAAAAAAAATCCTAAAATAATGTTAGGAAAAAAATAGTGCACATTTGAGAAAGCTAGACTAAGATACAAGAAGCATCATAAATAGAAATATCTTAAGAACTTCATTGTAAAAGCTTCATCTCAACATGAGAAAATATGTACTTACTATCATAAACATGGTTATACTGTTACTGTATGCTTTAAGAAAAAGAATGATAAAAAAGCTTCTGGTCATCAAAAAACTAACAAGAAAGGACCCAAGCTAGTACGGGTTGTAACGTCCTAATACAAAAACTAATGACATATCCAGAATTATGCATTAGTAATTATATTAGAGCACGTCACTTATATTAATATCAAATTTTATAAAGAAGTACATATATAATATACAAAAATATGAGCTTGAAGTAGAAGTACATAATACACATTTGTATAACTATGTTCTATACAAAGCTATACATCAAGGTACGATAGTTACATCATTTGCCAATAAAGCACAAAATGGTATGCAACTATATACAAATACTGAAACAAAAAGGACATAAAACATCTCTAAGTTTAGGTCCTTCCTCTTCTCTATGTTTTGTACATAGTCATCCTGGAATCATTATGGAAATTCAAGCAAATGGGGTGAGAATCTCAAAATTCTCAGTAGTCATTACAAAAATAATGTCATCATAATAATTGCAGTAGTTTTAGGAAAAAAACATTTTAAATAATTAAAATACATCTAGTAGAAAGGTGGCAAGGCCAAATCAAGTCTTTTCTCTTCCTGAAACAGAGATTCATTTTATATCATTTGTCAAAATCATTTGTATAATCAAAATTGATGCGGGATTAAAAGTTGCAAACCCAAGTGCAGGTTATCTCAAGTAATAAATTCTCGGGAGTCCGAGATCGATCCACAAAGAATTGATAAGAAAAATTTGTTGAGGTAAGGAAAAGATTTGTCACAAAAATAAAGATGATAAATAAAATTGTTCACAAGTAAAAAGGAATTGCTTGGGCTAGGAGATCCAATCTTGGTAAATAAATTAAGGATAAGATTAATTCTTTTATAACTCAATTAGAATCCACACATAACGGAGGTTCCAATCGAAAAATATAACATTCAAAGTTCTTTAAAAGTTATATTAGTTATATTATGGTTCCTTTAATTATCCACTAACGTCAACACTTGTAAATGAGTTCAAGCATTCATTGTGTCAATATCTTGTCTACAACAAATCAAGATCTTCACTTTACAAGGAGAGTTTCTAACACCAACACTTGTAAATGGGTTCAAGCATTCATTATGCCAATCTCTTGTCTACAACAAATCAAGAAATCTATTTTACAAGGAGGGTTTCTAAATTGTTTGGAAATAAAATACAACAAATATAATGACCAAATGATAATATATCATTTAAGTATAAGAAAGAGATTAATCTAACCTTATTTTATTACCAAAAGCTTCACCCTTTCACCTAAGCAAATTGAAACTTAGTTACTCATAGATAAGAAAAAAGTAAAAGAGAAGAAGAAAAAGAAGAAGAACATGACTTCAATTTAGAACACAAGAAAATTACAACAAGATAAACAAACAACAAAATAGCATGATCTTGGCCTCTAGGACCAAGACTTCCCAAATAATCTGCCAATGGTGCCTTTTATAGATGATTAGGGATACAAAATGACAAGGGGGCTGAGTCATGAGTGAGTGGATGAGTGAAAAATGAGTGAAAAATGTCAAATGACTTTTGATGAGTGAAAAATTATAGAGATTCTTTGTCTCCAAAATCATTCAGTTCTTAAGTCATTGAATATGTCATTGTTTCACTAAGTGGTCTGCATGAAAGTTGTAGATATTGATCTTGACTATCTTCTAGTAAATTTCAGCTCTAAAGACAAACTATAGCCCAAGCTATGACACAATTACTGCATACTATTCAAGCCCAGTTTCAATTCCTCTATTCTGACTTCAAAGCCAATTATGACCCAGTAGACCTCGGATTCTGGAAAAGTGTTCAACATAAAAGTTGTAGATTCAGGTCTTAAATATCAACCATCAAAATTTTAACCTATTTGACATCCTATAGCCCGAGCTATGTTATGAAAAGTACGCATAGGTCAAGCTGTCAGGATCAGCACCCTAGTTCTTGCTTTAACTCCAATTTGAGTTATCCAAATGTGTGATTTGACCTTTGAGATCTTCATGAAAGTTGTAGGGAATTGTCTTAAATTTCCTACAAGACCAAAATCACATCAATCAGATATTTGCAACTTTAGTTATAGCCAGTTTACTAAACACTGTCAAAGAGATAAATTAAGGCTAATTCATGTAATAATTCTTTCAATGATCCAATATGGTCCGATATCATAAAATGTGTCAAAACTAACTTTATTAAACCTAATTGAACCTTAAGAAGCCCAGTGAGAGGATTATAAAATGTATAAAATATATTGTTATCAAATCCCCCTACAGTTAACTTTTGCACTCTTGGCAAAACACAAAAAAAATTAGGGAACAAAGAAAAAATGACACAGATTCAAAAGCTAAAAACTCTAAAAGATTCAATGAATCAAGAAGAGTAACTAGAGATTCAAAGGATCAAAACATTCATGAGGTAACATTTCTTCACATCTCAAACTAACAAGTAAGGAAACTTCAGTTGAAAAGAATGAATCAAGAATGATAGATCCTCACAGAATTTACTCTCAATCTCTTAAGTGTTTAAAAGGTAAGTATTTCATGTGAATGCTTATGTCTCTAAGGTATATCAAATGATTTTTGATGATAACAAAGGCAAAAGCGAAGATCAAGTGCAAAAGAGAAGATCAAGCGCAAAAGGAAAAATCAAGATCAAAGAAAGAAGTCAAGAGGTTTATGTAGTTATAAGACTTAGAACATTTATGTTAAATGCTCTCAAGATTTCTCAAATGGTTTTTCAATATATCATTTCAAAATAAATGGGAAATTTCAAAGTTAAACATGGCTTTCAAGAAAACTTGAGTTTCTATCTTGAATCTAACACTCTTAAAAGGATTTATGTTTAATCAATTGTCTCAAGGTGTTAGAAATGACTTACAAGCTTTATTGGACTTGAAAAATGTGTTCAAAGGCCAATGTAATCGATTACATGAAGTTTGTAATCGATTACACAGCAAACAGAAGCCATGTAATCGATTACATGAGCAATGTAATCGATTACAAGCAAGTCAGAGGCCATGTAATCGATTACACAATATATGTAATCGATTACATCATGAAAGGCAAAGTCATGTAATCGATTACATGGATATTGTAATTGATTACACAGCAAGTCAGAAGTCATGTAATCGATTACATGGATATTGTAATCGATTACAAGCAAAGTCAGAAGCCATGTAATCGATTACACCAATAATGTAATCGATTATACAGAGCCCAGAAAGCCAAGAACACATTGGAACAATAATGTAATCGATTACATAAGTTGTGTAATCGATTACACGAACCCTGACAACATCCAACGGCTATATTAAATGCATTAAATGCATGCCCAAACCACCCCAACGGCTCTATTAATTGAGAAACTTATAAATACCAAAGTTGGGTCTTTATTTGAGGTTGACCTTGAATCAAAAATTGATCACCAATACTTCTAAATGTGAATCAATCCTCAAATCCACTTCTTGCTCTGTTTTTCGTTAAAAACGTGAAAAATCTTTGAGAGCATATTAGAGCTTCAATTTGTAATCATCTGCTCTATTGAGAGCTTCATTCAATCTATCATTATTGCTTTGTAAAGAGGGTGAGGCATCCTTCCAAAAGTGTAAAGGGTGAGGTATCCCTTAGTTGAAGAGACTCAAGCTCCAAGGGTGAGGTATCCCAAAGTGTTGAGTGCTCAAGGTTGTAGTGGTTGTCAAGCACCCATTGAAGCTTGAAGATATAATGAAAAATCTCAAGTTGTTGCTTGGGGACTGGATGTAGATCATAAGTGGATTGGTGATCGAACCAAGATAAATCATTGTGTTTGTTTTCTCTAAACCCTTCTCTTTACATTAAGTACTGTTTTATTGATTTGCTTGAATATTGGTACCTTTGGCTATTGCATTTATAAGTGAAAGTGTTTATCTTTTATATCCAATCATCTCTAATCATCAATTAGCTTCAACGAAAATTGTTTATCAAATGATTTACGAAAGATTTGCGAACTTTGTTTTCATACTCAATTCACCCCCCTCTTGAGTATTGAGGCCACTTGGTAACATTTCAATCTATTCAACTCATAAATAATTGCACTACCATAAGCATGCTTATCTTCTACTTCTTTGCTACTCAAAAACAACATGCGCACAAAAATCAAGAGGGTTTTATTCAAGGTTGTAATAGGGCTATGGTAAAGGTGATGAGTAATATGGATATGAAAAGTTAAATATCAAAGAGAATAGAAGAGCATTATGATACAGTTAAAGTGGAGAAGATGTTTGAGAACATTCAGTTTAAATTTCCCAAGGGTTTCTTAGTTCCTTCTCTGTTTGCTTCCTTCTCGTAAAGGACAATGATCAATATTTGACTAATATTTTGTTGAAGATCAACGCTAAATTGATGGGTTAAATTCATTGTTAGGACTGAACATTCTCCTTCTCTTCTTGTTTTTTCCAAGCATCCACTCTCATTCTAGGTATGAATATGTCACAAGATGCATTCTTTGATTGCAGTGGTGGTCAGCTCTTTTTTTTTCTTTTTTTAGGAACATTTTGCACACACCCCCCCCACACTTATTAAAAAAAAAACTCAACCAATAACAAAGCCAATGCTCTCTTATTCCCTAAGGTTAAGTAAGAATATGGTTTTTTTTAAGGCACGTTATGAGATAGAAATAAGGAATGGTCAAATAAGCTCAAAGGGGGTACACAAGAAAAAATATACAAGGTTGGCTATTTGGTCAAAGTAGCTATTTCAAAAAAATGCCTCAATCATATTTATGTATGCATGTGAAAATGTAGCCTAAAAAAAAATCAAAGTAAGCTCTAGAGTAACAATTCTATGAGTAAAAAAAATCACATAAGAAAGAAAAGAATAGTACAGATGTTCAATCCATTCGTCGATAGGCTCAAAATCTCACAAGGTATATATCCATTTTTTTTTAATCTATCAATTCAACATCCGTAACCAAACATGTGATTTTTAAGAAAGAAGACAATTTACTCAATCACATAAATTTCCCTGAATTTTAATTGCTACTTCCACACAACTAGTTATCTACCCCAACGAAAATACGTCTCAAGATTAAAATTACCTCTAGAGCAAAATTTACTCATTACTCTGTCATTCTTAATTGGTTTAGCTGTTAGTAAATTGCTGACAAACATATAAACACGACAAACATATTAATAAACATACTTTCTTTTTTTTGCTTTGTTTTTTGTTATTTTTTGGTCTTTTTTTACACAATTAGTCACACAACTATCCTTCCCCCCAACCAGATCACAACATTGTTCTCAATGTTAAAAATTAAATCCAGACTGAAGAAATAATCATCAATATACATCAAAGAAATCATTGGGACAAAATTAAACAAAGTAATGAGGAGAAGTCATATACTTGAAATGCTTAGATGAGAAGAGAATAACTACATCTTGACAATGGTTAGTAATGACAAAAATAAAATAAAATAAAGTAAAATGAAATAAACAAGCATGCAATTTTTTTTTTTGGGTTCTTTTATTTTTTTTTTTTGACCGACGCTATTTACATCCCCATACAAAGGCTCCAAAATTTGGGAGGCACTTAAGCCGACTAAATAAATATGAAATACTAAAAACTTACCTCAACTTTGGTAGACAGGATCGTCTACCAAAGTCTCTGCTACATCTGGATCCTTCAACTCAAGTTATAGCTTCAACCGCTGACCATTTACCTTTTTCCAAATTAATTTTATAAGAACAGACTAAGGGGCGAACACCTTTTTTATCAGCAATGCTCCAACCTTTCTTAGGAAACTCCTTAAACTTTGGTTGTCATGCCTGAGTGTCATAATCTTGAGTTCTATAAAAAATAGTAAAAATATTAACTACATCAGAGGAATTACTGATAGAATCAAACTCAGAATTAACAAGAAAATTCTCCAGGGGATCAAAATCATGGGTTGTAGAAACTCTCCTATCCATGATTGAGTCAATCATGTATGTCTGGTGGCCCTCTCCATCATTTTTTGGCTTAACAAGACTTTTTGTCACCTCAGGTTCCTTGGGTAGCTCAACATCACTACTATCTTGATTCTTTTCCACATCTTCTAACTCATTCACCCTCAAGGAGTTCATCACTTTGGACACTTGACTATTTATCTCCTTGCTTTCTTCAACAACTTTTTCATTCCTAAGGGTTATTACTGACTTGACTTGATCTATTTGTTAGTTTTCTAGACTACCCTCATTTAGACTGTGCTGATCTTTGGGATTTAGTTGAGGTTGAGAAGGAAATTTTTTTTTCTCGTGAATGGTGAGTGCAGAAGAAAGTTTAGCAAGAGTGTCTTTTATGTCAATCATGACTTGAGTGTTTTGATTAATAATGGCATCTTGCTTTTTCATGAATGCATACAATATTTCTTCAAGGTTATTCCTGTATGGTGGGATAAAAGGTGCATATCATTGAGAATTTTGAGAGCCCTGTTGTGCTTGAGGAGGTGGTAGTTGCATGAATTATGCTTGATTATCATTCCTCCAACTGAAGTTCAAGTGATTTCTCTATCCTGGATTGTATGAATCTGAAAAAGAAGAAGTAAATGTCTTTTTAAAATTATTCATTGCATTTACTTACTCATGTATAACTTCTTTAAAAACAAAAATTTTTGGACATTCATTTGTTGAGTGTCCTAAGTCATCACAAATGCTACAAATTTCTTCATTTTGCACAGATTTGATTTCTTTTACTTTCCCTGATGCCATAGCTTTAATCTTTCTATTCAAACTGGCAAACCTTGCATTTAGATCTTCTTCTTGACTAAGGTGATATTTTCCTTTACTGACATTTGCAAGGTTAGATCTAATTGAATTTTTAGAATGATTAGTACTATGCCAAGATTGAGAATTTTCAACCAAATAGTCTAAAATAGTCTAAAGCTTCTTCAAGTTCTTTATCGAGAAACTCACCATTACACATTATTTCCACAAATTATTTAGTCTCGGGTGTTAACCCTTCATAAAAGAAGCTTATAGTGCGTCATTTTTCAAAATCATGATGTTGACAAGAATTCAACAAATCTTTAAAACGTTCCCAACTTTGAAAATATGCTTCATTTGAATTTTGGGAAAAATTTTGGATTTGTCTTTTCAAAGCATTGGTTTTATGTGTTGGAAAAAATTTATTTAAAAAATCACCTTGCATTTCTTGCCATGTGCCAATTGATATTGGTTTCAAAATGTTAAACCAAGTTTTTGCTTTATCTTTTAAAGAAAAAGGAAACAATTTAAGCTTAACAACCTTTTCAGTGCAAGTTTGATCATGAAAAGCGGTACATACTTTCTCAAATTCTTTTAGATATAAATATGGGCTTTTAGATTCTAAACCATGGAAATTAGGAAGTAAAGAAATCATACCTAGCTTGAATCTAAAATTGTTAGGATTGAGTGGAAAGATAAAACATGATAGACTAGAATTTCAAGATGGTTGCAAATACTCACACATGGTTCGCAACAGTTGATTTTCATGTTCATCATGCATACTTTCATTTTTAGCCATTGTGTTTGATGTGTGTGATTGTGATTCAGACAAATCAATATGCAAAGTACTAGGATTAACTTTAACCAAACGACTAAAATTTAAATCACGATACCATTTAAGCATAAACAAGTAACTTAAAATAGAAAAGAAAATGTACAAGTAGGCGGTATAAACTTGCCATCAGAATAATGAACAAGTAGGCGGTAAAACCGACCATTTAAATATTAACAATTAAAAATAAATGACTTAAAATAGAAAGCAATATAAATAAGGATGTGGTATAAACTAGCCACTAGGGATGAAAATAGGTCAGCCGGCCTGTCAGGGGCCTGTGGCCTTACCTGTTTTAAGCTTGACTTGGCCTGACCTGTTTAGAAAATGAGCTAGACTCGGGCCTTTTTAAAAGCCTGTTTCATTTAGTAGGTCAAGTCTGACCTCTCAGCAAAGTCTGATAGGCCTATTAGGCCGGCCTGTTTATGTTTATTTATAAAATTATATTTTTTTTTCAATGGCCTTTCAAAGCCTGTTTAAAGGCTTAGGCCTATTTGAGGCCTATATGAAGACCTTGGCCTGCTGACCTATTTAGAGGCCTTAATATAAACCAGGCTTTTAAATAGGTTTCAGGCCAAGCCAAGCTTTTTAAACAGGCCAGACTAGGCCCAAAAAAAGGCCTTTGACAGGTAACAGGCCAAGCTCAGGCCAGATATTTGTAACACAAGTCTGGCCTATTTAGGGTGAAGCTTGGCCTGGCCTGGCCTGTTTCCATCCCTACCAGCCACCAAATAAATATTAACAAAGGTAAATAAATATTAACAAGGTAAATAAATATTAACATGATAAATAAACATTAACAAAGGTGTGGTATAAACTAACCACCTAATAAATATTAACACGTAGTAAATAAATATTAACAAGGGTGTGATATAAATCGACCACCAAATAAGTATTAACAAGTAGATAAATTAAAAATATTAGAAAGGTAAATTAAAATGTTAGAAAGTTAGAAAGTTAGTAAACAAGAAAATTAAAAGGTTAATAAGTTAAAAAGTTAGAAAATAAAATACAAAAAATAAAACACATAAAATAAAGTACAAAAAGAAATACAAAAAGTAAATGAGAAGATAAATAACAAAAAATAAATGATAAAAAATAAATAAATGAAAGTAAATTTAAAACATGAAAAGCGGAGAAAGGCAAAGTCCCACCAAAGCTAGGTGAAAGAGGAAGAAGAGAAGAGTCAAGATTATTTCATTGATGATTGAAGATTACGAGAGGGAGAAAGGAGAGTACAAAAGAGTTAGTACTTTAGTATGTATAAAGGAAAAAAATTAAAAGAGTGGAAAAAATATATATATACAAGATCTACAGAAAAAAATATAAATATATATATACAAAATATGTACACCATAAATTTGTTTCTCAAATCAAGTCTCCGGCAACAGCGCCAAAAACTTTATGTGGGATTAAAAGTTGTAAACCCAAGTGCAGGTTGTCTTAAGTAATAAATTTTCGAGAGTCCGAGGTCGATCCACAGGGAATTGATAAAGAAAATGTTGTTGAGGTAAGGAAAAAAATTGTCACAAAAATAAAGATGATAAATAAAATTGTTCACAAGTAAAAAGGAATTGCTTGGGCTAGGAGATCCACTCTTAGTAAATAAATTAAAGATAAAATTAATTCTTTTATAACTCAATTAGAATCCACACATAACAGAGGTTCCAATTGGAAAATATAACATTCAAAGTTCTTTAAAAGTTATATTAGCTATATTATGGTTCCTTTAATTATCCACTAATGTCAACACTTGTAAATGAGTTCAAGCATTCATTGTGCCAATTTCTTGTCTACAACAAATCAAGATCTTCATTTTACAAGGAGAGTTTCTAACACCAATACTTGTAAATGGGTTCAAGCATTCATTGTGGCAATCTCTTGTCTATAACAAATCAAGAACTCCACTTTACAAGGAAGGTTTCTAAATTGTTTGGAAACAAAATACAACAAATATAATGACCAATTGATAATATATCATTTAAGCACAAGAAAGAGATTAATATAACCTTATTTTATTACCACAAGCTCCACCCTTTCACCCAAGCAAAATGAAACTTAGTTACTCATAGATAAGAAGAAAGGAAGAGAGAAGAAGAAGAAGAAGAAGAAGAACATGACTTCAATTTAGAACATAAGGAAACTACAACAAGATAAACAAACAACAAAATAGCATGATCTTGACCTCTAGGACCAAGACTTCCTAAATGATCTTCTAATGGTACCTTTTATAGAGGATTAGGGATACAAAATGATAAGAGGGCTGAGTCATGAGTGAGTGGATGAGTGAAAAATGAGTGGAAAATGCCAAATGACTTTTGATGAGTGAAAAATTATGGAGATTCTTTGTCTCCAAAATCATTCAGTTCTTAAGTCATTAAATACATTGTTTTTTCACCAAGTAGTATGCATGAAAGTTATAGATATGGATCTTGACTATCTTCTGGTAAAATTTTAGTTCCAAAGACCAACTATAACCCGAGCTATGGCCCAATAACTGCATACTATTCAGGCCCAATTTCAGTTCCTCTGTTCTGAATTCAAATCCAAATATGACCTAGTAGACCTCAAATTCTGGAAAAGTGTTCAACATGAAAGTTGTAAATTTTGGTCTTATATATCAACCATCAAAATTTTAACCTATTTTAAATCATATAGCCTAAGATATGTTATGAAAAGTATGCATAGGTCAAACTGTCAAGATCAGCACCCTAGTTCTTTTTTCAACTCCAATTTGAGTTATTCAACTGTGTCATTTGACCTTTGAGGTCTTCATGAAAGTTGTAGGGAATTGTCTTAAATTTTCTACAAGACCAAAAGCACATCAACCAGATATTTGTAACTTAAGTTATAGCCAGTTTACTGAACACTGTCAAAGAGATAAATTAAGGCTAAGTTATGTAATCATTCTTTCAATGATCTAATAAGGTCCAATATCATAAAATGTGTCAAAACAAATTTAATTAAACCTAATTAAACCTTAAAAATCCCAGTGAGAGGATTATAAAATGTATAAAATATATTATTATCAAATCCCCTCACACTTAGCTTTTGCACTCTTGGGCAAAACAAAAAAAAATTTGAGAACAAAGAAAAAATGACACAGACTCAAAAGCTAAAAACTCTAAAGAATTCAATGAATCAAGAAGAGCAACCAGAGATTCAAAGGACCAAAACATTCATGAGGTAACATTTCTTCCCATCTCAAACCAACAAGTAAGAAAACTTCAGTTGAAAAGAATAAATCAAGAATGATAGATCCTCACAAAATTTACTCTCAATCTCTCAAGTTTTTAAAAGGTAAGTATTTCAATCTATTCAACTTATGAATAATTGCACTACCATAAGCTCGCTTATCTTCTACTTCTCCGCTACTCAAAAACAACATGCACACAAAAATCAAGAGGGTTTTATTCAAGGTTGTAATGGGGCTATGGTAAAGGAGATGGGTAATATGGATATGAAAAGTTAAATACCAAAGAGAATAGAAGAGCATTATGATACAGTTAGAGTGGAGAAGATGTTTGAGAACATTTAGTTTAAATTTTCCAAGGGTTTTTTAGTTCCTTATCTGTTTGCTTCTTTCTCATAAATGACAATGACCAATATTTGACTAATGTTTTGTTGAAGATCAACGCCAAATTGATGGGTTGAATTCATTGTTAGGACTGAACATTCTCATTCTCTTCTTGTTTTTTCCAAGCATCCACTCTCATTCTAAGTATGAATATGTCACAAGGTGCATTCTTTGATTACAGTGGTGGTCAGCTCTTTTTTTTTTAAGAACATTTTGCACACACACCCCCACACTTATTAAAAAAATAATCAACCAATGACAAAGCCAATGCTTTCTTATTTTCCAAGGTTAGGTAAGAATATATTTTTTTTAAGGCACGTTATGAGCTAGAAATATGGAATGGTCAAATAAGCTCAAAGGGGGTACACAAGGAAAAATATACAAGGTTAGCTATTTGGTCAAAGTAGCTATTTCAAAAAAATACCTCAATCATGTTTATGTATGCATGTGAAAATGTAGCCTAAAAAAAATCAAAACAAGTTCTAGAGTAACAATTCCCTGAGTAAAAAAAAATCATACAAAAAAGAAGAGAATGGTACAGATGTTCAATCCATTCATCGTTAGGCTCAAAATCTTACAAGGCATATATCCATCATTCTTAATCTATCAATTCAACACCCATAACTAAGCATCTGATTTTTAAGAAGGAAAACAATTTACTCAATCATGTAAATTTTTCTGAATTTTAATTGCTACTTCCACACAACTAGTTATCTACCCCAACTAAAATGCATCTCAAGAGTAAAATTAAATCTAGAGTAAAATTACATCTAGAGTAAAATTTACTTATTACTCTGTTATCCTTAATTGGTTTAGCTGATAGTAAATTGCTGACAAACATATAAACACGACAAACATATTAATAAACAAACTTCCTTTTTTTATTTGTTTTTTTTATTTTTTTGGTTTTTTTTACACAATTATTCACACAACTATCCTTCCCCCTAACTAGATCACAACATTGTTCTCAATGTTAAAAAATAAATCCAGACTGAAGAAATAATCATCAATATACATCAAAGAAATTATTGGGACAAAATTAAACAAAGTAATGGGGAGAAGTCACATACCTGAAATGCTTAGATGAGAAGAGAATAACTACATCTTGACAATGGTTAGCAATGACAAAAACAAAAACAAAATAAAGTAAAATGAAATAAACAAGCATGCAATTTTTTTTTTTGGGTTCTTTTATTTTTTGTTTTTTTGGCCGATATTATTTACATCCCCATACAAAGGCTCCGAAATTTGGGAGACACTTAAGCCGACTCAATAAAAACATGAAATACTAAAAACTTACCTCATCTTTGGTAGACAGGATCGTCTACCAAAGTCTCTGCTACATCTGGATCATTCAACTCAAGTTATAGCTTTAACCACTGACCATTTACCTTTTTTCAAATTAATTTTATAAGAACAGACCAAAGGACGAACACCTTTTTTATCAGCAATGCTCCAACCTTTCTTAGGAAACTCCTTAAACTTTGGTTGCCATGCCTAAGTGTCATGATCCTGAGTTCTATCAAAAATAGTAGAATATCAACTACATCAGAGTGATTACTGATAGAATCAAACTCAGAATTAACAAGAAAATTCTCCAGGGGATCAAAATCATGGGTTGTAGAAACTCCCCTATCCATGATTGAGTCAATCATGTATGTCTGGTGGCCCTCTCCATCATTTTCTGGCTTAACAAGACTTTTTGTCACCTTAGGTTCCTTGGGTAGCTCAGCATCACTATTATCTTGATTCTTTTCCACATCCTCTAGCTTATTTACATTCAAGGAGTTCATCACTTTGGACACTTGGCTCTTTATCTCCTTGCTTTCTTCAACAACTTTTTCATTCCTAAGGGTTATCACTGACTTGACTTGATCTATTTGTTGGTTTTCTAGACTACCCTCATTTAGACTGTGCTGATCTTTGGGATTTAGTTGAGGTTGAGAAGGAAATTTTCTTTTCTCGTGAATGGTGAATGCAGAAGAAAGTTTAGTAAGAGTATCTTTTATGTCAATCATGACTTGAGTGTTTTGATTAATAATGACATCTTGCTTTTCCATAAATGCATGCAATGTTTCTTCAAGGTTATTCTTGTATGGTGGGACAAAAGGTACATATCCTTGAGAATTTTGAGAGCCCTGTTGTGCTTGAAGAGGTGGTAGTTGCAGGAATTGTGCTTGATTATTATTCCTCCTACTGAAGTTCAGGTGATTTCTCCATCCCAGATAGTATAAATCTGAAAAAGAAGAAGTAAATGGCTTTTTAAAATTATTCATTGCATTTACTTGCTCATGTACAACTTCTTTAAAAACAAAAATTTTTGGACATTCATTCGTTGAGTGTCCCAAGTCATCACAAATGCTACAAATTTCTTCATTTTGCACAGATTTGATTTCTTTTACTTTCCCTGATTCCATAGCTTCAATCTTTCTAGCCAAACTGGCAAACTTTGCATTTAGATCTTCTTCTTGACTAAGGTGATATTTTTCTTTACTGACATTTGTAAGGTTAGATCTAATTGAATTTTCAAAAGGATTAGTACCATGCCAAGATTGAGAATTTTCAACTAAATAGTCTAAATAGTCTAAAGCTTCTTCAGGTTCTTTATCAAGAAACTCACCATTACACATTGTTTCTACAAATTGTTTAGTCTCAAGTGTTAACCCTTCATAAAAGAAGCTTATAGTGCGCCATTTTTCAAAACCATGATGTGGGCAAGAATTCAACAAATCTTTAAAACGTTCCCAACTTTGAAAATATGCTTCATTTGAATTTTGGGAAAAATTTTGGATTTGTCTTTTCAAAGCATTAGTTTTATGTGTTGAAAAAATTTTCTTTAAAAAATCACCTTGCATTTCTTGCCATGTGCCATTTGATCGTGGTTTCAAAGTGTTAAGTTAAGTTTTTGCTTTATCTTTTAAAGAAAAAAGAAACAATTTAAGCTTAACAACCTTTTCAGTGTAAGTTTGATTATGAAAAGCAGTACATACTTTCTCAAATTCTTTTAGATGTAAATATAGACTTTCAGATTCTAAACCATGGAAATTAGGAAGTAAAGAAATCGTACCTAGCGTGAATCTAAAATTGTTAGCATTGAGTGAAAAGATAAAACATGATAGACTAGAATTTCAAGATGGTTGCAAATACTCACGCATGGTTCGCAACGGTTGATTTTCATGTTCATCATGCATAATTTCATTTTTAGCCATTGTGTTTGATGTGTGTGATTGTGATTCAGACAAATCAATATGCAAAGTACTAGGATTAACTTTAACTAAACGATCAGAATTTAAATCATGATACCTTTTAAGCATAAATAAGTAACTTAAAATAGAAAAGAAAATGTACAAATAGGTGGTATAAACTCGCCATTAGAATAATGAACAAGTAGGCGGTAAAATCGACTATTTAAATATTAACAATTAAAAATAAATGACTTAAAATAGAAAAGAATATAAACAAGGATGTGGTATAAACCGCCACCAAATAAATATTAACAAAGATAAATAAATATTAACAAGGTAAATAAATATTAACATGATAAATAAATGTTAACAAAGATGTAGTATAAACTAACCACTAAATAAATATTAACAAGTAGTAAATAAATATTAACAAGGGTGTGAAAAATATTAGAAGTAGGTAAATTAAAATATTAGAAAGTTAAAAAGTTAGTAAGCAAGAAAATTAAAAGGTTAGTAAGTTAGAAAGTTAGAAAATAAAAATACGAGAAAGTAAAATACGAGAAAATAAAATATAGAAAGTAAATACAAAAATAAATGACAGAAGATAAATAACAAAAAATAAATGATAAAAAAAAATAAATAACAGAAAGTAAATTTAAAACATGAAAATCGGAGAGAGGCAGAGTCCCACCAAAGCCGGTGAAGGAGGAAGAAGAGAAGAGTCAAGATTATTTCATTAATGATTGAAGATTACTGAGAGGGAGAAAGGAGAGCACAAATGAGTTAGTACGTTAGTATGTATAAAGAAAAAAATTAAAAGAGTAGAAAATATATATATATACAAGATCCACAAAAAAATATAAATATATATATACAAAATATTTACGCCATAAATTTGTTCTTCAGATCAAGTCCCCAGCAACGACGCCAAAAATTTTATGCGGGATTAAAAGTTACAAACTCAAGTGCAGGTTGTCTTAAGTAATAAATTCTCGGGAGTCCGAGGTCGATCCGCAGGGAATTAATGAAGAAAATTTGTTGAGGTAAGGAAAAGATTTGTCACCAAAATAAAGATGATAAATAAAATTGTTCACAAGTAAAAAGGAATTGTTTGGACTAGGAGATCCACTATTGGTAAATAAATTAAGGATAAGATTAATTCTTTTATAACTCAATTAGAATCCACACATAACGGAGGTTCCAATCGAAAAATACAATATTCAAAGTTCTTTAAAAGTTATATTAGTTATATTATGGTTCCTGTAATGATCCACTAACGTCAACACTTGTAAATGAGTTCAAGCATTCATTGTGTCAATCTCTTGTCTACAACAAATCAAGATCTTCACTTTACAAGGAGAGTTTCTAACACCAACATTTGTAAATGGGTTCAAGCATTCATTGTGCCAATCTCTTGTCTACAACAAATAAAGAACTCCACTTTATAAGGAAGGTTTCTAAATTAATTAGAAACAAAATGCAACAAATATAATGACCAATTGATAATATATCATTTAAGCACAAGAAAGAGATTAATTTAACCTTATTTTATTACCAAAAGCTTCACCCTTTCACCCAAGCAAAATGAAACTTAGTTACTCATAGATAAGAAGAAAAGAAGAGAGAATAAGAAGAAGAAGAACATGACTTCAATTTAGAACACAAGAAAACTACAACAAGAGAAACAAACAACACAAAAGCATGATCTTGGCCTCTAGGAATAAGGCTTTCTAAATGATCTGCCAATGGTGCCTTTTATAGAGGATTAGGGATACAAAATGACAAGGGGGCTGAGTCATGAGTGAGTGGATAAGTGAAAAATAAGTGAAAAATGCCAAATGACTTTTGATGAGTAGAAAATTATGGAGATTCTTTGTCTCCAAAATCATTCAGTTCTTTAGTCATTGAATACATCATTTTTTCACCAAATGGTTTGCATGAAAGTTATAAATATGGATCTTGACTATCTTCTGGTAAAATTTCAGCTCCAAAGACCAAATATAGCCCGAGCTATGGCCCAATTACTGTATACTATTCAGGCCTAGTTTTAGTTCCTCTATTTTGACTTCAAAGCCAAATATGACTTGGTAGACCTCCAAGTCTGGAAAAATGTTCAACATAAAAGTTGTAGGTTTGGGTCTTAAATATCAACTATCAAAATTTTAACCTATTTGACATGCTATAGCCTAAGCTATGTTATGAACTGTATGCATAGGTCAAGCTGTTAGGATCAGCACCCTAGTTCTTACTTCAACTCCAATTTGAGTTATCCAAACGTACGATTTGGCCTTTGAGGTCTTTATCAAAGTTGTAAGGAATTGTCTTAGCTTTCCTACAAGACTAGAACTACATCAACCAGATATTTGTAACTCAAGTTATAGCCAGTTTACTAAATACTATAAAAGAGATAAATTAAGGCTAATTCATGTAATAATTCTTTCAATGAATGTGTCAAAATTAACTTAATTAAACCTAATTAAACCTCAAGAAGCCCAGTGAGAAGATTATAAAATGTATAAAATATATTGTTATAAAAAATAAATGATCAAATTTCTTCATAATCTTAATATCGTATCAAAGATTCAATCAATGATAAGCTTATGTATTAAGCTATCTCATAATGGCCATTTTTCAATAATTATCATTCATCATTTATTAAAATAGTATGGAGGTAGTGTCCATCCTCACAATACCAATCACTTGATAGTAGTCTACTTTCTGGTTGGTGCACTTCAACCTTTTTGTAATACTTTTATCTTGTTACACAGAACTACTCTGAGTAATCCAAGTAGCCACAACTAATGAGGGAGTGTCCATAATCACTTTATTGTTGTGAGTAGAGAGGAAGTATCCATCCTCAACTACTTTGATAAGGAGGGTATCATCCTTCCTCATACTATCGTTAATCTAGGATCACCTCAAGTAAAGAGAGAGTGTCCATCCTCAACTACTTTTCATCTAGGGAGCACTCAAGTAAAGAGGGAGGGAGTGTTCGTCCTCAACGTCAATTACTCTCGTGGTAATGGAATGTTCATTCTCAACCACCATTATCCAAGTCTTAACCTAGATACGAGGATAATTTCCTAGATTTTGGGTTACTTATAGAAAAATCAAATATTATTTCCAGGTTGTTGGTCTCAATAATCAATCTCACCATGCATGTAATAAGATATCTCATTATATCATTTTACATCATGGTATAATACAATTCATAATCTACTTTGCATAAATTCAATATGCATCTTAAATTATTCTCAAAGTTGATCTCAAAGAATGATTTGTAATGCATTGATTAAGATGTAGAGTTTGCATTTAGTTTTTAAGGGGTAAAGAACTTTGTTTCCATCATATCACATGCTAAAACCTCAAATTAGAGGTCTGGTAATCAATTACCAGGCCTTGGTAATCGATTACCAGCTGGAAATCTGCAGAAAACAAAGTTTTGAACTAAAGAAACCCAAAACCATTCAAATATACATCAACCTCAATCATAATACTCCATATTTGTGCATCCATAGCTTAGTAATCGATTACTAGCTCGTGGTATTCAATTACCAGCTGGAAATATGCAGAAAACAGAGTTTTGAACTAAAGAAACCCAAAACCATTCAAATATACATCAACCTCAATCACAATACTCCATATTTATGCATCCAAATCAGTCTCAAGGTGATAAATCAGAAATAGGTAATACTAAAATCCCCTCATCAATCATAATTTTTCATAGAAAACCAAGCTAATGACAAGCTCATCAATCAAACATATATCACAAGCAAATTTTTCTATTCTCATCATTTACTCATGCATTTAGGTCTTTTTATCAAGTTACCAATCCAAACCCTAAGAATACAAGGAAAGAATTGATAAAGCAAGGAAACACCCCCGACCTCAACTTGGCACTTTCTTCTTCCCTTTTTCTTTTCTTCTTTCTTTTTGGTTCTCCTTTCTTCCTCCTTGGCTACTTCCTTCTTCCCTCTCTCTTATTTCTCTCTTCTCTCTCTTTTCCCTTTTTTTTCTTATTGTTGAACGAAGGAGTGAAAGAAAGATGAGAGAAAAGTCAATGAAAAGGGATAAGAATGAAGGAGAGAAACGGTGGAGGAAAAGAAAAGAAATAAAGGAAAAGAATGAAAATCCAACTGAAATATGGTATCTCTTGATGATACTTTAATATTCCCTTAACGAATTTTCTAACCCTCCTAGGGATTATAGAAAATTCTATGTTTTCATTCAATTCTCAGTTTCATCATTCAGTAATTATTCTTATACACCTTTATTAGTCACTAAGCTTCATTATTATTTCCTTAGTTAAATTAAACCTATGAAATTGAACTAAGAAGCTTTCAAAAATCTATTCTAATTATTCTTAGCTTAGAAATAATTTTTCCATATTTATTTCTATCTCCTCAGCTACGTAAACAAAATTCAAATTTATTTGAACTGTTTCTTATATTCAGTGTTATATATTTATGCTCAAATTAATCTAGATAGTTACTAGAAATAACGGGTGACCTATACCAGTATTGTTGAGCTTCTATAACCCTGATTATGACTATTGGGTTAGAAAGAATATTACATGGATACCTAAACTGTCAGTAACTTCCACTGTAGGTTGTAACGCCCCAATGCTAACACTATAGTATATCTAGAATATACACGATTAAATAGGATTAGGTACTTCACAACTAATATATATACATCATTTTACCTTAATAATAACTATACCATGTTATTATTATAGAGCCTTCAGAGGGAGATGTAACATATACATGAATAATTATACATTTGAAAAGTTTATTCATCACTAATATAACAAGTTAAACTAACTAGTACATTAGTGTTTAAATATATACAAACTAAGCCTCGAAAGCATATGTACAATACAACTTTATACGTCCCATTGCAACAACTATAAAATAGAAATCAATGGACAAAATAGTAGATAAATTTATACTATGTCATTAACTTCACTTCTTCTCCTTGGGTGGATCTCTTGCTAGAATTATCATGGAAATAATGCAAAGGGGTAAGAATTCTAAAATCCTCAGTAGTTATAATACATGCAATAACATCATAATAACTCCAGTTGCTTCGAGGATTAAATCAATACTTTTAAAAACATATAGAAAGGTGGCAAAAGCCAAAACTATTCCCTTCTCTTACCGATGTAGAAAATTTAATTATTATTATTGGTCAATAAATCATAATCAACCACTTATACAAATTCATCTCAATATGAGTAGTGTAACATCCCGAAAATTAATAATTTCAGGATAAATGATCATTTTACAATATTTGAGATTTTCTGGAATTTTTCTGGATTTTTCTGAGAACGCAAAATATTTTAATATATTTTTAGTTTTATGCACACATTTGGTGAGAATTTCGAGACCAGTGTAACACTCGGAAATTGATTATTTCATCACCAATAGTCATTTCCTAATATTTGTGATTTATGGGAATTTTTCGGAGTTTTACGGAAAGCGATGAATATTTTAATATATTTCTCGTTTTACGTGAATATTGAACAGAGTTGTGAAAACGACTGTAATGCTTCAAAAATTGGAAAATTATATGACGGATAGTCGTTTTATAATATTTGCAATTTTTGAGAATTTTCTAGGAATTTTCTGGAAACGTCGAATATTTTAGTATATTCCTCGTTTTGCGTCTTGTATTGTGAAGCGAGAAAATGCGATGTTCTCTCTGTGAACCTTGAACTATGGATAAGTCGACGGGGGATCTTACTAAACCCGAGACTTGACACAGTTTACGAGGTTTCACAATTTTTGAGAAATTCTAACAGATAAAATAAATCAATACAGCATTAGTAAAAAATTCATCTGTCAGATTAATTAAATACTGACTTCTGTCAACTGTAACTATTATCCATTGGATAATAGTGTGTAATAAAAATACTATCACATTATCCCAATGCAATTCCCTTTATGTCTAATCAAGTCACTTTAATTCAAAATTAATGGTTAAATAATCAAGCTTCCTTAAGAAGCTTTGACCCAAACATTGACCCATGTGCTTTAGCTTCTTTTGGAAGCCAATTCACACCCACTTTTCTCTCCTTTCACGTCGGCAGCAGCACATGGGGGGATGAATTGATTTCATTTAACCAAATATTACATTTAATTCATTATCACCAAAACACCTTTTCTCTCTTCATTTACGTTCTTTTTCTTCTTCTTCCTTGAATTTTCTCTCCTCCTTCTCTCCACCATTGCTACGGCCAGCCCTCCTTCTTCTTCCCTAATCTTCACAAAAATTTCTTCTAATTACATTTTCTAAATCCCCTCCACATTCTAAACATCTTTTCTTCTTGGAGTTTTTGGAAAAATCCATCATCTTCACCATTTTTCCAAGCTTCAAGCTTTGAGCTTTTTGGGTAAGTTTCAAGACCTCTCTTCCCTTCTCTTCATTTTCATGGTTATGGTCTATATGTTGGTTATCCATACTTCATTTTTAAGCATTGGAATTGATTTAACAAAGTTGGAATTTTTAGGGTTCTTGGGGGGTGCAAATCCGAAAATTTGCAAAGGAGATTTCTTGGTGTTTCTCTTGATTTCTCTCCATTCTCTTCTCATTTTCGTTTTCCTTGGTTACCTATGTGACCAAGGATCATTCTTTTCAAGTTTTAATTTGTAAATATGAGAATTTGACCACTTTATGGTTTTCTTGAAGGTGGAATCCGAAAATTGAAAATCAAGGAACCAAGAAGTTGTTTTCTTGCATTGTCTCCTCTAGGTAAGAGGGAGACTACTCACTTCAACCACTTATGGTGGTGAGGAGACTTTGTATGTGTGTTGATGGGGAAAATCCATCCTTGTATGCTATTTGTATGCTTGCTTGAATTATAAATTGTGAATGAATTGGCATTCTTGAATTTGATTGATACTTGATTATGCTATTGAATTTGATTGATACTTGATTATGCTCTTGAATGTGTTTGATGTATTAATTGTGCTTGATCATGTTGAGGTTGCTAAATGGAAAATTTGGAGTTTCCTACCTTAACATGGTGCCACGGTTTTGATTAGAAATTAGGGGTGAATATTGGTTTGTTGTATATAATGGTATGTTGGATTGGATTACGTGATTGGAAATGGAAGAAAAATATTTGGGAATCTCTTGGAGTGCCACAGTTTTGGAGTGGAATTTAGCTTATTGAGAATGAAATATATGGATTTATCCATAGATTGGAGCTAGTTGGTTCTTGAGTTTGAACCTAGGTCATGAACAACTAAGAGAGTGATTTTTTTGGGTTTGATTCAAATCAAGAGGTTTAAGTTAGTGACTAATGTTTTCTAAGTGTTAATGAACTAGTTAGGAACTCAAAATCACATAGAAAATGATCTTGAATGATTGAAATTGAGAATTGTTTCAAAAGAACCATTTTCGGATTCAGCAGAATCCAGTGAGCAGTCAGCGATGTTTGCTGCATAACTCGAGCTACCGATATCGGAATGACCTGATTCTAGAGCCATTTTAAAGCTAAGACATAAGGCTTCATGTAGTAAAAATTTCAGAATTTTTGAGCAAGCCAATCAATACCAGTTTCTGTTTGAACCCACGACAGATTCTGCGAAAAAGGTATTCTGGCAGTCAGTAAACAAGGTTGCATAATTTCTTGATCCGATGTCGTATGGACATGAAACCGGTGCCATTTGAAAGCTAAGACATGAGACTTCATGTGATAAAAATTTCAGAATTTTCCCACATGTAATATGTTCCCAGTTTTAATTTAAAGTTAGGTCAAGAAATTAGGGTTTTAGAGGAGTGACATGTAGATGATGACTTGAATGAATTTGAGATTTGAGCCATTGTGAGGCCACAACCTCTAAGGTATTTTTGAGTGTAAGTATTTGATTTTGATAAATTGGAATCATAAGGAATTAAGAAAATTAGGAACCTATGTAATGAAATGGATAATTAATGAGTTGGAAGGTGTGATTTTGATAAATTGGAATCATAAGGAATTAAGAAATTAGGAACCTATGTAATGAAATGGAAAATTAATGAGTTGGAAGGATTTAATAAAATCAAGACTTAATAAATCTTAAAGGACTAAGAGTGAAAGCATCATAAAATTTAAGGTAATCCTAAGTGAGTGAAGAACATGAGAGTGTGAGGCCTAAGAGCTTAAATAAATTACAAGTTTTGGGAAATTGAATAGCCTTGGAATGTTAAATTGGTTTTAAGAATTGATTTTGAATATGAACCTTGAAAATGGGAAACAAATACTAAGTTAGGATTCATAATGAACATAATGACGCATCAATTGACTTGATCCTTGTATTCTGATGTTATGGGTCCATGTGAGTGACCATTTGTATATTGATGCTTATATTGGTCAATTGCGACATATTATGGAATTGTATGAAATTGTGAATCATACATATTAATGAATGAGATTGTGGTTATCCTTGAAATGTACCATTGGCTTGATGTGGATCCGTGGATGGGATCAAACCTTGTTGCTAAATGATATGACATGCATTTGAAGCATGATTGACCTAGTTGTCATGAGGAGCATGATTGAGTCATGCATTGCACAAAAAGAATGAGAACGTCCGTTGGACATTGTTAAGGCCGAGTTGCCTAGGAGTTGAACACACCTTAGTGCGGGTGCGAATAGACAAGTGTAGGTCTTCACGTTGACCTTGGGGCATCGGGGTGCGGGTTGCTCGCAATGGACAGTTGGTAGCTCTTACGTACCGTGAGTTAGACCGATGCAACACACCGATGATCCGGACCGAGACAACGTCCTATTCATGATCTAGCGTAGAATGTCGTACAATGCCATGATGTGCACGTGGATAAATTGATGAGTTATAGCACTTTGGCGCGGTGCGTGAGTTCTGAGACATGTCTCCCCGATCTTTCTCTCCGATTGTTTATGTCTAGCTCCATGGAGTAGGAATTGTGGTGTCATAATGCATTGTGCATCGTTCATTGTCGGTCTCATAAAGCTGTTGGGCATGAATACTGTGAATGTGAAGATAATTGTTGTACTTACGTAAGCGATTATCTTATTGTTGTGTTGATTCCTGGAAATACTATTGTGATCTGCACTGCTATTGCTTATTGTTGTTTTACCTATACTATAAATATCACTTTGTTGTATTGATTCGATATTTGCTTAGAATTGAATTGCTTTTATTATAAATTTCACTATTTCGTTGATGAATATATGAATCTGTATTTTGGTGGGCGCTTTGCTTGTAGTGGTCTTTGTTTTCTTCTTGCCAATAATGGTAATGAAGGATGGGTGTCTCACCTCTTTTCTATATTTGTGCATTTCTGTTTTATATTTATATTTGATAAGAGATCGTGAGGAAGATAAAGAGAGACCACACCTTGGTTGTTTGGCTTGAGCATCTGGACAAGATTTCTTCGACTACGTAAGGTGTGCAGCCGCGTGGAGGCATTGATGCCGTCGTGTCAACCGGGACACTATGCGTTATGTACATATGGGGTTGCGGCTTTGTCTGCTGGTAGTGCCCATCCATGGGTTACTACTTTTCCCCTTTTGTATTTTATCTCCTTTGTATTTGATTGGACTCTGTAATTATTATATTCTATGTCATTAGTGATTTGTGTAAAATGACTATAAAATATGTATATGTGAGTAATACGATTTTATTTCAATGGTTGTATTATGGGTTGAATATACTTATATTTCATTCGAGGCTTATATTTTCTATTGATGCAAATAAAAAAAAAATAAATACATATATATATATATATAGACTCTTGAGAATTTAAAATTTCTTGTTGTCATGATTGTGACACACTAAGATTTAGTAAGCTGTGGTATAATGACGATTATGCTCGGTTGCTACATCAAGGGGTGTTACATTAGGTGGTATCGAGCAGTTCATCCTGTTGAGCGGGGTATGGACTTGCTATGTTTAGGCATATTAGAACACAGTACATTTGTGCACTTCCTTGTCTCTTGATTGAGATGATGGGAAAGGAATGCATGACTTGCCGTAGGTTGAATGTTAATAGCTCTTGTTATACGGTTGCATGATATTGAGGATTGATCCACTCAATATGTAATGTTACGTGTGTACAGGAAACTATGACTTCTCCTAGGCGTCTTGTGTTGGGAAAAAATAGAATTCTTTTGTGAGGAGATCAAAAGATTTTGGAAAATCGATCTTTGGAGAAAGAAATAGCTGGTGTAAATTAGGTTTGTGAAGCGGTTTAGAAGTTTGACTTACAAGAGATTACGCCGTGGAGGAGGAGAATGAAGAAGTTCGGTGGAAAGTGTTAAGATTCGTAAATTAGCTTGTCTTGCTTGAATGGTATGCATTGTGTGAATCTTTGTGTTTGACTTCCGAAAGGAGGCAATATTGTTTGAAATAATTACGTTTGTTTTATTGTGTTATGTTTGGTTCGTCTTCGAAGAAAGACACCAGCTCGTGGCAGACGTACACATCAACGTAGGATAAGACCATCGAAGTATGGCTGCGATCGTAGGAGAAATATGAAGAATAGCTGATGTGACAATTCACCAAGATCAGAGGACCCTTACGATACGAAAATTGGAAGTTGTGGTTTAAAATCTATTGAAGGAAAGTCAAACTTAGGATGATCATGGGCTGCCTAGATTCCAGAGGAGAAATAATGGAAAAGTCAATAAGTTTAAATGGGAACTACGTTCACGGGTACTAAGAAAGTAATAACAACGCCCAACCCGTAGGGAAGGTGCTAGTAGTAGTAGATCCAATCAGACCTCAACATTTGGAGATCTAAACAAGGGAAGTACGCCTCAAATGACGATCCGATAATCGTGCTATATAATTCTGGGGGTAACTCTTTCCTTTTACAATTTGTGACTGTATGGATCATTTGGATTCATCGTGTCTTTCTTATCTTCGACGTAGTTGTTTCCATTTTCTGTTACTAAGACTTATCATTGACACTTAAGTTTGTTTAATCTATCCTACTTCTCATAAAGATTAAACCTTTTGTTGATCTATCTTGCTTACCAAGAATCATACCTATTAGATTTCATGATTTCAAAGATTGATCAGTTATTTTCTGGTCATTATCTACTAGAGCATTCCGATAAGAACCTTAGCGATTTTCGAAAACCAAGGCTTTTGAGTTCATAACAGCCAACAAAGTTGAAGCGTTGTGAGGGAAAAGAAATCCAAGGATACGTGTTACCTTTTGTAGAGGAGGAGAAGAAAAAGGAATATGATTTGTCACCATTGTAGTCGGGATGAACTACTGATCTTTGTTAGTTAAGGAGAAAAATGGAACATCTCAGTGAGATGAGCATCATCGTCAAACGAACAAGATTATGATCAAGGGTGAGTATCCTCGGAGAAAGATGAACGTCCTGCTCATCATTAAGTTCGCGGGAGATTGAGAATGTCCCCGAAATGATTTTGAATGCACTATAGGCAATATGGGTGTCTAGTGATGCCATTCGGAGTAACAAATCCTCTTGTCGTATCCATGAGTGACATGAATTGTATCTTTTGTCCTTACCTAGAACAGAATTGTCAATGTCATTAATGATGACATTCTGATCTATTCTTGAAAATATGGAGATACACGTTGGACACCTCGGCATAGTTTTCCGACTTTAAAGGAGAGAGAGTAAATGCCAAAGCATCGAGTACGGATTCTTAATTGAGAAGGTTCGGTTTTGGATCATGAAATTCCAAACGGAGGGATTATTGTGAATTCTAAGAGATTGGAGCGAGTTCTTCAAAAGGAAAGATCGGAGAAGTAAAAGAGACACATAGCTGGTGGAATTAGTTAGTTTTATCGAAGAAGACATATAGATTGAAGGAGTGTCAATGGATCCTCCAAGATAGCCGGATATTTTGCTCAGTTTACGAGAAGAGAATCAAAACTTTTATGGACTAACGAGTGTGAAGAAAGATTTTAAAGGTCGAGGAGACATTCGAATACTTGTCAGATTTGGTTCTACCTGATCCCATGGAACTGTTTAGAGAATTTTATGCTTCACAGTAAAATCTAGGATATATGTTCATGCAAGGTTGGGAAAGTTGTGATTTACACCTCAAGGTAGTTGAGGACACATTGGGAATTGCCTAACTCACACGGTTTGGTGCTAGCCGTAGTTAAAATTGCTCTGAGAATATGGAGACATTTGCTACGATCAATGCCTTTAGCAATCACAAGGACTGAAGTATCCATTCGATAAAAGAAGTGAACATGAGACGGGAAAGGTGATTAGAGTTTTTGAAGGAGTATGACGTCTAGTTTCGGAAATGGGTCACTAATAAACCCATTTCAAAATTCTTTGGACTATATCAAATTTCGTTTCGGGTTTGGTTCAATAGCTTGTCAACAAGAGATTTTGTCATCCTTTCTTTCTAAATCTCCATGATATCTTCCATATGTCACGATCGCGAAAGTATGTCACTTAGATCCACCACGTCATCAAACTAAACCTAGTGTAATTCGAGAGAGAATCGATCTATGAGAAACTTCTCGTGAAGATTGAGAATAGAAGAATAAAGCAACACAAAGATATAGAGATTACGTTGGTAAGGGTGATTTAAATAGATGTAACTAAAGACACAATCTGAGGGTAAGAAAATAAGAAGAGGAAACACGTTAATGTTTAATCTAAGGGATGAAAATTTCGAGGACGAAATTTCTATTTGAAGGAGTATTGTAACATCCGAAAATTAATAATTTCAGGATAAATGATCATTTTACAATATTTGAGATTTTCTGGAATTTTTCTGGATTTTTACGAGAACGCAAAATATTTTAATATATTTTTCGTTTTTGCGTCTTCTTGGTGAGAATTTCGAGACCGGTGTAACACTCGGAAATTGATTATTTCATCACCAATAGTCATTTCCTAATATTTGTGATTTATGGGAATTTTTCTGGAGTTTTACGGAAACGATGAATATTTTAATATATTTCTCGTTTTACGTGAATATTGAACAGAGTTGTGAAAACGACTGTAATGCTTCAAAAATTGGAAAATTATATGACGGATAGTCGTTTTATAATATTTGCAATTTTTGAGAATTTTCTAGGAATTTTCTGGAAACGTCGAATATTTTAGTATATTCCTCGTTTTTTGCGTCTTGTGATTTGTGAGCCCCGAGAAAATGCGATGTTCTCTCTGTGAACCTTGAACTATGGATAAGTCGACGGGGATCTTACTAAACCCGAGACTTGACACGATTTGAGGTTTCACAATTTTTGAGAAATTCTAACGAGATAAAATAAATCAATACTGACATTAGTAAAAAATTCATCTGTCAGATTAATTAAATGCGACATTACATCATTGTAACTATTATCCATTGGATAATAGTGTGTAATAAAAATACTATCACATTATCCCAATGCAATCCCCTTTATGTCTAATCAAGTCACTTTAATTCAAAATTAATGGTTAAATAATCAAGCTTCCTTAAGAAGCTTTGACCCAAACATTGACCCATGTGCTTTAGCTTCTTTTGGAAGCCAATTCACACCCACTTTTCTCTCCTTTCACGTCGGCAGCAGCACGGGGGGGGGGGGATGAATTGATTTCATTTAACCAAATATTACATTTAATTCATTATCACCAAAACACCTTTTCTCTCTTCATTTACGTTCTTTTTCTTCTTCTTCCTTGAATTTTCTCTCCTCCTTCTCTCCACCATTGCTACGGCCAGCCCTCCTTCTTCTTCCCTAATCTTCACAAAAATTTCTTCTAATTACATTTTCTAAATCCCCTCCACATTCTAAACATCTTTTCTTCTTGGAGTTTCTGGAAAAATCCATCATCTTCACCATTTTTCCAAGCTTCAAGCTTTGAGCTTTTTGGGTAAGTTTCAAGACCTCTCTTCCCTTCTCTTCATTTTCATGGTTATGGTCTATATGTTGGTTATCCATACTTCATTTTTTAAGCATTGGAATTGATTTAACAAAGTTGGAATTTTTAGGGTTCTTGGGGGGGTGCAAATCCGAAAATTTGCAAAGGAGATTTCTTGGTGTTTCTCTTGATTTCTCTCCATTCTCTTCTCATTTTCGTTTTCCTTGGTTACCTATGTGACCAAGGATCATTCTTTTCAAGTTTTAATTTGTAAATATGAGAATTTGACCACTTTATGGTTTTCTTGAAGGTGGAATCCGAAAATTGAAAATCAAGGAACCAAGAAGTTGTTTTCTTGCATTGTCTCCTCTAGGTAAGAGGGAGACTACTCACTTCAACCACTTATGGTGGTGAGGAGACTTTGTATGTGTGTTGATGGGAAAATCCATCCTTGTATGCTATTTGTATGCTTGCTTGAATTATAAATTGTGAATGAATTGGCATTCTTGAATTTGATTGATACTTGATTATGCTATTGAATTTGATTGATACTTGATTATGCTCTTGAATGTGTTTGATGTATTAATTGTGCTTGATCATGTTGAGGTTGCTAAATGGAAAATTTGGAGTTTCCTACCTTAACATGGTGCCACGGTTTTGATTAGAAATTAGGGGTGAATATTGGTTTGTTGTATATAATGGTATGTTGGATTGGATTACGTGATTGGAAATGGAAGAAAAATATTTGGGAATCTCTTGGAGTGCCACAGTTTTGGAGTGGAATTTAGCTTATTGAGAATGAAATATATGGATTTATCCATAGATTGGAGCTAGTTGGTTCTTGAGTTTGAACCTAGGTCATGAACAACTAAGAGAGTGATTTTTTTGGGTTTGATTCAAATCAAGAGGTTTAAGTTAGTGACTAATGTTTTCTAAGTGTTAATGAACTAGTTAGGAACTCAAAATCACATAGAAAATGATCTTGAATGATTGAAATTGAGAATTGTTTCAAAAGAACCATTTTCGGATTCAGCAGAATCCAGTGAGCAGTCAGCGATGTTTGCTGCATAACTCGAGCTACCGATATCGGAATGACCTGATTCTAGAGCCATTTTAAAGCTAAGACATAAGGCTTCATGTAGTAAAAATTTCAGAATTTTTGAGCAAGCCAATCAATACCAGTTTCTGTTTGAACCCACGACAGATTCTGCCGAAAAGGTATTCTGGCAGTCAGTAAACAAGGTTGCATAATTTCTTGATCCGATGTCGTATGGACATGAAACCGGTGCCATTTGAAAGCTAAGACATGAGACTTCATGTGATAAAAATTTCAGAATTTTCCCACATGTAGTATGTTCCCAGTTTTAATTTAAAGTTAGGTCAAGAAATTAGGGTTTTAGAGGAGTGACATGTAGATGATGACTTGAATGAATTTGAGATTTGAGCCATTGTGAGGCCACAACCTCTAAGGTATTTTTGAGTGTAAGTATTTGATTTTGATAAATTGGAATCATAAGGAATTAAGAAAATTAGGAACCTATGTAATGAAATGGATAATTAATGAGTTGGAAGGTGTGATTTTGATAAATTGGAATCATAAGGAATTAAGAAATTAGGAACCTATGTAATGAAATGGAAAATTAATGAGTTGGAAGGATTTAATAAAATCAAGACTTAATAAATCTTAAAGGACTAAGAGTGAAAGCATCATAAAATTTAAGGTAATCCTAAGTGAGTGAAGAACATGAGAGTGTGAGGCCTAAGAGCTTAAATAAATTACAAGTTTTGGGAAATTGAATAGCCTTGGAATGTTAAATTGGTTTTAAGAATTGATTTTGAATATGAACCTTGAAAATGGGAAACAAATACTAAGTTAGGATTCATAATGAACATAATGACGCATCAATTGACTTGATCCTTGTATTCTGATGTTATGGGTCCATGTGAGTGACCATTTGTATATTGATGCTTATATTGGTCAATTGCGACATATTATGGAATTGTATGAAATTGTGAATCATACATATTAATGAATGAGATTGTGGTTATCCTTGAAATGTACCATTGGCTTGATGTGGATCCGTGGATGGGATCAAACCTTGTTGCTAAATGATATGACATGCATTTGAAGCATGATTGACCTAGTTGTCATGAGGAGCATGATTGAGTCATGCATTGCACAAAAAGAATGAGAACGTCCAGTTGGACATTGTTAAGGCCGAGTTGCCTAGGAGTTGAACACACCTTAGTGCGGGTGCGATAGACAAGTGTAGGTCTTCTCGTTGACCTTGGGGGCATCGGGGTGCGGGTTGCTCGCAATGGACAGTTGGTAGTAGCTCTTACGTACCGTGAGTTAGACCGATGCAACACACCGATGATCCGGACCGAGACACTTGTCCTATTCATGATCTAGCGTAGAATGTACGTACAATGCCATGATGTGCACGTGGATAAATTGATGAGTTATAGCACTTTGGCCGCGGCAGTGAGTTCTGAGACATGTCTCCCGATCTTTCTCTCCATTGTTTATGTCTAGCTCCATGGAGTAGGAATTGTGGTGTCATAATGCATTGTGCATCGTTCATTGTCGGTCTCATAAAGCTGTTGGGCATGAATACTGTGAATGTGAAGATAATTGTTGTATACAAACGATTATCTTATTGTTGTGTTGATTGGAAATACTATTGTGATCTGCTGCTATTGCTTATTGTTGTTTTACCTATACTATAAATATCACCGTTGTATTGATTCGATATTTTGCTTGAATTGCTTTTATTATAAATTTCACTATTTACGTTGATGAATATATGAATCTGTATTGCTTGGTGGGCGCTTTGCGCCGTGCTGTTTTCTTACTGCCAATAATGGTAATGAAGGATGGGTGTCTCACCTCTTTTCTATATTTGTGCATTTCTGTTTTATATTTATATTTGATAAGAGATCGTGAGGAAGATAAAGAGAGACCACACCTTGGTTGTTTGGCTTGAGCATCTGGACAAGATTTCTTCGACTACGTAAGGGTGCAGCCGCGTGGAGGCATTGATGCCCGTCGTGTCAACCGGGACACTATGCGTTATGTACATATGGGGTTGCGGCTTTGTCTGCTGGTAGTGCCCATCCCTGGGTTACTACTTTTCCCCTTTTGTATTTTATCTCCGCTGTATTTGATTGGACTCTGTAATTATTATATTCTATGTCATTAGTGATTTGTGTAAAATGACTATAAAATATGTATATGTGAGTAATACGATTTTATTTCAATGGTTGTATTATGGGTTGAATATACTTATATTTCATTCGAGGCTTATATTTTCTATTGATGCAAATAAAAAAAATAAATACATATATATATATATATAGACTCTTGAGAATTTAAAATTACTGTTGTCATGATTGTGACACACTAAGATTTAGTAACTGTGGTATAATGACGATTATGCTCCGGTTGCTACATCAAGGGGTGTTACAAGTAGGTTATAGAAAGCAACAAGTATATAAATCAAATATGAGTCTTAACTCATTATCACTAGAATATTTACACATTCTCTTGTGTAAACATTCATAATTCAAATCCATGATCTATATATAGCTAACATCTCTTTGATGATATAGAAATTCTCGCACAAGTGTAAGTCTTTTACTAGTTCTTATTTAATGTCATCTTGCTAAGTTCAATCCCAGACCCCTTATCAATGTACCGTAATAGGTAGGGCTGCCTTATAACCCGGGGTTCTATATTTTGAAGGTAGGGAGTGAATATGGGCCTCACACTACCAAATTCTTGGTAATAGTATGCTTATCAGGTTGGTACACTTCAACTTATACATAATAATATTTTGTTACATAACACTATCTTGAGTAACCCTGGCCATAACTAATGAGGGAAACTAATGATTATGAGGAAACTAATGTGGAATTCTATAACGCCCCAATACTAATAATATACTATATCCAGAATATACATGAGTAAACATGATTAGGTACATCACTTCTAACATATAAACATCATACTACCTTGATAGTAACTATACATGTTGTTATATAGAGCCTTGAGAGGGAAATGTAACCTATACATGAATATTATACATCTAAAAAGTCTATCCTTCACTGATATAACAAGTCCAACTAACTAGTACATCAGTGTTTGAAATTATACAAACTAAGCCTCAAAGGAATATGTATAATACAACTTTTACAAACCATTGCAATAACTATAAATACAAAGCAATGGTCAAAAGAGTAAAAAAGTCTACTCTATGTCATTAACTTCACTTCTTCTCCTTGGAAGGATCTCTTGCTGGATTTATCATGGAAACAAAATAAAGGGGTGAGAATTCTACAATTCTCAATATTTCTATCACATATAATGCCATCACAATAACTCCAACTGCTTTGGAGAAATCAAATTAGTATCATAAATACCATATAGAAATATGGCAAAAACCAAATTTGTTCTTTTCTCTTCCCGAGGCAAAAAAATCAATTATTACCATGTGTCAAAATCTCATAAGCAACTCTTACACCATATCATCATAATATCAATAGATCATAGAAATCACAAATATATGAGTCAGATATAAGTCACAACTCACTATCACTCTACATTCACATACTCTCTTTGTGTAAACATTCATAATACAAATCCATGATCTATAAATATAGGTAACATCTCTTTAATAATGATCACACAAGTGTAAGTCTTATGTTAATGCTCATGTAATGTCATATGCTAATGCTCATGTAATGTCATGTTTCTTTGCATATTCCCAAGAACTTGGTTCCTTGTATCTCTGGGTAGGGAGGGAATATTACTTCCTCACATTACCGGTAACCTTGACCCTATCAATAAGGAAACTATTGGGAGGTATCATAGTAAGAATTTAGGATCACCTTCCCCGTCGAGGTTCATCTCCTACAATTCACAATTATGATAAGGAAACTAATGACAAATATCACACTGAGAATTTGGGATCCCCTTCCTTATCGAGGATCATCTCCTATAATTCTCTGGCCAAATGATTGTGCATATCATATGAAGGTAACAATACATGAGGAATAACAAGTATGGATCACTTCTACTCAAAGTCCATATCATTTAGTGCCATTTATCTTAAGCACACACACCCTATCAATTTAGCGTAAGCTCAACTTTAATAATGTAAAGGAGCAAATCACAATAAACATTCAATATTGTATCAACTTTAGCAAATAAATGAGCAATTTATTCTTTTTAGTACACTTCATGAGATATGATAAATATATATACAAATGTATCTCATTATGCATGTATCAAGTGCACAATGTTATCATCCTTCATAGATATGCTAGGTGTATGTTAACATCATAAAATACCCCCAATAGTGCCTTAACTCACACTATATAGCATAATTATGTAATCCCATCAAGCAGAGGACTCTGTTTTCTCAAAATGAAAAATATGAGAGTTTTGGTCTTTGAGTGATTAATCACCCAAAACCCACCGATTAATCGCCCAATGACAGCAAAGAACCCACAATTTTTTGTCACTGACCAATTAGTCAGTCACTTGTTGAGCGATTAGTCGCTCAGCATAAACCATTTATGCCACTGACTGATTAAGCGATCACATTTTGACTAATTAATCGCCCAGGCTAAGATCCTCTCTACTACTGACTGATTAGGTGGTCATTTTCTGGGCGACTAACGCCCAGAGGCATACTTCTCAAACTTAGCCTCTATGAGTTGGTAACTAATTTATCACTTCCATAATCAACTTCTAAATGGTTTTCAACACTAAACATTGTTCCTAGACATGTTAAACTCACATATGCATTTTCAAATCAACATCATAAGGGTATATGAGCAATGAACAACTCATCAAAACCTATATTTCCAACCTCAAGAATATAAAGTTATATGGATGCACATAAGTTCAAAATCCATAACCATGCATGTGTCAATACTTTGATATACCATTTCTTAATTCCCAACCAAGTTCAATAACACAAGTTTTGGAAACAAGAAAAGGAAGAATAAGGAAGCGTCAACCACATGTTCATGGAATCTCAAAGCTATTTCTAAGCTCAAAACCATAAACATAATCATACACATATCATCTAACTTCAACAAATCAATTCTTCCATACTAAGTCCTTCCACATAAACTCTTAGCAACAAAAGAGAAAAAGGTGAAGTAAAGAAACATCACAACCCCTACCTTAACTTTCTTTGTATGTTGGTATTTCTTTCCTCTTCCTTGCTTCTTGATTTCTCCCTTGTCAAACCTTCTTGATGAATCTTCAAAAATTCATATTTTCAGGGTTCAAAATATTGAGTTTTCATCATCTTTTAATCTCTTTGATTGAGTTTTGTTCTCAATTTTTATTATGTTTTTATTATTTTAAATTGTGTTCTTATTATGTGTTCTATGTTTTTTTGATAAGTAAATATACATAGAAGAAGATTGGACACTTGAACGATGAAGAAAAAGCTAAAAAATAAATTCTAGTGTCCAGTGCCCACGCGCCCAGTGTAACACCCCTCGATTTAATAACCATGACACAATCGTCATTATACCGCGAATACTAAATTTTGGCGTGCTACAACTTTCAAATAATATTTATCCAAAATAAACCTTTTGCGCATATACAGAAAATATGAGCCATGGATGAAATAATAATTAGGCCGTCATTAGCACATATAATTCAACAAGCCAAAATCAAAATACAGTTCATAGGACTAAATAATTAATTTAAAGCATACATAGCACTACGCATTTCACATACCACTCAAATTAAAATACATCAAATTGGACTTCAAAATGCAGTTATACTCAAATTACACTTTAATATAAGTAATGCAGAAGGAAACATAAGCTACCCATAAAGACATCTATGTCTAAGGAGTTGGGCACTCTATCAGATCCACCTCGGGATCCTCTCCTGGCTCGTCTGAAGATATAAGGACAAGACCGAGTGTGGTCCCACGAGAAGGTACCCTAGCAGCTGATGCCATGGAATCCTCGTCCTCTCTAGGGGTGTGAATCGGATCACCCTATAACTCCCAGATAGGCAAGGCGAAATCCAGATGTACCGAAGTAGTAAGTGTCAGGACAAGATCTCCATCGCAGGTCCTCCTTACGGTCAAGATCAGGTCTCCAACATATCGTATACACTGTCCAACCCAGTCGACGCACCACGCATTGGCGCCACCAGTGAATACAATCCTAACGAACCCAATGGAACCTCTTCTTGATGACATCCTCGAAAGCCAGAGATCAATACCTAGTAAAGTCTAGGAAAAATAATCTCGTCCCCTCAACAGTCTTTAACCAAATATCACATAGAACAAGAACAGTGTAAGAAAGAGGTGAGATATCCAACTTCATTACCAATTATGGCAGTAAGAAACATAAATGGAGTAGGACGCCCACATAGTATAACAAAAATAATAAATAGTATCAAGAAGCAGATATTAAGCAATTTAACAGTTTCAGGTAGTATATCATCAATAAGATAGCAGATCCAATTATTATATAAATTAAATGCCAAGTAATGTATTGACTCACTATGCACATGTACATGATATCAAATCCTACTCCATGGAGTTAGACACAAACATCGGAGAGAATGATTAGGGAGACATACCAGTATCTCGTCAGCCTACAATCAAGTGCTTCCTAGAATAATAATAGTTTTGTACAACAGGGCTTTATACAACGGCATTCCCACAAGATCGCGATATAGGACAGTGTCTCGACCAGGATCGTCGGTGCATTTGCATCGGTCTATCTCACGGTCCAGAGGGGCTACCAACTGCCCGCTGTGAGACGCCCGTGCCCCGACGCCCCCAAGGTCAACAACAGAACCTACACTAGTCTATTCGCACTCGCACTAAGGTGTGATTCAACCCCTAGGTAACATAGCCTTGACAAATAGTCCATCGGACTTCCACAATGCACAATGACTCAATGCATATATCATGTATGTTTATCATTACATACTTTTCCACAATATGCCTTAATTGGCCAAAGTAAGCATCAATACATCATTGGTCCCTCACATGGACCAACAATAAATATTATTAAGTCTTTAAATAGTGCATTACACCTTTAGGATACATTATGGAATTACGCCTAAATTTCTACATTCTTCTTAATAAGTTTCTCTTTTTGAGAAATGCTATCACATTATTCATTTAATCATTATTATTTTAATTACATAAGTCCATCATTAAATTTTAAACTTAATTCCCTTAGAATGATTTAAATTGAGTTATTTATCATTCTTACTTGCGCTTATGATCTTGCTTTAATTAAAATTTATTCTAAGTTTTTGGATAAAACTCTATTCTTAATTCTTTCCATTTTATGAAATCCTAAGTTAATTTCTAATTGCCCAAATTAATTAAGTTTCACTTTAATTTAGTGATTCTTATGAGATTCTTTCCTAGAGGGGTTCATTTCATTATTGGGTTCCTTACTTTTAAACTTAGTCATGCTTACTTAAAGAATCATTTCCAAGTCTTACCAAGTCTCACACATCCTTATTTGTTCTTAAAGTCCAAAGAGTTCTATTTGGTTACCTAATTAATTTTCTTCCATCATATAATCCACTTGCTTGATCACTTGATTAATTAGAGGTCATAGTTGTATGAACTCACATGATTAGGCCAATATTAGCCATAGAGGCCATGAGCCACTCCAAGCTTTAGGATTCTAAATTTCCATTCCATTAATTACATATTGTCCACTTGATTAACTATGCCTTCCACTTGTTATGATTTTTCATCAAGAACCCTAATTTTTGGGCCCCAAAACCGTGAGCCTCCTAGAAGGAATCTAGGTCACTTCCTTCCATTGTAAGTTTTTCAATCCATCCAAGTGTATCAATATACATAACCAATCAATCAAATAACTTAAAAAAATTAAAAACAATATGTAATCATACAAATCATACAAACAAAAAAAGTAACCCTACTAGGGTTTCTCACAACCAATCACAAAAACAAAATTCCTTACTACCAATATAGGTTGAGGAGGAGTATTTCCCTTTTACCTAGAGGAGAAAACAAGTAATGGAACTCCCTTGAAACTCCAAGTGAAATTGGGATTCCACCCCTCAAGGAAACCCTAAGAACATCAAACTCACAAGAATCACAATTAAAGCTTGAAAAAGGCATCCATGATCACCATAGTGACCATGGATCACGAAAAAGGGATGAAAAGATGATAAAGTTATAAACTTTTACCTCAAAGTCTCCAACTTTAAAGTTTGATGGATTAGATAGGCGAGAAAAAAGAACAAAGAGAAAACTCAATGCTGAAGCATCTCATTCTGAAGTAGTTGGTGTGCTAACCCAAGAAGCATAGGAATAGAGAACAAAAAGGAGACTTAGCCCTCTTTTTTAACTTGGATTCCATGAGGAAGTTCCTACTCCCACTCCCACTCCTACACCACCCTATGTATCCTCTCAACAAATTAGTTTTGTCGATTTTATTGTTGCTTCTATTCAGGGCTTACTTAAGCCTGAAGAAGAAGGGTATGAAGGAGAAAAAGAATAATAAGAAGAATAAGATTAAGAAAAATAAGAAGGAGGAGAAGAAAAAGAAAAATAGAAGTCTGAATCTGAGACTTAATAATAAAAAAAAGAAAGAAAAGGGAAAGAAATAGCTGAAGAAATCCCTATTCTGCAAGAGGAAGAACCCCAAAGATTCACAAAGACGATTCGAGAAATTGATCTTAGTGTGGAAGTCTGGAACTTAAGGGAAGAAGATGTTGCTAAAGGTGTTGGAACCTCCTATGATCCTAACCTTTTGAGTCCCTTGGGTAAGCCTTTGCCTCTGTGTTGAAGCTTTCTTCAGCACACCCCCTGCATCACCTTTGGAGTCACCTCACTTTGACGCAACTCAAACTAAACCTCTTGCTCCAACCCCTACTACTGTTTAGAAAACCATTGCTGAATGTTTTATGTTGAGAATCAGTTTGTTCTAATCAATCCACCTATTTTCTCTCCATCTTTGCTTATGTTTAAAGAAGAAGCTACTATTGAGCCTCTTATTGAAACACAACATGGCTCTAATTAGTCTTTTGCTTAAGTTGAAGAGCAATTTGAAACTTTGGCACTTGATTACACTCAATTTCCATCTCTAGATATTGTTCCCTATCTACCTAAAAGCTTTGAACAAACTCAACCCACAAGGTCTTATGATGAAGACATCAGAAAACTGAATCTAAAATTGAAGAAGTCGAAAAGCAATCAGAAAGCAATTAGAAAGGAAATGCATGAAATGTTTGGAGTTGTTCTAAACTCTTTGGATGATCTCAAAGAGAGAATTATGAGCTTTTAGTGATGGTGGATGGCCTTCCAACCTAAGCCTGCACTTTCCAGTTCTAAACCTAGACCCTCTGAGCCTGCTCCTAAAATACCTTCTAATACTAGTTTTGATTTTGTTTTAGACTAAGTCTTATGGTTATCAATGATGTCTTAAAAAGTTTGCATAACTAGTTCATATTTTCAATTTTATGTTGACAAAGGGGGAGTAAGAAAAAAAATTTCTTTTTTGAAACCTATTTGTAATTTTTCTTAAAGTTGAATGAAAGTATAATGTTATTCAGTATAATTGCTTAAGTATGTTGATCATTATATCCTATGTATGCCAAGAAGTCTACTATGATACATATAAATGCTCAATTTTTTTTGTCACTCTAATATAAATGCTCTAATACAATCAGTTGTTCTAATGCTCTAATAATATTTTTTATGCTTAAGTTAATACTCTGATTAAATAATGCAACTCTTATTCTTATGACATATGTTTGCTAAATGTATAAGTTAAAAGGGAGTTCCCATTCTGAACAATCATTAGAAAACCTCCAGATCAAGAAAGTCACTACATTAAAAGAAAGGTTGTATTTCTGAGTCTTTCTTATATTATTCAATTGCTCTGATCTTAGTAAGAATATTCAGAAAAGAATGGTTTGTCATCATAAAAAAAGGAGAGAATGTTAGATCCAAAATCCCAAGATCCTTTGGTATGTTGAATTATGTACTTTGTAACATATTCCTTAATTTGTTAGTCTTGAATATGGTTATAGAGGTACTATAACTCTTGCTTGAATTACTTGTTAATTCTAGTGGCCATTTGAGATAGTTTAGACACTTTGCTATAATACCAAATGTGAAAAATAGTTGTTATTAGCTCAGAGAATAGCATATACTGCTTAAAACGATGGAGATAGATATGGAGAATTTATTTTTAGATCATTTAAGGAGGGAACTAATTATAGTTAATTTTGGAGAATTAACTGAATTAGTTTAGTATTTTTAGTAGCATTGAGTGGGAGTTTAAGGGTTAGATTAAATAAACAGATATCTTAGAAAATTATGAATTTTTGTGAAGATATCAGGTAAAGAGTGGAGAATTTTTTGGAGATGAATATAGATTGAGGCAGATACTTATAAGCCAATTAGCTTATTTCCTTAGGTTTAGTTTAACTTGAGGAAGAATAATAGGACTTAAGTGACAGTTTTAGGTGTACGAAAAATAAAGCAATGATGAGAATAAGATTGAGATGAATCTTAATATTTTTCATGACATCTATGAAAGTTAGGAAACTTGGTTTTGTGAGATCAAAGTATTCCTAAGAGATAAAATATTTCCAGCAAAATATCTAAACTCAACCTTATCACTCCAACAGCTCCACCGTGTTTCTTGTTCTATTTATTTGACTTTGTTTCTTTTCATTTTCTCTCTTTCACATTTCCAATAGAGGGAAAGAAGAGCATAAAAAAGAAAGTAAAGAAAAGGAAGCAAAGGGAAGAGGAAGAAGCAGGAGAGGAAGAAGCAGGAGAGGAAGAAGAGGAAACCAAGGAAGAAGGAAAGAGGAATCAAGCCTAACACCATCATCTTTGGAAGTCAAGGTAGGGTGCTTATTCATTTAACTATCCCCTTTTATATTTCCTCTTGGTGCTAGATGCATGCAAGCTTGGATAAAAATGGGTTTTTGAAAGGCTTCTCAATGGTTTGAGTTATATGAACTTGAGTTATGTTATTTTGAATTAATTCATGCATAGTTGAGGTTGTGAAACTTGTAAACACCCTTATAACTTCATATTTATGAGTTTAGTAAATGTGTGATTTGCTTTTGATCATACTTCCATGAGTTGTTGTTTTGAAATGGAGTATAAGAGTTTCAGTAGGTTAAAAACCATCTAGGACCTAAGTTTAAAGTCCAAGTCTAGTAGAAATTTAATGTAACGGGAAGAAAAGTTTTTGGTGCTTGAGCGCCTAAGTGCCCAAGGAGTGAGAAAAAGATGTTTTTGGTGCTAAGGCACCTAAGTGCCCAGGAAGCGAGCGCCTAAGCGCGCATGTCCAGAATGTCAAGGTGACAAGCGCTTAATCACTCAGTGATTGGGCACTCAAGAACCCAATGATAGAAACTTGGGAGCATTCTACTATCATTAAGTACTCAGGTGCTGAGAAAGTGAGTGCTCAGGCACTCAATGACAGATTGTTCTCTGCTTTTATTCTGAGGAGATAAAGTTTCCTACTTGTTAGGATCTTATATATATGCTTTGTAGTGTAAGTTAAGACAATTTTAGGGATATTTTCAGAAGGAAATAATCACCTAGCTTATATCTAGCAATGCAAGCTTTTGTGTAACTAAAAGTTGAGCATTAACATGAGTATGTTTCTACATTACCGTAATAGAGTGAGAAAAACACTTTGTAATAGAGTGGTATATGAAACAAGGTAGTGAGAAAAACACATTATCGTAAGAGAAGAGTGAGAAAAAACTTTATCAATTGACATAATATTTATAACTGTATGGGCAGATGTTTATTATTATTTAAATGTTAAATATGAATAATTGATTTATCATGATGTCATATAGGTATTTATACTACTGAGAATTTTGAATTCTCACCCCGTTTGCTATTTCCATGATAAATTCAGGTCAGGATCCTTCCAAGGGAAAAAAATAAAAGAACAACGGATGCACTAGTTTAGTTTTATTCTATTTTAGTAATGTTTACTTTGGATTGTATAAGTTTTTTTGTATCGTACTTACGCCCTTTGAGGCTTAGTTTGTATATACAATCTAAAGACTTATATGTTTATGAATTATCTTTTCCTTTATGGCTCTTTATAATAACATACATGGTTATTATGAATCTAGTATTACTAGTATAAGTTAGAAGTAATGCACTTAACTCTATTTACTCGTATAATTGGCTAGTACAATACAGTAATGGGAGTTAGGATGTTACATTATGGTATTAGAATAGTTCATCCTGTTGAGTCAGGGTATGGACTAACTATGCTTAGGCATGTTTAGTGATTCTTGTTATGTGCTGTGTTATGCATTTTCTTGTGTTATTGTGAAATACATGAACAAAATTTCATGACAGCCTTAGGTTTGAATGTTATTAGCTACTGTCGCATGGTTACATGATATTGAGACTAACAACTCAATATGTATTATTTTGTGTGTACAGGAAACTCTTGCTTCACCAAGGAGAACTAGGGGAAATAAGAATTCGTCTAGTGAGGGCTCAATTGATATAGATAATGTGTTTATAGTAATGGCAACTTCTATGAGGGAGCAGATTATCGTTACTACTTGGATGCTTGAGATGATGGAAGCCAATCCACCTCAACAACCAACGCCACTAGGAAGTAGAGTTTACAAGATGATAAAGCAGAGTTTTGGAAGCTTGAACAAGGAAGTTTATCAGTAGGGAAGGATGTAGCTAAGTTTGAAGAATTGTCCAAGTTTTCTTTTTACTTTTGGTACAACCCAGATGAAGACTAGAAGTGTCTAAAGTTTGAATCTGGATTGAGAGATGACATTACGAAAGCTATTAGACCTTTTGAGATTCAGGATTTTCTGATATTGGTGAACAAGTGTAGGATTATAGAAGGCCATGATTGTAACACCCTAATACAATTATCGTAAAATAAATGAAATATTTCAAGATAAATCATATTACGCATGTCACTTCTAAAATGCATAAAACATAAATCCATAATAACTTGTACAGTCATTATAGAGAACCACGAATGATAAAAAGATCATATATATATACATCACTGGCTAACAAGCCATACTGTATACATAAACTTTTACAAGCAACCAGAAGAGTACAAATATACAATCTGATTCAAAAAGAAATAAAGTGACTAAACTAAGCCTTCTGCTTCTTTTTCTAGCCATTTTTTTCTTTTGGAAAGACTTTATCTAGATTTACATGGAACACACAAGGGTAAGAAATCACAATTTCTCAGTATAAGCATACCAAGACTAGCAGTTAATCATTTACAATAAATAAATCAACCGTAAACATATATACACACGATGTAACCAATTATTCGATAATCAACAATATTAAAGAATCACTCATACAATCCTAAGATACTATTGAACAAGCAACCAAACAACTAATCCATCAAGCAAGACAACTACCCATACAATTATCAACAATGCAATGCTTTATGTTATAAGGTATGATTATGCTCGAACAACATCCTAATATTATGATTATACAATACCAATGCAGGTTTTAAATTTTGAAAAAACAAGTTACCTATTTATTTCTCAGAAACCTCCGTTTCTTATATATACAAAGCAGGATAAGCCTAAAAGCCTTACCCCACTTGGTAATAGGTAGACACCTTCCCCTTATGATCAACGTAAGAGTACTATTGCCACCCCATACCAGTAACCCTGACCATGCAAGCATAAATGCAAGGAGAATTTAGATCCAACACCTCATTCTCAGGTTATATGATTGTACACACCATCTAAGGTCATAATACATAGGAAATTAGTAAATACCAAGTTTGAAAACCAAACATCCAAGAGTAAGTTCAATTCACAATTGAGGCAAACACAAGATCCTCATAATCTAGTGTAAAAAGCAAAACCAGTACATGTAATTCTTAGCCACACTTATCCAACAAAGTAGCAAGGACCATGTGACTAGTATCCTCATATCTAGAACCGCATTTCATCACTTCACAAGTAATTTCCAAGACAACCACATATTGTGCAAGGTTTTAGATACAACCCTAAGGCATTCCATCACACATGGATGCTCAAAGTTTCTCAGAAATCTGACATATGCTAGGTAGATATTTCCTTCATGAAATACCCCTATTAGTTTCTTCATACACTTAAAAAGGTATAAAGCATGGATTCCAGCAAGTAGAGAACTCCAATTTCCCAAGAAAAACACTCTAGGAGTTTCTATGTTTGGGCGATTAAGCGCCCATTTTCCCAGCGATTAAGCACCCCATACCAGAATCACTCTCCAATTCCATCTGTCATTGGGCAACTAAATACCCAAAACTTGAGTGACTAATCGATGAACCTTAGAGCCTCCCGGCCTTAAGTGATGAAGCACTCATAAACTGAGCAACTAAGTGCCCCTACGCAAGAACTCCATGGCCTTCACCGATTAAGTGGCCAAAAAATGGGGGACTAAGCGCCCAGCACCTAGAACTTCACCACTATTCCATTAGTTCCAAAACCATTTCCAAACATACAAACTTGGATTTTAAGTGTCCTCTAACTCTAATCACAGTCTCTAAACATGTTTGAGTCATTAAACACTAACTTAACTTATTAATCATGGATTTCAACCCAATCAAGCCATGAAAACTTCCATAACCTAAAAGCTCATTAAAGAGGCTATGGATATCTACTAAACCAAATCAAGCTACCATGGGTTCCAATGCGTTAAAAACACTCTAACTCCATTCTTGTAATCAAGAACCAAGTTATGAGCAAGCATTAGGCTCACCAAACCAAAAACTCCATCCAAGATGAACAAAAGAGATAACATGGATAGAAACCCCCTACCTTGAGTAGCAAAGATGGAGGTGATAATGGAGATGATCACAAGTCTTCAAGCTTGTCCTTCCTTTTTACTTTCCTTTTCCTCTTCTTTCTTTTTTCCCCTCTTTTCTCTGCTTCCTCTCTGCTAGTTTCTTCCTCATGAAGAAGATAATATAGAGTGGTGAGATTGATGAAATATCAAGGAAAAAGTCAAAGAAAATAGGCTGAAAACGTGAAGGGCTTGAGTCACTTAAGGACCAAGTGATACTCCTGATCTGCAAAGAATACTTAAATTCTTCCAAATCTAGTTTTCTTAAAGCCAACAAGTTTAAAATAAATCATAGGATTCATCAAAAATCTTGTTGCACCAAAACCATTATTTCCCATATCTGTGACTAGTCATTCTGACATTAAAACATACAACCAGTATGCCTAAAAATACAAATTGACTCTGATTATTCCCAGATTTTAACCACATCATATAATACGTATTTGTGACTTAGAAATAAATTATCCACATCTATTTTCATTAGCTGAGCCATTTATGCTAATATCTGGGTCATTTTAAGTAACTTTTCACCTTTCGATTTGCAACAAAGTGTCTAAACTAACTCAGATTGTCACAAAATTAAATAAGCAGGTTAAGCAAGTATTAAGCTACCTTTGTAACTATTTATAAGTCTAATATGTTTTAGAGGATATTACATTTCTCCCCTCCTTTTTAAAATTTTGTCCCCAAAATTGCTTACCTTATATAAACAACTGCGGGTAGTTTTGCTGCATGTGGAACTCCAGCTCCCAATTCACCTCCTCGAAACCAACACCATCCCAAAGCACCTTCACTAGAGGAATCCACTTTCTAAACTCTTTGAACCCTCTGTCCACGATCCTCATCGACCGCGTAGCATAAGACAAATCCTCTCTTAACTGCACAGGTTCATTTCTTTTGACATGTGAAGGATCTGAATTGTACTTCCTAAGTTGTGACACATAGAAGACACCATGAAGGTTTGACAAATTGGAAGGAAGGGCAATTTGGTAGGCTATGGGTCCAATTCTCTTTAGGATCTGGTAGGGACCAATAAAATGAGGATTCAACTTCCATGTTCTCAATGCTCTACCAATCTCTGTTGTAAGAGTGACTCTCAAGAAAACATGATCTCTTTCACTGAGGACAAAATCTAGATGTAAATCTAGGGTCTCTATCGGAAACTATACTAAGGGGAATACTGTGCATCCTAACTATCTCCAGAAGGTATAACTGAGCAAGTCTATCCATGGAGTAGTTAGCTCTAATAGGTATAAAATGGGCAAACTTGGTTAGTCTATCCACTATAACCCATATTGCATCAAATCCTTGCTAAGTCCTTGGCAACCCTATCATAAAATTCATTGAGATGTGATCCTATTTCCATTTAGGGAATCCCAAAGATTGAAGAGGTCTAGAGGGTTTCTGGTGTTCTATCTTGACCTTCTGATAAGTTAGGCACCTAGACACAAACTCAGCTATGTCCCTTTTCATACCAGACCACCAAATTAACTTCTTCAAGTCTTAATACACCCCAGGATGGATAATGTACTGACTATAGTGAGCTTCTTGAAGGATCCTTTCCTTGATTCTGGATTCATGAGGAATACAAAGTCTACCTCTAAACTTGAGCATCCCATCATCTGACATATCAAACTCTCTAGGATTACCTAAAAAGATTTGATCACTTACATCTCTAAGAGTATCATCTTCCTTTTGAGCTTCCAAGATATGAGTCATAAAGTCACTCACATGTTCACTCGACTCACTGAGACTATGTGGTAACACAGTTACCGAAAGACTCATATCTCTAAAACTCTCAAGAAGTTCACTCTCCTGGATCATCCTCTAGGACACATATAGGGATTTCCTACTCAGTGCATCAGCCACCACATTGGCTTTACCCAGATGGTACTTTAACTCAAAGTCGTAGTCTTTCAAAAACTTCATCCATCTCCATTGTCTCATGTTCAACTCCTTCTGATCAAATAAGTACTTCAAACTCTTGTGATCACTGAACACCTCAAAATAGACTCCATACAAGTAGTGTCTCCAAACTTTTAGGGTGAATACTACTGCAGCTAACTCTAGATCATGAGTAGGGTAGTTCTCCTTATGAGACCTCATCTGTCTTGATGCATAGGCAACAACTCTCCTATGTTGCATCAGAACACACCCCAAACCTATCTTTGAAGCATCATAGTATACCTCAAAGTTCTCCAAAGGATCCGGAATTACCAACATTGGTATAGTAGTCAACCTCAATTTTAACTCTTGGAAACTGTTTTCACAATCCTGAGTCCATTCAAAAGAATTACCTTTCCTAGTTAATCCAGTCAAGGGTAGCACTAAATGAGAAAAACCCTTTATAAACCTTTTATAGTACCCTGCTAGGCCTATGAAGCTTCTGATCTCGATCACAGTGGTGGGTCTCTCCCACGGCAACACTGCATCAACCTTACTTGGGACAGAAATCTCATCCTGAGATATCATATGTCCCAAGAGCTGCACTTGTGAAAACCATAACTCACATTTAGATAGCTTGGTAAACAACCTATTCTCCTTAAGGGTTTCCAACACTATCCTCAAATATTGTTCATGCTCCTCCACAGTCTTAAAATAGATCAAGATATCATTAATAAACACCATAACAAACTGATCCAAGTAAGGTCTAAAGATCCGATTCATGTAATCCATGAACACTGCCGGAGCATTCGTCAACCCAAAGGACATCATGAGATACTCATAATGTCCATATCTAGTTCTAAAAGTTATCTTAGGGATATCCTCTTCCCTAACCCATATTTGATGATAACCAGACCTAAGATCAATCTTTGAGAAAACTGCAGCTCCTTTTAGTTGATCAATTAAATTGTCTATTCTAGGCAATGAATACTTATTTCTAATGGTCACCTTATTCAGTTATCTGTAATCCACACAAAGCCTCACGGTACCTTCTTTTTTCTTCACTAGTAACACAGTTGCTCCCCACGGAGAAACACTTGGCCTAATGAATTGCTTGTCCAACAAATCCTCAATTTGCTTCTTGAGTTCCGCTAACTCTAGTGATGCCATTCTATAGGATGCTATAGAGATAAGTCCCATCCCAGGCACTAAGTCTATAGAAAACTCTATTTCTCGCTCGGGTGATAGCTCCACTATGTCACTTGGGAAAACTTCAAGATATTCACTTACCACTGGTATTTCACCTAGGCTTTGCTCATCCACAACACTTAGTGAAAACAAGAGAACATATCCTAGAGATCCCTCCTCCAAACAGAGATTAACCTAATTCGCATTAAGATACACAAACTCAGATGGAACGACTTTGGTAGGTATATCTGACAAGAAAACCAAAGATTTATCTGAACAGTTCAACACTACATGGTTGGCAGACAACCAATCCATGCCAAGGATGGCATCAATATCTACAAGAGGCAAACAGATAAGGTTTACACAAAAAATCCTATCTTCTACCTTTACACAACAACCAAGACACATTTTGGATATTGTAACTAGTTTACCAATAGGAGTAGATACAGATAAGTCATATGAAAGTTCGGACAGAGATAAATCCAGCTCCATCACACAATCATTAGAAATAGAGGAGTGGGATACTCTCGAATCATACAACACAGTTAAAAGATGATTATGAATTATGCATTTACATAAGATCAGAAGACTGAGTCACCTCTTCACCACCTGGAGTGTAAACTCTCCCTCTGGATTGTGGTTTCTGCGTAGGCGCAGCTTCCTTCTTTGATGAACACTCGTTAGCAAAATACCTAAGTTATCCATAAACAAAGCACACCGAGCAAGGCTAGTCTCAGTGCTGTTTTCCACACTTTGAACATTTAGGTCTCAAAAACTCCTTTTGAATCTGCTTACCCTTATCCTGAGAAAAGCTAGATTTAGAAGATCCCTTCTTGAACTTATCATCACCTCGCTTCCTCTTTTGAAGGTCTTATGACTTAGGCTCCACTGAAAGCTTTTTGGAATGCCTTTCGATTATCTGGTATTTTTTAATCAAAGTTTCAAAGTCTCGAATCTCAAATGGTTGAATGGCATTCTAAATGTCTTCCCTCAATCCTTTTTCAAACTTAACACGCTTCCATGACTCATCTGAGTTAAGCCTGATACAAGACAAGAACTTAGACAATTCGTTGAATTTGACCACGTACTCGCCAATAGACATACCCCCCTGGTCTAACTTAAGAAATTCCAACTCCTTTGCATTCTAAAAATTTTGTGGAAAAAACTTTCTCAGGAATAAATTCTTAAAGATCTCCCACGTAACAACAGTTCTTTACACCTCAAAAGCCCTCCTAGTGTCCACCCACTAATCATCTGCCTTACCTTCCAGCATATACGAAGCAAAAAGTACCTTTTGCTTGTCTGAACAAGTCATGATAGTGAAAATCTTTTTCATCTCTTTGAGCTAACTCTCACCTCTAACTGGGTCGTACTCCCCCTTGAAGGAAGATGGATTAGATTTCCTGAACTTTGAGAGGTCTTGGAAAGTCCAATTCCTCCCAACTACCTCTTGGTTTGGTTGCCCCTAGTGGTGTGGTGGTGTAGGTGGTTGATGTTCAGTTGTAGTCATTCTCTCAAACATCCTTATTGTCGCAACTGCTTGCTCTCTGATAGCTTCAGTTGTTGCGGCTATTTGGTCTCGCATAGCAGTGGCAGTAGTGGCTACTTGGCCCCTCATTACTTCAACCATTGCCATAAAGGCTCCAACCATGTCAGGGCCTTCATTACTTGAGTTCCTACTCTCACGGGGTCGCCCTCGTGCTGCCGTAGTTTCCTATAAACACAGAACAATACATATTAAGGTAGCTAATCCCAATATCAAGTAACCATGCAATAGTAGCTAAAACAATCATACCAAAGGCAGGTCATACAATTCAAACAAACATCTCACACAAGAGACAAAGAAATGCACAACATAAAGAGGAACTCCTAAACATGCCTAAGCATAGTCAGTCCACACCCCGGCTCAACAAGATGAATTGCTCTGATACCATAATGTAACACCTTAATACATTTATCATAAAATAAATGAAATATTTCAAAATAAATCGCATTGCGCATGTCACTTCTAAAATGCATAAAACATAAAACCATAATAACTGGTGTAGTCATTATAGAGAGCCACGAATGATAAAAATATCACATATACATACATCACTGGCTAACAAGTCATACTATATACATAAACTTTTACAAGCAACCAAAAGAGTATAAATATACAATTTAATTCAAAAAGAAATAAAACGACAAACTAAGCTTTCTGCTTCTTCTTTTTCTTATCCTTTCTTTCTTTTGGAAGGACTTCACCTGGATTTACATGGAATACACAACGGTGAGAAATCACAATTTCTCAGTATAAGCATACCAAGGCTAGCAGTTAATCATTTACAACAAACAAATCAACTGTAAACGTACATACACACGATGTAACTAATTATTTGATAATCAACAATATCAAAGAATCATTCATACAATCCTATGATACTATTAAACAAGCAACCAAGCAACTAATCCTTCAAGCAAGACAACTACCCATACAATTGTCAATAATGTAATACTTTTTGTTATGAGATATGATTATGCTCAAACAACATCCTAATATTATGATTATACAATGCCAATGCAGGTTTTAAATTTTGAAAACAAGTTACTTACTTTTTTCCCAGAAACCTCTATTTCTTGTATATACAAAGTAGGATAAGCCTAAAAGCCTAACCCCACTTGGTAATAGGTAGATACCTTCCTCTCGCCAAAGTAAGAGTACTATTACCACCCCATACTAGTAACCCTGACCATGCAAGCATAAATGCAAGGAGAGTTTTGATCCAACACCTCATTCTCAGGTCACAATATATAGGAAATTAGTAAATACCAAGTTTGAAAACAAAACATCTTAGAGTAAGTTCAATTCACAATTGAGGCAAACATAAGCTCCTCATAATCTAGTGTAAAAGGTAAAATCAGTACATGTAATTCCTAGCCTCACTTATCCAACAAAGTGGTAAGGACCATGTGACTAGTATCCTCATATCTAGAAACTCACTTCATCACTTCACAAGTGATTTCCAAGACAACCATATGTTGTGTAAGGTTTTAGATACAACCCTAAGGCATTCCACCCCACATGGATGCTCAAAGTTTCTCACGAATCCCACATATGTTAGGTAGATATTTTTTTCATGAAATACCCCTATTAGTGTCTCCATACACTTAAAAAGGCATAAAGGAGGGATTCTAATAAGTAGGGAACTCCAATTTCCCAAGAAAAATACTCTGGGAGTTTTTGTGTCTGGGCGATTAAGCACCCCATACTAGAATCACTCCCTTATTTCATCTATCAATGGGCAACTAAGCGACCAAAACTTGAGCAACTAATCGGTGAACCCTAGAGCCTCCTGGCCTCAAGCGATTAAGCACTCACAAACTAAGCGACTAAGCGCCCCCTACACAAGAACTCCCCGGCCACCACAGATTAAGCAACCAAAAATTGGGTGACTAAGTGCCCAGCACCTGGAACTTCACCATTGTTCCATTGGTTCCAAAACCATTTCCAAACATACAAACTTGGATTTCAAGTGTCTTCTAACTCTAATCATGGTCTCTAAACATGTTTAAATCATTAAACATTAACTTAACTCATTAATCATGGATTTCAACCCAATCAAGCCAAGAAAATATCCATGACCTAAAATCTCATCAAAGAGGCTATGAATATCTACCAACCAAATCAAGCTACCATGGGTTCCAATGTGTTAAAAACACTCTAAATCTATTCTTGTAATCAAGAACCAAGTTATGAGCAAGCATTAGGCTCACCAAACCAAAAACTCCATCCAAGAACCCTCACTCCATCAAAGATGAACAAAAGAGATAACATGGATAAAAACCCCTACCTTGAGTAGCAAAGATGGAGGTAATGATGGAGATGATCACAAGTCTTCAAGCTTGTCCTTCCCTTTTACTTTCCTTTTCCTTTTCCTCTTCTTCCTCTTCTTCCTTTCTTTTCCCTCTTTTCTCTGCTTCCTCTCTGTTGGTTTCTATCTCACGAAGAAGACAATAGAGAGTGGTGAGACTGAGTGATATATCAAGGAAAAAGTCAAAGAAAATAGGCTAAAAACGTGAAGGGCTTGAGTCACTTAAGGACCAAGTGATACTCTCGCTCTACTTAGAAAATTTAGATTCCTCTAAATCCAGTTTTCTTAAAGCCAACAAGTTTAAAATAAATCATTTGATTCATCAAAAATCTTGTTGCACCAACACCATCATATTCCATATTTGTGACTAGTCATTTCGGCATTAAAACACACAATCAGTATGTCTAAAAATACCAAACTGACTCTGATTATTCCCAAATTTTAACCATATCACAAAATACATATTTGTGACTTACAAATAAATTATTCACATCTAATTCTATTATCTGAGCGATTTATGCTAATATCTGAGTCATTTTAAGCAACTTTTCACCTTTCGATTTGCAGCAAAGTGCCTAAACTAACTTAGATTATCACAAAATTAAACAAACATGTTAAGTAAGTATTAAGCTACCTCTGTAATTATTTACAAGACTAACATATTTTAGATAATGTTACAATGATAGTAAGCTTGAGTTAGAACAAACATCACAACCAAAGAGGAAGAAAGTGGATGAGAAATTTAAGAAGAAAGATAAAAGTAAGCAAGTACAAGAAGGACATATGGGGCTTAAATGTCCCAAGTATGGAAGACACCATGGAGATAAGCCTTGTTTGGTGGAACAGTCTATATGTTATGCATCCAGTCAGCCAAGGCATTTTTCTAAGGAGTGTCCTCAGAAACAAGGAGCTACGTCCAATCCAAGACCTCAATCTAAGGGAAGAGTTTATACTATAAATGGAAAGGAGGTGGCTCAATCTCCTAACCTTATTCAAGGTAGATGCATAATCAACAATCATTTTTTAACTATAATGTATGATTCAGGAGCATCTCACTTATTTGTTTCTTATGATTGTGTAAGGATGCTAGATTTACCTATGATTGAACTTCCTTATGACTTGTCAATATCCACACCCACAAGAAAGTCTGTAACAACTTCTAGTGTTTGTATAGATTGTTGTGTGAAAGTGAAAATAGGATTTTCTTCATAAATCTTATTTTTTTACCTTTGGTTTATATGAATATTATTCATGGCATGGAATGGTTGTCTTCTGATCATGTTGTATTGAATTGTTCAAATAAGACCTTAATGTTTATGTATGATGTACCTTCTAGTGTTGTTCATTCTGAGTCAATGTACTTAAATGATAATCAGGTTAACAACTGTTTGATAGAAGGGGCTCAAGGATATGTTTCCCTTTACTTTTTGAATGTTGAGGTTGAGCAAAACCTTGAGTTTACTTGTGGTCAAAGAGTACCCTGAAGTTTTTCCGAGAGATATAACTGAGTTGCCACCCATAAGGGAAATAGAGTTTACTATAGATTTAGTGCTAGGAATCGGACCTATATCTATTCCACCTTATAGGATGGCACCTCTGGAGTTGGCAAAACTCAAAAAGCAGATAAAAGAATTATTAGATAAACAATTCATCATACCTAGTGTTTCTCCATGGGGAGCACCCGTTCTCTTAGTAAAGAAGAAAGATGGGAGCATGAAACTTTATGTGTATAGGTAGTTGAATAAGGTGATTATTAAGAACAAGTATCCATTGCCTAGAATAGATGATCAAATGGATCAATTGAGAGGAGCTTTAGTTTTCTTAAAGATTGACCTAAGATTAGGGTATCATCAAATTAGGGTTAGGGAAGAGGATATCCTACAGACCATCTTTTGAACTAGGTATGGACATTATGAATACCTTGTAATGTCCTTTGGGTTAACCAATGGACCTACTATGTTCATGAATTACATGAATAGAATTTTTAGACTTTACCTAGATTGATTTGTGGTAGTTTTTATAGATGATATCCTTATCTATTCCAGAACAATGGAAGAACATGAGCAACATGTTAGAACAGTTTTAGAAATTCTTAAAAAGAAAAAGTTATTTGATAAACTGACCAAGTGTGAGTTTTGGCTAAAGGAAGTGTAGTTTTTGGGCCATGTGATTTCCCAAAAGGGAATATTAGTGGGCCCTAGCAAGGTTGAGGCAGTGGTGGAATGGAATAGACTAATCATGGTGACTGAGATTAGAAGCTTTATTTGCCTAGCTGGGTACTATAGGAGGTTTATTAAGGGATTTTCTCAGTTAGCACTACCTTTGATTAGGTTGACTAGGAAAGCTAGTTCTTTTAATTGGACTTAGGATTGTGAGGATAGTTTTCAAGATCTAAAGCAAAGGTTAACTATTACACCTGTCTTGGTAATTCCAGATACTTTAAAAATTTTTTAAGTGTTTTGTGATGCTTCAAAGAAGGGTTTAGGGTATGTTCTGATACAAAATAGGAGAGTAGTTGTCTATGCATCCAAACAGTTGAGGCATCATGAGGAGAACTACCCTATCTATGATCTGTAATTGGAAGCTGTGGTGTTTTCCTTAAAGATTTGGAGACATTACCTCTATGGGTCCAATTTGGGGTGTTCAATGACCATAAAAGTTTAAAATATTTGTTTGACTAAAAGGAACTGAACATGAAGCAAATGAGATGGATGAAATTTTTAAAAGATTATGATTTTGAGTTAAAGTATCACTCGGGTAAAGCCAATTTCAAGGTTGATGCACTAAGTAGGAAATTCCTATATATGTCTCGGATGATGGTTCAGGAGAGTGAGCTTTTAAAGAATTTTAGGGACTTGAGTCTTGCAATGACTGTGTCACCACATAGTCTCTGTATGAGCAAAATAGATATAGTTAATGACTTAAGAACTCAAATCTTAGAAGCTCAAGAGAAAGATGAGACTTTATAGAAAATAAGTGAGCAAATTCTCATAAGAAACCAAACAGAGTTTAGTAAGTCAGATGATGGGGTAATAAAGTTTAGAGATAAACCTTGTATTCCTAGAAAATCTGAAATTATAGAAAAGATCCTAGAAGAAGCTCATAAAAGTAAGTATACCATTAATCCCGAAGTCATAAAGATGTACCAAGATCTTAGGAAGATGTTTTGGTGGCTTAATATGAAAGTGGATATAGCGGAGTATGTGCCCAAGTGCTTAACTTGCCAAAAAGTTAAAATAGAATACCAAAAATGCTCTGGACCTCTTCAATCCTTAGAGATCCCTAAGTGAAAGTGGGATAAAATCACCATAGACTCAGCTAGGGTTACCTAGAACTTAGCTAGGGTTTGATTCTATCTGGGTCATAGTGGATAGATTGATCAAATATGTCCACCTTTTACCAATCAGAGCTAACTATTCTTTGGATAGACTAGGTCAACTATACTTACAAGAGACAGTTAAATTGCATGGAATCCCTATAAGCATAGTATCAGATAGAGATCCTAGATTTACATCTAGATTTTAGGGAGCCTTGCAAAAGGCTTTTGGGACTAAGCTTAGTTTCAGTACAACTTACCACCCCTAGATAGATGGACAAATAGAGAGGACTATACAAACTCTAGAGGATATACTTAGGGAATGTGTACTTGAGCAACAGGAGAGTTGGGATAAGTTCTTGCCTTTAGTGGAGTTTGCCTACAATAATAGTTACCACACTAGCATAAGTATGGTACCATATGAGGCTTTGTATGGTAGGAAATGTAGGTCACCTCTATGTTGGCATGAGGTAGGAAAGAAAACCATCCTAGGTCTTGAGTTGGTCCAACAAACCATAGAGCAAATAAGAATGATTAAGGATAGGTTGGTTACTGCTCAAAGTTTGCAGAAGAGCTATGCTGATAAGAGGAGAAAACCCCTTGTGTTTGAAGAAGGAGAACATATTTTTCTTAGAGTCACTCCTACAACAGGGGTTAGTAGAGCATTGAAAACCAGAAAGTTAAATCCTCATTTTCTTAGTCCCTTCCAAATTCTAAAAAGAATAAGACCCATAGCCTATCAAATAGCCCTTCCTCCCAATTTGTCTAACCTTCATGATGTCTTTCAAGTATCACAACTCTGAAAGTACAATCCAGATCCATCACACATCATAGAAAGTGAATAAGTGCATTTAAGAGATGACTTGTCTAATATAATGCAACCTATAAGGATCGTGGACAGATGAGTCAAATAGCTTAGAGGTAAGCAGATTCCTTTGGTGAAGGTTTTATGGAATAGGATTGGCACTGAAGAGACTACTTGGGAATTGGAGTCCCACATAAAGCAAGACTATCCAAAGTTATTTTTATGAGATAAGCAATTTTTAGGACAAAATTTTAAAAATGATGGGAGAAATATAGCATCCTTCTTAATTTATAGTCTTGAATATGGTTATAAAGGTATTATAACTCTTGCTTGAATTACTTGTTAATTCTAGTGGCCATCTGAGATAGTTTAGGCACTTTGCTATAACACTAAATGTGAAAAATAGTTGTTATTAGCTCAGAGAATAGCATAAATTACTTAAAAAGATGGAGATAGATATGGAGAATTTATTTTTTGATCATTTAACGACGAAACTAATTATAGTTAATTTTGGAGGATTAACTGAATTAGTTTAGCATTTTTAATAGCACTGAGTGAGAGTTTAAGGGCTAGATTAAATAAACAGATATCTTTAAAAATTATGAATTTTTGTGAAGATATCAAGTAAAAAGTGGAGAAATTTTTGGAGATGAATATAGATTAAAGTAGATACTTATAAGCTTATTAACTTATTTCCTTAGGTTTAGCTTAACTTGAAGAAGACTAATAGGACATAAGTGACAGTTTTAGGTGTATGGGAAATAAAGCAATGATGATAATAGGATTGAGATGAATCCTAAGATTTTCCATAATAGTTAGAAAACTTGGTTTTGTGATATCAAAGTATTCCTAAGAGATAAAATGTTTCCAGCAAAATATCTAAACTCAACCTTATCACTCCAACAGCTCAACCGTCCTTCTTGTTATGTTTCTTTGACTTTGTTTCTTTTCATTTTCTCTTTTTCATGTTTCCAGCAAAGGGAAAGAAGAACAGAAAAAAGAAAGACAAGAAAATGAAGCAAATGGAAGAGGAAGAAGTAGGAGAGGAAGAAAAGGAAACCAAGGAAGAAGGAAAGAGGAATCAAGCCTAACACCATCATCTTTGGAAGTCAAGGTCGGGGTGCTTATTCATTTGACTCTCCCCTTTTCTATTTCCTCTTGGTGTTAAATGTAACGTCCTGAGACTGCCTGTAGGATCGATGAGTGTCCACACAAATCAATACGGGTCTTTTCAGTGTGCTTTGTCCTCACTCACACGCATCCTAGGAAATTTCCTAAGAAGTCACCCATCCCACAAGTGCTCTAAGTCAAGCACGCTTAATTATGGAGTACTTATGTTCTTGGCTCCCGAAAAGAAGATGCATCTTGTTAATATGGGTGGTGCTAATCAATTCCTTTAAGCCATCCTCAACTATGCAGTCCCATACCTGCACAGTCTCTAGATCTCTCTCATTCCGGTGTGTATTTAGTTCATTCATGTGTCCCTTTGCCTAGAAGCCTGCCAGGAGCTGCTCCTTGTTCGTACTTCATCTTTTTACACCAGCGACCACTCCCTGCCTTCGTCGGCCCCAGGTGTCACATGTCCACCAACTTCCGCATGGTTCATCCCTGAACCACACCGTACTGGGAGAGGTCTCTCTCTGATACCATTTGTAACGTCCTGAGACTGCCTGCAGGATCGATGAGTGTCCCTACAAATCAACACAGGTCTTTTTAGCATACTTTGTCCTCACTCACACGCATCTTAGGAAACTTCCCAGGAAGTCACCCATCCCACAAGTGCTCCAAGTCAAGCACGCTTAATTATGGAGTACTTCTGTTCTTGGCTCCCGAAAAGAAGATGCATCTTGTTGATATGGGTGGTGCTAATCAATTCCTTTAAGTCATCCTCAACTATGCAGTCCCATACCTGCACAGTCTCTGGATCCCTCTCATTTTGGTGTGTATTCAGTTCATTCATGTGTCCCTCCGCCTAGAAGCCTGCCAGGAGCCGCTCCTTGTCTGTGCTTCATCTTTTTGCACAGGCGACTACTCCCTGCCCTCGTCGGCCCCGGGTGTCACATGAAATGCATGCAAGCTTGGATAAAAATGAGTTTTTGAGAGGTTTCTCAATGGTTTGAGTTGTATGAACTTGATTTATGTTATTTTGAATTGATTCATGCATAGTTGAGGTTTTGAAACTTGTAAACACCCTTATAACTTCATATTTATGAGTTTAGTAAAAATGAGTTTATGTGTGATTTGCTTTGGATCATACTTCCATGAATTGTTGTTTAGAAATAAAGTATGAGAGTTTCACTATGCTAGAAACCATCTAAGACCTAAGTTTGGGGGTCCAAGTCTAGTAGAAATTCAATGTAACAGGAAGAAATTTTTTTGGTGCTTGAGCACCTAAGCGCTCAAGGCCAGAAACAAGGAAGAGATGTTTCTGGTGCTAGGCGCCCAGGAAGCGGGCGTCTAAGCGTGCATGTCCAGAATGTCAAGGTTATGAGCGCTTAATCACTTAGTGACTGGATGCTCAAGCGCCCAATGACAAAAACTTGGGAGCGTTCTACTGTCATGGAGCACTTAGGCGCTGAGAAAGTGAGTGCCCTGGCGCTCAATGATAGATTGTTCATTGTATTTATTCTAAGGAGAAGAAGTTCCCCACTTGTTGGGATCTTATATATATTCTTTGTAATGTAAGTTAAGACATTTTTAAGGATATTTCCAAAAGGGAATAACCACCTAGCATATATCAAGCAATGCAAGCTTTTGTGTAACTAAAAGTTGAGCATTAACATGAGTATGTTTCTACATTACTGTTGAGCAGTGATGTTACACCTGATATTGCAAAGTAGTGAGAAAAACACTTTGTGATAGAGTGGTCTACGAAACAAGGTAGTGAGAAAAATACCTTGTCGTAAGAGAGGAGTGAGAAAAATACTTTGTCAAGTGATATGATATTTACAACTGTATGGGCAAGTGTTTATCATTGTTTAAAAGTGAAATATGAATAATTGATTTATCATGATGTCATACAGTGTATTTATACTACTGAGAATTTTGAATTCTCATCCTGTTTGTTGTTTCCATGATAAATCTTGGTCAGGATCCTTCTAAGGGAAAGAAATAACAGAATAATGGATGCGCTATTTAGTTTTATTCTGTTTTTATAATGTTTACTTTGGATTGTATAAGTTTTTATGTATTGTATGTATATGTTTATGAATTCTCTTTTCCCTCATGGCTCTTTATAATAACATACATGGTTATTATGAACCTAGTATTGCTAGTATAAGTTAGAAGTAACACACTTAACTCTATTTACTTGTGTAATTAGATCATATAATACGGTAATGGGAGTTAGGAAAGAATAAGTTTCGATGACTAACAAATCAATACTTTTTTAAGTGTATCTTGAGTAACTATTAGAAAACTCACTACACTCTTAGAATTATGATCACTTGTGGTTATTAAATTTGTCTATCTTATGAATTGTTCTAACGTGTATGTTGAAGTGTGTTAGAACTCAGAATTCAATTTAGATATGATAAACACTAGCTTTAAATACTTGACTCTTCAAAAAGTTCATTAGAAAATTGCTCATAAAGACATGAGAAAACTTGATCAAAATACCTACCAGAAAGTATATTAGAAAACCATCAAAAAACTACGATCAGAAAACTCTTCAAGGTCAAAAGTCAAAGTCATCTTTTCTGACTTACATTGAGTCTAGTCACCACACAAACCTCCTAGTCACAATGAGAACATTTGAAAGTTGTCAAAAAGCATATCAGATAAAGACAAATAATAGCTAGTTTCCTGATTCACCAAAAAAGTGAACAGACGCATTAAATGCATTCTCATGGCTAGAATTCTTCCAAGGCTATAAATTGAAGCTCATTTGAAGCATTTAAGGCTGGAATACTTGGTTGTTGAAGTGATATTATTGCTGAGAAAAGTGCTGCTATTTTTTGATCTTATTCTTAACTTTCTATTTTCTTTTTGATGTATAGAAAATTCTTCTACTCATACTTCCTTGTATATTCTTAGTAAAAGAAGGATAGTTTGCTTAGATTTGTTTTGTAATATTCACTACTGGAATGTTAGTGAGCACAAACACAAAACCCATACACTATCTCTTTGTAACTTAACCATTAAAGATCCGAGTTTAAGCCTAGAGAGACTAGGTGAGCAAAGAATACTTGTTTTAGCTTGGAAAGGCTAGGTGTGAAAATAATACTTATTTGTATTTGAGCCTGGAGAGGCTATGTTAAAAAGAATACTCTAATAGTGAAAATCCTAGTGTTTTGCTGGGGACTAGAAGTAGGCAAGTGGTTGGCCGAAGTAGTATAAATCTTGTGTGTATTGCTTCTCTACCTTTTTTCTTTATGTTTTGACTTTGCTGTTAATTCAGTTATCTGAACTCTATGCTTAACGAGTTTTATGAACTTTTCTAAGTTCAATCTGATAAAGATATAAGTTTATGAAAATTGTTTTCTTATTAAAGGCTATATCAATAAAAGTTTTTCAAACTGTTAAGAGAAGCCTACCTAAGCATTCTCTAAGTGTTTTTTGAACTCTATTACCTTTCTAATTACTGCTTAGTTACTAACAACTTAAATCATCCAAGTGTCATACTTAAGAAAGCTATTTTTAGTTTTAGAAAGTGTTCAGAAAAAGATTTTAAAAAAGCACAATTCAACCCCCTTCTTGTTCATTCTGCCACCTTTAGGATAACTCATTACCATCATCATCATCCAAAGGAGCCAGAGTAGGAGCAACTGAAGTGGTAGGAACATCATGATCAATTGGATGCCTCTTGATCTTAGCACCCTCAAGGTAACTCTAGAGGAAAGTTAACTTTTGATCCACACTATCCATTTGTCGGCTCATCGTCCCATCAAAGCAGTCTATCTGACTATGTGACCCTTGCATGCTCTCCTCAACATAAGTTCAAAGGCCTTGAATCCCACAAAGTATCTCAGTCAAGTAATACGGAGGAGGAGCACCAAGTTATGTTGCTAGAGAACTGATTGGATCATCTAAAGGCTGGCCCTCCTGGCCAATGTTAGCATCAGTAGCAAGATCCGTTGGGTGCCATGAATCACCATACTTCTTCAACTTTAGCTTCATGAGAGTGTCTAAGTCAATGCATTTAGTACTTTTTCCATCATCCTTGATCTCACCTTAAAAGGGAACATTGAAGCGCTAATGAATCAAGGTAATCAACATAGCATAGGGTAGAGTCGTCACAGATCTTTGGGCTTTTAATATGTGCTGACACACATAGTATCCCCAATTAATGGGTCTTCCAATATTCAATGCCCAAAGAGTCATGACATCATCATTCATAACCTAGGAACAATCTCCAGCTCATACAATTAGGGCCCGAGCGAGAACATAATGCATTAAGAAGTTTTCGATAGTCAACTTGCTTGCCATAACTTGTGAATGAGGTCTGTACCCAAAACAAACTAGAAAGTGCAATGTGGCCTTGTACTCATAATCAGATTCCCATCGAGATAGGGAACCACTACCAATAAAATTCAAACCATCGAATTTTAGCCTAGCGATATCAGTCCATAACCCTTGATCTATCACAATATTCACTCTTTTTACCATATAGAAAATAATGCCATTCTTGTACTTAAGATTTGCATAGAACACTCTTACAAGATTAAGGAACATTTTTTTCTTAAAGCTCAGAAACTTAGCTAACCGCAGATCACACAACAACTCAAATAACCTAAATGACTTATTTAAGAAAAAAGTCACAGTCCAAATACCTTGGATGGATGATATCTCTAGTTTGAAACATCTTCACAAAGTTGTCAGCCTGCGCAGGGGTATTGAAGAAGCTTGAGTGATCAACCATTAGGATGGAAGCCAAAGGAGCTTGAGAAGAAGATTGAGGTTTGTTACCCGTTTTCTTTCTCTTGGTGACTCTAGATCATTTAGCCATGGATAAGTGTTTGTGGGTTTGATATGGGATAAGAAAAGGTAGTTTGGTGAATATTTAAGAGAGGTGTATGGCGTAGGTAGTAGTTTAGAGAGATGAGCCACGATTTGAAGTCGAGATGACCTTAACAAGGGCATCCCACCTTAGCTTCATAACATCCCACAAAGTTATGGCACCCCAATATCTGCTCAAGAACTTGGACCCTGGATCATCATTGATCGCCCCACGTGTGATTGTGTATTAATTTAGGTGGTATTTTCGCAAGTGCACGGATCGAACAAGTAAAAAAGAGTGAGTAGAATATCGCTCCCTCAAGGAATTAGTTTATCAAGTACCACTTCTCTAATATTTAATACTATCTAAGAAACCAATAACTAAGAGTGATTCAAAACAATTAAAAACACAAAATTATAAAAGACAAAAACACACAAGAATGCACAAAATTAAGAAGGAAAAGAGGGAACAAAGCACACGATTGCAAAACACTTTACGGATGTAAACACACGAAATTAAAATACTAGGGATCTTACTTCACTTAATTCAACAGTCTATCATAGTCAATAGAGTAGCTTTGGGACCTTCATTCTAATTAATTTCTAGTCATTCAATTGATGGGGAGAATCCCTTAATTAATTAAAACTTAATTTCTTGGTGAGTTAATTCTCTTTAATTATCAAAACCTAGTCAATTCCTTTATCTAAACCTCAACTCTTAAAGGCATAACCTTCACTCTATGGATTCTCATGAAATATATCACAATTCTCCCACACAACCTATAACATTTATTCTTAGACAATTATAAATCATGGTACTTATTATTTATAGTCTAAGTCATATTCAAACCTTTCGATTCTACACATATCTCATTAGATCAGTTTATAAGAGTCCAATTCATAAAAGCATTAAAAGTCATAATAAGCACTCAAATTGAATAGAAAAAAATTAATTAAAAATCTAATATTAATACATGTCAATTGAATCAAGTTACATCTTCACCCTAGAAAAACATGAATTTAGCTACTCATGACAAAAGAGAATAAGAGATAGGAAGAAGAAGGAGAATTCATCATAATAGAACCATAGAGAAGAAACCAAAGCGCCTTTAATGGTGATTTGATCTCCAACTCCATGAGAGCTCCATGACGACTCCTTCTCATCCTCTCCTAGGGGTCATCCCCTCATTGCCTTTGAACCTCTAAAATTCTAATTTTTTTTTGTATTTTTGAAACCAAAAGAGAGCTCATTTGCTAAACTTGTTTTTCCCCCTTTTAAATAAAAGTTTATAGCTTTTCGTATCTAACTTGCACAATTTTTCTCACCCTCCATATGATCGAATTTACCCTTGATCTGAACAGAGAAGATGTAGGATTTTCTGTTAATTTTTCAATGCTGTAAACTGCACATTGATATGATCTCTGTAGCCCAAGATATGGCTCAATTAATGAGAAATAGTTAGGATAATGCGGGAATACAAATTTTGCTCTAAATCAAATCTATTTGAGAATCCTCATCTAATCTCCAATCTAAGATTTTGCATCGAATTAGAACTCTAATTAGCATATAAGAATAAGATAAGAATCCCTCAAATATTTATCTTTAGGAATTTCTTATTTTTGCACAAAATCTGATGATTTATCTTGAAAATTCAAATATGACTAGGTGAAGAGATAATTATTTAAAAATAAATAAAAATAAACAAAATCTAAAAAAAATTAAAAATCCTAATAGATAAACTTAAAAGATGAATGTATTTTGCACTCATCAAATACCCCCAAACTTAAATATTGCTTGTCCTCATGCAATGAAAACGAATGAAACTAAGGGTAAAACTCATCTTTTTGAGGTGAATGCAAATGCAAAGGTTTTCAAAAAAAAAAAAATTCCAACTCCAAAAAGCAATTCAAAGCTTGAATGATCAATCATTTTCTCATATATTCATGCCCTACTCAAGTATATATCAACGATCAAGATAATTTTTTATCAAAAAGGTTTCATAAAACTCAAAGCTCTCTTGACAATCACTCATTTACTCAGTGACTCTTAATCATCTCCCTATATCACTAGGCAATAATGTTACACAATTCTTCATTAATCCAAGTCTATCCCAAGCTAAAATCTTTTATTTCTTATTTCCTCTCTTGTGAAGTTTGCTATGAAAATGTATGAGTTTACGGTTCACCATCAACCCTCATTCACAATTTGGAATTTTAGAGGAGAACGAAAAATCAAGCCCAGCGTGTGCCCGAGTTTACGGCTCACCATTGGCTTTTATAAGCTTTTCCCTTTTTTCATTAATTTTTTTAATTTTCACCACCCCTAAACTGATATTCTTTTATCACTTGAGTGGTGAAAACTCCTTAATTCAACTTTTTAATTTTCTTAGCTTACAATTTCCTAGAACCAGCTTCAAAAAGAGTAGAATAACTGTCTAAGAATAGGGGAGAATCCTAGAAAATCATATCATAAATGTAACACCCCGATTTTTTGTCTTTCTTGAAAATAAATACGTTTTATAATATTTATGAATTTTTGTGAATTTTTTAGAATTTAAAAATTATTTTAAATATTTTAATATTATTTTGATTATTTTAATATTATTTTTGAAATATATTCCTAGAACTCCATTTTTTTTGAAAATATATGAGTTTTATAATTTTTATGATTTTTGAGAATTTTTGTAGAATTTTTTGAGTTTATGATTATTTTAATATTATTCTAAGTTGTATGTGTCTTGAGGCGGATCTGGAAAAATAAAAATTTTTCTTGGATCAGAAAGTTTCAAACTGTCAAGGCAGGATCGGGGGATCTTACCAAACCCAAAAACAGTTGACACAGATTTTCTATATCTAAATTTTTTATTATCCATTGTGTAATAATAGCAGTAGTTATTGTCCATTGGGTAATATCTGTTAGAAAATATCTTGATGACGATGAGTCAAAGCGATGGACCAATGGTAAGCAAGAAGAAGGCAAATTGGATACTCAACTTGAAGACGAGAAATTCAAATTGACTACTCAAGTTAGAAGACAAATTCAATTCTACTACTTACTCTTTCAAGATATTTTGAACTTGTTTTGTCATTCTTTTTCTAGAAGCGATGACTCGCTATATTCTAGAAGAATGTGGAATGCTGACTCACTCAGTGACTTGTCACAATGAGTCATATATTCCAGAAGCTTCTCTTGATGACTCAGCCGGTGACTCAGCACTACGACTCTCTATGTTGACTCAGTCGTTCTGGAAAATGCTATGATGACTCACCTAGTAAATATTTAAGAAATAAATATCTAGCTATAAATATCTAAAGATAAATATCTAGGAATAAATATCTAACGGGAAAATATCTTAGGAAAATATCTTAATACAAATATCTAGTTAAAAATATATAAGCGAGAAAATATCTAAGATATTTCTAATCGAGAAAATATCTAAGATATTTCTAATCAGAAAATATCTAAGTTAAATATCTCAAGTGTAATCATGAAAGCTGAAAATATCTAAGCTAAATATCTTAAGAATAATGATAAACCATCATTACATGACATCATGACAATCAATTAGAATCATTGAAAGTCAACAAAAAATGGCTAGTTTAGTTAGTTAAGTAACTATATATTCTAACTAAGTTACTTAAATAGACTAAGTAGTAACTAAATGGAACAAACTAAGTTTGTAAGTACTTAGAGTCTTTAGTTACTAGAAAATATCTAGAGTTTCTAGAATCATTACCTATCCATGAAAAGAGTATGATTTAATCATGTAACCAGATAGTTAATCAGGTAACTATATAACCTAACTAAATTAGCTTAAGTATAACTAGAAAGCAATTGAATTAAGATTTGGTTAGTTTTCTATTGAGCTCCACAGCCTCCTAGGTCCTTCTAGGAGATTCATGAATCATCTAATGACCTAAGGATGACTTCATGATGACCAAGGCCATGTGCAGCCATATGCATTGAGCATTGTACAGCCGATGGCTGTTAGGGCGTATTATGCCTAAAGAGTGAACGGGAATTTGTAGAAATAAGTGGATCTGGACAAGATCTTGGGAGATGTCAGGGCGCGGGGATTCACTTATTGACATTTAGTCCATTGACATTGAGTCATATGATATATATATATATATATATATATATATATATATATATATATATATATATATATATATATATATATATATATATATATATACCCTGGCCGTGAACACCGATTACAATGCACTGGCAGGCCTGACAACCACTATTTCTTTTCTTTATCTGGCATTAGACTGTCTTTTAGGGGGGACAGATCTTCTGGACCGTTCATATCTGAATTTGAATCTCCATGGGGTAGGATCTAGTTGCATTGTGCATAATGATGGTCCTTGTACTCATTGAGTATGTGCATAGTTAGTGTACACATTGTTCATGAGCATACTCAAAATTTACACTGTGATGATATAATATTGTGGCAATATAATATTATGATGGTATAATATTATTGTGGTATTATTATTATGTCTACTATTCTTATATTGTAAGTTTATTGAATTATTTATCTATTAAATGTCATGAATATATCTGCTGATTTTATATTGATTTATAGATTGTATGTATGGAACGACTTTGTTATTCGTATCATTTCTTTGCTGCCATATTGGTATGCGATGTAGGGAATCTCACCTCTTTGCTATTTTATTCAGTCTATTTCTATTTTATGTCTATGTCTGTAAAGACTACGATGGCTGTAAGGAGAAATTTCTTTGATTATATGCAGGCGCAGTTCCACGATGGCATTGATGCTTAGCACGTCGACTCAGATACTGAACGTTTTAGTTATATAGGAGAGGTGACTCTATCTCAAAGTGATACTTACCATGGAAACCCTACTATTACATATAATGCTTGTGTACATGTAGAGTTTTCCATGCCTATTGTAGAACTATGAGACATTGCTCATCGTTTGCCTAGTGAAGACTTTACGGAGTCAACTGCTTGGACTCCTGTCCAAAGAGACACTTCTCGACCAGAGAATGTGCCTTTAGAGGATCTAAGAGAGGATCAGGTTCAGGACCTTACTCTCCAGGTGTTTTGGCTTAGGCCAGGTCGAGTTTTTATGTGGTAATTAAATATTGCTTAGAGTATATAAGTTTTATGTAATGAAGACGTTATGAATCTATGTTATATGTGAGAGATGTATTTTATTTAGTTCTTATATTTTGTGTTTTTCTAATTCAATAAAGTTTCTTTCATTCGAGAAAAAGAAATTTTGAAACCCGTATTTAAATGATATTAAATATTTTACAACTTGAGTAATTAATTATAAGGAGTTGGTTTGAAATGTGATACCCTTCGGAGGGGGTGTTACATTTGTTGTTATCAGAGCCCAAGTTAGAGTCTTTTGGGTTTGTGGATAGGTTTGTCTTGTTTGTGCTGTGTGTTTCTCTGACACCGAACATAGAGATATATTGTTTGAAATGGTTATGTTTAGTTTCATTGTGATTTGAGTTTGTTTGTCTTTCAAGAAAGACAATGGGTCGTAGTAGATGTAAGCATGTGAATGTGAGACGTGACGATGATCGTATAGCCATAGCAAGAAGTATAATGCAGAGGATGACTGACGTAGCAATACAACAGAGTTAGAAAATCATTCTGCAGCAGGAACTGATAACCGAACTTCAGAACTTGTTAGAGTTAGAGCAGTCTCATGATACAAGAAGCTATAACTTTGGACCAACTAGGATCCAAAAGGAAAGGAAGTGTAAGATCAATCGATTTCAGCAAAAGTCGTATGTACGACCATCGGGGAATCAACAACGAACAAATGGAGGAAGTGCTAGTGGCAGTGGATTTGACCAGATTATAGAATCAGCATCAAAATGTAAGAAGTGTGGAAAGGCTCATTTGACAAGGGAGTGCAAGAGTAAGGAAATAATTTGTTTCAGATGTGGGAAGCCTGGACACGTTTATAGAAATTGTACACAACCAATGACGGAACCTTCTGTTAGTAATGAACATGCGACAAGATCTCAAGTAGAAGAAAGAGTCAATACAAAGAGTAGAATGGGAACATTCAAATACAAAGACTTAAGAAACGAAGAAGTTGTACCATAGAGAGTAATCCTAAAACTTTACTATATAACTCGTAAGGTAACCTATTTTCTTGTGGTCTGTGACTGTGTGAACTTTTTGGGGTTATCTATGTTTTTGGTTTCCTTTTGACTTGAATAGTGCTACTTCAACTTCTAAACTTGTTATCATTACTTAGCCTGTTTAAAACTATCTTATTATTACTTGAGATTGGATTTTTTCTGTTGATTTGGTTTGTCTATTTCTTTCACGGATAGACTGAGTAAATCGATTTGGGTTATCCATGTCTTGTTATCTTTTGATCTGAGTATTTCTACTCTTCTTGTTAAACTTGTTGTTTATACTCAAGTTTTCTAACTCTATCTTACCTCTATTAAAGATCAAATATCTTTTGTTGATTTGATTTGCTTATCTAAAATCACATCTTTTGAGCTCATGATTTTATAAATGGATTGGTTATCCTCCAACCATATTCTACTAGATTGTTTCAATGAAACTTTAGAGTTTCTTGAAACTGAGATTTTTGGATTTGAATCTAGAAATTGAATCCAGAAAGTTCATTTCTAAATTTATTGGACCATATTCATTTCGAAATCTATTAAATCATATCAAATTCTTTGTTAGATAAATCTGGTAATCTACCAAATTGCTTTATTACTTTTCTTTATAACCTTTATAGTGCCTTCCATGTATCTCAATTGAGAAGAATTATTCTTGATTCAACCCATGTTATAGTGTTAAATACAGTATGTTTATAAAGAGAACTTAATCTAGGAGACATTTTCTATTAATAAAAAAGATAGGCGAGTGAAACAACTTACCTTGGAGAAGGTAATTTGGAATGATGTGATGGGAGATACAATATGGGAACTAGAAGATCAAATGAAGGAAGTCGCTGTTTTCTTCAAGATTGATTTGCATTCTGGTTAACATCAGATTCACGTGAAAGTAGAAGATGTTCCAAGACAGATTTATCGTTGTCCTTGTTGGCGATATTCTGATCTATTCTCGAAGTCCAAAAGAATATGTTGAACATCTCGGTGTGGTTTTTCAATTTCTGAAGAAGGGGAAGAAGTTATACGCGAAGCTGGTCAAGTGCGAATTTTGATTTAAGGAACGATAGTGACGTATGCTTCAAGACAAGGAAAGTGTATGAGAAGAATTATCCGATTCACGTTTTAGAATTTGTGATAGTTGTTTTGCGATTAAAATCTGGAGACGTTTCCCTATGATGTTTATAGCAATCACCAGAGCTTGGAGTATCTGGTCGATTAAAAGGTGTTCAAGATAAGAGAAAGAGATGATAGTTAGAATTTTCAAAGGGCTATAATTTTCAACTTCAATATCATTCCGGAAGGGTGAATGTCGTGACGAATGCCTTAAGTGAAATATGTATTTAGTATATCTGTTTGATTACGATTACCGATTTGAATAATTTGATAGAGAAAATTCGAGAGAAGCAAAAAGGTGAATGCTATGTGAGAGCTTGAAGATAAGATAAATGAGGAATGTCATTTTTGTGTGTTATGTGAGAGAAATTTCGAGGACGAAATTCTTTTTAGAGGGGGAGAGTTGTAACACCCCGATTTTTTGTCTTTCTTGAAAATAAATACGTTTTATAATATTTATGAGTTTTTGTGAATTTTTAGAAATTTAAAAATTATTTTGAATATTTTAATATTATTTTTTAAATATATTCCCAAACTATATTTTTTTTAAATATATGAGTTTTATAATTTTTATGATTTTTGAAAATTTTTGTAGAATTTTTTGAGTTTGTGATTATTTTAATATTATTCTAAGTTGTATGTATGCTTGAGGCGGGCCTGGAAAAATAAAAAAAATTTCTGGACTAGAAAGTTTTTAGACTGTCAAGGCAGGATTGGGGGATCTTACTAAACTCGAAACCAGGAATATTTGACAAAGATTTTTTGTATCTGAATTTTCTATTATCCATTGTGTAATAATAGTAGTAACTATTGTCCATTAGGTAATATCTGTTAGAAAATATCTTGATGACGATGAGTCAAAGCGATGGACCAATGGTAAGCAAGAAGAAAGCAAATTGGATACTTAACTTGAAGAGGAGAAATTCAATTTGACTACTTACTCTTTCAAGATATTTTAAACTTGTTTTGTCATTCTTTTTCTAGAAGCGATGACTCGCCATATTCTAGAAGAATGTAGAATGCTGACTCACCCAGTAACTTGTCACGATGAGTCACACATTCCAGAAGCTTCTCTTGATGACTCAGCCGGTGACTCAGCACTACGACTCACCATGCTGACTTAGCTGTTCTAGAAAATGCTATGATGACTCACCTAGTAAATATTTAAGAAATAAATATCTAGCTATAAATATCTAAGGATAAATATCTAGGAATAAATATCTAATAGGAAAATATCTCAGGAAAATATCTGAATACAAATATCTAGGTGACAATATCTAAGAAGAAAATATCTAAGATATTTCTAATCAGAAAATATCTAAGCTAAATATCTCAAGTGTAATTATGAAAGCTAAAAATATCTAAGCTAAATATCTTAACAATAATGATGAACCATCATTACATGACATCATGACAATCAATTAGAATCATTGAAAGTCAACAAAAATGGCTAGTTTAGTTAGTTAAGTAACTAGATATTCTAATTAAGTTACTTAAATAGACTAAGGAGTAACTAAATGGAACAAACTAAGTTTTCAAATACTTAGAGTCTTTAGTTACTAGAAAATATCTAGAGTTTCTAGAATCATTACCTATGCATGACAGGAGTATGATTTAATCATGTAACCAGATAGTTAATCAGGTAACTATATGACCTAACCAAATTAGCTTAAGTATAACCAGAAAGCAATTGAATTAAGATTTGGTTAGTTTTCTATTGAGCTCCACGGCCACCTAGGTCCTTCTAGGAGATTCATGAATCATCTAATGACCTAAGGATGACTTCTTGATGACCATGGCCATGTGCAACCATGTGAGCCCATGTGCTTATGTTTAATCTTGCAAAACAAGCCATAGTCTTTCTTTCCTATTGCATCCCACGACCATGCCTTGCATAATAGGCTATTCCATTTCATTTCCTAAACACTTTGTGACACAAAAGCCTTCCTCTCTATTTTCTCTCTTCCAATCATTCAAGAACAACAAGAACAAACACCAAGAACTTCATCTTCTCTCTTCTTTGAAGGATTCGGCCATGACTCATAGAACCACTTCCAAGCTTCCATAATTCTATCCAATCTTATTTTCTGAACCTATACACAATTTTAAGATACTTTGTAGTTGAAATCTTAGCCTAGTTCTATCATCTTCAACCTTATTCTTCATGTTGAAGATCAAAAAGCTTTTTCCTTTCTTCCTTGTGAAGCTCAGGGCCAACCATCCAAACACCATCTTCCAAGTTTGTTTAAATTTATCCAACCATACCTCTTGAATCCCCTCATCAATCTAAGCAACTTCTATGTTGTGATCAAGATCAAATTCCATCATCTTCAAGCTTGAATCTTGGATTTAAATTCTAAGGTTTCAAGGTAAAGATCTTGAAACTTGATTTCTTATTTGATTTTTTCCTAAGACCATGATTGATCTATGGTCATCTTGATCAAGCCTTAGATACTAATTTGTATGTATTTGTTTTGATTCTAAGATTTACTTGGTGGTGAAAGATTGATACAAAGAGAGTCCTACGAGGAGCTAGGAGGACATCAACCAGGTAAGAGGGAGATTAACCTCATCGGCCATATGTGGTGGTGAAGGAATGGATTGTTTGTGTTTGTGAGTGGAAAATCCATGTGAGGATTTATTCACTCGGATTATGTGGTTATTGATTTATGCTTGTCTGATTTGGTATGATTATGTGTTTTATATTCTTCTATATGTGATTTCGTTGCTTATTAATTATGTATAATTTATATATTTGAGATGACATGATTCTGATTAAACTGTGATTAAATGCTTAGTATGATTTTGAGGAGCATGAATATGTGAAAGTGGAAATATCATGAACAATATGTGAAAAGAGAAACTATTTCAGTTTTGTAAAACCAAGAGGCTTAAGGCTATTTTGAGGATTTTAGAACAAATCATTTGAAAATATTTTACTAAGTATGAATTTTAGATGATTAGGTAATAAGTAACTGAATTAAAGATTTTTACAAAGAAAAAGGAAATAGGAAATGAATAAATATTTGATTATGGAATATTAAGTGATTTTCGGCTAACACTCCAAGTATTGGTTTCATGAGAAATAAACTTATAAGTTAAAGTTTACTGACATATAGCTCACTCTTTGGGTTTTTGAGCGCGTTAGGAAACTTTGAATTATGATATTTGATTAAATCTTGGAAGTGTGAAATTTTATAAAGGAAACATTATTTAGAGGAGTTTTGGCAAGAAAATAATTTTAAGAATGATTTGATATATAAAATATTTTATTTAAGAAAGTTTTGTCAAGAGTAAAGAATAAAGATTTTAATATATCTTGAATGAATTAAAATAATATAAGTTTTTATAGAAAGCGTTTGGAAATATTAATTAAAGGAAATTTAATGAGAAAATGTTAGAAACATTATTTAAAGATGATTTATTATGGAAATAATGGTAATAAAGTCAAATTTCGATAATAAATGAGAAAAGTATTATTTTAAGCTTAAAATATGTTAGAAATATTTTACGCAATTTAAAAATAGTACTTTTTAGCTACACGATTAAGAAAATGTGATAAAATCTTTACGCGATTGAGAAAATGTTAAAAAATCATTACGCGATCTGAAAATGTAACAGATGTATTACGCGATTGTGAAAATGCGATAATATTGCAACGCGATTGAGAGGAACAGCGAGTTGTGTTGTAAAGTCGACGTACTGAAATAAATAATCTGTGGTGTTAACATTATGGATTGTGGAAACTGGAGTATTGGACCTGAGTGGATCTTTGGTATAATTGATTGTATGAATGGTTATATAATATCATAGATACTAATGGTATTAGACAACTGTAAATGCAGTTGCGTTAATATCATTGGGAATAGTACAACGGTACTTTGATTGGATTAAATATGCATTGAGCATTGTATAGCCGATGGCTGTTGGGGCGTATTATGCCTAAAGAGTGAACTAGAATTTGTAGAAATAAGTGGATCTGGACCAGATCTTGGGGGATGTCAGGGCGCGGTGATTCACTTATTGACATTTAGTCAATTGACATTGAGTCATATGATAAATATACCCTAGTCGTGAGTACCGATTGCAACACACTGGCGGGCCTAACAACCACTATTTCTTTTCTTTATCTAGCATTAGATTGTCTTTTAGGGGGGACAGATCTTCTAGACCGTTTATCTCTGAATTTGAATCTCCATGGAGTAGGATCTAGTTGCATTGTGCATAATGATGGTCCTTGTACTCATTGAGTATGTGCATAGTTAGTGTACACATTGTTCATGAGCATACTCAGAAGTTACACTGTGATGATATAATATTGTGGCAATATAATATTATGATGACATAATATTATTGTGGTATTATTATTATGTCTGCTATTCTTATACTGTAAGTTTATTGGATTATTTATCTATTAAATGTCATGAATATATTTACTGATTTTATATTGATCTATGGATTGTATGTATGGAACGACATTGTTGTTCGTATCGTTTCTTTGTTGCCATATTGGTATGCGATGTAGAGGATCTCACCTCTTTGCTATTTTATTCTGTCTGTTTCTATTTTATGTCTACGTCTATAAAGACTACGATGGCTGCAAGGAGAAATTTCTCTGATTATATGCAAGTCCAGTTCCACGATGGCATTGATGCCTGGCACGTCGATTCAGATACTGAATGTTTTAGTTATATAGGAGAGGTGACTCTATCTCAGAGTGATACTTATCATGGAAACCCTACTATTACATATAATGGTTGTGTGCATGAAGAGTTCTCCATGCCTATTGTAGAACTATGGGACATTGCTCACCGTTTGCCTAGTGAAGACTCTACGGAGTCAACTGCTCGAACTCCTGTCCAAAGAGACACTTCCCGACCAGAGAATATGCCTTTAGAGGATCCGAGAGAGGATCAGGTTTAGGACCTTACTCTCCAGGTGTTTTGGCTTGGGCCAAGTCGAGTTTTTATGTGGTAATTAAATATTGCTTAGAATATATAAGTTTTATGTAATGAAGACGTTATGAATCTATGTTATATGCGAGAGATGTATTTTATTTAGTTCTTATATTTTGTGTTTTTCTAATTCAATAAAGTTTCTTTCATCCAAGAAAAAGAAATCTTGAAACCTGTATTTAAATGATATTAAATATTTTATAACTTGAGTAATTAATTATAAGGAGTTAGTTTGAAATGTGATACCCTTCGGAGGGGGTGTTACAATAAACAATGATCGTTTGAAGAGCTAATAATTCAGCAAAACAAGCTTTTCAATTCAAATTCACTCAATTGACAAATATATACCAAGAGGACATGAATAAAATCAAGAAATTTTTTTTACATTCACACTTATTGAAGCTTTACTTAAAAATTCATTAATGCACTTTGCAATTTGCATCAAATTTCAAAAAGATTGGGTTTATTTCCTAATTTTTAATAAACAAAAATCTTATTTTTTTGGTTGACCAACACTATATACATCTCCCTACAAAGGCTCTAAACTCATGAAGGCACTTAAGCGACTGAAATTAAATAAAAAACAAAATTAACATAAAAAATTGTAGACATGTAAATGAATGCGACCCCACCTCCAAACTTAAAAGTTGACATTGTCCCCAATGTCATAGATAAAGAACATACCTCAAGATATTCAGTTGAAACAAATCAAGCACAATAGGAAGTGGAAGGAATTATCTCAAACAAACCATCAAGTTCATTGTCAGCAAATGCAAATAAATGGGTTCACAAAATAATCAATTAAGTATAGCCCAAATATAGCAATTTATCAACAATTGAAACATCAACAATCATTGTTTAGCAAGTGACATTAGTACTACTTATTTTCAATATATCAAGTCTTAAATTCAGTTATTAGATTGTCAAGCAATTAGACTTCATTTTTCAATCATTCACCTAAAGCCTAAGATCATGCGAATATGGGATCCATCATATCACAAGCATTAAGAATACTAAGAATGAATTAAGATCTCAGTCAAACAAGTACTAGATAAATTAACTCTTAATTGTACAACAATCATAATTATCATGCCACATTTCTCAATCCATAATAGGGATCATTGGAATCTATAGAGGTTGGGGGATGGAAAAAATTAACAAAATCCTTTTGGGGCATACTAGGCCATGATTCACACTGCCTAGGATTTTTTTCTTTTAATGGAAAAATAGAAAAACAAAAATAAAATTAAAAAGAAAAAGAAAAATTTTGGGGAACCCCTAAACTTAAAATCAAAGCAAGGTGTATATTAAATTGAATTGAAAAACAAGACACGAACAAACCAAAACAACACAAAACACTTCAAATTCAAATCTTAATCTAAAAATTTAAATAGGGAAAAACAGAAAAACAAATTCATCAATTAGTTTAAGCATTTTATTTCGCCATTACTTCTTGCTTCTTTTTAGCTCCCCTTTTGTTTCCTCTTATTGTCCTTTCATTCTCCGGATCAAATAGTAGTGAACTAGGGTCACTTGTACCTCGCATAAAACAAAACAACACTAGTGATTAGAAATAGAAATTAACAATTAAAGCAAAAGTAACAAAACGAAAATAAAAACAAAGCCTAGAGTAGTACTCTTCCTAGATACTAATGATATTGATAAAAGCCTAATTCCCCGGTAACGGCACCAAAAACTTGATCGTCTCACATGTGATTATGTATTAATTTAGGCGATATTACCACAAGTGCATGGATCGAACAAGTAATAAAGTGTGAGTAAAATATCTTTTCCACGAGGAATTAGTTTACCAAGTACCACTTCTCTAATATTAATATATACTATCTAACCAACTAATAATTAAGAGTGATTCAAAACAATTAAAGACACAAAATTATAGAAGACGAAAACACACAAGAACGCACGAAATTATGAGGGAAAAGAGAGAATAAAGCACACAAATGCAAAACACATTAAGGATGTAAACACACAAAATTAAAACACTAGGGATCTGACTTCACTTAATTCAACAATCTATCATAGACAATAAAGTAGCTTTGGGACATTTATTCTAATTAATTTCTAGTCATTCAATTGATGGGGAGAATATCTTAATTAATTAAAACTCAATTTCTTGGCATGTCAATTCTCTTTAATTATCAAAGTCTAGGCAATTCATTGATCTAAACCCCAATTCTTAAATGCATGACCTTCACTCTATGAATTCTCATGGAAAATACCACAATTCTCCCACACAACCTATACCCTCTACTCCTAGATAATTATAAATCGTGACACTTATTATTTATGGTCTAAGTCATATGCAAACCTTCCGATTCTATATACATCTCACTTGATCAATTTATGAATAACCAATTCATAAAAGTAATAAAAATCATAATAAACACTCAAATTGAATAGAAAAGAAATTAATTAAAAATTCAATCTTAATACATGTTGATTGAATTAAGTTACATCTTCACTCTAGAAACACACGAATCTAGCTACTCATAACAAAAAAGAAGAAGAGATAGGAAGAGGAAAGAGAATTCATTATGATAGAACCATAGAGAAGAAACGAAAGCGCCTTCAATAGTGATTTGATCTCCAATTCCATGAGAGCAACATGACTCCCCCTCCTCCTCTTCTTGGGCTCGTCCCCTCGTTGCCTTTGAGCCTCCAAAATTTTTATATTTTGTGTGTATTTTCTAAACCAAAAGAGAGCTTATTTGCTAAACTTATTTTTTTTCCTTTTATGGAAAACCTGACAGCTTTTCGTATCTAATTTATACGATTTTTATTACCCTTCAGGTGGCCGAATTGACCCTCTATATCAACAGAGAAGTTGTAGAATTTTCTGTTAACTTTTCAATGTCGTAAACAGCACATCGATCAAATCTTTGTAACCCAAAATATGACTCAATTAATGAGGAATGGTCAGGATAATGCGGAAATCTGAATTTTACTCTAAATCAAATCTATTTGAGAATCCTTATCCAATCTTCGACCTAAGATTTTGTAACCAATTAGAACTCTAATTAGCATCTAATAATAGGATAAGAACCCTTTAAATATTTATCTTTAGAAATTTTTATTTTTGTACAAAATCTAATAATTTATCCTAAAAATTCAAATATAACTAAGTGAAGAAATAATTATTAAAAAATAAATTAAAAATAAACTAAAACTAAATAAAAATAAATTAAAATTTTTAATAAATAAACCTAAAAGATGAATGTATTTTACACTAATCAATCACTAAATTATAGGCACATTGGAAGGCCAATATTGGGGGTAACAATACTTTGCCAGATCTGATGTCCCGAAGTCCCCAGCCAAGTCGGAGTTCGAAGTTTCGATGTCAGATAAAGCACTGGGGGCAATATTCTGAACTGGACTTCGGCCTTAAGCCTTAAGGCCAGGAGGGCCATTTACTTAGCGCCAACCACCTTAATTCCACCAGAAAGCTAATACTTATCATCCCCTGTATCTTTAGGAAATCAATTATATAAAGAATCACTAGTCCTCTCTAATCTGTTACTAAGGGAAAGAATATGCCTCTGAATCCGACCAAGACAAGGATCATAATAAACATGATTGCTTGCTGCCCAAGCATCCTCACTATATATAATGGGGATTAAACCCCTTGAGTAAAGTATCTTACCTTAATACACCTGCCTCCTAGTGTACATACTAATTCGAGCGTCAAAGTGTCATTGTAGATACACCCCCAGCACTCATATCCGCAGCACTTGGAACCTTGTACTACTATCAACAGTCCTGCCCAAGGTCAAGTGCCCCTAGATTCTTGAACAGAACAGTAGAGGCTTCAATGCGAAAAGTATATCAAATAGAAGATAGTCCAATTAATCCATTAGAGGAACAAGCATTAGGATAAATCATTAAAAAAACACATTATTCTAAATGGTTTTATTGAAATTTTGATTTTTATACAGTCCAATGACATCAATTAATCAATTTAGGTGATTCTACTGGGTAAAATATGATTGTTTTTTTTTAATAAAATGGTAGTAAAGATAGGTTATTCCAATACTACTAGCTATGACGCCAGTGACATGCCTCAGATTTCAAAGTGCAGGGAGGTCCACTCAAAGTGTTGTTCCAAAACCCGCAAGATAGCCACAAAAAATTCAAGAAACAAAGCAAAGTAAAATTGCTGTTGCCTAAGGCTAAGATGAGGCACGAGAATCTCTCTTTCTTTAGGACAATTCACACCACCCACAAAGATCTACAAAAGCAACCAGTTGCAATGAGTTCTTGATGCATTGCCCTCACGATACAATAACCCAACCGACCATGTTGTTTGTCTCCTTACTTTTGTACAACAAAGAAGACAAGACTCCACTCCCTCATGCCCTTTCCCTATCCAAGTATATTTGTGAATTTATTATAGTTGAAGAGGTGGGGTGTTTGAATAGCCATATTAAGTAGCCTTTAAGTGTGGGTGTTTATTAAGTGAGAAGTTAAAAGAATTTCAAAATACACATAAAAGTAGAGAGTTACAAGAATCTCAAATAATTATCATAAAAACAAAATTATTACTAATGGGGAGTATTGATTTCTTCCATATATTCCACATGTTGAATTTTGTAGTGTAACGCCCATATATACTTATAATTCTTAGTAACTCCTAAATTCAAGATTTAAAAGGGTGTTAATTTTTATTAAAATTTACAACACAAAGGATTACCTCCAGGATACTTGCTCAAATAATTTTCCCCCATTTGGATGTTATTGACCCATAGCCCTTTGGTGCCATGGAATCTCCTTTAGAGAGACGACTACCAAACAAGACTACTGACCAAGAGAAAATTTGAACCCATGCATTTATGGAGTGCAGAGCCTTATCCAAATGTTGATAAAATATGATTTGGTTGTGTTATTGTTGCTTTAAGATTCCTAAGCATACTGTGCCGTTCCCATTTTAGCTTCAATGTTACAAAACATATTTCTGGGGAATGTATCATTCACAGGAATGCAATATTCCGATATTTTAGCTAAAAAAAAAAAACATTTCCATTAGGAGCTGAGTTTCATTTTTGTTTCTGGGGATAGAATGTAAAAGAAATCATTATCCACCTTACTTAAATTCTTTATATCACCACAGCCGCCATCATATACTTTTGTACACCGGAAAATAAAAAATAAAAGTGCATAAATTTGCAATCATTCATAAATTAAACTCGGTTTCCAATAAAAGAGCATATCAGAAAAGTATTTAACAAGCAACTTGCAACTAACGACAGCAGTAGGATTAGTGGGGGTGTTTTAGATTGAGGATACGAATATAAATCTCTCTTAGATGGGGTTTGAACATTATGTTATTACAGTCCTCTTTTGCAGGAGCTTTTTTATTTGTTTTGTGTTGAAGGATTGCACGCCTCAAGTTACTACTGGCCAGAAAAATACATAAATTTATTTCTTCTCACAAGTTGCACTTATAAAATGATATCTTCTACGAATATGTAGATTAAACAATAGCTTCAAATCCTTGAAAACAAAATAATATCTAACTGTGCTCTTTTTTCATGCACAGAGGATAAGAGGGTGATGTTCCCATTTCCTATCAACCATATCAATTTGGGGCATTACCAGTAGTACGTAACCAACTTCCTCCCAACTTGCTCAATAATTGGCTTATACTTTATTGTATTTCATTTTTAAAGCATAATTTTTTGGAAAATAATGAATATACACCAATGTAATAATTGACATTGATCTTGCACCATCTAATAACTTTTCATATAATACATTATAGTTCTATCATCTCCATCTTTTCTCTCAAGTTTTGAAAAGTTTAAACATCAATAAACATGTAATCAAATAGCTCTCATTTTTATATATTTTAGAAGTATATATTACTCAATCTTTATGTGTATCAATAAAGTACTAAATAATTTGGATTAATGAGAAATTTTATATACATGATCTAGATGATAGAAGTTTTCAATTTAACCGTAAATTTTGTAATAAACTTATCCAATAAAAATTATTTAATGGTGTATGAAATGTTTTGACTTACACATCTGTGAATTGATCTCTTTCCTAATTTTTTAAATATTAATATTATACAGTTGGAATCCTCCAATATATATATTCCATTTTTAGGTTGCATACTACATATATAAAGTTCTATTTATTAAATTGGAGGGGGCTACATGCCTGCTGGGGGTTTAGAATTTGCAAGCCTAGGTTGAAGACTTGAAGCGTCAAAAGACAAGAAATTACTTTGGGGTTATAATTTTTTTAATTTTCCATGAAATCTTTCCATGCTCTATCGGATAACTTTTAAAAGACTAGATAATACAACAACAAAAAACTTCACCCTATACTCATCAGCAAAAACTAATCATCTGCCATCTGCTAGAAGTTTCTCATTTTCCTTCTGAATTTCTTCTCAACTTCTATAATTTTCACTTTTCAGATGTAAAACCAAACATGAATGTACATAATAACACTAACGATTTACAACAGGAAACTTGATTGTTTTTTGCATACAAACTCATTAGTGGGGGAAACTTCAAAGTGAGTTTTAATTTGTTCAAATCTCTCTGACAGAAACAAGCTTTGCAAGTTTTTCAGTGCTGTTGAAGCCTTGACTTCTGCTGTAAACAGTGCCTTGACAGGCCTGTGGTCCGACAGTTTTGATTCACTTCTAGTGTACTGAAGTTGCTTTAAACCCTTGCCAAACCATATTATTCTGTCACACCTAAAATGAAGAACACCAAAATACAAGTCAATCATTTTTAGAACTTGATTATGTGATCATTGCTTATATATTGTGTGTCTCTTACCATGCTGGTGCTCGCCTCTTTTCTGCCTTTCTCCCGTGATAACAACATCCATAGTAGATGTCTGAATTTGGACAATACTTGTAGGTTGGGGCGAATTTGATTGCTCCTTCATGCCATCCTCTTAACATGTTTCCACTCATTAGCTCCATCATTAGCTTCATTTTCATTCCATCAAGTTAGAGAATATGCAAAGTTTGAAAAAAATTCCAACAAGTTTTTTTTTTCTTATATATATATATATATACCTGATCATTTTCTAGTAAGGAATCCCAGTCTCCTTTTTCAACAAGTGAGCGTGTCGTTTCTTCCGGTAGAGAAATTCTATAATTTAGATCTCCAAGCAATATTACATGACTGCACAAGACAAGGCGTGATTAAATGGTTAAAATAATGCAACATGTATATAAAACTGAAAGTAATTTAAGTGCAAGTTTGGCAGAAATTAAATTCAATTATTTTACCCTAAATTCAATTTGATTATTCAGTAATTAAAAGAAGTCGAGTGGTTTTAACTATTTGAATAGATTTCTATAAGGGCAAACGGTTACCATAGTGCGCAAGTGTATCTCTTTAAGGTGTTTTATTCTTTTGGGGCCTTTTGCAAATTTGTTAATTAATTAAATCAGTGACCCACTTTAAAGAACAATTTCCTTACAACTTCATAAAGATGATTAATTAAGAGTATAGTTTAGTTACAAACATTAAAAACCAGCAAAGAAAAATATTTTAGTGTTTTAGCGGTCTTCAATCTATTAGGACAAATTCAAAGCTGGAGAATAGCAACAATGATGCTTCATTAAGGAAATTATTTATTTTAACAGCAATAAAAAAATTTAAAAATCAAATAATTTATTCAATATTCGCACCTTGTTTTCATGATTCGTTGGGAAAGGAACCTAATTATTAAAAACAAACCAAAAACAAAAAGGAATTATTAAGGCTGATTGGTTGGACGGTTTCAAACAATTGTAATTACTTACTCATGATCAAGAATCTTTCTTGGCAAATCAAGCAGAGGGCCTCTAGGAAAGCTTGTCCGGGAAAATATTTCACCAACGTCAGAGTTCCTATGCTTCTCATCCCCCTCTCGTCCCCCAGAAGCTAGATGACTGCACACAAAGCAGAAGCCTTTTTCATGTAACAGAAATCTCACAGATACAGAACCCTGCAAATTAATCAGAGTTGTAAAAGGAAAGAGAAAAGTTAAATAGTAAAGAGAAATTAAATACAAAAATGATTAGATAACCAATGCAGATGTGAGCTTTAGACTATTGGACACTGCTTAATGAAGTTGATGTTGACAGTGATCGAGATGACTGGTGAGCATATACTGCAAAACAAATACTTATGTTCAAATGCTAAACTAATATCAATTAGGTGGGCATAATTTGGTTAGGTCACCTTGTTGCCTAAGCAGCCCATAATGCCGCACCCTACACATGAGACACTTGGATGCCGAATGAATGGACGAAGGTCTCTCCTAGCCCACACAGATATCAATATACCAACCATTTGCTTGCTAATGATACACTGGAAATCTTGTGGGCCTTTACAGTACTGAGCTGGATTTCCTTCCTCATTGGGACAAATATTCTTCAGCTCCTTCTCTTTAGTATCACGTTGACCTTTGCAACGTTGATGTGTGCTCTTGTTCAAAGCTTCTCTGATTATGGAATTCCATTTCATAGAAATCTTACTATTTTCAGGTCCTAGCACATTTGATGCTTTTAGAGGCACAATTTCTTGAAACCTGGATTGAAAAATAATAATAATAATAATTAAGCATATGAAACTTACATGCATAATATTAATAATTATCACTTTATCAAAACAAGCTCAATTCATTTCCATTTCTCAAACTAGTTATTTTATGCTAGAAATCCTGAAGCGGTTCTGACAATACCCAAGTACATAGATGTCACAGGACTTGTTGCATGTCTCCAACAAATCCTCTATATTCAATCCTTCATCTGGTGCAATCCCACCTACGTTCCATGTACTGACAAAAACCCTTAAATGAATAAACAAAAAGGATGTCAGAAACATTGAAAAATAATTAAAATAGAATACAACCGCATAAATAGAATTGAACTAAACAAAACATATGCTGCAGTTCATCTTAAGCTTTTCGGTATATGATGTATAAGAGTATCGCATAGATAGGAATATAAAATTAGCAAGAGGGTATTTTTCTTCTTACTTGTTCTTTTGTGTGTCCTTGTGATCATTAATAATGGTCTCAGTGCTCAGATATGATTGATCATCACCTGTAACACCCAATAAGGGTTCTGTATTACTTGGATAATCTGCTATAAAATTGCTGCTTCCCAATCTCTTGCTTAGTATCTTATTAGCAACTAATGCGGGCCACATGACCTAAAGATATGATATACACAAATCCATGACAACAAAATTTGGTAAGGAATTTAAATGAAAATGGATCTAAGGAAGAAAGTATGAGAAGGCTAGTGGAACTCACTTCTGCTTGCTTTCCTGGCATGGTAAGAAACAGTGGTTTGTACTACTATTGGCGATAGAAAAAAAGGATTAGATAGACAATTCCTCAGGAATAAAGGAGAATGGAAGATATCATGCTGAGGAAGAGAGAGGCTTCTCCAACTTGAGAAGGAGGAAGACTTCTAATGTGACGTAAAGAGGATGCACCTTTTCTACATTGCTCGTCATATTTTTCAATATAGGAACATTTTACATTGTCCCAGCAAGGGTGGGAGGGAGAGAGAGAGGGCAGAAAACATGGGTCTTCTTGCAGATTTGAATTCTTCTGCTTGTTGATGAGTAGAATTTGAAGGATATCTTAATGTTTACCATATTTAAATTGTTGAAAATGGGTGCAAGTGGGAGTGTGGTCCATTAAAAAATAGGCAAATGTGAGAAGTGATGACCAGTTGTGGCCCCAACAAATACCCAAGCTTTTTGCTGACATTATGTGAACAAAAGAAGGGAGTTTTTCACAACTGGCCCCACCATATGTAACTAAACTAACCATTTAAAGAAAATATCATATTCCCAAATTTAAATTTTTTTTTAAATTATAGGTTAACTTATTACAATTGAACTTCTTTTTAACTAATAAGTCATTTAGTAATAAATATTATAAAGTAAGCTATCTATGATTTATTTTATTTCTAACAAATTTTGTTATTGTTTTATATAGTATTTGATGTGATAAATCTTTTTATGATAAATTTTCATGTAATTATACACAGATAAACTTTTGTGGTATATATATGAATGTTCTTATTAAAAATACATTTTTTTTTATTATGGCCCCAACTAAACTGCATATTCTTCAGATTCCAATCATTATTGACACGTTATTGAGAATTATATTATTAGGCGTCTAGCGAAATCCATTGATCAAACTATGGAACTACATCTCCACGTAAAATTACATGGTTCTGGAGATATATCTTCTCATGGATATATAAATATTTTACACGAAATGCAACTTAAAACTCAAAGAAAAATGTTAGTTACATATCTCTATGCCTCACATCTTTTACATTTAAGAGTATGTGGAGAAATCAAAATATAAATATATTAAAAACAAGTGAAATGAATTATAATAAGATGATAAAAACTATATTAAATGTGAAATAAAATGTGAAATAATGTGTTATAAGTTTATTTAAATAGCGTAATTCAAACTCTAATGCTTAAGTCACCCACTGTCGTAAAAGATGACTGGTTTTGAATATCTCTACACGTAGTTTCAGAATTTATAGGTCTATGAGAAAATAGAAAAAGAAAAAAAATGGTGAATGGCAGATTGAGTGAAAATGAGTAATTGTTTATTCATTTTGGCTATTTGAAGGGAGAAAACAAATAAAAATTCAAGTATGAGTTTTAAGTATATACGTGGGTAAAAAAAGTTTTAAATTCGAAAAGGAATGGATAGACTGAGGACTTTATAAGTGGATAGACACATAAATTTATTATTTTAAAGTTTTGAGTTGAGACGTAGCATTAGTCGACTTTTACTGCTAAAAATTATACGCGGATAGAGATGAAATTTTTCGTCAATGATCCATTAAATTTCATTGCTATAATAATTAGATATGGAATTTGTCACATAATGATGGACGTCACGTAATCCTATGTGCACTACTAGAAAAATCCTATTTAGAGATAGATAAATTTCATCTCTAAAATGTTAAAATTTCATCTCTAAATATTTAGAGACAAAATTAAAAATGAAAATTGATTTTTCAGTAAAAGTGACGTCTCTGATTGTTAGAGATAGAACATTTAATTTTGTCTCTAATTTAGAGACGGATTTGTTCCGTCTCTAAATAAAATCATCTGTCTATAATTAGAGACAGAATTTGTCAAATTTCTTCTAAAAAATATAATAATAATTAAATTAGAGGTGGCACCATTCCGTCTCTAATATTAAAATGTCCGTCTCTAAAAAATTCAAATCCGGTTACCAAATAATTTCCAAAAAAATGTAGAGATGAACATACTCCGTCTCTAAAAATTAGAGATGGAAAGTGGTCTTCTCTAATTTTTTAGAATTATGTTTTTAATATGTTTTCAATTTTATAAATAACTTGATGCAATTAACCATCACAATAAGTCATATAGCATCACAAATCACAATTTTAGAACATCATCACAAATGTTTGTACCAAAATACAAAGTATAATTAATTGTCATTACAAATATTTAAATAGTAACTAGAAATATTTAAATTGTCAACGAAAATATAAAAAAAAACTAATCACAGACTTGGGTCATCATAATTCATAACATCGTTACCCATCTCCTCATCATCATGGTCATCCTCTTCTCTAGGTGCAGGATGGGAAGGTTCAGGCTGTGAAGTTATAGGTGATGGCATTCCAAATTGACTACCCAAAAGAAGACTCCTAAACCTCTCCTCCCATTGTTCCATCTTCTACTTTATCATGTCTTGTTCAAGATTCTTTTGATGAAACTCATCAGTTAGAGCCTGAATTTTGGCCTGCGTTGCAATAATATCTGTTGGTGATACTCCATCAACGGAACAAGAGGATGGAATAGAAGAAGATCCAACGACATTAGTTGTTTATGAACCCAATCCGTAGATGCGCCCTTTCTTGTCGGTGCCTCCAACAACATCCAAGTAGATTCTGTTAGCAGACTTTTGACTGCTGCTACCTTCACCATTCTGGGATTGCCACTCAACCATCCGCCTTTCATAGTACTCTTCCTAAAAAGGGGTTATAAGACATTTCTACTTGAAACTTGATGTAACTTAAATGCTAGCTTATGCTTACCACAACCTTTGCTGCTTCCAAAGTGTTATACTCTTTTGAATTCTCCTTGGCTCTATGAAGTCACTTGTAGATGTCAAAAAAGCTTGGCTCCCTAGACATCTGATTCGCTTGAAAAGACAAAAAAACAAGTATTAGTAACGTAGGAAATCTATATATTTTCCTAAAATAGAATAACTTTATACAAACAATGAGATATATATATCTCAATAGATATCCTCAAAACTTGCAATTCACATATTTGCATACTAGGCAACTCATTCCATGTCAAATATAACTACAATGATTGTACATCATTATTTAAATAGAAAATCAAGCACACATGTTCTTATTCAATTTTTAGAAAGGAAACAAAGAGACTTATTCAATATAAATCATGGATTGTTAACTTAGAGAATTACAGTATATCAAAGAAATAAAGCATCAAGGAAATAAAGCAAGTGCTATGTAGCATCAAGGAAATAAAGCAATTTTAAGTCTATCTCAACAACCAAACATTCAAAACAGAATTAGGACAACATGAAGGAGCAAGTTATACTCATATATAGCACATGACAATCTCTATACAACATCACAAAAATCAAGCTAGCATGAAAGAGTAAATTAAATGCAAAATACAATAATTTGATAATATATATGGTATAACTATAAGGATATAACATCACTCACCATTCTCCTATAGTGCTCTGTTGCATATATGGATCCTCTAGTGTGCACATTGAGACCCTCTTTAGATTGTCTATTTCGACTGTTTTGCATGGACACTGTTTGCAAGGTAGGATCACTTCATTTAACTCACAACTGCTCCCTAGCATCTGGATGAATCCATGCACCCTTATTCTTGTTATCGCGCACCTTGAATAGATTATTTGATAGTGCACCAGATCCCTTAGTCTCAAAGATCTTTCAGATCATATCATTATCTTCAGGTAACCACTTGTATTTTGCCTGTATTGATAAAGTATTAATTAATCAAATATAATATTTTTAAATTAATAACAGATTAATAACAATACTTAAAATAATATTACCCCAAAATCTTTAAACCACATATCATGCACAGTGTCGGTCACATCTATCCAACTTGTCCAAGGCTCTTTATACTTCTTTTTGAATATGGATATTATATCACGAGTCATTCCAACACCGAGGTAAAACCTGTAAGTCAAAATATGTGTGTGTGTGTGTGTATGTATATATAACTATATATATATATATATAGAATAATATATATATATATAACTATTCTTTTTTAATTATCTATCTTTGTCCCTTGATTTGGGGTGAGATCAAACCAATCACATTTGAATAGAACTACCATCTTTAAGGGCCACCCAATGTACTGCATTTCAACAATACCAATTAAAACCACGTAATAATCATTCTCCATTGTCTCATTCTCACCACCTCAAACACATACACCATAATTTGTTTTACCCATCCCTTGACCATGATCTTTTGTATTGAATTTGTAACTGTTTATTGAATATGTCTACCACATGTTTACTTTGTTTAAGGGCCCCCATGCCAAACTCCTCAAAAGTTCATCTTCAATGTTGTTACTAAACACCTATATCACAAATGGGTAAGTTAATTGGTTTTACCTAAACAAGTAATGAAGGAATTAATAGAGAAATTAGGTACGTAGATGATATTTAGCATACATGTTCTTTAAACCATGTGGGAAATGTTGTGGAGATTTGTTTGTCTACTTGCAAGTCATTTTGACCAAGTTCTCGTAGCAAATCTGTATATATTCTAAATTGAAATCACAAAGTAAATCGCTTCATAGATTTAATTATGATACGTGAAATTAAAAGAACAACTTAGTAACTTACTTCAAAATAGGCTCCACCTCAAGACAATTTAGAAGAACATATAAGTGTGCAACATTCATTTCCCTTTCTTGTAAGATGCAAGATTTGCGTTTTCTAATTGGAAGATTGAGAAAATTAAAATAAAAAATGGTAGATTGATTGAACAACCTTCACTTGCTTCATCATTCCATGAAACTCTTGTCCTTCTAGATGGAACAATGGGTGGATAGTAGTAAGATGCAAAAGTAGATGTCTCCTCCACTAAATAAGCTTTACAAATGGAACCTTCAACTGTAGCTGAGTTTGAGACCTTATCTTTTAAGGTACGTATAAACCTATTAATTGAGAACATCAGTGTAACAAATACCTTATAAGGATTTAATTTAAAAGAATGAAGATAGATAGATGACTCAACCTTTCAAAGGGATACATCCATCGATATTGCACGAGACCACCGACCCTTGCTTCGAAGGGCAAATGAATTGGAATGTGCTCCATTGAATCAAAGAAACTTGGAGGAAATATTTTTTCTAATTTACATAAAATTATTAGAATGTTTTGCTCCATCTCATGTAATTTATCCTTTTTCAGCAATGGCGAAGTTAATTTTCTGAAGAATTGACTGAACTCAGTAAGTGCATTCCAAATGGGCTTGGGTAATTCCTTGAATACAATTGGGAGCAAACGTTGCATGAACACATGACAATCATGACTTTTCATACCAAACAACTTTGCTTCCTTCATGTCAATGCGTCTAGCCAAATTGGAGGCATACCCATCTGGTAGCTTCAATTGTTTAACCCATTCGCACACGACTAATCTTTATTGCTTAGTCAATATGTATTGTGCTTTAGCTTTCTACCTCCACCATCCTGCAGCTCTAGATCTTTTCGTCTACAATATTCTGCCAAGTCCAGTCTAGTATTAAAATTGTCTTTCGTCTTACCCTTAGTATCCATAACTATGTATAAGATATTAAGAAACACATTTCTCTCAATATGCATGACATCCAAATTATGTGAGAGAAGATTTGTTTTCCAATAAGGCAGTTCCCAAAAGATGCTTCGTTTTGTCCAGTTGTGATAAATACCATACCCTGGTGGACTTTCTCCTACTAATTCAGTTATGTTAGGTATATGTCACACCCTATCCCACACTTCTTCACCAGTCAACATTCATGGGGGTAATGAAGTCTTAACAAGTCTATTTCTGAAAGTATTTTTTTCTTTCTATAGCAATGATCCTGTGGCAAGAATTGACGGTGACAATCAAAAAATGATGTCTTGCGGCTATGTTTAAGTGTGAGTGGTTTTGAGTGCTCCATACAAATTGGACAAACAAGTTTTCCCATTATCATCCTACCTGACATCCCATATGCGGGGAAATCATTAATCATCCACATCAAACAAGCCTTCATGACAAAGTTTTGTTGTCGTGAGACATCATAGGTCATAACACCGATATTCCACAAAAGTTTCAGTTCATCTATAAGCAGCTGTAAGTACACATCAATTCTACTTTTTGGATTAGAAAGGCTTGGAATTATGATAGTTAAGAACATGAAATCTCTTCTCATGAACATCTATGGAGGTAGATTGTAAAGAGTAATGATTATTGGCTAACATGAATAAATCCTACCTATTTTGTCAAATAGAGCAAATCCATCAGCATATAACCCTAGCCTCACATTTTAAGGGTCTTCTGCAAATTCAGGATATGTTTCATCAAAATATTTTCAAGCTTCTCCATCGATGGGTGAGACAATGACCCCGTCTCCTTCTCATTCTCACGATGTCATCTTATGTGAGACACTGTTTGCATTAAGGAATAAAGTCTTTGTAGCCTTGGGATAAGTGGGAAATGCCATATTTTTTTCTAAAGAATTTCTTTGATCTTACCATTTCTAGTGATGCATCTATAATGGTCCTTGCCACAAAATATACAACTACGAAGATTCTCATAAGGAGGACGATAAAGCATGTATCCATTTAGATAGTAGGGAATCTTTTTGCAACCCATCCCTTGTCGTTCCACTGCTTTCTTTGCACGATAGAAGTTTCTAGGCATTCGATTATCATTCAGCTATGCATTCCTCATAAAATCCACTCGTTGATTAAAACAAGTCTTAGAGATATTGAAGTCAGATTTGATACTTAGAACTTCACATGAAGCTAACAATTCGGAGTAATTGTCATAACTATCATACAGGGGAGCTTATGCAGCTGACAACATTTCAAAAAAAAATTTGACTTTTGGGTTAGGATCTTTCCTTATTTATTCTACATAACCAAACCCTTGTTGCTCAACATAATTGCCAATAAAGGGTCCAATAGCATCCATTACCATCTGCTCATACCTATTGAAGTCTTCCCTTACCTCACTACTTCCATAGTATGAGTTGTCTGTAACCACTAGAGGAATAGGAAGCCTTGGTTCGTTATGGTTAGTCCAGTAATAGTAATCACTCCTAAACTTCTTCATACATAGGTGTGCCTTGACTTCATCGACAAATTGATTCACCTTACATTTGCAATTTTTATATGGATACCTTAACTTTCCTATTGCTTTAAACTGATTTTGTGCATAAACAAACTCAACAAACTCGTTAACCCCCACCATGAATTCATCTGTAACTCTTCTCTTATCAGGATCCACCCTTTTATTCATCCACTTCTAATGTTGAGGAACTTCCATTCTGTTTCTAATTTACAATAAATAGGAGGCATATCAATCAAAATACATGAAACTACTATTTAAATAAAATTTAAATAGTTAGACCGAAATTAAACAACGTACTTCAAAGATAGATTCTCTTTAAACCGTAAAGAGAAGGGAAGCTAAGTTATATTGTCACCAACTTTTACTATGAGACAGAGTTTACATAGAGATATCAAAAGTAAAATACTACCAAACAAAATGGCTTATGTGCAGCAGGCAATTAATAGAATGAGCATGCATAATTCTTTCATCCAAAGGCATAAAAAATAAGAAGAAAGATTTGGCATATTTAAATTAGAATAAATAGAACTTGAAATAACTGAATAAAAACAGACCATACCACTAAAAACTAAATCATGTTGAGCATTCAAAGAGATAAATCAAGATTGTCACTTCACAAACCATATGCCCAAAATCCATTTAGGCTCACTGCCTTTGTTGTCTAAGATTTTCAGCAAACTTTAGCAAAACACCAGAAATCATAGGAATAGAGTTGGAGCTTCAAATTTTAGCTCAACATCATTGGATGATTTAACTTTTGAATGAGATAAGAATCATTGAAAGATATTAGGTGCAACTTCAGATCTGAATCAAACAGAGACAACACTAATGGCTCCACATTGTGTGTGAACTGGTGTCAAACGACAAAAGGAAAAATTTTGAAACTTCTACTGATGCAAGCCCTATATGTTAGCTTCACAATGCAACAAGTTGTGCGCAAATTAAAAGTGTATGGCCCAAGTTATGGACGAAAGAGTAATTTATGCCCAAAATTGAGAACATGTAGGATAGACTTGACTTTAAACAAAAAATAGTTTCGATTGGTAAAAGGTTTAAATTTGGGATTTTGATAATAGAAAGCTTTATATCTTAGGTTTCTAACTAAAAAAACGACACCTAAATTCAATTTTTCTAGCTCTAGTTATGAATAAAAACCCAGGGGCTGCCAAAGATCATGATAGCATGCCCAAATGAGCTCCACAATGTGACTTAGTGCATATAACCTAGCTAAATAACTCAAACAAAAACCCAAACTCAATATAGCAGACATGCAAACCATACCACTAAAAACTAGATCATGCAAAGCATTCAAAAAGATTAATCAAGATTGTTACTTCATAGACCACACGCCCAAAATCCATTTAAGCTCATTGCCTTTGTTGTCCAATATTTTCAGCAAACTTTGGAATAACACCAGAAATCACAAGAATAGAATTGGAGCTTTAAATAAAAGGCTTGGCAAATGATTACTAAACAACACTTTATCTAATTTTACCTCCTCCCCCTATTTTATTTGGCTAAGATAGACAACAAATTATACAACATGTTACTTATATTTAATTTTACATTGGCATATATTGTTCCATTCCCAACTCAAAAACTTTAATATCATATAGTAATTAACCATTTGAGCAATTAACCACTAGCTTCTATGATTATAAGGTAAAATAGAACCATTTGCCATCGAAAGAACCATTTCATAAGCATAAAAAACACACTTGCAAAGTTACAACAAACGAAAGAAAAAGCATAAAACAAAAAAATAAAAAGATGGAAATTTAAGCAACTCAACATTATCATACATTATAGTAAAATTCACCAAGAGAAGCTATGAATAGACAATAGAACCATATATAAAAAGTAACAAAAAACATGTTAATCAAAGCCAGAAGGCATAAAAACCCTACAATTGAGTTACATAGGCATAGGAGCAATTCAATATACCCACCACAGAACCCCCTAAGATATAGGACACTGACATAGACATGCATATGACAAAATTTTTAGGATGAACTAAATAGCCATAGCTTAAGTTGAGTAATACGAATAAGGCATGAACAATGCAATAAGACTAAAATAGGAATAACCTCAATACCTTGGAAATGAGATAGGTTTTGGTTCTTTCGTTGCTTGGAAAACTATCTAAGACAATAAATTTTCCTTCTCCAAGAATTCTCACCCCTTCCTCAGCACAATATGACACCAAATCCCCTGATATGACAAACTACATAAAAAGTACACCATTTACATTTCACATAGTAGTTGATAAAAAAAAAGTATAGTGAAAGTGAATACCCAAATGGCCAAATCTAAAAAGCATGCACAATAAGAAGATCGAGAAAAAAATTTCTAAAATATCATACTTGATTAAGAGCTGAGAACGAGAATGACCAGAGATAAGAGCAAGATTGATAGTTGAGAGGGAGTGAGAGAAGCGCAAGATTGAGAAGGATAGTGTTTCTGATTTAAGAATTAGGGTAACATACAGATCGAGCAAGAGAGAGAAAAAGAGCTAGCTCAAAAAGAGCATGAAGAGCGAGTTCATAAAGATTGCATTTCTTATTTGGGAATTAGGGTAACTTGTTAACGATATAGGTAGAAAACATTAGAAAGGGAAACAAATTGTCTCTATCTTTTATAAAAAATAATTTTATTAATTAAATTACGTAAATTATTTAGAGACGAAACACATCTGTCTCTAAATACATTTGACTTTTTAAAACGCTTGTTTGACCAAATAGAGATGCAATTAGAGACGACAAATTCAGAAATGGGTAAATTTCATCTCTAAATTTCATTTCTAAATATATTTGACTTTTTAAAATGCTAAATTGACTGAGCAAAGACAAAATTAAAGACGAAAAAATCTGAGATGGGTATATTTTGTCTCTAAATTCCGTCTCTAAATATATTTGACTTTAAATTAACTAAATAGAGACGAAATTAGAGATGAAAAAGTCTGAGATGGATAAATTTCGTTTTTAAATTGTAAAATTTATTTTTCATCTCTAAATCATCAAATTTGTCTTTTTTTCATCTCTATTAGAGATGGAATTGTGTCTGTCTCTAAATTCCATCTTTGAATAGGATTTTTCTAGTAATGGTGGCTAATTGCCTTGCGACAGATATAGAGTTTTGTGGTTAAATAGTGACAGAATTTTTGTCGCTATTTAAAAAATTTTCGTCGCTATCATTACACCACATCCGTAGCCAAGATTTCTTGATTATTAAAATATTATTATTTAGAAATGATTTTAGCAACGAAAAATACTTCGTCGCTAAAGAGGAAGTATAAATAGGTGCCTGTTGGAGACAAATGATTTCCATCGCTGATGACCAAAAAAATTTTAATTATTTTTTTAATTTTTAAACAGTCTTATTATACTATTTAAACATGTATGCAACATAGCAGTACAACAATCCAGTCCAAAATCTAGCAACAAATTTCTAAAATTTAAAAATGTCATTATCATAATTACATATCAAGTTATACCACAAAGTATTTCAAAAGGTCAAAGTAAAAGTATTTCAAAAAGTCAAAGTAAATATAAATTAAGTTATACACGTTCCTTATCAAAATGACAATGTATCAAACATCAGGAGGAAAAAAATCATAGTCATCCTCATCCATGTCATCCTCATCCCCATCACCAACCCCATCACTAAGTGGCTCATCCTCATGATCGCTACCTATAGCTTTTGAGCCACAAGTAGATGCATTCAAGCGCTGTAGGATTGTGTTAAGTCTCGCTGTTCCATCACCTGCATATTGAGACTTGCAACCAAACTCCTTATGGCTTCCATCTCCAATTATGAACAACCTTCAGCATATGTAAAGGAAGATGTTGCATGACAAGCAGCATCAGATCTCAAGTCATAATTGTGTTTCTTCTTGCTAATGCCTCTAACAATATCCAAGTAAATGTTGTTGTCAGAGTGAATGTCAATAGTCTCCTCCCCCGATGGTCGCTGTGAGTCCCTCTCACTAACATGTTTTTAGTACTCATCTTGACAAATGCAATTATTAATAAATATTTATGCTTCCAAATTGACTTAGTCATATATTAAAATCTAATTGCAGCATTTATACAACATTTATACTTACAGCAATATTTTGCGGTTTGGTGGAGATCCACTTCCCTTTGCATATGTGAAACCATGTGAATAGCTCCCAATGTCATGGATCCCTCTTCAATTATTGTTTTTGGAAATATGTAAGGAGAAATAATATTCTGTGAAGACAAACCTAATTAGCTCGAATCACAAATTTGATGGAAGTTACTCACCAATTTCTTCTTATGCCCTATTGCAAGAATTGAGCCTCTAGTGTGTTTTGATAATCCCTCCTCATATTTTTTATTATGAATGTTCTTTCTCTTCTTCTCCAATCATTTAAGATCTTCCCACCATTGCCTCTCCAACTCTTTCCATACATTAGTTGGAATCCAATTGCCTTCATCTTGGTTGTGATGAACCTTGCACATTGCATTCTTATGCAGTTCAGATCCTTTATGGTCAAATAACTTTTTGATACGTTTATGATGCTCAGGCAGCCACTTATTCTTTCTCTGCATTATTCAAAAGAAATAATTATTCTGTCATAATAATTTAAAATTTCAATCCTATAAACATAATAATAACTACAATTAGAAGTACATTACCACATCTTTTTAACATCGTCATCAACCTCGCCATAAGATTTCCAAGCCCGTTCAAACTTAGATTTCATAATGTTTGAGATTTCATGTGGTGGTCCAACTTCAGGTTCAAACCTATAACAAAAAGAGTCATAAAGTGTGTGTGTGTGTGTGTGTGTGTGTGTGTGTGTAAAAATTGATTATAGGAAATTAAAATGCACAAGTCACAAGTACTTATGTCATTCCTGGTCCAGGCCTAATCCACATAAGGTCATCTGGATCCATGGTCCCCGGAGGTGGAACCTATAGCAGAATAGAGGATGATGGGGATCTAAAAAAGAGATAGGTGTAGTATGTCCAGTAGATCATGTCTACCCATATGGAGATGGAGTAGGTGAAGTCGACGTGTGGGGATATGTGAAGATGGGGCAGATAAGGTAAATGTAAGAGGATGTGGAGTTGGGGCAAATGAACTACATGTAAGAGGATATGGAGGTGGGGTAGGTAAGTCAACTGTGGGAGGATGTGAAGGTGGGACATGTAAGCTAGATGCGGGAGGATTTGGAGGTAGGGCAAGTAGGCTAGATGTGCGAGATGCTTGAGGTACCCTAACCTCTACCTCTACTTGTATGGTTATCTACCATCTATGTACATATGGTAAAGAAATAATACAATTAACTTTACTTAAAGTAACTAAGAAAACCAGCACATGTATTAAAGCAATTAAAGTTAAAGAGATTCACAGTCATGCACCTAAAAGCATAAACTTAAAGAAATTCACAAACAAGGATAATAATACAAACTTAGATACATAAACTTTGTTGTAAGTTCTACATCTTCATATGCTTCTAAATCAACTTGATTCAAAAACCTCTCTTTTAACTTCCTTTGTTGGACCAATTATATCAACAAGACTTTCTTGAAGATCGTCATTTGAAACTATCATAGGCACTATAGGGACAACAATTTCTTGGTACGAACCATAATTAACCTTCTCTTTGAAATTTAAAACTTGTTCAAATTGAACAAAAAAAAAAGAAGACTCTCATTCTTTTACCTTATTGCATGTGAAAGATGACCAACTTCTTGTCAATTGTTATTGCTCACCAAAAGTTCAGAACAATATCACAATAGAAGTTAAAAAAAAAAAATAGTTTCCTCACGTAATTGTAATGGACACAGTTGATAGTTTTGAAGTCGTCATCCTATAAAGTGCATGAAACAATAATTCCACACTACTAAGTAAAATATCAATCAAAGTTCAGGCATATGGACGTATCGGCTATAATGCAAATTCTATCATACTTATTTGTACACTCAAAGTTCAGTTCAGGTGTAAATGTGTATCTATTACAATAAGGCCAAATACAAACGTGCAGTACACATAAATGGGTCCACAACAGATCATTCACGGTGGTATATGTTAAATAAACATACTGGCACCTGGCACCTGCTCAAAAGCCCACCACAGGTTAATTCTGAAAGAACTATCCCTTCTCTTCAATGTACTGACAATCTTTGAAACATACAACCACTTGCGAGCTATTAAACAAGACATGTCAAACAAAATAGAACAATTCAACCTATTGGAAAAAAAGAACATCAGTTAACTTCTGAACCACAAAACAACAGTACACATCTTCAGTATACCTCGTTTAGGATTATCTTCAATCTGAACTTTATTGCTTGTTGAATGGTTAATGACAACAATGACATCACCAAAACTTGTATTCTCTATATCATTTCCAAAACATACTAGCTGCAAAGGATTCAATCCACAAATTAGAACAAGAAAATGCAATATGATGGAAATGTTTCACCATTGCAGACTTGGCAATAACAGAAAAGAAGGCATTCAATAGGGAATAATTATTTCATGGAACAATATTTATTCCTACAGCCTTAGTATATAATAGGCGTACCATATGTCAAAACATGAATCATAAGGTGAATAAGCATGTATAAAATATCACCTTCTGAAAGAAAGAAAGAAATCTTCAAAAAAAATAAAAATAAAATTTAAGGCTCATATGAAGTACATCTCTCACTTGAATACCCCGTGTTTCAACTAAATTTGTCATCTTTGAAATTGGCATACTGAATGGGTACTTCATTACTTTATTTATATAATAAGAAGTAGTTTTGTAAGAAATGTTGAGGGATTCACTATAAGCTGAAACCAATTAGTAATTTTAATATTCCAACCTCCATTTACCACGAAAGACATAGGAAATAAGGACAAAAGAATGGGTCACAATCTAGTGGTCCTAATTTACTTTGTATTGAGCTCTCATGAATGGTTCCAAACAAGCAGCTTTGATTTTCTTTTTTTTTTTTTAAAAAGGCAACGAGACCACATGATAACAACTTCAATAATCTACAATACAATGTCCCCATGGATTGGCCATCGACGCCTCTGACTCATGGTCATACAGGAAAAGAAGTAATTTATGCCATTTGGGGTTCAAGAGAGAAAGAGGAAAATCTCCGCCAGCGTTCCTTATAAAGGAATCTTGTGAGGCAATTGCTCAGCACATGCGAGAAGGAACTGCATGAATACAATAAAAGTAAATACCTCATTATACCAAATATGGCAGTATCATATTATGATACAGAAAAAGACAATAGATGACAATTTATCAGACACTAGACAAAATAAACATGTCTTAATATGGCAGACCTCTAGGCCATTATACACTGAACATATACATATGATGCCATCTATCTAGATTCATAAAAAATATTAAAATATTGATATTTAAAAAAATATATATGTAGAGGAAAATACAATGGGGCAACTAACAAGTCCGCATATCGTATATTATGGTTTTAATATGATGGTTCTAAATCAAAGTTTCAATGTTGAGATTTCTGAAGCAAATAAATGTTTCTATTTGGAAGAAAACTACCGAGCCAGCAGGGTAAAAACTAAAGAAAGGTAAAAAAAAAAAAAAAGTATAACTAACAGACAAATTAATATTCACGTTTTAACTCATGAATATTTTCTTTTTCTCACTTTTTAAAGCAAGCATAAAGCACGTAGATAACATGGGTCTAAGGGTGTGTGCTTGTTTGAGCAGGTTGGAAAATTCAGAATGAAAATTGCTTCACACTTGTTTGACACAACACAAACGTAGGACAGTTGAGAGTAGATTGCACTCTGCCTTACAAATTTTGGCCACACATGTAGCTACTACTATATGCCTCCGAGCTACAAAGAAAAAGGGGGAAAAAAGCAAATTTAAAGCATTTAAATTGGTCCAACAAGAAAAAATAATTGACCTAACCATCAGAAGTCCGAAATTTCACACAAATGCCAAACAAAAGAATCAAAGTTTACCTCCAAAATCTCAGTTTGGGAGTGGTCGAGCTCTCGACGAAGGGCACCAAAATAGATTTCCTAAAAAATTGAAAGCAAAAAGGAAGAATAATTATTATTAGGAACATGCATTGAAAGAATCAATTTGGAAGCAAAATGCATCCGAGAGAAGAAATTGAAAATGATTATTATTCTTTTCCTCCTTCTCGCGTGTATTTGAATAATCTACAATACAATGCCTCTAATTAAAATCAAAAGCTATAAAAGCCACTACCTACACGTAGACCACATCACACACAAAGACCCACTACACCCACTACCTCCAGACACGAACACACACACTCACACTCATTTTCCGTCCCACAAAGATGCATAAAGATAGAGAAAGAAGAAGACAAAGTACCTTTGAGTAGTATAGCTTTGAGGTGGGTAGTAGGTGGAACTTCCAGTAATGCTCACAGGAGGCTTGGAGTGGACTGTGGAGGGGAAAGAGAATGGAGAAGAAAGGAAATAGGAGAATGGGGTTAGGGCATGCAGAGAAAGGGGGAAGAAATGAGAGAATAGGAAAAGCTTAAAATTAAAATTTAACTCCTGCATCTTTGACAACCCTTACAAGGAAAAAAAGGTTAAATTAATCTGTAGGTCCCTATAATTTGGGCGATTTCTTAAATAAGTCCCTATAGTTTAAAAGTTTCTAATTGGGTCCCTATAGTTGTAAAAATTTGTAATTAGATCCCTGTCGTCATCTCCCCGTCCACCCCTCTGCTACAGATTACACACGCGCCTATCACGTGTGCTGAGTCTCAACAAGAAATTGAGTAAGGTGGTGGCATTTTGTCCTCACATTGGGTTTCCTCCATTGCTGGGAACCCTACAACCATTTCAAGCTTTTCATCTTCATCCAACCTATTGGGTTCTGAGAAATTGTGTAATGACCCGGGACTGCCTGCAGGATTGATGAATGTCTCTATAAACCAACACGGGTCCTTTCAGCGTGCTTTGTCCTCACTCACATGCATCCTAAGAAACTTCCCAAGAGGTCACCCATCTCACAATTGCTCTAGGTCACGAACGCTTAACCATGGAGTTCTTATGTTTTAGGCTCCCGAAAAGAAGTTGCAACTTGTTGATATGGCTATACCAAATCAATTCCTTTAAGCTACCCTCAACTATGCAGTCCCATACCTACCAGTCTCTGAATCCCTCTCATTCCGGTGTGTATGCAGTTCATTCATGCAGACCCTCCACCTAGAAGCCTGCCAGGAGCCGCTCCTTATCCGTGCTTCATTGCACCAGCGATCACTCCCCGCCCTCATCGGCCCCGGGACGCCACATGCCCACCAACTTCCGCTTGGTTCATCCCCGAACCACACCGTACTGGGAGATGTCCCGTCTCTGATACCATTAATGTAACGACCCGGGACTGCCTGCAGGATTGATGAGTGTCTCCACAAACCAACACGGGTCTTTTCAGCGTGCTTTGTCTTCACTCACATGCATCCTAGGAAACTTCTCAGGTGGTCACTTATCCCACAATTGCTCCAGGTCAAGCACGCTTAACCATGGAATTCTTATGTTCTAGGCTCCCGAAAAGAAGTTGCAACTTGTTAATATGGCTACACCAAATCAATTCCTTTAAGCCATCCTCAACTATGTAGTCACATACCTACACAGTCTCTGAATCCCTCTCATTCCGGTGTGTATTCAGTTCATTCATGCAGACCCTCCGCTTAGAAGCCTGCCAGGAGCCGCTCCTTGTCCGTGCTTTATTGCACTGGCGATCACTCCCGGCCCTCGTTGGCCCCGGGACGCCACATGCACTAATGTAACACCCTCCTTAGGGTATCACATTTCTTGTTACTTAATTACCAAATTACCCCTTCATTGGAAAATCGTGCTTTGTGATGGAAATACGAGTTGTAAATTTTCTTAATAATAATAAGATAAACTTAGCGGAAAATAAAAACATAACAACATTATCACAAATAATTTACATCATATAAACATGTACAAGCCATTAGTACTGTCATATTTTAATATTTACAAATTAGACTCTCAAAATATTTAAAACATTATTTAAACTAACATACTGCCCAAGTCCTACTAGACAGTAGAACCCTCAGACGGGTCCTCCTCAGATTCCTCCGCAAGTAGGAATCTAGACTGGCGCGAAATCCTATGAACAGGTGTCCGCGCAGTCGACACAATACTAATCGCACTGGGAGTATGGTAGTAAGCTCCCCAGTACTGCCTAATAGATAAAGAAAACTCTAGGTGTATATTAATATTCCCACTAAAGTAAGGGTGTCCAAGATGAAGTCTACTCAATCTCATGTACCCAAGGAAACAAGGCATCTCCATCTCTTCAAAACTCAGCGTCCTCAACAGAAATCTGCTCCTTCTCAGCCTCTTGCTCAAGTCCTCGCTCAACGTCTTTAAAATTATAAATATAATACAAATAGGCATACAAAGAGGTGAGATCACCTACGTCAATACCAGTATAGTAGCAATGAAGATAAATACATACAATATCTCATACCAGCACATCATACATAATTACAGTTATGCCACCAACATCATTTATCATAATAACTCATACAATAAGCAATAATTACAATCATGCCATTACCAATATTCAAACATTCAACATTTCAATTATCATAAATCATAATTACGATAATACCCTCAATAACTATGCATATGCACCTAGACTCAATTTTCCACTCTATGGAACTAAAACTCAGATCGGAGAGAGTGATCGAAAAGATCTGTCTGCACCAATATGCCTCAGACCACGTGCTCAATTTTTGCACATCTAGCATATGCACGACAGTCTTTACCAGGTCTTGATTAAGAATAGTGTCTCGGTCCGGATCATTGGTGTGTTACGTCGGTCTAACCCACGGTATAGAAGAGCTACCAACTGCCCATTGTAGCCAACCCGCACCCCAATGCCCCCAAGGTCAACAAATGACCTACACTACGCATATCGCACCCACTCAGGAGGTGTATTCTCACTTAGGCAATTAGCCTTATACAGTCCATCGGACCTTTCCAGTGCATGTACTATGCACCATTTACAGTTCTAATTCATTATCACATATTCGGGGTCCACTCAATAACCCAATAATATTATTACTGTATTTTCATCGCGTAAACATATTTTCGCATTTTCTCAATCATGCAACAATTCTGTCACATTTTCAAATCGCGTAAAATATTTTTCATACGTTTTAAATCAAAAATACTATTTTTCTCATTTAATAACAAAATTTGACTTTATTTTTCATATTTACATAATAGTCCCTCAAAAATATAACATTTACATTATAGTCCTCATTTAAACAATATTTTCACAATAGTCCTTCATAAAAATTATATTTACGAAATAGTCCCTCTTTTATAAAATATTTGTAATATGACCCCTCTTTATAAAATATATACAATATGACCCCTCATTTATAACATAATTGCAATATAGTCCTTCTTAAAATTTTAATTACCATATAGTTCCTCTTTTTATAAAAATTGCAGTATAACCCCTCTAAAAATCAGTAATTGTACTGTTTCCCAAAAATTTACAATTCTTTCTTTTACTTCCAATAATACAACTTAAATTTTCCAGACGTGCTTCAAAACTCATAGGGTAAGCTATACGTCAGAAAACTTCAAGTATTGATATCCAATTTTATTTCATAACCCATTTACTTAATTATATCAAATTGTTTTTCCAAAACCATTTTACTTTGCTATACTCAAACTTTTTCAAATTCAATTCCTTTTCATTTAAATCTTTAATTTTCATTTGAATCCATCATTTTCAGGACTTTGGTCCTCTTTTTCATGGTAAGGCCGTGAGCCATCAAGCTCTTTGGAGCTCTCATGAATTCATTTCATCATGTTATTCATATCTTACTTTACACATACATTTTCATACTTCCATAATTATACATATACACATAATATCAAAACTATAGATATATTATCACACATGCAAATCATAAACACAAAATCATACACATCACAAACATAATCAAAGAACATCAAACAATAGGTAAATAAACCCTTATAGATTTATCACCATACATAACCATCCCCACACCACCAAAACTTGGTTGGTGAGGTAAAATCTCTCTCTTACCTCTTGAAGATAAGATCCTTAAGCTCCTCTCCTTCTCCTTGATTTTTCGTATGAACCAAAACAATTCCCTAAAATTCTCAAACAATTAATAAAATCATAAACAAAGCTTAATAATGATAAACCATGGAACAATCATGGTTTAGAAAATCATAAACTAAATTTTAAACCATAAAAACCAAAGTTTACCTTTAGGGAAGTAAACCAAAACTTGGGTTTTGAAGCACTTAGAGTAAGATTTTCACAAAACTTCCTAAATGAAAAGTGTTTAGGAGGTGGTTTAGGTTTAGGAAATGATGAGAACAAAAATTATAGAAGATGGATGGTGTATTTGGGTGAGTGAGCCAAAACTAGAGAGAGAAAATGGAAGGGAAATGATGCTTGGTGTTCTTGGGAAATTGAGAGAAAATGATGAATATTTGCTTCACAAAGTGAGAGAAAATGAAATAAGATGGCTTATGTCAAGTGTGCAGCCGTGGGGCTCTTTTGAGAAAAAGTGAGAAAATGATTAAGTTATAAAGTATGAAGAATGAAATGAATTTTCTAATTCTTAAGCACTTGGCCGTGGAATAGCTTGGTAAAAGAATGATAATATTTGATTCACATAGCTTATGTCATAACCAAACAAATCTCATCCATTAATTAAATCTATGGCCAATATTCAATGCTTGCTAATCAAGTTCACATCCACACTATTGATTTGATCAATGGTCAACATCCAAGACTTCCTCACTAAGTTTGCTCCTACACCATTGATTAAATCAATGGTGATAAATCAAAACTTCTTTATCAAGATCATCATCCAACGGTTCACACTAAAGTCCAAGCCACTAAGTTTGACTCCATCCTAGCCATTGAATTTAACTTTGTTTCCTATCCATTGATCTAATCTAAGGTGGATATTATTAGTTATCTTGTTAGGATTATTCTTACACCATTGATCGGATCAATGGTTATGATCAAAGGCTTCCTAATCAAGTTTTCATCCAATGGTCTATAATAAAGTCTATGCTTCTTTATTTGACTAATTCTTATTGGTTAGAAAAGTCTAGCCACCTATTTTGACTGATTCCTATTGGTTCGTTTATGATTTAGGCTACAGAAAATATTCTAAGTACATTTTTTATCAATTAAAATTTATCGGGTCAAATAATTATAGCAATAACTGCTATAAATAAAACAGCAGATATTTATCTGTGAAATATTTTTATTTCACAGATAAATTCTAAAAATTAAAAGAATCTTTTCTGTGTCTCTCAGATTCGGGTTTAATAAGATCCCCCGTCTCCGAAATAATCAGATAAGATTTTCTCCGGCCCGAAAATTATTATTTTACTGACCAGGAGCAAATCACACAAAAAGATCAAAAATGATCTTGAAACAGTCAAATTATTTTTATAACACACAGAAAATGTAAAACAGTGTAATTCTGCTATTACTATTAACATAGCCAAAATTTGGGGTGTTACAAATTGGGCGTGCTCAAGCATTTCATCTTCATCCAATTTGGTTAATCTGCATTTCATCAATTTGGTGGAGAAATGGGAGATTCAAGGGGTACACAATTTTCAACCTCTACCACGACCACAGCTCGAAAAAATCTAGCAACCTTTACCCTGACCCTCTAGAAGTGTGGGGATCCTGTTGTTATGCAAACATCGAAGACAATGGCCAACCTTGGTAGGAGATTTCTGGGGTGCCCGAACTACAAGGTGTGTTTTTCACATTTCCTACCAAAATGGTGCTTAGATTTTGATATATTTGATATTTTTCATAACCCTGATACTTATACTTTTGCTTGCAGAAATCGTGGAAGTGTGATTGGTTCAGATGGCATGATGATCCTATAGATGAAAGATTCAAGGCAATCATCTAGCAGAAGGAAAGAAGGATTAGAAGATTAGAGGGTGATCTGAGAAAGATAGAAAAGTACTAGAAGTTGTTCTGGTTCAGTGGTGCTTTAGCTGTGTTTTTAGGATGTTTTGCTATTATCAGTTGTGGTAGGTGTGGTGGATTACTTAGGTTGATATGAAATGTAAATTGGTTAGTAATTTGATTAAGTGCAGGTAAGGTGTAGTGGATTTGAGAGTGTGTTGAGTGCTGCCATGTAAAGGGTGGGGTGAGGAGATGAGTGTTAGGTTATGCAATTGTTAGTGATATGTAACATGCACCAATGAAAAGCATGTGGAATGTTTTGTGCAAGCCTCTATTGAATGTGATACAAATATTGGCACATTTGTTCCACTTTGTCATTCAAATCACATGTCGACGCATCTATTTGGATATATAACTCTAAAACTTGCACTATTTGTTTTGTTAGGAAGATAACACACAAGGATTTTAATAATAGAAATCCTAGGTTTAGATTTGTTTTTGGTGATCAATATTAGTTTTCTTTCAAAGTTAGATATGCTCTCTGCATAATTGACATGAAGTTCGTGTTCTAGTATCATGAAATGTTTCACTCATAACTTGAGGTCCATAAATCTAAATCATGCTTCGTTTGTTTCTTTTGAAGGATAACATGAAAATATTAAAATTGTAAAAATTTCACATTTTAACTCTTAGCCAATTAATACCAAATCTTTGTGAAATTCAATATTACTTATGCATAATTTCAAAGAATTTCATTTTTGTTGACACTCTATACCTCCCCTATGAAGGCACAAATCTTGTTCCCTTACACTGTAAAAAAATTGCAGCACTGCTACCAATGTAATACAAATATTCCAAACAAAGTTGTGTGTAGCAAACACAGTTGGCAAACAAATATTCCAAACAATGTAATATAGTTGGCAATCACTGCTACCAAACACATGTTCTATTTAATATTGTACCAAACTTTTACAATGACATTAAAAGTTGAAAAATAATATTATAATACTTGACTATACTCAAAAAGTGTGGTCCATCTTCTGTTGGCCATTACACACATAAAAAATTGCTACCCCAACCGACAGTACCCCCAAAAAATCTCCACTATAATCACTGGCCACCTCTGGTGGTTCTGAAACTTTAATCTCAGTAGAACAAATTCCCAAAAGTCCCCAAAGACATTGCTCGAAAGTTGAACCTCTTATGCTAAAATGGCACTTCTGGATCACTAGGCAGTTGTTTGGGAGATCTAGATCTTGTTGCAATTTGATGGAGCAGGCTGTGATAATGTTTGTGGCTGGCCAATAGGATCTGTTGGTGCTGCTGCTATTGCTCTTCTTCCTTTCCTTGCTCTTCCTCTCCCAGCTATTGAAGTTGATGTTCTAGGCTGTTATAATGTTTGTGGCTGGCCAATAGGATCTGTTGGTGCTGCTATTGTTGTTCTTCTTCCTCTCCATGCTCTTCCTCTCCCAGCTATTGAAGTTGATATTCCAGACTGTGATAATAGAGCTAGTTGGGCAATAGGAGTTTCTGGTGCTGCTATTGTTGCTTCTCTCCCTCTCCCTTATTTTCTTCTCTCTCATCTTCCTCTCCCTCCTCTTCCTCTTCCTCTACCTCTGCCTTTCCCTTTGGTAGTTGTTGTTGCAAATTATGGGGTAGATGGTTGAGTTTGTGTGGCTACTGGATCTGATGGTTGTCTATTTGCTGGATCTATTGTTGTTGGTGGATCTGTTGCTGCTGGTTGAGATACTTTATTCCTACTATAGTGTCTAGCATTGTGGCCATACATGTTGCATGTTCCATATCTCAGAGATCCACCATTGCTCCTGTACTTATGTGGATGTACTAGTTCATCAGGTTCTCTCCTCTTAAATCTCTTAGGTCTCCCAGGCTTTGCTCTGTAGGTAGGTGGCAACATCTGTTAGTTCAAAGTTAGCCATATGTTTTCCCTATTAATTGGGTTTACCACAAGTTCATACCAAGCTTTGTAAGATTGTGCAGTATAATAGTACCTACAGTAGTCTTCAGGGTCATCTCCCTTGAAAAATATGGCTCTACAAGCATGTTGGCATGGCATCCCAATCAATCCCTAGAACTTGCAAGTGCATGAACCAGCCTGCAAGTCAACTACAAATTTCTCAACAATGTACCTTGAGAAGTTAGAGACCTCAAAATTCATTGCACCAGCTCATCTTGTAGTCTAATATCTGCTCTGATTTACCTCTCCATGCAATCTTTTCTTTGGGTTTGGACATATTTTACCATTGTAACTTTTAGCTTTTGATCTTTTTTCACTAAACCTTAACAACTAGTAGCATCTAATCCACACCATCATAGTCAATATGGGTTTATCCCTAGCTTCCAAAATCCTTCCATTGAAAGCCTCTGATATGTTATTCATTAACATATCATTTTTTTGGGGGAAAAGGTGAAATGAGACCTAGTCCATAACTCTGGTTTCAACCCCATCAACTTATCATGATAGTCCTTGTTCACCTTTTCTAAATCTTTCATCTTCCTCTCCCATTCTTGCACATAAGTTGCTTTTGCAGCTCCTAATATCAGATCTCTTAAAATAGTCCCTCCTCTATAGTTTTTCTTATAATTGGCATAGAAATGCCTAAGGCAGAATCTATGCTTCATTGTAGGCAGCATCTCATCAAAAACTTGAAGCAATCCCTATGATCAATAAAAGACATTAATAAACCTCCTATATTAATAATGTAAAACAGAAATAAAAGCACATCAATATTAATAAGGCTAGAAAGACATGCCTTTTATTGGTAAGAAATAAAAACAAATATGCTATTAGACACAGTTGTGATGTCTTCCATCAGTAAGGTCATGAACCATGACTAAGTATCTTTTGTTTCGGCCTCCATAGAAGCTACAACTAATGGAAAGTAGTTTTCATTGGGATCCCTAGCCACAGCCACCAAAAGTTGTTGTCCATATGGTCCCTTGAGGTGACACCCATCTACACCAATGATTGGCCTCCAAGCGACCAAAAATCCTGTCTTAACAACTTAAATACACATGTAAAACCTTTTGAATGTAGCCTGGTGTGTTAGTGATGGTCTATCAACCATGATCTTCAAGGAGGACCCAAGGTTCTTGCTTCTAACTTCTTCTGCATAATCCCAAATTCTATTGTATTGCTCGATGGCTTTTCTTTACAGCTTCTCTAGTGCTTTCCTCTTTGCCCAGTAAGCTTTTGTAACAAATATATCAGCCATATATTTGTCTTTCACACTCTGTATCACATTTGACAGCTTCATCTTCTCATCACTCCTCATTATCTCAACAAGCTTACCCGTAACCCAATTAGAGGATGCTAAATAACCTTTCAAGTTTCTCCCACATATATGATTACCTCTGTATGTTTTTAGTCTATAGGTTAGAGAACCACCAACTTTGCTACATAATGTAATCCATTCACAATCTTTCCCCATACACTTAACCTTGCACCTAATTTTATCATTCTTGACATGCCTCACATCCCTCCCATTCAACAAAGAATATTCTTTGATTGCTTGCTTGAATTGATCAATGGAATTGAATTCCAAACCCAACTTCCATTTGTAGTCATGAAACATCTTATCAGGGTTGTACTTAATGTACTTAGGTTTCCTTAGACAATCTTCATTAGAAGATCTATCCATAGAATCTAAGAACTCAGTATCATAATCACTGTCAGGCTCATAGTTGGGAATAAAGGGTGTTTTAGGTTGGTAATGTGGGGTAACTTCATGGGGTATAGGTTCTATTTCAAGGTTTGCAGGGGTAGGTACAAGTTCTGTTTCAAGGTTTACAGGTTCTATGTCATATTTGATTGGAACTTCCATGCAATTAGTATCAAAGCAGTCCTCATGTCCACCATCATCAACACTATCATCAAATCTAATTTGTTGAACACTATCATCACTATCATCAACCTGTATGTTTTAGGTTGGTAATATAAGGTAGCTTCATGGGGTATAGGTTCTATTTCAAGGTTTGCAGGGGTAGGTACAGGTTCTGTTTCAAGGTTTACAGGTTCTATATCATAGTTGATTGGAACTTCCATGCAATTGGTATCAAAGCAGTCCTCATGTCCACCATCATCAACACTATCATCAAATCTAATTTGTTGAACACTATTATCACTATCATAATTGTCATAATTATCCTCTTCACTACCATTTTGCTTACTCTCCCGATTTGTCTCTTTACCTTCATCCATTGCACACAGCATAATCCCATCACCTTTGTTAAACCCATCCACAACAAATATGTCTGTATGTTTCACACCCATCTCCAACACAAGTTTACCAACCTCCATGCAATCAGTATCAGACTTCAACTCCTTTAGCCCACAACCTATATCACTACCCGAGTTCAAACACCATATCTTCACATAACCTTTGTAACCCATCTCTCTCAATTCTCCTGCAATTTCTTGCAATGACCAGTGGTCTATATCATTGGTCAATTGCTTGGTTATTCCATCACAGTATTTTAGACCTCCTTTACGACGGCATCCAATGGCCCCCATGGTGAAAAGTAATACCAAATTTTTCCTCAGCCATGATTGGACTACCCTAAACCCTAAAATATTATACATCAATTATACAATAAAACAATAAACAATACAAATACAAAACAATAAACTTCAGTATATAAAACAACAACAAATCCTCAATGCTAAATGTCGACAACAACAAAACAACATAACTTCAGTAGGAAAGAGGAAAGGATGTTTTTGTACCTTCAATGTTTCGTCCTTCTTCACGTACTGTAACAGGGTTGCACGTTCCTAGAGAGAATCAAGGAATCTCGAGCATGACAGTCCACTTCCACCAAAGGTCATCAATGCACATATGAGGGAATCAAGCACAAAGAAGTGGGATAAAGGTGGGACACTCTGATGAGAAAATAAAGTCGCAAGGGTGAGGGGGAAGTGAAGGGGAATTGTGGGAGGGAAAATGAAAATATAGGGAAAATGAAACGCAGGGGTTTGGGTTGGCACTCGCACGGGGTGAAGGCGGGGAGTACTTCCCCGCTCCCCGTCCCTATACCCCAACCCAGTCCCCGCCAAGGGGGAATTTTTCCCCTATTCCTGTTCCCCAATCCCCGCGAATACCCGTGGGGATTCCCCGCTATATTAAAAAAATATAAAAAATATAAAAAAAATGTAAAAAATAAGAAAAGGATGAAAAAAATTATTTTAATATTTTTAATTTTAAATAAATATAAAATTTGATTAATGATGAAATTACTAATATATATATATATATATATATATATATATATATATATATATATATTATAAAGGGTATTTTAGTAATTTTTGGATGGGGACCTCCCAAGTATATCACGGGAAGATTTTTCTCCCCATCCCCATCCTATGAGGAGAAAAAACCCACATTTTGGGCCCCATTTGAGGTAGTCCCCACAGGGATCCTTGAAATGTGGGGAGAATTGTCATCCCTAGCAAGGGTGAAGGGGAAGTGAATGGGTTGGGTGGAAGGGGAAGTTGAAAACAGAGGGGTGGACGGGGAGATGACGACAGGGATCCAATTACAAATTTTTACAATTATTGGGATCCAATCAAAAACTTTTAAACTATAGGGACCTATTTAAAAAATTTCCCAAACTATAGGGAGCTACAGATTAATTTAACCAACAAAAAAATTAAACATAGCTTTTGATATGCTTGGTGCAAATCACTAATGGCTCATTTGGGTGAGCTTCTAAAATATTTTTTTTAAGTGATATTTTTAAAATGATGTTTTTTATAAAGAGTAAAAGTTATTCTATGTTTAGATGTAATATATGTATGAGAAGGATTTTTTTTAATGTTTGAACAATTTTTTATGTAATAAAAAATATCTTGTTTAGAGAAGCACCAAAATCTAGTTAGGAACAAAATATCACATGATAAAAAAAATGCAAAAAATATTTTTTTTAATGTAAGATCTTTTTTTAATCAAAATATGCATATCCAAACAAGCACAAAAATGCACATTACTTCACATCTGTGTAGTGAGGGAGCAAAAAAAAGTGTGGGTGTGCATAAAACAAGGTGGGACCAATTAAAATCACATGGTGAAAATTGTACAAAAGTTAAATATTAAAATTCTAATATGTTTTTAATTGCAAAACATAAAGACAAAATATATTTTGTCGCTATATATTTCATACATTAAAACATTTTTTAAAAAGAAATAAATAGATTTAGTCATGGAATTTGTCACAAATAACTTAGCAATGACAATTTTTCGTCGCTAATTCCTTCGCTACCTCCAAAGATTTTTAACCCGTACCTACCACAACAAATCCGTTGCAAATTTCGTAGCTAACAGACACAAAATTCATTTCATCGCTAATTTCATCGCTACCCGCGAGATTTCTAGTAGTGGACAAGCCTACAGCCGCTTGACACCCAATAATAGCCTTGCTTTCACGTTCCCCCTCTTTCCTTAGATCAAGTTAGTGCTTATGCTGCTTTACGCAACTATATTCAATCAGTTGAGTACAGAGGGCAATTGAATCAGTCATCATCCTTTGCTCTTGTGGGACTTGAATGCACTACATAGGCTTCTTTTTTCCTTGTTCTACCGAGATAAACTAAGAGCATATGTGAAGGTCTTTAACCAAGCCAATGGAGCTTGACTAGTCTTTCTTATCTTTCACTGAGTCTAGGATCAATCCCATCTACCATTTTGACAGAGAATAGATTCAAGTAGTGCTTTTTCCTCCACCCTTAAGCAATTCGTGTGAACAAATTCAGATGCGTAGCCTTTTTCGACTATGCCTATCGCCTTGAGCTAGCATTCCTCCCCTTTCTAGTCTACTTGCCACTTCTGATAATAGCTAAATCTAAGGGTGTCGAGTAGGTGGGTTGGGTGGGTTCTATTGTATTTTTGAATCCGATTTGCTCATCAAAGTTGTAACATCCCTAGAAATACTAATAAATAAAAATAAGATAATAAAATAACCCTTAATATATAAAATAACAATTTTCAAATATGAAACCATTTATTCGAATAACCTAAAGATTATTCGAATAAAGCATTTGCTAGTCGAATAACAAGCTAAGAAAGTATATGAAAAATTTTTCCATTTATTCGAATAAATATATCATTATTTGAATAAATAGTTGCGAGATAGTAGAAATGGGAAATTACGTAGCATGAAAACAGGATAAAAATTTAGTTTTGATCTAGTTCCTTGTCTCATTGGACTTCAAGCTCTTTCTAGTTACAATGAAACCAAATTAATGAAGCAATGATGAAGAGATCAATTTGATCAAACGTTCATCTGAATCTAAGCCAAAGAAGGAAGACAAGTGTCTAGCCATCTAATGAAGGATGAGCTCAGCAAAATGAAGTCAACACAGACAAGTGTAGGAATGGGGAAGTTTATGAGATTATGGAAATGATTGTTAGTAATAGGTGACAAATCATAAACATCTCAAATCTTAGAAAATTTTGAATTTAAAGAATAAGAAAGAGACAAGTGTCCATGAAGCTTGAAGAAGCTTATACGTGCATAAAAATCAAATCAAGCAAATGATTAGGGGAAAAGATTTTTTTACAAGAAGGAATCTCGTTTTGATAGCCAAGCTACCTTATATCTTCTATACTTCATCACCATATGTAAGGCAAGCTTAACTGAGGACTATAAATACCCTTTCAGCCTCCCAAATCTCGTCACAAACACAAAGCCACAAAGTCACAAAGCCAGCCTCTGTTTGCTGCATCCTCAACTTTTCCATCTTCAACTACATTACCACTAAGCCAAATTCTGAAAACTAGGTAGGAATGTCAAAAACACCATTCTTTATTCTTTATTTCTATCACCCATACCTCCTAGTCCATTCTTTTTCAACTATTCACGTTGCTCTATTTTTATAATAATGTAATAGTGATATTCTGGTTTCTGCAAAATGTGATTTTTGACCTCTTTATTTGAACAACACTAATATTATTCGAATAAAATGATTTTACAGAAGTCTGGAAAGTGATTTTCGACCAGTTTATTCGAATAATACTTGTATTATTCGAATAAAGCTTGTTAAAACACTTCAAAAGCTACTTTGTAGAAGCTTTTATTTGAATAACACTTTTGTTATTCGAATAAAAGTAATATTGTTATTCTGATAACGACTTTGTTATTCTAATAACGATTATGATATTCTGAAAACGATTTTGATAGAAAAGCTTTAGAAATGATATTTTAAATATAATTAATCTCTTATGAGGTATTCTTTTAACTCTTTTATTAATCTTTCATTTATTTAATTTTATTATGAGTTATTTATGCTATTCTTTATATTAGATATGTTAATTATTGATCATTATAAACATTCTTTATCAATATTCTTATTTTTATATTATACTATAATAATACCTATTTATTATTGATCTATAGAGAAAATATTTTTGAAATATCATCCCATGGATAAAAATGTATCAATGTGTAAAGAGATTATTATTGCGGCCGTGATGAGAGGATTAAGGGACGCCTTAATCAAATTTATTATTATGACCATGATGAGAGGATCAAGGGACGCCTTAGTCAAATTATTATGGCCATGATGAGAGGATTTAGGTCATGATAAGAGGATTGGGGGACGCCCTAATCAAATTATTGTGGTCATGATGAGAGCATTGGAGGACGCTCTAATGAAGAGAAAGAGACATATTTGATTAAGAGTATTGAAATGGGGTGACGAAAAAGAAACGATGAAAAGAATATTTTTGAGAAACATTGAGAAATGAATAGTCAGTTAATTATCTTATGACAGTATGAATTACTTCTTTGTTCATTTATTAATTATTTCTTTCCAAATTTATTTCACTATTTTAAATTGTTGGGCTCTCAGTTATAGTTTTAGAAATAGAGATTAGTAAAGAATGCATGGTAAATTTATATTACATGTTTATGCATATTCCTATTGAGATTTTTATCTCACTCTTTTTTGTAGTATAACATTTCAGAGAATATCGATCGTAAGAGTTCTTGTTGACTTTCGAGTTGAACAAGTCTATATTTCAAACTTAGGGGATTATGTCTTCTCTGCGACCTTGGGTAACCTTTTCTTGATCATACTACTGTTTGATGAGTAGTTAAAAGAAGAAAATATTTTTGTAAATATTTAAAAATGTAAAAAGTTGTAGTAGCACCTTGATGGCTTTCGTAAAGCCTAATTTTGTTAAATCGGTGCCTAACTAAAAGGTTGTTATGTATATGTACACCTAACTTTTGAAGAGATTTAATCATTTAATGTAAAATATCTTATAAACTAATATGAAATGTAGTAGTTTATTCTGTAACGTATTTTGAGATTTTAAACTATTTTTAGAATAATGATAATAATATTAATAAAATTAGAGTAGTACATTACAAAAATAATGGATTAAGTTGAGTTGAGTCAATGATATTTTTTTCTCAACCGGATCCACTCAAGAGTTGATTTTTGGGTTAAATCCGTGAGTCTGACATACGTTTAAAAAAAATTCTTGCAAATAAAATGTCAAAATCAGAATCAAAAATTTGTTATATATAATATGTCTTATATAAATATAAAAAGTGACATCTTTTATATATTAAATTAGAATACATTGGTATTGCCCTAGAGTTGCTCTACAGTTTACTTTTGCTCCTAAACTGAGGGTATTTAATGTATTTTATATTTAGATGCTTTTAATTAATTTTTTTAAACTTTCAACTATATTAAGTGTTTTAAATTTCTTGAGCAACTATCTTAATTACCTTTGATTTTTTCTCAAACCTTACAATTCTTACACAACTTTCTTATTTATATTTCCACTATAGTTTTTAACAATATTAAGTATTTTAAATTTCCTAAGCAATTATCTTAATTATCTTTGAATTTTTTCAAGTCTTTCAATTCCTATACATGTAACACCCTAAAAATTTATTATTTCATGATATTTATTCATTTTATAATATTTTTGATTTTTTTTGAATTTTTTTAAAATTATTTGAATTATTTGATTATTTTTTATATTTCTTGATTTACGTGCACATTAAGCGGGGTCAGAGAAATAAAATATTCCTCCGAGGTTAAAAAATTTTGGACTGTCAAACTGGGGCCGGGGGATCTTACTAAACTCAAAGTCAGACACAGTTTACGAAGTTTTTGTTTTTTGAGATTTTATCTGACAGATAAAATTTGGGTGCACTCTATTATTCATTGGACAATAGATACCGACTTTGTTTACTACGACTATTATTCATCTAATAATAGCTTATAGTAAAAATTTCGTAGATTATTTTTATCTAGTCACTTTTATGACATCATCTAAGTGATATCATCACGTCACATCGTTGATTGACCTTTTTGGGAAGCGTGAGAAGCTTCTCAAGCAAGCTTTGGAGAAGCTTTCAAGAGAAGCTTCATTTCTCCTTTTCTAAGGAGGCACACGGCCACATATGGGGAAAAAGAACTTTTGAAAAATTTCTATCATCTTTTCAAATCAAACCTTCTTATCACTTTCTCTCTCCTCACCAAAATGTCTTCTCTCACTTTTTCTCTTCGTCTTCTTCCATTTTCTCTCCTATACTACACGACCATCACCCTTGCACCACCACTTCACATTCTAAAATTTCTAACAACTATATTTCTTGAATCTATACTTCCTCCTAAGATCATCTAGTGTGAAGATCTTGGTTGTTCATCACTTTTCCAAGAATCCTTCAAGTTAGGGTTTGTGATTTTCTAAGGTAAAAGTTTTCTCATTTTTCATCATTCTTCTCTTCTTCCTTCCAAAGTTTTGATGTATGTTCTTGGCTACTCTTTTCCAAGTCTAAAAATGATGACTTTTGCTCTTTTATTCCCTAAGGTAAAGTAAGAACATGATTTTTCATTTGCAGAAACAAATGTCATTTTCGGTTCAAGGGGGTTCTTGAAGGAGGAATTATTGCTTCAAAAAGTTATACACAAGTGGTTGGATATCTCCAAAGGTAAGAGGGAGATTTTTCTCATCACCCATTCATGGTGGTGAGAGACGAAATTTATGTGTGGAAAGTGAGAATCCATATGAGGATTACTCAATTTATTGTATTAATTTTTGGTGCTTTGTGTAAATCTTCCCTTATGTGATTTTTGTGAATTAGTGTTATGTGTGACCTTGGTGAAGTTTGTGATATAATTTATTTACTTAAGATTACTTGTGAAAGTTGAAAAAAAAAATTGAGGGCCTAGTGAACTAGGAGCCCACGGCCAAGGAGCTTAAAATGAGGCATCCAAGATAAAAAAATGTTATGCTATTAAATTAATACCTTGTAATTTCTTTTTGACCTTTATGAAGAGTATGAGGAGGCATTACTTAGTGGAATCTAATTTTAAAAGGGGTCTTGGACTTAAAGTATAACTTCACACTAATTCTTGAAAGTTTTGATAAATGTGACTTGTGAAGGATGATTTCTGAGAATTTTGTATTTGAAATGCCTTATGATTGGACATAATGTTATTATGCGGTTGAGCTAATGAAATGAATCCTATTATGGTTTCTTTGATGAGATTAAATGTTTATTTGACATATGATCATACATTTTAAAAGTCAGAAAGACTTGTTGTTAAGGCGGAATGCCTAGGTTCATAATCATATGATCATACATTGTAAAAGTCGGAATGACTTGTTGTCAGGCAGAATGCCTAGGAGATGAATTACACCTTCGTGTGATTGTGAATTGCGTAATGTAGTTCACTTGTTGAACTTGGAGGCGTCGTGGCGCGCGACATTGTATTGTGGTATCCCCAAGTGGACAGATCTGGGTTTTCTGGTACTGGTGGCTCCGTGGTGTTCCAATTTGTGATGACTTCCAACCGCTAACTTCTTTTAGAAATTAACTTCTTCAAAATCCAAGAGAGTCAAACATGAGACTCATCCCGCTAATCGGACCTTTGCCAGCTTCAATTGAATCAGTTAAAGGTAGTTAACATTATCTTGAATCGCATCGAATCCGAATTCTTAATGGAATTCATCCTTTTTCTAACTTTCGTGCGTCGCTTCTCCATCGACCGGCAACGATCCGACGATCTCGACTAGGTACTATCCTATTCATGATCCGGTTGAGAGTGTCTTGTATAGCCATTTTGTGCATATTGATTATATTGAAAAGCACATGTTGAGGTTAACGATATATAGACAGTGGTTCTCCCGATCATTCTCTCTGATGTTGATTTTAGCTCCATAGAGTAGGTATCTGTCCAGTATGCATACACATACCATTTAGCATTTCATTATGATGAACCTACATGGTGAAATCGTCTATTAATATGCTATGGATTTACCTGTGGTATATATATTATTGAGATATCTGTTGGAAAAATTAACTTGACTATAAATTGCTATGATTGTATTCTGTGATCTTACTGTTATTTGCTGTCTTTAGCTGCCATGTTGGTAATGATGTAGAAAGTATCACCTCTTTGTGTTGTTGTTCTGCCTGTTTCTATTTTATGTATTCCTGTGGATAAAGATTAAGAGGAAGGGTTGTTGTCTGCTGTTGTATTTTGGGATGGTTGCTAGAAGAGATCTTTTTGGTTATGTTCAAGTTCAAGGAAACTATGAGAGAAATGAAGGAGAATACAACTTGTTGTTTCATGATGGTGCGAGCGCCTGGCGCATTGATTGGGATAATGAGCGCATTAGATATGTTGGGGATGTAACTTTAACTATCCGTAGGACCTGTAATGATGTTCCTTTCTTTTCTCTTACTATTGCTATATACGTAAAGTTTTTCATGACGATTAGGGAGTTGTGGGATGACTTACAGTACACCCCTAGGGAGGATTCGGACCCTGTGGTGTCCTCTGCTAGGACATCAGTTCGTGAGTTGTTGCCTCAATTGAGGAACTATGTTGACTTGAGTGTCGAGGAAGATCCTGAAGAGGATCCTGAGGAGGAGAAGGATCCTATTTGAGGATCCAAGGGAAGATCCTGCTCCCTAGAGGTCTAGACTTGGGCCAGTGTATATTTTGGAGTCAGTGGGCACTGTATGTCTTTTGGCTATAAACTTGTATATTTAACTTGTATATTTTTGGTGGATTGTAATCCATGCCACTAGTATGTATATAATCTTTTTGGTGTATGATGTTAACTAGCTATATCTTGTGTGATTATGTCTACTTTAAAGTTTTCGTTTTCGAGAAAAGAAAATTAAAAATCTGTATTTTGTTACATTAAGTATGATATCAACGAGAAAGAAAATCGTAACTTTGGAACTTATACTTTATGATATTAAATATTTTATAACTTGGGTAAAGGGAATTAAAGGAATTAGTCAAAAATGTGACACCTAAAGGAGGGTGTTACATTAGTTGGACTCGGTATCGGAGTCCAAGTTTGAGTCTTTTGGGTTTGTGGGTAGGTTGTTTTGTTTTTGCCGTGTGTTTTTATTTTGTTTGTGCTATGTGTTTTCTCTGAGACTGGACGTAGAGGTATGTTGTTTGATTTCCGAAAGGGAACATAATTGTTTTTTTTTTGGGAGAATAGCAATTAGGAATTCTTCATAGTAATTTGGAAAAATTTAAAAGCATTCCTAATTACTATGAGGGATAGCAATTAGGAATGCATCATAGTAATTTGGAAAAATTTTAAAGCTATTGAGTGGGATGAGTGAAACTATTAAAGACAATTAAAAGTTATTTTCATATGAAACAAAATACACTTAAAATCTAATTAATGGGAAATTAAATTTTAAAAAATTAAATTAACAAATAACAAAAATTAAGGAATATTACTAAATTAACCACAAATTAGGAGGGAAAGTAAACCCTAGGGCAATTCTAAAGTTACACTAGGATATTCCTCTTTTATATATAAATGATAAATAAATAAAAGATAAAATATATGGTGGCTGATTATCTAACTAACTATGCCAAGGTTTGTTAGAATAGTATTTGGATGAAAGAATCACCGAATTTTATTATCAAATTTCTTGCACATGATTTTAGTTTTTTTATAAATTCAATCTTCAAATAAAATAAATAAATAAAAACTAAAACAAATTCAATACTAGCTAAAAACTAAATTTTTCCAAATTACTATGAACCATTCCTAATTACTATCCCTCATAGTAATTAGGAATGCTTTTAAATTTTTCCAAATTACTATGAAGCATTCCTAATTGCTATTCTTCCAAAAAAAAACTTTTCTTGCCCAAATTTTTTTCCAAATTAATAAAATGCACCTTTTTTAAATTATCTCGATGAAAGTTCTATATGGTAAGGACTAATTTTTCGTTTGCATTGATACTATTTTTTAATTAGAAGAAATCAATAGGACTATTCTCATGCAAATCGCTTTAATAAGTGCATGTAATATAATATTGTTGCTGTGATTATTATTCTACTTGTTCTTTTCTTATATGAAATGAATATATTGTTATGGAGAGAGAATTTAATTATAGATATATACATTATTAACTTTTTAATTTTATTAGTTGATTTCATTTTTATTTCAATAATTAATACATTTTAAGAATAATTAACTGAGTATAAGAGATAAATTATTACTCTGCATTTTATTGTTACAATTATTTCTATCAACATTTGTTATTATTTTCTTATATTTTTCAAAACAATTCAAGAGAGAGTAATGCAGTCTAATTCAAATTCAAAAGGAATATATAGTTTGCAATCAAATGAGATAAACATTTGTAATATTGAGATTATTATTACTTAGGCTAATAATATATTGGTTGTTACAAAAAGTATTTTAATTTTTATTTTTTTATTTTTTTAAGTGAATTCTATTTTCATTTTTGACATTGCAATTTCATTTTATTCATAACAATAATTTAAATGTAATTTATATTATTAGAGAAATTAATTAAATAATATTTTGTTATGAAATTTTTGGAGGAAAAGGTTATGAAATTCATGATTTAGTTTCATGATTTCCGAACATAAATTCTTTAGGTTTTCTTTTATTTTAATTTTCTCAGCCATAAAATTGGTACAATTTAATATGTTATTCGCTCATAAAAAAATTATTGCTCATAAAAAAAGTTAATATGTTATTCAAATTAACATCAACTATTGGTTTATTAATTATTTCTCAAAATCATATAATAATATTTTTTGTTATTAATAAGTTCCCATTATATTTCACTTTGTCAAATGATATTTTGACATCTGCGTAGATTTTAAAATTTTAAAATAGCAATTATATTTAAATATATTGCAATGCTCACGCAATTCTAAAGTAGCAGTGATGGTTAGATAAAATATTTCTCAAAGTGGTAATTCTTGGATTTAAACCTATGACATAGGTAGTAAGATTCGTTTTGGGTTACAATCTACTTTCATTACAATCAATCATTATTGGATAAGATAGTAACTATATAATACACTAAATATATACATAATCAACATGAAAATGATTAGTGGAGAATTTAAAATAAATACGTAGAAGATGATTTAATTTATATTTATATTATCATCAATAAAAAAATTATATTTGACGTACATCTCACGGGTAGAATTACTAGTACATATTAATTAATATAACTAACCTTACACGAGATTAATAAGTCTCAAATAATTAACTAAATATATATAAGTGCATAACAAATTAACAAGTCTTACTAAGTAAAGTTTGAAATAAACTAGACTAAGCTAATAGGTCTCAATAGTCATAAACAAAAATTTACTCTAACCAATTGAAGTCAATGTCATCCGATATATCATGTGGATTAACATAATCATTGACTTTACTCTCTATTTTTTCAAGATACTCTTTATCATCTGAACGATCCATTGGGTTTTTAACAAAACGGTCATGTAGATGATGCATCAAGAGTCTCAAGAATTTATTTTCTTTGGTCACATTGAGAATGACACCACAATGCCTATACTTAAACTTGGTTGGAACAACTGAAAAATTAAGAGAAAATATCCTAAAATGCCATTATAGCCTTTTAGGATCCATGGACATCTCATAGAACTTTGCACGACAGCTTGCTTTCCTCTCCTCGTTGGTCTGCACAATCAAAAAACAAGACAATTCTCAAAATATATACATACTTAAACTCAACAATGAAATTATAAGTTTATAATAATTTGAAATCCAACCATCAAACTGCAAATAACTAAAAGAATCAATGATTAAGACCCACAATTTCTTCTTTAATGGACGACATAACTAACATACTAAAAAAGCATTAAAAATTAGTAATAGACAATTAACAATTAATTAAACAAATTGAGGGAGTTGTATATAACACACTACCGACTTCAAGCTTCTTAATCTCATCCACATGAGCCCATAAATCAATGGGTTTATTAGGAGTCCTCAACCAATTATGAGTACAAATCAATGCCTCAATAGTGGTGGGTTGTAAAGAGCTACAAAAAGGGTCAAGAACTTACTCTCTAGTACTAAGTGTGCAGACTCATATGAAACTATAGAAATAGGGATTGCTAAGATATCCATAGCAATGAGTGAAAGAACATGATACTTTGTCTTCCCTCTCCACCTCGTCAAGATATCAAAACCATCAACATCATCCTCCATGTACCTATCAAACTTATTCTTTTTTACCTCATGTTGCTTTCTCTTTACTTTCATTCTAAACTCAGATATTGATAACTATCACTATCATCATCATCATCATTAAGTGTAGAGGAGGGAACATCGGATGACATGCAACTAGAATAATTAGCATCATGAGGAATAGGATGCATGAGTTGATAATGTTCAAACAATGTCAACATAATACCTTTCGACCTCATCAAGATTTTCTGACTCAATTTCAAGCTATATATCTTATCCAAGCAAAAGTCAACATAATCCATTTATACCTTGGATCAAGAACACTAGGCACCAACTATAAGTAATATAGAGGACCATCAATGTCATTCCAATATTTATCTAACTTGAGTTTCATGAAAATCGCCATGACCTTCAAAATTGGATCATGCCCTCCAATCCACTTCTTCAATACCTTGTTGATGTCACAATTTATGGAAAAAAGTATGTGAAGTAACATGCAATGATCTAGAAAATATAAGAGTAGCATCATAAAAAAATCTTCAAAAGCTTAATAAAAACATGAGCACACAACCAATCATAGGATGATGGAGTTCCACCTTCAACATTCACAAAAGAAGGATCTTCATATTCATAGCAAGCAAATGCTTTCTCATATTTTTTAATAGCATCTAACATTAAATAGGTGGAGTTTCACCTAGTTGGCACATCAAAACACAACCCTTGCTTATTCTCTATTTTGGCATCTACCACACACCTTAGGAAAGAGACTTTTCTTACTAGAGAAGACTTCACAAACTTGCATGCATTTCTAATCTTAAGGATTGAAGAATCTATTTCCTTCACCCTGTCATTGACAATCAAATCAAGAATATGAGAACAATAGCTTAAATGCATAAATTCTCCCTTCAAGTTAGTTGTACCATTCTAATCACTTAACCTATCTTTCAAATAGTCTATAGCCATATTATTAGGACTAGCATTATCAATGGTGACTATGCAAACCTTTTCAATCCCCTATTTTCTAATGCATTTTTCTAAAGCTTGTCTTATGGCTTCACCATTGTGATCACTTACAATAAAAAACCTAATATCTTCTTATTCAAATGTCATCCATAATGAATATAATGAGCGGTCATGCACATGTAATTTAAGTTCTGGATTGAAGTCCAAATGTCAATGGTGAGTGAAACCATTTTAAGGTTAGATGATAAAATAGACTTCAACTTTGCTTTCTCAAACAAATATGATTACATAACATCTTGAGCGACAATTTATCTAGAAAGAACTTGGAATTGATGTTGAATAACTTTAGCAAAACTTCTAAAGCCTCCATTTTCAAATTCAAATGGAAGCTCATTAATAACAATTATTTTATCAAGTGTAATCCTACACTTTTCTTGATAAAAAGTCAACAACAACTTGAGCTTTACATTACCATCATCTTCATCTTCACATTTCTTCAGAAATCAATAGGTTTTTTTGCCTCTTGTCAACATGTTTATTAGGGTTTTTCTTACACATTGACAAGTGCTTAGACAAATTATTTGTGCCATGATTCCTAGAACCACATGCTTACACTTTTCCACAGTAATTGTATTCATCTTTTTCACCATTATCTTTCTTGGTAAAATGTTGCCAAACATGTGAAGTTGGTCTAAAAGGCTTTTTCTTAAGTGTTAATACCTCCTTACTACCGGATGATCCTCCTCCTTGTTTAATAGATAAATCCTCAACATGTTGGGAAGATTGCACACTACTTTGGGGTGTAGGAGCACTTCCAATTTGCTCTCCACCAGTTAATGATTGGTCAAGATTTTGAATTAGTCATTCAGTAGCTGTTTTTATCATTAATAAGTAAATAAATATCAATCAAACAATGTAATAACCATACTAGTATTTTTAGCTTCAGACCCTAATTATACTTAGTAACAAAAATATAAAATAAGAAAAAAATCATGTTCTAACAACACAATTTGAGCTTTAGTTTAGAGGATAATAATTAATTTTAAACTTTTCACGATAACTCAAACTAAGTTTCAAACCCTAACTTAAACTAACTAAATTAATATACATTGACTGATTATATATATATATAACTTGGTCTTATCATCGCTCTCCTAGTCTCATTATCGCCGTTGTCTTGCCTGTCACCATAGTTTCGCTTATCGTCGTCGTTCCCTCTCCTGGTCTCACCTCTGTCTCGTTGGCTGTTGTTGTGAGCGAGTTAAGGATTGAGAAAATGGAATGAGAGTGAGTAACTGTAGGCCAATAGAATGGGGTCGATTATCGAATGTGAGGGGCTGAGGCATTGAGCGTTAATAAGATGGCTTCGTGGAATGACGTCATTCCACAAGAGTGAGCCTTTTTTTTAGTGATTAAAAAAAAAGAAGGTGGGTCATTTTGTTGCAGGTTGGAAGTTTCCAAACCCACTATTAGACACACACACACTGCGGATTTAGGTATTTTTTAACCCAACTTAACCTACGAACCCGACCTGACCCAACCCTCTTTTTTAGAATCTGCAGTGTGTGAGTTAGGTTGGGTCAAAACTCACAGGTTCATAAGTTGACCCAACCTACTAGACACCCCTAGCTAAATCTATGGCACTTGCCTTGCTTATTACCTCGGGTACTCCCCTTTTTTTTAGAATCAAGTTAGAGCACTATCCTCTTAAGTAAGGTCTTGGTGTGGTAGCTCTTTTAAGGTAAGCTTTCTTTCCCATCCCTCGATTCAAGTTCGAATGCTTTTCTACTTTCTTTTCTTAACTGGATGAATAGAAAGCTTGGCTGCTCTACTAAAAAAAGGGTTAACTAGCTTCGCGAAATCTATTAGGTTTACTCACAGCATTCTTTACCTTGGTTCCTCAATAAACTATCTACCTCTGAAGAGAGAAATTGGAGCGTTCATTCTCTTTGAAAGTAGATCTTAGGTCCATCAGGTTGCCGACTCATAAACCCCATTTTGGAGCCATAGTTGTGGGCTCATTAGTCCCATGACTTCTCAATGCTTCTTTCTTTAAAGAGACGAAAAGATCCCTAGGGAATTAAACTGCTAGTACCCACCTGGAGCGGATTCCTTTTGATTTAATTGAATAAGACCAAATTCTCAAACCAATCTCTATTACCCCTTTCTGAACTACATGACCTCAATCCACATCGCTTTCAATCTTGATGGCAGATAGTTTACTAGTTGCTATCTCTTTCCCTTAAGCCAACCGAATGGGATATTCTCACTCTACATGGGAAATGATCCCTATTAGCAATCTCTTATATAGTATGCCTCTTTCTCTATGAAAGATAGAGCCTTTCTTTCTTAGTCAGATTCTTTCCTTACATTTTCCAAAGCAACTCTTTCACTTCTCCACAAACACTATGGCTAGACTATAGCTACTCTTATAATTGATATAGTGGCATCCTATCTTTCATCTCCTAGGCTAACTGCTTGCTACGATATTTAGCATTCTTGCTTCACTTCATGGCATTAACAAAAACAAAGCATCGAGAGAGAGAGAGAGAGGGAGAGAGAGAGCATGCTATTCCCCTATCTTTTAATTTATGATTCAATCGAATCCTACTCTTTCTAATTCGCTTGAGGCTCAGTCATCAACTGTTATCATGACCTCTTTCATTTCTAAGGGGCAAAGCTCACCAAGATGAGAAAAGGCTACCTAGCCAATGATATTGACTGAAATCCATGCTTTCTTGGGGGACTAAGCCCTCGAGAGAAACTAGTGATGATTGCCTCTCAATGGAATAACTATTAAGGGGGTCTTTTTTTTATTTGAGAAGAATGCAATTTCAATATAAGTATTTAGCCAGATTTATAATCAATATTAGAGAACCAGATCTTATAGATTATCCCCCCATTCTTTCCTCTTTCTAATAAGGTAAGGTCATTGAATCCTTCTCATCCTCATAACTAAAAAAAAGTTTTGAACTCTCTTTGTCTTCTTCTTTGTCCCCATTTCTAGCTTCCTCTCCTTGACTTGTATTAATAAGCCATTCTTCATCTAAAGGATCTTCATACCATCTTGTTATTCAAGTTAAACTCTTCTTCTTGTATGAGAAGGTTTTGGAAAGCTCGTCACGTGCTGGAGTAAGTAGTAATTCCTACTGTTTCTTAAGCTTTCTCTTTAATGCTTTTCACTCTGATTATCGTTATTCAAATAGTATCACAGAGAATCTTTCTTTTCGTTCTTCTGGAAAAGGTTTGAAGAAGGGTTTGATAGCTAGGAAAGTAAAGTAAGGGAGGAAGGCTTCATTAGTACTTTAAGTTTTCTTATTGAAACTACTTTTTCTTCTTCGTCTTCCTTGCATGCCTTTCCTCTTTCAACTTTGAGAAAATACTGCTGGCATTAACTTATTTACCTTTGCCTGTCTTAACTAGCTTTCTTGCCTGCCTTGGCTATCTTGTCCTTTAATAGTAGAGGAGGAAATCTTTTCACATTCAAGAAAGAGGTTTTATGAAGCAAAGATCTAAGACTGATAGAACGGACTAGTTGGAAGGTTTAAAACTTGAGTGACTACAACTCTTCCTAGAAAGAGAGACAGAAGTAGGCGAGCGTAGGATAGGGAGTGTTTTCATTCAGCAGCTAGCTTGCTAGACTGAAAGTACTTAGCCATGGGGAGTCGAGACTAGGCCAATCTATTCTTACCTTGCCAAGTGCTAAATCAGTAAGATAACGAGCTTCTTGACTTGAATACTTTCTTTGCCTTTTGAGCTCTTTCCTTCCTTGGTGTCTGATATTCTTGTTTATAAGAATGCTTTCTTTGACATTTTTGAGTTCTCTTTCTTTGTCAAGATTCCTTTATTGTTCCGTGTAGTAAGGTTAAGGTTTGAAACTAACTGCACATTAGTAAGTAAAGTAAGGAAAGGTTTACTTTTCCTAGTTTAGGCTTCCCATTGGGGGCTATGAAATAGCTAAAGAAGCGGTGCATCAAGAAAGTGAAAGTGTTCCATTAGGAGCAATTTTCTCTATATTTATTGTTAGAGTTATTCTTGTTGGCTTGGGAATAAATATAAGAATGAAGCCCATCTTTCCTGCTATTCAATTGTCCTCCTGAATTCCATTTTTCTCTCTCTTCTTTGCTATAGAAAAGATCCTACCTATTCAATTAGTCAGAAAGCTAGATTGAGAAAGCTACACCCAATAGAGCTTAGCCTTGAATAGACTGAAATGGTCTTGCAAAGCCGGTCACTCTACTCTTATGATCCTATCTGACTATTGAGGAGTTTGATCTTCTTTTGTTCAATTATATGTGAAGCTCTTTACTTAACACATGCAAATCAAACAAAGTCTTCTCGAAGAGATTTGAGATTCAAAAGCTACTCAGTTGGGTTCAATGCCTGCTAGTCCCATGCATCCTTTATGCTGGTCAACAACGGACCACAACTCAATTGAATGAATTCATCAATACTTTTACATAAAGGGACTCTCTTTCTGTCTAGAGGGAATCATTTTGTCTTAATCAATCATGTCTTAACTGGATCAATTCACTTATTTCACACAATTTTTCTAGTCATGTCTTTTCCTCTTTACTTTCTATATTCCCATATGCAATGATAAAGATGGAGTGCTTGGGATCAGCAAAATTCTAAAACTATAAAACCAACTAATTTCAAACTGGGGGAACAGAATCAGAAGCAATGACCCCAACAGTTTAGAAGATATCTTGAGAAAAGGTTTTAGCACCTGTGTATCTTATATGTACTCTAATTTATTCAAAGTATCTCAATGGTGTAATGACATCAACTTATTGGGAAAAAGTAGGAAAGTCATTTTTTTCTCTTGTTTCGGAGAAATAAGTTACTTAAGAGGAGTGGAAGGAAACACTTTATATTTGATCTCGAAGTCTTTATATGGCACTTCTTCTTCAAATCATGGATGGAGGATCACTTGTAGGAATGACATAATGCCAATCCATGTTCCACACGACCAAGGAAGAATAAAAAAATAAGAAAGGTCTTGCTTAACTTATAATAGTTGCTTGTTTGTTTATAAATTCACTTAACCACTTGTTAGTCTTGCTATACAACACGAGTCTAGGGTGAAGTTGAACTAGACACAATCAAGTAAAGTTGACTTCACAAGTGATTCGACATACCATATATATGGATGGAAAGAAAAAATGAGAGAAGGGTCTCGCCTAGGTGGCTCCCGCAAGGTATTGACTTCAAGCTAAAGCAAAGAATGTTCTTCTCCAAGGCATGAGTCAAATAAAATGTTGTATGTTTTGCAAAACCTGTCGATAAGTTAAGGCTACAACATGAAGGAAGGCCAAAAGAACTAAAGAACCATGCCCACCAGACCTAAAGGAGACCGAAGAGACTTTCGGGAGGCCAAGGTCGCTAGCTTTGCCCGTGGGTCGTAGTATCTGACGGGACATTGGCCTCCCTCCCGCTACGGCTCACTGTACATTCCTTTAGCTATAGGCGTGTCCAATCCAATAATAACCCATTCCACATAGTGCAAGGAAGCTTGGTGGGGTTTCATACGAGGGTCCTGTGTACTATGCCATCGTCCAACCAATACAATACAGCCATTTCAAATCATCATGTGAAGACAGACGTTCAAAAAGAAAGGTTCTATAGATTATCCATCGCTCTTTTTAGTGGGGATGAAGAATGCAAGATGGGAGCGAAACTAAGCCGAGCCACTAGGAGAGTCAGCCCTTCCCACATGTCAAGTTGAATACATGAATGCAGCCTCTGCCAAAGAGGTCAACATACACATTAATAAAAGCACTAAGTCAACAGGGAAAGGAAAGGCCTTTAATTTTAGGCCATAGGCGGCACAGAATGCACTAATCTGCATCCAACAAGTTTTCTAAAACCGAACTAAATAGAATTGTTACTTTCAAAAAATGTTTGTTGAAAATCAAAGAAAGGAGGTCCATTTTCCCACGTAGTTTGTTGGTCAAACCAAAGATTCTCTTCTCAAAAGTCACACAAATATTGTCACAAACAAAACAAAAAATATTTGAATCAATTATAAGTTTTAAAATATGAACCTGGTTCACTCTATTACTCATTATAAAATTAGGAGTATGTTTGAATTGATTTTTTTTTTTTATAAAATGTTTGAAATAATTTATTTTACACTTAAAAAAATCTTTCAATTAAAAGTTTTTATTGAAATATTTTGACTGTAAGTTTTTTTTCAATCAAAATAAGTTAATTTAAACTAGCCAGTTAGCTCCTTGCACGGACATACCTAGTTTTTCTTTTTTTAATTAAATCACACTTAATTTTAATTTAAAAGTGGTAATAATTTTTATATTAAAAAATTAAAAATAAATACCTTAACCTAACATACATAATAATTAAATACTATGTCAAATTATAATTCAAAGAAAATATCAGTACCCAAAAAAGTAAAATGATTGGCTTTTAACTCCATGAAATCCAGATATTACGACATAATATTAGAATATTTACGCAATTCCTAATGGTTTGCTGCTAACTTAAAAATATTTAAATATCATCTAATATTCACATATTAGAGTTCCAAAAACACTCTACACTACGGTCGAATAACGCACTATAGTCTAATAACATTAAATCACAGCATGGTATCATGCTCTTTATTTATGTCAGATTCTTGGCTGCATAGTTCTTCTAGTTTCATTTCAAGTTTTTGTACATTATCATTGAACCGTTGTATCCGCATTGCATATCCACTTCAAAGAAAAAATTTAATTGATTTTAAGCAAGCTGTCTATGATTCTATTAGCCATAGCATTCTCTTGCAACAAATGAGCACGTACCTTCAAAACATAGAAAAGAAAAACCAAGCAGTAGTTGTGTGGCCAAGAATTTATGAAAGAAAAACAATTGGTTTTTAAAAGGAAAAGTCCTATGGACTGAACACCATAATTAAGTAGTATATAGAAAAGAAAAATAGCAAATGTAGGTTTTACAATAAACTACTAATATGCAAAACATGAATTCGAATAAGAATGTTACGAAACCCTTTCTATTCCCACTCCATATTAGACAGCGTAATTTCCTTAAGCAACCATGTTACAAACGCCCTGTAAGGTCCAAAATCCTCTTGATGCAAAAGTTTTTTCATTATGTTTCAATGATTAACAAACTAAATTGAAAATGTAGTGTTTAAAATTCTATCATTTCAAGAGTGCTTTGACTTAGTCTTGTGAGTTTTTGTGTTCAGTTGTGAAATGTAGATCCTTAGACTACAATAAGAAATATTAGAACATGACTGGATAACTACCAATTTGGATTTAAAGCTTGGGAACCAACTTGAGAAGAGTTGACCAAGAAAATCAACACTTGTCTCAAGTCTGAAGGATGCCAACAAACTCATGATGAGTTCAAGAATCACTAAGACAACAATAGAAGACTTGAAGTCTCTAAAAGATAGAGATCTTCTCATTAAGGTATCACAATCAAAGCTTCAAAGTTGAAGGAATCCACCAGAGAATACCTGAAGATGGTTGAGAAGAGTTGAAGTCTTGAGCTCTATCAATGTTCAAAAGAGTAGAGCACCTTGGGCCAAAGGGAGAGCTCAAAAGCAAAGGAGATCTCCATTAATGGGTTAAGTGAGAAACCACAATAATGGGTCTGACGCCATATCTTGACCCAAAACCTTAAGGCAATAAGTCTATAGGTCTTCCTAATTATATACTTTTCACTTAACCCATTCTTTACTAATGTGGGACTTCAACACTCACACTTAAATTTCTAACATTCTCTCCCTCAAGTGAGTCCCAACATTAGTATGCTTCCCCTCAAGCAGAAGCAATTCCGAGTATTCACGGGGTTACCAACCAAGAACTAAGTCTTGTCAAAGTGCTCTACAACATGGGTTTGGGCTGAACCCGAGCACCAATCACCATCTCCAAATACTCGACCTAGACGAGCCATCATCTCTGATACCAATGAATAGAAATTTATCGGATCTATTAATCCCAAAATTTATGACATATCAAAATATATAAAGAGTTTTAGGGTTACCTTGAAAAGGCGCCGATGAGGAAGTCATTGTTGAAACTCTTAAAAGCAATCTTGATGAGGGAGAGATATTATTCCTATCCCATAGTAGTCGTTCATGTGTCAGTATCAATGAGGCAACTATATACACTAGATTGACTAGGAATAGGGGTTTCTCCCTGTATATATAGAATAATTAAAATAGGTTAAACCTACCCACTATGGCAAACCCATATACAGGACCCATAAAACAAAACTCGCATGTGAATAGTACTTTTAACAACAATAGGCCCAATAACAATACTCACAATTTTGGCTAAACAAAATGCTCTAATAATTTTGACATCCAATTATCTGGGTTTTATAAAATTATAATATGATTTATGATAGTCCATAAAAAATCTAACATTCTCCTACTCAGACAACATAAGTCACATTACATTATTTCAATAAGAAAACAATTCTCCAAATTAATCTAACAATATGTGGCCACAATATGATGTCAAAATCGAGCCAGTACTTTCAACAACTGGTCCAAAATGAGATTACTAGCATCTCAACAATATAGAAAATCATACTCGAAGGAGTACTGATATCATACATGTAAGATACTTATATTTTAGTGACCCAACAAAATATGGTATATGGGTAATAGGAAAGCACATTCAAAATTGCATGCTAATATGTGATCAAAGTGCATTTCCCAACAAAATGGCCCTAAGCATCCGCTCAAGATGCTTCTGAGATTTAACAAACTTCTCAACACAATAATAAAATGAGACTGGGTCCAAATTGTCTCCACAACATGTCATATCATAAACAAACAAAATTGCGTAGATAATAATAGTAACAATATTATATGGTAACGATAATAATAACAATATAATTTTCTAAGGTCTCGAGACATAATAATAAAATGAGGCCACAACAAAATTACAAAACAAACTCTCACTAACTTAAAACATCAAAAGACCTCACTATACCTATACAGGTTACATGATCAACAAAAACTTTAACAGCTAACCTTTGATTAGAGGGTCTGCAACCATAAGTTCTGTAGGGATATGCTCGACACGAGTCTAAAACTCCAGGATCTTCTCTCTAATAAACATGAAGTTTGTATCAAAATGCTTTGAATGCTTAGAGCTTTTATTAATTTGAGAAAATCACATTACGACAAAGTTATCACAATAAATAGTAAAAGGCCTAGAAATACTCTCCATAATATGAAATTCAGTAATCAAATTTTTTAACCATACCGCTTGATGCGTAACCTTATAACAAGTTATATATTCTGCCTCCATATTAGAAGTAGCTGTAAGTGTCTGTTTAATACTATTCCAAGAAACAACTCCTCCTGCTAACATAAAGATATACCCCGATATGGACTTGTAGTCATCTAGACAACCACCATAATCAGAATCAGAATAGCCTATCACCTCAAGGTGGTCCGACCTCCTATAGGTGAGCATATAATCTTTGGTATCTTGTAGATAACTCATAACTCATTTTGCAGCCTGCCAATGAGTCACACTAGATTTGCTCAAGTATCTGTCAAGTATACAAACAACAAAAGTAATATCAGGACATGTACAAACTTGAACATACATAAGGCTGCCAACAGCGGAAGCATATAGGACTTTCTTCATTTCAGTGACATCTTTATCATTTTGAGGACAATGGGTATTAGAGAGTCTTTTACCCTTTTAAATAAGTGCAGCATAAGGTTTATAAGATTTCATATTAAATCTATTCAGAATCCTTTCAATATAAGCTTTCTGAGACAAGTCAAGAATACCATAAGATCTGTCATGGTGAATCTCAATACCCAATATAAAAGAGGCATCACCAAGATCTTTCATATCAAAATGCATTGTCAACATCTACTTAGTCTTATTCAAACAAATAATGTCATTACTGATAACTCCACAAATGTGCTTTATTGATTGCTTAGTCCTTGTTTTTATGCATGAATGGAAGACTTTAACTTCATATTCATTTAATTCAATATTGATGTCTTTCGTTATGATTTTGAGAAAATATTTCCTATTCTTTGATAGATTGAGTACATTTGCGCTTGTTATTAAATTGGTGATTTCTCTACTACAGGAAGGGTTACAATCAAGCAGAAATTTGGAGAATTTGGACCAGCATTGAAAGAGAAATCCAAGTGTGAAATTCAGCATCTTACGCCGCGACGCAGGAAAGTTAATGTCGCGACGTGGTGCACTCTACCTGCTTGATACTAAAACCCGAGGCTTGAACGTCGCGACGTAAAGAAGTGAATGTTGTGGCATGGTGACCTAATTTACATGCACGCCGTGGCGTAAGATGGTGCATGCCATGGCATGAGGAAAATTCTGGGCCTATAAATATTGTTTTATCATACTTCAGCAAGGGCTTTTTACATTTTTAGAACATAGCTACTAGGGTTTGTGCGTGTGGTAGAAAGGAAGCTAAAGGGACCAAAGTTAGAGGTCATCTTCTTCTTGGAGGAGGATTCAAGTATAAAGGATCACACCTATTGAACTTCTTTATCTTATTCCTTTAATTTCTCTCTTGTTGTATTATGAGCATTATGTATATGCATATATTTTCATGTTTCATGGCTAGCTAAGTTGTGTATAGGGATTTCTTTGGACCCTCATATAGATATTGACGATTTTGTAATCCTTTGAGTTTATATAGATGATTTAATTTTGTTCAATCATATAGATCTTAATGCTCTTGATTGTTTGATCAACGTTTAAGTGATTTGTTGAAATCTAATGAACTTAGAAATAGGAATTTGGATTTGAGATCATAGGTATAGTTTATGCATGTTTAATTTCATTGTAATGGTGGGGTGAGTTAATTCGCTAATGGGATAGAAATATACCTCTTGACCATGCATAATACTTGTTGAGAATAGATCTTAATGAGTGGATTTTGCGCTAGCTCTCATGGAAACATAATGAATTAGGTAAATGAAACATGGTTGATTTGACCTAGATATAGGCTGTTAACTAAGTTAGTTTCTCAAGCTAACCTAATCTCTTCATTTATGTTGCTTCTAAGGATTGCATATTATCAATTGAAGTAGGGGATGAAGAAGGATTCCCTATTCTCTAATCATCAACTTTCATTTCCAATTTACTGCATTTACGTCTTTTAATTAACTTAAACATTTTTTTCCTAATTTGAATGTTCTTGAATAGAATTACTTAAGCTATTAGTTAATAATTAGCATTAGAATTAGCCCTAGTCCTCGTGGGAACGATATCCTACTTCACACTTTATTACTTGTGCGACCCGTGCACTTGCGGCCTAAAAAGGGACAAACAAGTTTTTGGCGCCGTTACCGGGAACATTTCGTGCTTCTCTTATTTTCTCTCATTTTCCTCAGTCTTTCCTCTTCTCTTCTGCTTGCTCTATATCTTTCTCTCTCATTCTTGCTTTCCCCACCCTGTACTCCCCCTTCCAACCTTAATCTTTCACTATTTCATGGTATGTTTTGATTTATCTTAGTTTATTGTGATTTTCTATCTATATTATTGTTTCATTTAGCTTTTTATTTCAATTTGTTGTTGTTTTAGTTTTTTATTAAGAATTTGTGTTGATAGGTTAGGTGTTTTTATGTTTTTTGGTTAGTGTCCTATTTGAATTTCTGCCTAAAATGCATGATAATGGATTGCCCTATTGCTATCATGTATTTTTGGGCTCTGTTCGTCCCTACAGCGCGACGTGACCCTTGAATGCCATGGCGTACATTTGAATTTGTTTGAATGTTGCAGCATGAATCATATATGTTGCGGTGTGGGATGAATGTTAATGAATGTCGTGGTGTAGGTATGCATGTCACGGCGTGTAACCCTAATTTTTCTAGAATTGTTCTTTTTATATGTATTTGATACTTTTAAATGTTCAATTCTAACTTTCTGTAATTCCTTTTTTAGGTCTATATGCCTTTACAATGCATCCTAAAACACAAAGAGGATCCAACAGCCAGCATAACAGGGAGCCATCTCCCCCTCTTGAGTTTGATGAAAGGAGGTTCGTATTGGCAGCTGCAGTCCAGAGATACATGACATTGGTTACCAAACCAGTAATTTTAGAGCAATGATTTTCCTTTAAGAAGGCAATCCACCATGAGATTAAGAGGACCATCCGCCAGCTTCGATGGAGAGATTTTGCTAAACACCCCGATGTGGCAGCGGTTCCATTGGTTCACGAGTTCTACACGAATGTAGCCTTTGCTAACCCAGAGACCACTACAGTTATAGTGCAGGGATGCCAAGTTTCCTATTCTGCGGTGGTCATTAGAGCCGCGATGAAATTGCCACCTCTCCCAGTGATCTATGAGTACACAGAGTTCCTCCACTGGGAGCTGAAGGAAGGGATTAACCTCAACACGATCACTACCAAGATATGCACTGCTGAGGCACAGCCTGTGGTCTGGACCTTGAGTGTGCCGACAAACAGGGTATGGTTCTTCCCCGATCCTACTTGACCCAAGAGGCCAAGGTCTGGTATCATTTTATCTCCACTCGGATTCTCCTAACAAACAACTTATCTGAGGTGACCAAAGACCGAGCAATTTTGATCTACGCTATCCTCAAGCATCGCTCCATTAACGTCGCCCATATTATCCATGAGCAAATTAAGAGACCAGCGAAGGAGTGCGGGAGTCTTTTCTTCCTTTCGCTCATTCAGACACTTTACTAGAGGAGGTTTGTACAGTATGGGCCACATAAGGAGACCACTGATGTTAAACAGCCTCTTAATGATTATTTCATTGAGAGGCTGGGAGTAACTCCAGCCCCCGTATCGATTAGACAGAGGCAGGCTCATAGGGAGCCCAGGGCATATCCTTTAGCTGATGCAGATTGGCGCGCCCACGTGGTGGCCCAGTTGACCCATATGTCAGCCCTACAGACTTACCAGATTCAGATGCTATGGTGGATGTCGGAGCTCCTGCAGCTTCCCATGGAGGACTTTCCTGTCACAGACTTCCTGCCCGAAACCGTAGCTGTCCCTCCCCAGCTGCCACAGGATTTGAGGGCTGAACATGTAGATAGAGATGGAGTGGATGATGCAGAGCCCATACCAGAGGAGGAGGATGCAGATGATGAGGCGACAGACACTGATGATGTAGCCATCTAGCCCTGATGTATACAAGGCATTTTCTTTCATCTCATATTATGTTATGTTTTATTTTGTACAGTGGGGACACTACTTGCCTTAGGTTTGGGGGGTGTCTAAGACTATTTGTTTTGATTTTATGTATGCGATATTATTGTTATTGTATTTTGGTATTGTTTATTTTGGTATCATATGTATGTGGTAGTATGACTATTTATATGCATGACCATTTTTGTGGCTATTTACTTGACTAATATTGATAGTTAGTTACAATAATATCCATAGGAACATATATCTTGATAAAAATTTCATGAAAATCCCATTCATGATACTATTGTCATTCCATTTCACATCATGAGTCATAATGGTTTATATGCATGATTGAAAATCTTCAAAAAATTTTAAAGGATATCATGTTGCCAATAGCTAGTGTGAAATGGTTGCCCAATGATAGATATGGATGCAAATTGACTTTAATATTTTTGTGAATCCATATGCAATCTTTGAAGCATGCTGAAGCAATCTAGTCTCTTTTTATGCATGATGCATTTCCTACCCGCATGCTTGTTTAACTTTGGAAAAGATAAGAATTCTTGTCTAGAGAAAGTTTATGGATTGCACTTGTGGAAATTTCAACTATCCTTGAAATTATTTTTCAACTCTCTTGAGGCGAAATCCTAGATTATGTATGATTGAAGAAATGATTAGGGCATTATTTGGACTAATTAAGCCTTACAAGCTTACCTTTACATGATCATATCCATAGGTCTCCTTTGAAGCTTTATAAATATTTGGCCTTATATGTTTTTCATCACCTTCATTTTCCCAACCTATTAACCATTCTTATGCATGTGAGAGTATGCATTCTTTTTCTTCCCTCTATGTTTGTTGAGTATATAATATATTATTTCTTGACTTAAGTCCAGTGTTTAAAGGGTATTCATGCTTGTGTTAATACAAAAGTAACTTGAAGGGACCTTATGCTACAAAAGAAATTGGTTTTGTTTAAAAAAAAACAAAATAAACAAATAAACAAAAGCAAAACCAAATGAAAGAAAGAAAGCAAATACAAAAAGCATTGAATGGTTTTTGAAGGTTTTGTTGTTTTATTTTGTATACCCTATGTGTATCATTAGGTGGCTCAAGTCTCCAAATCACATGTTTATGTTTCTTAATGTTTGTATTGAATCGTTTCCCTTTTGTTCTTTAACCCATAACCATTGGTCTTACATTACAAGCCGTTGAAGTCCCTTTTGATCCTCAGTTATGTGTGATTTACATTAGTGGAGAGAGAGTTGAATTACAATCTTGTGGATTTTATGATTTATATTCATGTGTATATTCATAAATTTATCCGGGTGAGTGTAAATTGAATAGAAGAAGTTTTGCTTGCATGATTGTGGGAAATATATTTTGTATAAAAGGAAATTATGAATATTAGCATAATGAGGATTGTCTTTGTGTGAAGCTGATTATGGAGCATGTGCATTCTTTGAGGTTTTATGCAATCATCATACACTAGTGTAGTTTAATTTAAAGTAGAATATAAAAAGTTGTTGAATGCAAGTTAAGCAAGGTTGATCAATGCAAGTGTATTTAAGTACACTTTGTTTTGCTCGACGACTAGAAAAATCTAGGTTTGGGGGTGTGATAACTCCACAAAATGTAGTTATTTGTGCCCTATATCAGTGCTCTATTATTTTTATGCATGAATGGAAGACTTTAGCCTCATATTCATTTAATTCAATCTTGATGTCTTTCCTTATGATTTTGAGAAAATATTTCCTATTCTTTGATAGATTGAGTACATTTGCACTTGTTATTAAATTGGTGATTTTTCTACTACAAGAAGGGTTGCAATCAAGCAGAATTTTGGAGAATTTGGACCAGTATTGGAAGAGAAAGCCAAGTGTGAAATTCAGCATCTCACGTTATGGCACAGGAAAGTTAATGTCGCGGCATAGTGCACTATGCCTGCTTGATACTGAAACTCGAGGCTTGAACGCCGCAGTGTAAAGAAGTGAATGTCGCAGCATAGTGACCTAATTTACATGCGCGCCATGGAGCAAGATGGTGCAAGCTGCGGCGTGAGGCAGATTTCTAGGCTTATAAATATTATTTTATCATATTTCAACAGAGGGCTTTTTACATTTTTAGAACACAGTTTCTAGGGTTTGTGCGTGATGTTGAAAGGAAGCCAAAAGGACCAAAGTTGGAGGACATCTTCCTCTTAGAGGAGGATGCAAGCATAAAGGATCACAGCTATTGAGCTTCTTTCTCTTATTCCTTTACTTTCTCATATATTTTCATGTTTCATGGCTAGCTAAGTTGTGTATAGGGATTTCTTTGGACCCTCATATAGATATTGATGATTTTGTAATCCTTTGAGTTTATATAGATGATTTGGTTTTATTCAATCATATGGATTTTAATGCTCTTGATTGTTTGATCAATTTTTAAGTGATTTGTTGAAATTTAATGAACCTAGACATAGGAATTTGGATTTGAGATCATAGGTATGGTTTATGCATGTTTAATTTCATTTTAATGATGGGGTGAGTTAATTCGCTAATGGAATAGAAATATACCTCTTGGTCATGCATAGTAATTATTAGGAATAGATCTTAACAAATAGATTTTGTACTAACTCTCATGGAAACATAGTGAATTAGGTAAATAAAACATGGTTAATTGACCTAGACATAGGCTATTAACTAAGTTAGTTTCTCAACCTAACCTAATCTCTTCATTTATGTTGCTTATAAGGATTGCATATTATCAATTGAAATAGGGGGTGAAGAAGGATTCCTTATTCTCTAATCATCAACTTTCATTTTCAATTTGCATTTAAGTCTTTTAATTAATGTAAACACTTTTTTCCTAATTTGAATGTTCTTGAAAAGAATTACTTAAGCTATTGGTTAATAATTAGCATTAGAATTAGCCCTAGTCCTCGTGGGAACGATATCCTAATTCACACTTTATTACTTGTGCGACCCGTGCACTTGTGGCCTAAAAAAGGACAAACAATTACTAGCCAACAATATATCAGTAACATATAAAATAAGAATGATTAATCTACTCCCATTAAACTTCAGGTAAATGCATTAGTCAATAGTATTTTCTTTAAAACCAAGAGAGTCAACAATATAATCAAATTTCAAATATCACTGCCTAGAAGCCTGTTTTAATCCATAAATGGATCTTCTCAATTTACATACCATATGATCTTTACCATCTTCAATAAAACCATCAAGTTGATCCATATACACATCATCATACAAATCACCATTTAGGAAAGTGGTCTTTCAATCCATTTAATGAAGCCCCAGATCAAAATGAGCAACTAATGCCATCACAACATGAAAAAAGTCTGAAGTGGAGACCGGTGAGAAATTCTCCTTATAATCAATGTCTTCCCTCTGGTTATATCTCTTAGCAACAAGTTTCGCCATATATCTCTCAATTTCACCTCTAACATCACGTTTGGTCTTAAAGACCCATTTACAACCAATAGGTTTTTAACTGGTAGGCAACTCCACCAATTCCCAAACATTATTCTTTCTCATAGAAGTCAACTCATCCTCCATAGCCACTAGTCATTGTGCACTATCAGGACTAATCATGGCCTTTTGAAAGGAAATAGGATCAAAATCCTCAACTGAATTAAACTCGTGCTCTTGCAAGTACACAACATAATCCCTAAATCTAGTAGACTCAGTGGATATAAGAACCTGCTTAGATCTTCTCAGTAGAGTCACAACAACATCTGGAATTTGTACATTATTTTTGACTTGTTGAAGGATATCGACATTATCAATAGGATCAACAACATTATCATTATGGTTCAAAGGAGATGGCATTATCCCTAGAAAGGGAATAACAAGAGTAGGAACAACAACATGCTCCTCTCTGAAATCAACAATATGCGGCTCCTGAGTTCCACCATGTTCTAAGTCCCCTTCAAAATAGACAGTCTGATCGAATTCAATAACACTCTAGCAGTATAAGAAGGGAAATAGAACCTAGAACTCCTTGAGCCAATACAATAACCAATGAAGAAACCACTAATGGTTTTGAGATCAAGTTTCTTTAAATGTAGGTTACAAGGTCTCACCTATGCCCTACAACCCCAAACACAGAAATGCCTCAAAGTAGGCTGTTTGGCTGTCATAAGCTCATATGGAGGCTTCAACGCAGATTTACTTGGCACATGATTCAATATATAAGCAGCCATCTTCAAGGAATCTCCCGACAAGAATTCTAAAAGAGTAGAATGACTAAGCATACATCTCACCAAATCCATAAGAGTACAGTTTCGCCTTTCTGTGACTCCATTTTGTTGCGGAGTGCCAAGTATGGTGTATTGTGCCTCAATACCACAGTCCTATAAGAACCTAGCAAAAGGTCCAGGATTTCTATCAGTTTCATCATACTTTCCATAGTACTCACCACCTCTATCAGACCTCATACATTTGATCTGTTTACTAAATTTCAATTCAACAATGGTTTTGAATAGTTTAAAGGCATCTAAAGAATCATATTTTTCACACAGTAAATCAATCCACCCATATCTAGAGAAATCATCAATAAAGGTGATAAAGTACCTAAAACCACCCACAACAATAAGAGTAATGGGCTCACAAATATCTGTATGAAATAACTATAGTATTCCTTCACTCTTGGTAACCCCACTCTTCCTGGCTCTAGTTATAAGTTTCCCTCTTATACAATTAACACAGGTATCAAAATCAAAGAAATTCATATCATGAATGATATTCTCCTTGATCAACTTCTCCATTCTCTCCCTAGAGATGTGTCCTAAACGTTTGTGCCACAACATAGAAGAGTTTTCAACAACTCTACCATGCTTTTTCCCAACAACATTATTTATATCTGAATCTCGTTGATTAACAGAAAGAGAATCAACATCCAACATATATAGACCATTAGACAAGGCTTCAAAACTAACAAGAGCATAATCATAATATAAAGAAACTTGGCATTACTAAAATGGAAAGAGTAGTCATAACCATCCAAAACAGAAGCTAAAATCAAATTCCTCCTCATAGAAGGCACATAAACTGTATCTTTCAAAACTAAATCATGTTCAGTACATAACTTTAATAAAACCACTCCTATATGTTCCACTTTGACTTTAGACCCATTTCTTACTATGATCATTAACTCCCCTTCACTTGGTTTCCTCTTGTTTCTGAATTCCTGCAATGAATTTGTAATATGAATAGTTGCACCAGTATCTAACCACCATGTATTTGAAGAGACATCAACTAGATTTGATTCAAAATATACTAGAGCCAAGGGGTTACCTTTCTTTTTCTCAATTCAGCTTTTAAACTTCAAATAATCAAACTACTTATGCCTATATATATCGCAGAACTTACAATTTCCATTAAATTGATATCTGGGCTTAACAGCAAAAGTCTCACTAGGACCAAAAAATGGCCCAAAAGGATATCCAAGCTTATCATTCCACTTTTTCTTAAACTAGTATTTAATGGTCTTCTGTTTAGTAAATCTCTTCTTCTTGTCACCATTCTTGTGAGAAACAAACTGAACACTATGAGTCTTGCCCTTCTTTATGGTCTACTCCTCTTGAGTAAGAACATATATAAGCTCATTAACAATTCATTCCTCCTTTTGAGTGTTGTAAGTAGTCTTCAAAACATCAAAACTAGCCGAAAGAGACTCAAACACCTATCAGACCAGGAAATCCTCTCCCAAGTCCACTTTCATAAACCTCAACTTGTTGTACCAATTCACAAGCTTCAAAACGTGTTCACGAACACCACTCACACTATCATATGTAGTCTTTGTCAATAAAGAGAGGTAGTAGACCTTTTCAATTTTATCAAACTTCTTGAATTTCTCACCAACAAATTTGAGAAACTCCTTAGCATTATTTGTTTCAGGAATGCTCTCTTTAATGGTCTTTTTCATGCTATATTTCATGGTCATAAAACAGACTTTATTGGATTGAACCTACCATGCATGCTTCTTCTTATCGACAATAGAAGATGCATTTGTGGGCCTCTGAGGTTCATCCTCAGTGAGACCAGCATCAACATTAGAGACAATAAGGAACAATTTCACATAATCCACCCAATCCTCAAAATTAGTCTCATTCAATTTCGTTATAGCACTCATTTGCATTAATGAAGCTGAAAGAACAATGCATTAAAGGGAGATTTTGTCAAACATATCAACATGTACAATATTTGAGTAAGTAACCATAATGAAGTTTTCCCATGCAATTGCAATCCCGCCTAAGGGTCCCGAATCACAATGCATGAGTAGACTTCCACGGACATCAAAATCATGTCCCCAAAGCTAGTATCAAATGGATATTGAGAACTCTAAGGTCAGAACATTAATGCCTTTAACAAATCATCAAGAATCACATTAATAAAGGCAAACTGATAGGGTAAGGGCATTATCAATATAATCCCCAAAGCTAAAACATAATAATATTTTATTAACAAAATAGCACCTCACCATAATTGGTCCTACGAAGGTGAGCTCATAATCATGAAAAGTGCCCAAAATAGTACCACTTAACAAATCATCAGAAATTACATTAATAAAGGCAAATCAATAGGGTAAGCACATTATCAATATAATTCTCAATGCAACATTATTAACAAAATATTAACAAAATGACACATCAGCATAACTGGTCCCGCGAAGGCTAGCTCACAATCATGAAAAGTACCCCAAAGTTGTACCACAAAACTTTAAACAACAACTCTCAGAATCAAATCGTATAAATAACTACAAAATAAATAGTTTTTCAAAACATTATATATCAATTTATGCACAAAATCACACCAAAAATTATTTTAGTAACCAAAAAACATCAACTCTGAGAATGCGTAATATATATCATGCTTAGAAATATCACAATAATAGACAAAAATTTCCAAAAGCAAAATAGGAGAGTACCATATATTTTTAACAATTTTAATTTCTTGAAATTTTGAAATAAATAATAAATTGGCTTGAAAGAATAAATAAAATTCACCAAAAAATAGAAAAGGGCGCGTGAAGCACAACCCAAAAAAAAGAAGTTGAAAAACACGCTCCAATAAGCCATATGCACCTCCACGCGCTACGTGCGCGAGTAGGGAAGCACAAGAGCCATTGACTCCTTCACTTGTTTTCCTGCATATAGGTCGCGCACCCCGATTTGAATAGAAACGGGTCGCGCTGGTTTTCTCCTTCAATTCTTCATCAAAAATCAAGATCTTGGTGTCTACAAATTCAGAAAATCGGGCTCTACATTTCCCCTAAACTTATTTCCTGAAAAATAGCACAAAAAATCTGGGTTTTGAATGATATTAAAAGGTTAATCATGTGTTATGTTTTTCAGGAATTCCAGGTTGTTTCTCAACCAAAATTCATGATCTTGATGTTGTTAAATTCAGGAAAAAAATGATCTACAATAACCCTAAATCAATTTCTTGAATTGATCTCCGAAAGAAAAACGAACCATAAAATTTAAACATTTTAGTTCCATGGGTTTGAGTAAAATTCTTTTTGAATTGACAATATCATAATGCAATATATATGTTTCTGAACTCAAAATAACCCGATATACAAAAGCCCTAATTTTTTTTTTGAAATCGATCTAAAAAAATAATGAATTAAACATCACATACATTAAGATTTACACAAAATTGATAGTCATAAATAGGACTAGAAAAAAACATCGTCTCTGATACCATTTGTTGGGCCATAAGGAATCCACAATAGTGGATCTGACGCCACATATTGACCTAAAACCTTAAGACAATAAGTTTATGGGTTTTCCCTATTATATATTATTCACTTAACCCATTATTTACCAACGTGGGATCTCAATACTCACACTTGAATTTCCAATATCTATTAGCCATAGCATTCTCTTGCAACAAATGAGCACCTTTAAAACATAGAAAAGAAAAACCAAGCAGTAGTTGTGTAGCCAAGAATTTATAAAAGAAAAATGATTGGTTTTTAAAAGGAAAATTCCTATGGATTGAACACCATAATTAAGTAGTATATAGAAAAGAAAAATAGCAAATGTAGGTTTTACAATAAACTACTAATATGCAAAATATGAAATCGAATAAGAATGTTACGAAACCCTTTCTATTCCCACTCCATATTAGACAGTGTAATTTCCTTAAGCAACCATGTTACAAACGTCCTTTAAGGTCCAAAATCCTCTTGGTGCAAAAGTTTTTTCATTATGTTTTGATGATTAACAAACTAAATTGAAAATATGGTGTTTAAAGTTTTATCACTTCAAGAGTGCTTTAACTTAGTCTTGCGAGTTTTTGTGTTTAGTTGTGAAATGCAAACCCTTATACTACAATAAGAAAGATTAGAACATGACTGGATGACCACCAATTTGGATTTAAAGCTTGAGAACTAACTTGAGAAGAGTTGACCAAGAAAATCAACACCTGTCTCAAGTTTGAAGGATGCCAACAAACTCATGAGGAGTTCAAGAATCACTACGACAACAATAGAAGACTTGAAGTCTCTAAAAGATAAAGATCTTCTCATTAAGGTGTTACATTCAAAGCTTCAAAGTTAAAGGAATCCACTAAAGAATACCTGAATATGGTTGAGAAGAGTTGAAGTCTTGAGCTCTATCAAAGTTCAAAAAAGTGGAGCACCTTTCTCATGTATGCATTACAAGACAAATTATACCAAACAAGCTGAGTCACCAAAAGAGACATTGCCAATGGCTAGTTTGTGACCAGAATTCAAAAACCAATCCTGAAGACATATTGCTAGGTTCCAAAGGCTATATAAAACAGTGAATATAACAGTGAATACTCGCTCAGAGCTCTCCTAATTTGTTGTTCTTGCTACCTACCTTTTTTACGTTAGTTGAAATCTTGTTGTAGGTATTACATTAGCTCTGTAATACTGTGTATAAGCACTCTTTGAGTGATTGTGAGAGTTGTCTACCTATAAACTATTTCTAAAACTATTTGGGTTTGAGACTGCTAGAGAGTTGTTCCAACCACTATGAGTGTAGTTGGGAGCTGTTGGGTCCAAATACTCTCAGTTTTAGCCTGAGGCTGTGTATTGTAGCCTAGAGAGATTGTGTCATTCAAAGATTACTCTGAAATAGTAGAAAGTCCAAAAGCTGGAGATTGGACATCATAACACATGTGGTTAAGGGTTAACCAATATAAATTTGGTGTGTTGAGCTTCCCTCTACTTTATCTCTCTTATTCTTAAGTGTTTCGAACAAGTTTCTATACTGTCCGACTGATTTCTATTAGATAAATCAAGTTTGAACTCAACCAAGTATTTTAAATTTAAGCATGTTTTAAATTGTAGCTTCTTCTATTTCAATATGTTATAATATATTTCTTTGTTTCAAAAACAAGTTTATAAGTGCTTAAAAGTTGTTTAAAAGAGTACTCATTGGTTGGTTTCAAGTTTGATTAACTGTTGATATATTTAACTAAGTTGAGAAGAATGATTCTTTACAACAGAATTTGTGTTTTGTTGTGACTCTTCTCATCTACCTGAAGTTGTTTAAAAGAATGTCCATAATTAAATGACAATATAAAAAAAATTTACGCTGATTCAAATTAAATTCATTTAAAAATAACTAAATAAATTTGTTTTCAAATCTTAAGCAATAGCCTGAAGTAATTTATAATGTGCATTTTATCTCTATCCCAACACCAATGCTATCACTTTCCATTGGGAAAAGTTAAATACACACGACTTCAGAAACGGAATTGGGAGTGAAATGATGAATAAAATATTCTCATTCATAGATTAAAGTTCTGTGCAAATTCTGTTTGGCATTTTTCTGTACAAATATGAATGCTCCTTAACGTTATCACCACTACTTTTATAGCTATCACCATGATCCCATCCCAACTCGCAGGTTTTTTTACCCGTTTCACTTCGCACGAAATGGATTAAAATTCCATCTTACTATAGAACCGGATATGGTGCACGTTTTCATTTGATTTATAGTATAATATATTGAATTTATATGTTTAGGCATATTAAGCAATATCTTTTGTAAACCTTCACTGATTTAACAAATCCGAATATATCTTTTAATTTATATGAGATGATTGATTAATTTTAAGTTTTTGATTGATTTTTACATAAAATACTTATAGGAAAAATTAATGTTAATAAAGGGTTAAAAAATGTTAAAATTATTAAGAACAATTATTCAAGTTTTAATTAAAGAGAAAGACCACTTAATTTTACTAAATGGTCAATATTACCTTAATGAAATTCATAATCCTCCTCCGTCTCTTCTCTATCAAAAAAAAAAAATCTTCTTCTCTTCGGATATATTGCCCTCGTTTTTGCTTGTGTTGGCTGGGAAATTGCTCACGGGTAACGCAGGTGGAACTAGCATGGCCTCAGCAAGGTGCAATTAGAACAAGAATCTGACACCGCAAAGACAGATGGAAGATTACTGGGAATTTTGCTTGTGTTTGCCGGGAATATTACTCATAGTCATGTACCCAGGCACAGAGATGGGATTGACAATCTATTGGTTCTCTTGATTGAAGGAATTCCAAGCCAACTGTTTTGTTTGTTATTATAGCTATGTTCTCACAGGCTGAAAATCATGATCCATATAAGATGCGATTGTAAACCAATCCAAGGCGAGCAGAAGCAAATTTTTTTTTTTAATAGAGAAGAAATGGAAGATTGAGAATTTCATTACGGGTATATTAATTATTTAGTAAAATTAGATCATCCTTTTATTTAATTAAAATTTCAATAGTTTTTTTTAATAATTTTAATATTTTTTTCTCTTTAAATTAAATATTATCTTTTAATAGTCCTTTAACATTAATTTTTTCATATTCATAATTATGGAGGAGTTGAACAGATAATAAAGTGCAAGTTTTTTTTAAGATTTTAATCCCCACTAGTGCAGAGTGAGATCTGATTGAACGAAATCTCGCTCGTACCCAACACAAGTGCCAACCCTATGTACCACTTTGCCACCATCATCAAATTGGAATTACTATAATTCTAACTCTAGCTCCAGTTTCAACTGTGAGTAGCATATGAAAGAGTTAAAGTTGTATTACGCAAACCAACAAGGATTATGTGCGATGGTAAGTAAGCTGCACTCTTAAGGAGAAGGCTAAATTTTAAATCTTAAATAAAGTAATTATTGAAAAAGTCTCTTAGTACTCTAGAGTTAATTTCATAACAATACTTATAATGATTTTTTTTTTTAACAAAGAAGAAGTTAATGTGCTAAGGCATCACTATGAGGTGTAACATCCCAACCAGGTTGGCACCCTACACCTCAACATTCATTTTTGAAATTTCACAGCATCAAAAACCAGAATATTATTTATAAAAAAGTATCTCAGTTCTTTGTAAATTCAAAAGTTAAAAAAAAAAACAAAGAAACATGGGGGATCAAACCAAAACCCATGAAGAGTTAAGAAAATCTATACAAAGGAAGACCAAACCTATTATGATTAAAGTCATCCAAAATGAAACTAGGTGGTGAATCCCACCAAGTGAAACATTTACTAGCTAAGCCATGTGATGCTAACTTGTCAGCACAAGAATTACCTTCTCTGAAGATGTGTGAAACTCTAAACTCCATCATTTTAACTAAGAGAAGACAGTTCTTCCATCTGTTTTTCAATCTCCAATGGACAAGACTATCATTAGTGAAGGCATCCACAACCAACTTTGAGTCACATTCTAACCAAAGCATGTTCCAATTTCTCTTGAAAGCAATCTCAATTGAATGGATTGCAGCTGAAAATTCTGAGTAGCATGAAGGAAAAATACCAAAGTATTCGTAAGAGAAACCTCCCAATAATTCACCTCTCATACCTCGAAAATAGCACCCCAAAAGCATGACCCGGATTGCCTCTAGATGCACCATCGAATTGCACTTTATCCTGCAAACCACAAAGAGGAGGGATCTCCACATTTGTGGAAATTTGCAGTGAATAGACTTCAAGGATGAAGGTGGATGGAGCTAGATGGCTTTCAACAAAAAAGGATTTAAGACTCTAAAATCATCAATTGAGTTAGACATAATACCTTTTGAAAGTGAACCAGAAAAGCTTCGATTTGCAATAATGCAATTGATTGCATGATTAATAAGAATACTTTTTGTTATCAAACCCGATATGGTTACCTGCAAGACCAAATATGCCGAAGCAATGGATCTAAAAGATGATTTTACAATATCCTCGAACTTGAGTGCACTAGTTTCTATTGCAAGAAGATAGTAATGATCTAAAAGAACTTAAATCCACATTGCGTTACTCAACACAGAGGATAGCCGGGACCAGATTTTCTTAGAAAAGCAACACTCAAGGAAAAAATGATGGGAAGATTCACTTGCGGCACCACAAAAGTTAAAGTTGATATATGACATTTTAAAAACAACAAGCACCCCTCTTTGCCTTAAATTTTCATCGTAGGGAGTTTATTATGTAAAAGCCTTTTTATGAATAAGCAAGAAAGATCTCGAAGGAGGGATACAAGAACTCCAAATAGACTTAAACCAGGATACAGATTGAGTGTTGTGATTGTTGAGGAAAATATAAGCTCTCTCTCAAGCTCAAGGAGCCGAATATAAGAATGCTTCCATGACTTAAGCCCCTACTTGCAATTTTTTCATGTTCCGTAGGAATACTCATATCAAAACAGTATTTCTAGCAAACAGATTGGGAGATTTACTAAAAAGGAGGGAAGGTATATTCCATGAATGATCGAAAATGAAGTCACTGACATTAGCCTTCAAAAAAGAATGCACATGATTTGGTATAGACAAAAGCTCAGCAATAGACATGTGATTATGGTAAAGCCAAAGATCACCTTGGTTCTACTAAATTTATTGATTCTCCATTACCAATGCCAACAATCTCTCTTTTAATCGTTTCTAAGAAAGGCTTCAACCCTGGCCAAATTGAAGACTTTACATAGAAGCAAATCGGAAAGTTGAATCTGGAAAAATCTAGCTTTAACTAGAATAGACCAAGACTCGTTAGAAGACCACATATCCCAAGTTAATTTCAAAGATGGCAATACACCTTATTGATAGACTTGAGAGAACGTAGCCCAAGACCACCGAAGAAATCGGTTGAAGAACAAACCTTGTGCCAAGAAACTTTGTATTTAGGAACTAAAGTGTCATTGCTTTATCTTGGGACCTTTTTAACCATAATATCTCCAGACAAATAAAATTTCTAATGCATTTATCCAAGGATTTGATGAGGGAGATAGGCCAAGAATAAACATGGAAGCTATAAAGCAAAATTCCATGTATAATTGATTTAACCAATTGCACTCTACCCATGATTGAGAGGAGAGAGCCTTTCCAAGAAGCTAACTTAGACTTTATTCTATCTGCTATTGACTGCAAGTAAATGGCTTTTTTTATGTTTGCCTTGAAAAATTGGAACACCAAGATATGTAAAGAGCATGGTAGCTAGGGTTTCTAAATGGTGATTTGTAGAGAATCCAAGTAGGTTCCGATGTCAATTTTTCTTTTAGTGGTCATTGAACCAACATAGAATTTGCACTTTGTCAAGCTTAAGATTTGTTAGACATTTTAATAAAATTAATATTCATTGAAGAGATTCAATAGAACTCGAGATTTTTTAGTACATTTGCGAATACCAAAGAAAACCATAATATCATCTCGCATAGAAGACATGAGAGAGGATAGAAATGCCTCTAGGACTAGTCATAGGGAGGAAAATGCGAGAATCAATCAAAAGGTAATGGCTCTACTTAAAACATCCTCACCAAACAAAAAAGAAGGGAGAAAGAGGATCACCTTGCCTCACTCCTCTTCTACAAGAGAGAAAACAGTGGGGTGACCATTAACTTAAGAAAAAAACTCAACCTATCAGACATTAAAATAACTCTAATCCAATTGCAAAAAGAATCATGAAAACCAAATGAATGAAGCACTTTAATGAGAAACTCCCAATCGATTGTATCAAAAGCTTTTTTAATATCAAACTTAAGAGCAATGTTGCCACCAAAACTCTTATAAGCAAGCATGTTAGCAACCTCCGTGATTGAAGTGAGACAAATACAATCCTGGATCGAGCAACGACCACTGGAACCTGTATAAAACCCTTTTGCTGATCGGTTGAGGGAGATTATTTTAGGTGCAATTACAAAGAAGCCTATCAAACCCCCTAAAACCTTGGTTATGATCTTAAATTGGAAGTTAGCAAGGGCTATAGGTCTATAATCTTCAATTTTGACATTGAAAAATCCACCAAGGGTTTTAGGAATAAGAACAACCAGGTTTGAGTTTAGATTAGGTAGCAACCATGATTCTTTAAAAAATTGAGTAACCGAATCAAGGACATCTTGCTTGATAATATCCCAAAAATGCCGATAGAAGATACCACCAAAACCAGGGGCCGGGGCACCTGTGGCATTCATCGAGAACACGACTTTTTAACCTCTTCTAAGGATGGAAGATTTGTGAGTAGAGCATTGTCCTCAAAAGAAACCAGATTAGGAACAACTCTATCAATGAGATCACTATTAATGCAGTCATTTTGAGAAGCAAATAAGGTCTTAAAATATTCCAGGACATGATTTTCAATGTCAAGCTGATTGTTTAGAAGAGTATCCCCTTGTTTCAAAATGGACATTTGTTTAGAAGCAAGCCTAACTTTGGCCAATCTATGGAAGAAAGCAGTGTTTCTATCTCCTTGCACAAACCAGTTCACTTTAGCTTTAGCTCTCCAGAACTCCTCTTGAAAGTGAAGAGCTTGTTGAAGATTAGAATGAGCAACTCTCTCCTCATTATTAAGGGAATCAGAGTATCCTTTTAGAGTAATTTCCTCTTGAATTCTGTCAACCTGGTCTTGAGCAAGCTGTACATTTTGATGAACATCCCCAAAGATTTGCTTATTCCAAACTTTAAATTCAGTTTTCAGGTTTCTAAGCTTTTGAGCTAGAATAAACATAGGGCATCCCCTCACAGGTCTGCCCCAAACTTCACCAACAAGTCTCCTACAATCCGGGTGGTCAGTCCACATACTATGAAACTTAAACTGGGAAGGAAAAGATTGAGCGCTTCTTTTTAAATCTAAGAGTAAAGGGAAATGATCAGAGAATTCTCTAGTCAAGCTGCAGCAAGAAATACTAGTCAAAGAAAAAAAAAAAGTGGTCCTACGCAGACCACTGTGTGCGTTAAATTTGTTAGATTATTTTCCACAGTTATTATGTCTCAATTTGGTCAAATAGCCAACAGGTGGTTGGTTATCTTCAACACTAATACAAAACTTTAGTACGCAATAGGTCCGACAGTACATTTATTATTATTTTGAAATTTCAGTCAGCATCATCAATACACCACTTGCTATATGATGTTAATGGTAAGTATCTCAGTTCTTTGTAAATTCAGTTCATTAGTAATTTCAACCTAACTCAATAAGTCAACATCTTTAAACATCAGCCACAAAAAATTATAATATTTGAGAGTTTTTAACTTCAACTTCAAAAGAATGGATCCACAATCCGACATTTTTTTGCAAAAAAAATTCTAATAAAAAAATATCGATGATAACGATCATGGAGAAAACAGCAATAATGCAATAGTCATTTTGCTTGTGTCTTGCATATAGGAATGACCAAATAAGCAACCAACCCAACTAATGAAACCAATCCAGGGGCATGAATTTGGGCTGGTTTACTTGTGTAATAGGGTTGTTTGAATTCAATGTTTAACATTAATTGGACTATAAAGTATATGAAATAAAAGACAAACAATAACTTTTAACAATATATTTTGTCTATTATACACTCGATCTTTACTTCTTGTAACATCCTTAGCTTACGACTGCCATCAGCTTTCTCTATTACTTGGGTTTCACATTGCCCATTGATGGTAGCAACCCTAATTTTCTATTTTTTTATTTTAAAATTCATAATAGCGGACTTACAATGATAGATATGATATTCTTTTATCAGGTATATATGCGGTTTTCAAAGTGTTCTATCATGATTGGTAAGAAAAATTCTTATGTACAGTAAGAGTAATATTCTCGGGATTTTTGTAACTATTCACATTTAATTTAATAATATTTTATTTTTAATTTAGCGACTTGTTTAGTTATATGATACCACATATCACATTTTTATTAGACCATTGTAATACTCTCAAACTACACAAAAATTTCTCGGTTAGTAGCTAGACAATATTTTGAGACCTTGATCTCTAAGTTACTTAGCTAGGGATCTGCAAAAGGAACAAGTTAGAGGCACATTGAACTTAGGGATGGCAAAAATCTCCACATTTGTGGAAATTTGCAGTGAATATTTGCGGTGGGTAGGGGATGGTATTTATTTAATTAATAGGAATAGGGCATGGATCATATATAAAACTCATCCACAGGTATCTATAAAATATGTTTTCTCATTTAATATTTACATATATTATTATTATTTCTTTTTTACTTTGAGATAAGATTAACATTTAATTAACTTATAATAGAATTTTTTAGTGAATGTGCCTATAATAATAAAAATTAATGAAAACATATTTATCATTTATATAATAATTATGTAAGTGGATTAATTATTACAAGGTTAAATTAAAATTTTAGTCTCTATAGTTTCAACTCATTTTTAATTTAGTCCCTATAATTTTTTTTTTCAAATCAGTCCTTACACTTATAAACATTTTAAAAATAGTCCCTACCATTAATTTTTTTATTATAATATCGTTAATTTAATTCTTACTAAACATTTTACTAAAGAAAAAAAGAACATCTAAAAGATGACTTATTCAACAAAGCACTTACTCAGAAAAAATGAGTTATTATAGGAATTCTTACTAGAATGTAAGAGCACCTAGTAGACTTTTTAAAGAAAAATAAGTTTCTAAAAGAGCATCTACTGGACAAACGAACACTTATTACGTTAATCAACTGATATTGTTATAACGGCATTGTAATAGAAGTTGACAGTGGAGACTATTTTAAAAATATTTATAAATATGTAGATTGATTTGAAAAAGATATATATAATAAGTAAATTAAAAATAAGTGTAATGAAGGGATCAAAATTTTAATTTAACTCTATTAGAAAATATAATTAAAGTTGATATATTATTTGTAATATTTATTTAATTTTAAAAGTTTTAAATTATTAAAAAAGATTATAATATGCGATGTTATAATTTATTCTTTTATTTTATAATTTTTAAAATTTAATTTTAAATTAATAAATACTCGTAAATTTTTATGAATAATCGCCTCTCTAATTATCATAAATGGACTCTTGTATCAGAGTCGGGTGAGAATGAAGAAGTAAGACTTGTCCCGTCCAGTTGAGATTCCTAGATGAACCCATCCAGTCCGATGCTTTAAGCCATTAAAGGAATGTGTCATGAAAGGTATGTAGAAAGCCTAAAAAATACAAACTTTCTTTAATAAGGGGGTTCAATATTATAGGCGTCTCTATTAGGGATGACAATTTATCGCCTCGCTCATATTGATAGTATTTCAAACTCTTGTGATCGTAAAGACATTGAACATACATACTGATAAAATGACGGGGCGGAAATCGGCTGCTCCAAATCTCCTGCGGATATAAATCAACGTTTAGTATTATCTCCGTTTAATAACCCCCGATAAGATGCATCATAATACACCTCAAAAGGGTGGTTCCTGCGGTCGTTAAGATCTCATCAGATTCACGTTCCTCCGTCCAATAAAAATTTTATATAAATATTTTATATAAAATTATTAAAAAATTTAATTATATAAATTAAAATATTATAAAATTATATAAATTAAAAGTATTTTAGGTGTTTAACATTATTTTTAAATTAAGTTGTGTTGGACAACTTTTAAAAAATTATAATATTATATTTTTTTTCATTTTTCATTTTATTTTTTTGATTTTTTTGAATTTTTTATAATTTATTGATCTCGCATGAGATATCATGACGGATCACTTGATACGTTCAGTGAAAAAAAAATAAATGGAACCACACGAATCTTAGAGCTTCAATTGATCCATGGAGTCAAGGTGGGGATAAATATTATTCACTTTAACGGGGGAGGCGGGAAATCCTTCTACCTGTTCCCGCCCCGCCCCGTTGCCATCCCTAGTCTCTATGCTGAAATATGAAGGTATAAGCCTAATGACTTGCTCTAGCTAATGACTTGGAGTGGGCCCCTACTTGCAATTTGGGCTAGTCGGTCATGATTACTACAAAAAGTATAATTTTATAACGATTCTCGTTATTGGTGTCATCAAAACACGTTTAATTTTATTTATCTTATTTATAAAATTATTTCAAACAAAAGGTAAACATATCTTGGATGTGTATATCACAAAAATACTATAGTCATATATAAAATAATTTAATATTTTTATATTAATATATAATATAAATATAATATATATATTTTAATATACATAAAATATTTCTCTTTTATGAATAATCTTTTTGTCCACTGTAGGTTCAAATTAATAATCAAGATTTTACAATAGCTATAAAAATAGTAATTATATTTGCACAAACTTATTTTCATGCGCTCTTCAAATATTATCCACGTAATTCATTAGATGATACCTTGGTTCTACTATAATTTTTTCTAAATTGTTCATGTTGTACACAAACTTCACATAATTTATATAAATATTTTTTCCCTATTAAAATAGTAAGTTTTTTAAGCTCTCATTGTGGCTTGTATATACTTTAACTTTAAAATAAGATAACTTTCTCTCTCGCTAAACTTTCATTTAAAAAAAATTGCTAAAGGAAATTTTCTCTGTACACCATTAGAGCAAATCAGAATATTGATGCTTGTACCATTCTTATGGATCATCACACAATTTGAAGTTCTATTTAGATTCCTTCTTAAAAAAAGTTGCATTTGTAATACGTTTCTATAGGCTTCTAGCTTTTATTTTTTGGGTACATTCCACATAGGCTTCCAGCATTTTACTTTTGTAAAACTTTGTTCTTAGTTTCTCATGTTATCTCAATACACCCTTTATATGTGAGACTAATCAATTTAAGTATGAAGTGATATAGTTAAGTCTTCGCCATAAGTGACCTCTCCAGAACTTGAAATTTGTCCTTTATTAAAAACGTAATTTACTTATTACTGTGCCTAACTCTTCTGAGTAAAACTTTGTATTTAGGAACTAAAGTGTCATTGCTTTATCTTGGGATGTTTTTCAATTAACCAAATAGTCGTCATTCTAGTTGCGTATTTGAACTTGTTAAAATGACCCTTTCTATATTTTTCTATTAGGGCTTAATTTGGTGATTGATAAAATTCTCTACTTTTGACCTAAAAAACTCATAACTCCCAACTTGAACTAGATTTTAATTTAGGTACCTATATAATTTTTTGTTTGTCCTTTTAACTTCTCTACATTTTATAGAATGTTTTCATCCAAATATTTGCATGCCGTATCCAGTACTCTTCAATTTTGAGAAATTATTGTATGTTCTTAAAATATTAATAAATACATGTTTTTGGAATATCTCTATCATTGATTAAGATAGTTTATTTAAAACTTATGTAAATGTACTTATAATTAAAGATAAAAATCACCTTAGAGCATGTATTTATGATGATTCAAGAGCATGGTAGAATTTCTTCCTCCCATAGGGTTTCTAAATGGTGATTTGTAGTCTCACCCAAAGAAAATGGTGGTTTGTAGCTGCCAGCTCTCTCTTGGTGGCATCTTCAATTTTCTTTTATTTGTCTTCATTGACTTTTCTTAACAAGTAATTATTTTTTTAACAAATCTGGCTCTTGATCGTGTTAGACATTTTAATAAAATATAATATCTTTTTTATTTTGATTTAGATGTTATTACAATTACAACGGGGATGTAGTAATTATCAAGTCCCACGTTAATTAGAATACCAAATAAAGAGTAAAGCTCATTTTAATAAGAGAGAAACATATAAGATAATGATCTTAAACTCGAACGAGCATATTGAGTCATGATTATAATATGAATAATTGTTTCATACTACAATTTGGGCCTTATTGGGTCAAACTCAACAACAATGGGATAACAACCTTACATAAGGGACAAAAGGAATGTCTCCTGACAAGAGACATAAGGAATTCAACCCAGGTCTAGGAAAGTACAAGAAAGCTTCCTCTTACCATTCGAATGATCATTTTGTCCCCTTCTACTACTTGATACCCATGGCACTCACTTTTCTAGAAATAGGGTACTATAGCTTCATTTTAATAATTTTTTTCTCTCATCCTCTACTCTTGGAGCCTTAGCTTACTTAAGCGTTGGAGTATCTTTACAAATACTCAACCTCCCTGCATCAACACTCAAGGGAGCTTTTGGAGTGAAGCTCATTCTGTCTAAGGAGTCCAAAACATCCTCAAAGGCCAGGACAAAATATTGGAGTCATTTGTGGAAAGCGTGTAAATTACTACTCCCACCTTCATCTCATGGATAACATACGTAAAAAACAGCTACAGATGCAACAGCGGGATGGTGCTAAAGCCTCTGTGACAGCAAATCATGGTCACGGTAGGCACCTATGTACTACCCGCCTACGCTCCACGGTGGGACGAGTACAACCTACCCGTCAGGAGCTTCAACTGGTCTTAACCCTAGCTCAACCAACCCCAAGAGTGGGGACTTTGGCTCAACCCCCTCCAAGCAACTAGGAACTCTTTGATATGCTGACCAAGCAACAACAACAAATAAGCAACCTCCTGTGATTGATGTCGCGAGAACAAGTAGCAAAAAATAATATGGAGGTTCATGTCAATCACGGACCATAGGTTGAGCAACGACTCGTAGGGAACCATGAATCGCAGAGAAGGCATGAGCCCTCTGCGACCTCAGGCCCCTCCGATCAGTTGAGGGACCATTATCGTTTCAACCATCCATTCTCTGACTTCATCATGGAAGTCTCGCTACCAAAGGGTTTCAAACCCCTTACTGTAGAGTCATATGATGGGTCTATGGACCCGGAGAGCACCTAGATGCCTTTATGTCATCTATGCTGCTAATGGGGGCATCCAACCCCATCATAAGCCGAGCTTTTCCATCAACATTGAAAAAATTCGCTCTTAAATGGTTTTCTTTCCTGCCCTCCAAGTCTATTAATGACTTAGATGAATTGTCAACAAGCTTCTCGACAAACTTCACCATTAGTAAGGTGCAACCAAAGACAGTATCTAGCCTCCTCAGCCTTAAACAGGGGAAGGATGAACCATTAAGAGACTTCATGACACCATTCAACAAGGAGTCCCTTGAGGTCTGAGATGTGAATCCGCATGTGGTGATGCACACGATCATCTGAGGTCTACGACCTAGAGACTTCACTAAGTCACTGGCCAAAAAAACACCTCAGAACCTAGACAAGTTGAAGAGCTGCTCTAAGAAATATATCAATATGGAAGAGGTTCTGAAAGTCAAAAATGATGCTTACATGGATGCAGAACCATCTCAAAAAAAGGACAAAGAACCCAAGACAAGAGGTCCTAAGAATGACCCAAGGGGACCACCTTAGGGGAAATTTGATGACTACACCTCCTCAAGATTTCCCAAAGCAAAATTCATGAGGAGATGTGTGTAACATCCTCCCTAATCTAATAGTATTGATCAGGGTTATAGAAAATTAATTACAATAGTATGAGTTATTTATTGTATTTGAAAATCTTTTGGAACTAAATTAAGCATAATTCTATAACACTGAGAGTGAGACATATCTTAGAAAAGCTAAAGTTTTTGCATAAATATCTAATATGATGGAAATAAATATGAAAATTTTATTTCCTAGTTATAGACAATTGATATGAGTTGTAGTAAATTTTGGAGAATCAACTAAGTTAGTTTGATATTTTTAAGGATACTGAAGAGGAATAGCTGGAATAGTTAAGTAGCTCAGAAAATTATGAAATTACATAGAGATGACAAGTAAGACATGGAGAATATTTTGGTAAAGAATACCAGTTAAAGTGAATATCAGTAAGCATATTTGCTTAATTTTTAAGTTTAACTTAACTCAATGAAGAGTAATGAAGCTTAACGATAAATAGTAATATATGGCAAATTCTGGAAAAATTGATTCGAGGACTAAGTTGAGTCCTAAAATTTTCTATAATACTTATAGACACTTGAAAACTTAGCTTTAGAAGATTAAATTATATGTAACAGGTACAAAAATTTTAGCACAACCATTTTTATTCAATTTTTGTTCTTCCACCGTCTTTGCTTTTGCTTTCATCCTTATAATTTTAATTAACTTTTCTTTCCTAGTTTTGCTACACATTTAGCAAATAGGGGAAGGAAAAGGGTAAAGGAGAAAAGGGAAAAGAGAAAGAAAGTGAAGGAAAACCAAAGAAGCAAAGTTTGGCAAGCTAGGAAAAGAGGTAGGGGATGTTGCCTTCATTGTATTCTTTTTCTTCTATGAATTCTTGAATGAAATTTTGAAGAATTGGTTGTATTTTGGGTTGAGCAACTCACAGTCAACCTAAGAGAAATGAGGAGTTCTATGCCTTTAAATTGTTCTTCTCCTTTTATTGAATGTTGAATTGAGTTTGTGACTTGTTTTAATGAAGTTAAAGGCCATATCTTATTCTTATGAAGCACACGGCCAAAATAGATTTTTAGTAAAGATTAACGACTTAAAAGTTGTTCTTCCTCTTCTATTGATTCTTGAATTGAAATTGTGGTGTTGGTTATGATGAGGGAAATGAAATTTCCTTGTGTTCTTGGTTGAAGGATCCACGGCCAAGCCCTAGACAAAATGGAACTCTTGTTGATTTTGTGCTTTTGTTTATTGATTCTAAATGATAAGAATGATGCATACTTGATAATGAATCTTCATATATGATTATGGAATAGTGTAGTCACGGTTTTCATATAGAGATTCAAGTGTTCCAAGTCATGATTCTCTTGAATTCCTATGCTTATTGTTGAATAAATTAAGAACAAGGTTGGTCATGAAAGAAATAACTTGGTCGTGGCATATCCTTGCTTGATTGTGGTTGACAATGGCCATATGAGGTACTAAAATTATGAAGAATCCATAGTACTTGAACTATTGAATTGAACATTTATATATTTGATATACCCTAAGTGGATATATATATCTGTCCTTACCACCATGGGTTGGCATTGAAAATACTACCTTAACCTCCTACCAATGACTCGCGTTCCGGGATCCACACGAAGTTCTTTCCTTTATTTAGAAGTTTGAAGAAAGGTAAGGTTCTTTGTGCCAACTTGGAGATGAATCTCATGAGTGCTGCTATCCGACTTATTAGTTGTTGGATCTCTTTGATGGATGTTTGGCTTTGCATATCTATGATATCTTAGCACTTGTCCTGGTTAGCCTCAATTCCCCGGTGGGTTAGCATGAACCCCAAGAATTTCCCTGCTTAGACCTCGAATGCATACTTTTTTTGTATTCAACCTCATATTTTGTTTTTGTAGCTATGTGAATACCTCCTCAAGGTTGGAAACGTGGTCTCCTAAAGTTGGGGTCTTCACAATCATGTCATCTATATACAACTTCAACACCTTCCCAATCTGGTCTTCAAAGACCCTGTTCATCATCCTTTATTAGGTGGGTCTTACGTTCTTCAGCCTAATCAACATCACCTTATAGCAATAGCTCGCTCTTTTTGTTATGAAGGTTATTTTTTCTCATCTTTTGGATGCATTGAGATTTGGTTGCACCTTGAATATGTATTCATAAAAGACAAGTACTTATGGCCAGATGAGCCATCCACCAGTTTGTCAATATTTGGTAGTGGGTAAAGGTCTTTGGGGTAGGTCTTATTGAGATTTGTGTAATCCACACACATGCGCCACTTTCCCGAGGACTTCTTCACCAGTTTCACATTAGAGAGCCAAGTGGTGTATGCCACCTCCCTTATAAATCATGCACTTAGGAGCTCCTTAACTTGTTCTTTAATTGCCTCTTGGTGTTTTGGCCCCACTTTCCTCTTCTTCTATGATATTGATTTGACACTTTATGGGACTGATAACCAATGACAAATGAAGACGGGGTTCAAGCTAGGAATGCCTACTATAGTTCATGCAAAATGATCTATGTTTTTCTGCAAGAAAGCCTTTAGTTCCTCCTTTTCTCCATCACAGAAGTTGGCTCCAATCTTAGTGACCTTCTTAGGGCTGGGTCCAAGTTGAATCTCTACCAGCTGGCCATTAAGTTGTGGCCTTTTCTCCTTCGTTTCATCATGGACGTCAAGCACTGCCACCATCACGTAAGTTGGCTCTTTTCCGCGAGGTGGCTTTTGTTGTCGCCTGTTATTGTGTTCTTTCGAGATCTCCAAGCTAGCATTGTAGTATCTTCTTGTAGCTTCTTGGTCTGCCCTCACAGTCACCACTTCGCCTTTGTTCGAGATGAACTTCATGGCTAAGTGGTGAGTGGAGACGATGGCTCCAAAAGCATTGAGGGATGACCTTCCCAAAGTGACATTGTATGCTGAGGGGCAATCAACTACCAAGAATTTCACCTTTACCCTTTTCTCTAAGATTTTCTGATTCTTTTCTTCAGAGCCCATTCCTAGAATTAGATACAACTCCATATATTCTTTTGGCCTCATTTCCCCCTTGAAAACCCTATTAAGTCTGTGTCGAAGTGTTTCAGGTTAGAGAAGGAAGGCTGAAGTTGTTGATACAGATTAAAAGTTGCAAACCCAAGTGCAGGTTGTTTCAAGTAATAAATTCTCGGGAGTCCAAGGTCGATCAATAGGAAATTGATGAAGAAAAATTTATTTGACGTAAGAAAAATATTTTGTTATAACAATAAATGTGATAAAACTTGGTCACAAATAAAAAGGAATTGCTTAAGCTAGAAGATCCACTCTTGGTAAATAAATTAAGGACAAGATTAATTTTTTTATAACTCAATTAGAATCCACACATAACGGAGGTTCCAATCAAAAAATACAACATTCAAAGTTCATTAAAAATTATATATGTAATTATATTATGATTCCTTTAATCATCTATTAACACCACCACTCATAAATGGAATCAAACATTCATTGTGCCAAAATCTTGTCTACAACAAATCAAGATCTCCACTTTACAAGGAGAGTTTCTAACACCAACACTTGTAAATGGGTTTAAGAATTCATTGTGTCAATCTCTTGTCTACAACAAATCAAGAACTCCACTTTACAAGGAGGATTTCTAAATTGATTGGAAACAAAATACAATACGTATAATGACTACTTGAAAATATATCATTTAAGCACAAGAGAGAAATTAATCTAACCTTAACTTATTACCAAGAGCTTCACCCTTTCACCCAAACAAAATGAAACTTAGTTACTCATAGACAAGAAGAAAGGAAGAGAGAAAAAGAAGAAGACAAACATAACTTCAATTTAGAACAAAAGAAAACTACAACAAGATAATCAAACAATAAAATAGCATGATCTTGGCCTCTAGGACCAA